>JBAIZL010000002.1:198595541-199265541 GCA_036971475.1 Prosapia bicincta
TGGCTTTATCTCTCTTTTGTTACGCTATCACTCGTTCAGTCATAACAAAGACATTCATAACATTTCTTTTACTCTCTGATCTACACTCAATGGTTTTTGCCTAGTTACGCCAATACGAGCTGCTACATAGAGAGATGGCTTTATCTCTCTTGTGTTACGCTATCACTCGTTCAGTCATAACAAAGACCTTCATAACATTTCTTTTACTCTCTGATCTACACTCAATGGTTTTTGCCTAGTTACGCCAATACGAGCTGCTACATAGAGAGATGGCTTTATCTCTCTTGTGTTACGCTATCACTCGTTCAGTCATAACAAAGACATTCATAACATTTCTTTTACTCTCTGATCTACACTCAATGGTTTTTGCCTAGTTACGCCCATACGAGCTGCTACATAGAGACATGGCTTTATCTCTCTTGTGTTACGCTATCACTCGTTCAGTCATAACAAAGACCTTCATAACATTTCTTTTACTCTCTGATCTACACTCAATGGTTTTTGCCTAGTTACGCCCATACGAGCTGCTACATAGAGACATGGCTTTATCTCTCTTGTGTTACGCTATCACTCGTTCAGTCATAACAAAGACATTCATAACATTTCTTTTACTCTCTGGTCTACACTCAATGGTTTTTGCCTAGTTACGCCCATACGAGCTGCTACATAGAGACATGGCTTTATCTCTCTTGTGTTACGCTATCACTCGTTCCGTCATAACAAAGACCTTCATAACATTTCTTTTACTCTCTGATCTACACTCAATGGTTTTTGCATAGTTACGCCAATACGAGCTGCTACATAGAGAGATGGCTTTATCTCTCTTGTGTTACGCTATCACTCGTTCAGTCATAACAAAGACCTTCATAACATTTCTTTTACTCTCTGATCTACACTCAATGGTTTTTGCATAGTTACGCCAATACGAGCTGCTACATAGAGAGATGGCTTTATATCTTTTGTGTTACGCTATCGCTCGTTCAGTCATAACAAAGACATTCATAACATTTCTTTTACTCTCTGATCTACACTCAATGGTTTTTGCCTAGTTACGCCAATACGAGCTGCTACATAGAGAGATGGCTTTATATCTTTTGTGTTACGCTATCACTCGTTCAGTCATAACAAAGACATTCATAACATTTCTTTTACTCTCTGATCTACACTCAATGGTTTTTTGCCTAGTTACGCCAATACGAGCTGCTACATAGAGAGATGGCTTTATCTCTCTTGTGTTACGCTATCACTCGTTCAGTCATAACAAAGACATTCATAACATTTCTTTTACTCTCTGATCTACACTCAATGGTTTTTGCCTAGTTACGCCAATACGAGCTGCTACATAGAGAGATGGCTTTATCTCTCTTGTGTTACGCTATCACTCGTTCCGTCATAACAAAGACCTTCATAACATTTCTTTTACTCTCTGATCTACACTCAATGGTTTTTGCCTAGTTACGCCAATACGAGCTGCTACATAGAGAGATGGCTTTATCTCTCTTGTGTTACGCTATCACTCGTTCCGTCATAACAAAGACCTTCATAACATTTCTTTTACTCTCTGATCTACACTCAATGGTTTTTGCCTAGTTACGCCAATACGAGCTGCTACATAGAGAGATGGCTTTATCTCTCTTGTGTTACGCTATCACTCGTTCCGTCATAACAAAGACCTTCATAACATTTCTTTTACTCTCTGATCTACACTCAATGGTTTTTGCCTAGTTACGCCAATACGAGCTGCTACATAGAGAGATGGCTTTATCTCTCTTGTGTTACGCTATCAATCGTTCAGTCATAACAAAGACCTTCATAACATTTCTTTTACTCTCTGATCTACACTCAATGGTTTTTGCGACGTTCTTCACTTTGTATGGCTTCCTTCTGTGTGTATAGCTGTGAACTTATTGGTTTCCATGTTTTGCTACTTGCTCTCTCATTATTCTGCCTAGTAATGTACACTTTAGCTGCATTTCAGGGGTATTTTTGTATTTGTTTTGTTTGTCGGTCATTGCTTTGATTCCACTGATACCATCAATGATACAAAGTGTCATTTGGATCGATTAGTATCTTTTCATATGTTGTTTGCGTGTGTTACTGTTGTTACATATTTTTTATATTCATGTTCTAAACACGTGTCTAGGCTGTTTATACCTCTTACACAGCAACAGCGATTTACTAGTTAACGAATAATTAGTGTTTATTTTTTGTTCGGGCACTGTTCAATAATCAGAAGGCAGCTTCTTGTACGAAAAATGCAAAATTCTCTTTCAACGTATGTTGTAGCTTACGTGTTTCCTCCTACAAATCCACATTTCCCCCTTCTGCTACAAAGTATTCTTAAAGTGTTAGCAGGCCTACGGAAGTACATTTCCGTTGAACAATTTTTCATTTACCGACTTCATTAAAATCTCTTATTAAATTCGTAGAATACTATTAGTTCACGCTCTCCCTATATTCGTACATATATATATATATATATATATATATATATATATATATATATATATATATATATATATATATAATATATATATATATATATATATAATATATATATATATATATATATATATATAATATATATATAATATATATATATATATATATATATATATATATATATAATATATATATATATATATATATATATATATATATATATATATATATATAATATATATATATATATATATATATATATATATATATATATAAATGCGGTATATATACATATATATATATATATATGCTGATACGTATTCCTTCACGGATGGAAAAATATGAGGAATAGCTACTATCTGGAGTACATCCGTTCATTCTGCAGTGCATAAATTCGCAGTCACGACGTTTCGCTAGAATCTCATCCAGCATTGACGAGGTGAACCCAACAACAGTAGAAGAGGGAGTCAAACTGCTTCGCTCTTCTACTGTTGTTGGGTTCACCTCGTCAATGCTGGATGAGATTCTAGCGAAACGTCGGAACTGCGAATTTATGGACTGCAGAATGAACGGGTGTACTCCAGATAGTAACTATTCATCATCATCATCATATATATATTTATTTATATAATAAATATAAAAATTATTATATATATTTATATTATATAATAAATGTTAAAATTATTATATATATTTATATTATATATACTTGTATAGTTATATAAAAATATTAATAAGAATAATAAATATGTTATAAATAAATATTTTTTTCACCCATTCTAATTCAAATTGTTTTTTTTAACTTGTAGTGGATGATATTTGATGCTAACAGAGTTTTTTTCAAGTAAGTAAATTTAATTAATTAATTTTAATTGTGCTTTCTACATTGCCACATAATATTGTGATTCTTTGATACGTATATACATATTTATATTAATTGTAATTAATTAATAAAAAGTAACTAGAATAAAAATTTTCTTAGTTGACCTAAGTAGGAATTGATCTTTTTTTGTGTTTTTATATTTTATTTGATTAATCTTAGGACAAACGCCGTATTTGAGCTATAGGCCTACACTTAACCTTTAATACTGTTAAAATATTTGTTTGTTTACGAATAATACTTAGCTGTTTTTCATTGAAATGTATTTCATATGGAAATTTTTGGTAACTTCAAGTTCCTCAAAACCCTATAAATGTTGTAAATTGAGAAAATCCCATATTTTCCCCGCTCCTTCGTGTCAATATCTTTTATTTGAGCCATCTCCCAGCTCTGTATGACCTTCTAAGTTTCCACAATTGTTCTCTCAAGGTTCGGCTTACGGGATTTCATATAATACGGATTATAAACCGGCGAGTTACGTTTCAAGACTAAGAAGAAACTTTATGCGATATAGAGATTTTCTGGAAGTCGTATTGTGTGTTAGACAATACGCGAGTGGACTGACCGATGCATACATTGTCTCCAGATGTCCTTGTGTGGGCGTGCCCAGCGTGATGTCAGTCAGTGTGGGTTATGCTGTAGGAAGACCGTCTTCACATCAATACCGACTGCCTTGGACAAGGTGTACTCGCGCCCTTTTCTACCCACTCAACAGTTTCCAAATTTAATGCGCCTGATAGTTAGTGGGGTCAATTGATTGCTTTGTCACAATTGTGTTGACAAAGCAATGCCATATTCACCAGACAAAACACAAATACCCCCAATAAAACCTGGATTGTGGTGGGTTCCCAACGTTTTATTACGGAAATTTATTGTTGGCTATAGGTTAAGTTTATTAAGTGTTTTATTTACGATAATGTTTACTTATCGTGCAATCAAAACTGGGAGGCGTTGTTCGATCACCCTACAGAATCATTACTCATTCTTTGACCCTTTATTTGTGTAATAAATTTAATGGAAAGATTTTGCATCCATTAGAATTATTAGTTCCTACGATAAAGTCGCCTATCGTATTATGAAGATTATGGCTTTTTCATTCTTCATTTTTTAGCAAAATATAATAAATTTTAATGTTTTGGTTATTGATGAAAATTTTTGGATTTTCATTTTTGCATCTTTCCGAAGCAATAAGTCTTCATTTGGAAACTTTAACGTGGGATTATATTTATGTTTAATACGCGTATTTCAGTGAAATTATTTCTTCTATTAATTTTAAACAATCTCTTCCAAAGATTAAGGTAACTACTACTAAGTACTGAGAATGGAGCGAGGTATCTACCAGGTACCGAGTGTGGACGGAGGTGTCTTCCAGGTACTGGGCGTGGGGTATGTGTCTACTAAGTACTGAGGACGGAGCGAGGTATCTACCAGATACAGAGTGTGGACGGAGGTGTCTTCCAGGTACTGGGCGTGGGGCATGTGTCTACTAAGTACTGAGGACGGAGCGAGGTATCTACCAGATACCGAGTGTGGACGGAGGTGTCTTCCAGGTACTGGGCGTGGGGCATGTGTCTACTAAGCACTGAGAATGGAGCAAGGTATCTACCAGGTACCAAGTGTGGACGGAGGTGTCTTCCAGGTACTGGGCGTGGGGTATGTGTCTACTAAGTACTGAGGACGGAGCGAGGTATCTACCAGATACCGAGTGTGGACGGAGGTGTCTTCCAGGTACTGGGCGTGGGGCATGTGTCTACTAAGCACTGAGAATGGAGCAAGGTATCTACCAGGTACCAAGTGTGGACGGAGGTGTCTTCCAGGTACTGGGCGTGGGGCATGTGTCTACTAAGCACTGAGAATGGAGCAAGGTATCTACCAGGTACCGAGTGTGGACGAAGGTGTCTTTCAGGTACTGGGCGTGGGGTATGTGTCTACTAAGTACTGAGGAAGAGGGAGGTGTCTAACAGGTACCTAGCGAGAAGGAAGGTGTCTACCAAGTCCTGATTGCGGGGCATGTGTCTACCAAGTATTGAAAACGGAGCGAGGTATCTGCCAGGTACCGAGTGTGGAGGGAGGTGTCTACCAGGTGCCCAGAGTGGACGAAGGTGTGTAAGAGATGCCGAGCTTAGAGGATGTGTCTACTAAGTACGGAGAACAGAGCGAGGTATCTACCAGGTACCGAGTGTGGAGGGAGGTGTGTAAGAGATGCGAAGCTTAGAGGATGTGTCTACCAAGTACTGAGAACGGAGCGAGGTATCTACCAGGTACCGAGTGTGGAGGGAAGTGTCTACCAGGTGCCCAGCTTGGAGGAAGGTGTGTAAGAGATGCCGAGCTTAGAGATGTGTCTACCAAGTACTGAGAACGGAGCGAGGTATCTACCAGGTACCGAGTGTGGAGGGAGGTGTCTACCAGGTGCCCAGAGTGGAGGAAAGTGTCTAAGAGATGCCGAGCTTAGAGAATGTGTCTACTAAGTCCGGAGAATGGAGCGAGGTATCTACCAGGTACCGAGTGTGAAGGGAAGTGTCTACCAGGTGCCCAGCGTGGAGGAAGGTGTGTAAGAGATGCGAAGCTTAGAGGATGTGTCTACCAAGTACTGAGAACGGAGCGAGGTATCTACCAGGTACAGAGTGTGGAGGGAGGTGTTTACCAGGTTCCCAGAGTGGAGGAAGGTGTGTAAGAGGTGCCGAGCTTAGAGGATGTGTCTACCAAGTACTGGGCATGGGAGAGGTGTGTACAAGGTACAGAGCGTAGAGAGAAATGTCTACCAGGCACTAGGCATGTCTACCCAATACTCGGAGCAGAGTGATGTTCAGCGTCAGTGCGGAATATTTGCCTTATAGAAATAGAAGTGACGCGCACAAAGTTTAAGGAAAGCAAGACATGAATGTAAGAGTGGGACTGTAACAGGAGGCAATACAGGTACTGGCGGATTTTCTGTAACGTAACACAAACTAAAAGATAGGTACGTCAGTAATATTGAAATCCGCAGAACAATTTGTCTAAACAACCCCCGATATTTACAGAGTAACGAGATTGCATATAGGCCCTAACTCTCATTGCAGGAAAATACCGTTTAACTGGCAAGTATTGCGAATGGAACGCAGACTCAAGGTCCAGGACACCAGTACTAGGTCTCGACTGGGGAAACTGAAATTACAATAATGGTCGCCATTATATGAAGCTGTCAGGTAATGTTTGGGCCCATTATAAAGTATCCGAAGCAATTTTACAGACGGCCGCGTGCAGAATAACGGGGAGTTTGTAATCGCTAGCACTCTGTAATCAGATGCAAAGTACGGACGAAAACCCGACTACGGTCTGAGTCCCTGACCCCGGGCAGGTCATGTTTGTCATATTCGCCAAGGCCTAAGTGTCCTTTGACTTGTCCCAGCCGGCGTCGCTACTGAGATTTTGTACGTGCGTTTGCGCGCGCGTGTGCGTGCGTGTGTGTCTCTGTCTGTCGCTCTCTCTCTCTCTCTCTCTCTCTCTCTCTCTCTCACTATAGATTAAAATAAAATATACTTAATAAACGACTGCTTGGAATTTTCTATAAATTAGCATTATTGGTATTATTCGGAACGTTTTTACTCACCAACAGTTAAAACACGACCGTTTAAATTATGCAAGTCCTGGCTCTAGACCTATACAAAGTTTAATGACTAATGGTACACAATGACTAATCGAAGGTGATTCAAACTGGTTTCAACTAACACAATACAAACTTAGTGACATTGTACCTATAGCTTCCGCGAGAGAAGTGGATTGTCATTGAATGTAACTCAGTTATAACAATTTCTTGAATGTTTTTACAAACATAGGAAATGTTTTGTTTCAAGTGACGTAGAAACGTTAACAACTAGGTGACTTAGCGTCCGGAATGTTACCCCGAGCTGAGTAGGTCGACGTCAGATGACGCTGTAGAACCGGTCGCAGAGTCGTTTAATTATTCGTGTAACAAGTGTTGGGAATATGCAAATGCCGGCTCGTTCACCCTGGCTGGCCTCGATACTGGCAGGCGTCATCTGAGAAGGCGAGGTATTAGAAGTACAATATAGTTCTTCCACGGCTGAAAATAGACTTTGCACCAGAGTGCCTGACATTTAGAATACCTTCCTCCAACAGACGTCACTTCATTATGTTGTAGAGTCATGAGTGATTTGAATGAAAGGTAGCACATGTCGGTTAGGTAATTCTTTAAAGACATCTGATGAAGTTCTTTTATTATTCTTAACGATAGCTCGATGATCTGCTCACAAGACATGTAAACCGTGTCAGGCCTATCAAGTTGGGTTTAGAATTATGCATAGGCTTATAATCCATCTATATCCTATTCGTTTTATTTTTCTTTACAGTCTAAACAGTTAAATTCACAACATCTCACGTTGATAAAATAAATCTCCCACTTGTAACAATCCCAACTAGCGACTGGCAACCAGACTCAGGGCCATGACGTGGTACCTACTGTGACGCCTGGACTAGCGACCCGTTAGGGTTTCCCATAAACACTCGGGACCATTAAAACTGGACCTGGAACAGTTTTTCTTAACTCAAAACGAGCTTTAAGTGGGCAACAGTTCCCTTTCTTTTAGTAAATGGTAATTCTTTTTCTCCCCTTATTACCAGGGGCAGTAGCATTTTTTTATTTTATTTATTTTTTATTAACTTGGGAGCGGGTTTTAAACTGCCCAAAGCACTGCTACCTTAAGGTATATTGTACTTACCTCCCTGATCTAGTCAAAGAGCTCCTTCCCTCTTACCAGGTTTAGGAGTTTCCTGACTAGTGTTTTACCGTCAGCATCCACCAGAGCTGTACTATCACCAAAGAGGTTGAACCGCCTCTCGGCAAGTGCTTCACATCTGTAAATAATGTGTGTGGCAGTCTCCAGTTCCTGCCCGCATAATCTGCACACTGGTTCATCTTTGTAGATACCCATTTTATGCAGATTTTTCCTTAGTCCGCCGTGTCCCGTGAGTAGACCTGTGGCTATCCTCAATTCCTGCCTAGACAGATAGACGAGACTCTTCTGCAGCCCCAAGGAAGGTTTCCTAAGGATTAGCTTACTGTGTCTCATCTCTTCAGCCCTGATCCAGTGCTCACAGTGTCTTTCAGCCATCCAACTTCGCACTGCCATCTTGACCATGGATTTGGAAATACCTACCGCAGGCTCCGGTCCAATTAGGGGAGTCGAAGACCCCTCTCTGGCCAGCGCATCTGCGGCTTCATTTCAGGGTATTCCCCTATGCCCTAGCCCCCAACCTATCTTGATTTGATTGTACCTTTCCAGGGCTTGTAGGTTATTTAGGCACTCCCTGACTATGGCCGAGGTGACCACATGTCCGTTTAGTGCCTTAATTGCTGCCTGACTGTCGGAGAAAATAGCAATCCGGGTCCCGTGTGTTCCCCTTCTCGCTATCTCTCCCAGACAGGCATTTACAGCATATATTTCGGCCTGAAAGACAGAGGTATGCCTCCCCAAGGAAAAAACTAGTTTTACCCTTGGGTTTTTACAATACACCCCCGGTCCAGTGCCGAAGTCCATCTTGGAGCCATCTGTGTACCAGATCTGAGCTCCCGATGTTAATGTCCCTGACCATTCCATCACAGTTTGGTGGGCCTGGTCAGGGGCAAACGTTCGAGTAATGTGGTCGCTGCCCATTTCCAAGACGGGTTCTTTGACCACGCACTCGATACTCATATGTCCCGAAACATCTGGGAGGTTAGCCCAGTTACGCAATCTCCATGCCGCCAGCCTCACCTCTCCCCTAAGGTCAAGCTCAAGGGGGGGGGGAGGTTAAGCATTACTTCCATTGCTGCACCAGGTGTAGTTGACATCGCTCCCAGTGTGCACAGACAAGCCAATCTCTGGATAGAGCTCAGTTGAGCTCTTGTCTGTGCCTGGTTGGCATTTGTCCACCACACCAGAGCACCATAGGTAATCATAGGTCTTATCACCCTCAGATACATCCAGTGCATCATTGATGGCTTCAGTCCCCATTTCTTACCCACCATTCTTCTCACAGTCATCAGTGCCCTTTTGGCCCTGTTAACTGTCCTATCAAGATGTGGGTTCCAGGTGAGTTTCCTGTCCAGAGTAACTCCCAGGTACTTCACCTCCCCTACAAACTCAAGGTATTCACCAAACGCAGTAGCTTTAGTCGTAGCAGACATATAAAATGTTCGTAGTGGTGGAGGTTTATAACGGCCTTAAACAGTATCAAGGCTAAAGGATAGTGTTGAGAAATTTTTATCCTTTAATTCTTTAATTTTAATTCTGTTAGAGCGTTAATACAAGCCCAACGTAAGATGGGATAAAAATTTCAGGACGTCTTGGAAGCTACAAAAACTCTGAAGCGTAGCAAATCATTGCATATTATACGTAATGAAGGCGGCGCAACATTTTTGTAGGGAAAGCAAGTTATGAGCAAACGATTGTTAGGTTAAGTTTGTTACACACTGAATGCCTCCAGCTATTGTGACTCACACCGGTTTATAGTCACATCACATTGAAACGTTCTTGTGAATGCCTTGCCAGGAATTTGTTATTTCCATTAGCTTTTAGAAGCATGAGTCACAAGGAAGGCCTTAAATGTGACTGCATTGTAACAAAAGGCGAAGTACTTCCTTATTAGTATCCATCTGATTGCAAACATATAAAGTTAACAATATAAACAGCTCTATAAACGCATTCTGTATCAATTAATATTCTTTATTTTTCTAAACAATTTTAATTTCGATAATATCAATGTATGCATTAATTAAACACACACTCTCTCTCTATCTATCTACCTTTCTCTCTCTCCCCCCTCTCTCTCTTTCTATATATATATATATATATATATATATATACATACACCAACAAAAGGTTTTTTTAACCTCATGTACGTTTCGATACCAAAGCAACCATTCTCAGAAGCAGCAAAAACCTAATAAACAAAGCTGATAAGAAATATGTAAGCAATGCCTTCAAGATCAAAACTGAAGGAAATTTGAACGCCCTAGGTAGAAAGAAGGTTTATATTAGGCTATAATCAATTAAGATTTGAATTTAGTTAAAAAAATTAGCGAAAAAGATTGTTACTGTGGATAATAAAATGATACTTTTGGAATAACAAATGAAATATATTATTTTAATAGAGTTAACAGGTTGTTACAATCGGGAATATTTTTTGAAAAACGAAAAAATCCTTTCAAGAAATTTGTGAAACAGGGAAGGTTATTAAAGAATATATTTTCTTATTCCAAAATAATATGCTTTAAAATTTATCGTTTTTTATTGTTTATCCGAGACTGTATCGTTTACCATGAATTCATAAGGAGGAAAATTTTGTGAGACTAATTTGGTCCGAGATTCATTCCCAAAGTTTCTTTTTTTCTAAGCGGTTTGTTGGGAATATAATAATTTTAAATATAATTTAGCATAATTTTCCATTTAAAATACCTCTGATTATTTTAAAGGGGTAAATTACATGACATAAGATTAATCATAGTGTTATCCGATGACGGTTCTCTTTTCTCAAGTATACAATTAACGAAACTAGTTTCTCAAGGGACTTTTTGTTGAAAATTTGTTTTTTTCTCATGAGGATGGTTAGTTTGCAGCCGAAATGCACACAAATTTAATAAGAAATTATTTTGGTCAGATGGTGCTTGTATATTATTAAGAAGTTCAACACAGTTTTGCTCCAAAATGTGAATTTTATACGTTTTAAAACTTTCTACCCGGCACGATGTGACAATCGTTTGATATCTTATTATTTTGTAAAAATCTTTTCTGTCCAAATCAAAATTTTTGTAATTTCTAAAGTGTGCAATACTGACCAAAGTAGTTGTCCTTGGATTTGACAAAAACTCCAAAAGCTGTTCACTTTTCACAGCCGTATTGATTGCAACGTATTAAATCCCAGTGATCTGTAATTAGAATAAACAAGTTCAGGCAATTGTTTCTATGCATCGATGCGGTTACAATGTGTACAAGCCTCGCTACTCTCAGCTGAGTTAACACAATGTTACCACTCTGATAACACTAAAATACCTAATATATGCTCTAATAAATAAAAAAAATAATAACATATAAGGCAAATAAGAACAACCTAGATAAAATGGTTACCAGGACAATAAAGTGCAACCAGGATAAAAATGGTTTATAATAAAGTGAATATAATTTTAAAACCTAAATGTAAATTAAACATATAACTAATTAAAATATAAAATCTAATTTGAATAGAAAGCTGGCAATGCAGACAAAATTTATATAATATAAACAATAGTCCTTCAGATTTTGTTAGGAATAACGTACACTAAACACATCGATGGTTTATTACCTTATATAAAGTTTTATAAGTTCACTTATATTTAGATTATATTATTGTAACGTTTGAACTTAATATATATATTAGCCTCGTGAACAGAAAAAATGTGCTGGAAACAATGTTCGAGTTCACGCCACCCTTTTATACTTGCGTGTATGTGCTGGATAGAATATAGTTTAATAGTCGATATATTGTTATCTCTTATAGAATATAGTTTAATAGTCGATATATTAATAGTAGAATATAGTTTAATAGTTGATATATTGTTATCTCTTATAGAATATAGTTTAATAGTTGATATATTGTTATCTCTTATAGAATATAGTTTAATAGTTGATATATTGTTATCTCTTATAGAATATAGTTTAATAGTTGATATATTGTTATCTCTTATAGAATATAGTTTAATATTTGATATATTGTTATCTCTTATAGAATATAGTTTAATATTTGATATATTGTTATCTCTTATAGAATATAGTTTAATAGTTGATATATTGTTATCTCTTATATAATATAGTTTAATAGTTGATATATTGTTATCTCTTATATAATATAGTTTAATAGTTGATATATTGTTATCTCTTATAGAATATAGTTTAATAGTTGATATATTGTTATCTCTTATATAATATAGTTTAATAGTTGATATATTGTTATCTCTTATAGAATATAGTTTAATAGTTGATATATTGTTATCTCTTATAGAATATAGTTTAACACTTGATATATTGTTATCTCTTATAGAATATAGTTTAATAGTTGATATATTGTTATCTCTTATAGAATATAGTTTAATAGTTGATATATTGTTATCTGTGACAGAATATATTTTAATAGTTGATATATTGTTATCTCTTATAGAATATATTTTAATAGTTGATATATTGTTATCTGTGATAGAATATAGTTTAATAGTTGATATATTGTTATCTCTTATAGAATATAGTTTAATAGTTGATATATTGTTATTTCTTATATTGAAAACTACACTAATGTAGAATTTTGAAGATATCTTGAAATTGTATATTCTCCCTGTCATTTTAGTAACATTCTAGAACTCGTGTAATGATGTTATTAAAACGGGTATGAGAAAATAAATTGATCGTTTGTTATACAGGGTTATCATAAAAGAATGGTGTGGTTTCAGTAATTCGTAGGATAATTATAGGGAAATTTCTAGATGTTATATTGGTATCTCTGAAAACATCCATTCATTTCCAACAAGATGGTGCTCCCCCACACTTCAGTGCATTGGTCACGGACGCTTTGAAAGAAAAATTTAAAGATCGATGGCTGGCCGGCAAGGACCTATGATGTGGCCTCCAAGGAGTCCAGACCTGATACCTTGTGATTTTTACTTGTGGGGGTACATCAAAAGCGTTGTTTATTTATATAAATTTCGGGACCTGAACAACTTAAAAAACAGGATTATAAAGCAATGACAAAAATAACCGAAGAAATGTTAACGAATGTTTGGAGAGAAGTTGGGTGTCGTTTGGACATTTGTCGAACAACTTAAGTGTCAAATCAAACTGAGATGACAAATTAGATGAATAAACAACATTAACTGTAAGTAATTCGGTTAACCTTTAAACCAAGTTCGAAACCGCAACATTCTTTTATGAGAACCCTGTAATTGCCTTTGCTCACTAGTTAAGTTGATATATTGATGGAAAACTTTAAAAATAGAAACAAGGGAATAAGAGAGAATACAAAGCAGATTCGGAGATTGAAATGAACGAATAACAACGAAGTCGTGAGTAAGAGGACTTTCACAAAGAAACCATTGGAGTCTATAAAGTGTTTGCAGATACGAGCTACAAACGTTTCTGCCCGATGTATATAAAACTACGGCTTTAGGTAACGACAGTTTCTACGCGCACTCTAATGGCCGCGTATTTATGCCGCGAGCTTTAGCCCTAGCCATGAACATTACGGAAAGTAAAAGTATGTAGGCTTTACGCCTCCCTGCGTCGACTTCATCTGCGTGGTAATCAGCGGCGTCGATGGTTTTAGGCTAATTTCATGGTCAACTTTCTCTTCTCTTTTGTGTCGGTTTTGTTTTCATTACAACACGTGATCGTTGAGTTGTGTTTATACTCTGTGCCTAGTTTCACTTTAAAGGGAAACTATTCATCACAGTTTATCGTTCTACAACTAAATATTTTTCCTCGTTAGCTTCTGTTCTCAGTGAGCTCGGTCTCTGACGTTCGTTCTTGACCCTTTAATTATGCACGCAGTCACTTACTTTTGGAAGCATGCTACTTGTCGTTAGCTTCTGTTCTCAGTGGGCTCGGTCCCAGACTTTCTATCTTGGCCCTTTTATTATGCACGCAGTCACTTCCTTCTGGAAGCATGCTACCTGTCGTTAGCTTCTGTTCTCAGTGGGGTAGGTCTCTGACGTTCTTTCTTTACCCTTTTATTATGCGCGAAGTCACTTACTTCTGGAAGCATGCTACCTCTGGTTAGATTCTGTTCTCAGTGGGGTAGGTCCCTGACGTTCTTTCTTCACACTTTTATTATGCACGCAGTCACTTACTTCTGGAAGCATGCTATCTGCCTTTAGCTTCTGTTCTCAGTCGGGTAGGTCCCTTACGTTCTTTCTTGACCCTTATATTATGCACACAGTCACTTACTTCTGGAAGCATGCTATTCCAGGTAAGCGACTCTCCACATGCAATCACTACGTCTCTTGCTTGGTTCCACCAAGTTCATCTAACCTTGTTTGTCCTTGTTACTAGGGAGCTGAGAGGGGTAGTAGGTCTACTTCAGATATACCCCTACACAGGAGGTATTTATCCCCTATACCAAATGTGCCTACCTGAATCGTACCCGTATTCACCTATATTCCGACCCAGGGCCCTTTCGTAACCTTCAAGGCGATAATAATAGTTCATATTGGCTGATTGTCTTAAAACCTAAACTACAAAGTTTTAAATTTTTTACATTACTAGGAAATATAACTGTTAATGTAAACAATATAATTACAGTATAAGTAACATTAATATTATTTAAAATAGCAGTATCAGTCATTCAAGCGTACGTATTTACTATCTTAAGGGCACTTTACTCAAGCAAAATTTAAATATAAAAAGTAATATGAAAAACAAAATTTAAACAAATTCCTACATAAGTTAACAAAGATAAATGTTATTTTAGTTACCCTAGAGCATTATTTATGATATTGTGTGGTAACCATGGCAACAGTTTAAGGTTGTACAATGTAGGTTTCGACAACAACCAGATGGGGGAAAAAATTCATATACATCTTTGAGAAATATGTTTTCTAGTAATTGGAAAGTTGGCGCATTGACAAGTGCGCTAAACCTCGAACATGTAGACTCCCATTTTGAATCCCGCTGGACTCCACAAATTTTATAATTTATTTATTGAATAAATATTTGAAAAAACTTTATTAACATCAATTGTCATCTACTATAGGTTAAAAAAAGTATTTGAACTTGTTGGATGAATAAAAATGTATTTTATAAACGACTAAAAATGTGTACAAGGTATACATGAGGAGAGTGTGAGCTAATAGAAGGAATTTTTAAAAAAATCATACTTCCCACTTAGTAAGATTGTAGACGATGACCAATTACAGCATGAATTGGAGTTATAACTTTAGTATATGGAATAATTATCTATTCTTTTTCTGAAACCTTCTTCATATCTACGTTCCTCAATTTTCCTTGTTTTTTTTTATTTCTTACAAGGATTTTCTAACTCGTACGATTAATTTAACTATTGTCAATTCTTACGTTTTAGAAATGTCTCTTCTTCTCTTCTTGTCTTTCTTTTATTCTCTGATTTCTACTTTCCCATGTGTCAGACCGTTGTTAGATCTTTCTTCTTTACTTTTTATTTCACGCTACTTAAATTTATTTCAATTAAATTTGAATTGTTTAGTCTCGTACGAAAAAAACATTTTCGTTTTCTTTCAATATTTTATGTTTTATCTTTAGTCTACCTTATCGTTACTTTTTCTTCTGTTATGTTTTGAAAATAAACAGTTTTTAATTTCTTCAGTTCTTTATTATTTCACTCTTCTTAATGTCTATTTTTTTCTAACAATCATTTACATCTTAGTCTTTGTTCATTCACAAACTTGGCTCTTCTACGAACTATTGCCATTTTAAAATCTTTCCCTTTAGGTATCGCCTCAAATTCTTCTAGTTTAGTTTTACTCTGATGATGTTAATCCTTGGCATGTACATTGTATCCAAGCAATAAATAGGTATTTTTTCTACGATCGGACAAGGTCTACGTCAGAGAAGGCACGATTCCCTGATTTGCAATCCCACAGGATCAATACGTCTATTCTTTATCCCCACATGACCTTGCATATCCTTCTAAAGCAGGCGAATCCTGTTAGAGAGTAATTCCACTTCACGGTTGTATATTCTTGCATTAATCCTACCCACCTTCACAGTTCTCTCCTGACCTTCCAGACGGCAACAGCCATTAGACTGACCTCTTTCAAACCTCCACAAATGCGCATCTCTCATTCTCCGCGTTCAGTCTTGCATCTCAGCTCCCCCTGCTTTCAATACACTGTTTTACCTTGAGCGTGAACGTAAGTGTAATATCAGAGGCTTTGCAAACTCTCTTGTCCTTACTCAGAAATCTCCAAGAAGGACGAGAAGTAGCTTTGCTATTCCCCGCTTGAATGACAAGGACGTCAGCTCCTGGCTCCCATTACAGATGACCACTGCACGCATCGCTGCCTCTGTGGAATTAAGTGTTAAGAAATGCTCCAATGGACACGTGATTTAGTCGCACCAAAACGTGACTTATCTTTGGGGAATACACTACTCCTTCGCACCAGCTGCCTGTAGCTTTACGTCTTCCCTTTAGGTACGTCAAAGAACTCTTATCTGTGAGTATTTAAATAACATTAATCTGTGAGTTTCTTCTAACGCTGTGACTTTTTCGCAGGGTGTTTGTGATATTTTGACAATTTTAAACAGTTTTGTAGCTAATAGCAGAGCGTTAGCAAAAAAAGCATTTCATAAAATATTCGCAGATTTATACAACTTTTGAAGTATTTTGCGAACACGACTGAAAATATGGGTAAGTTTTGACTAATCATAGAGATTTTAAACAGAGATATAATATAAAATTAACATTTTAAAATATTTTCAATCACTTTATCATTGTTGATATGCTTTGTTAATTTTTTTTTGTATATACGTGTAAATGGCGACTACGTAAAGACATGAATTTAGCGTGATATATTGGATTATATAAAGGTATGTACCCCACTTATTTCTGGGTTAATATTAATTTTTATCTCGCTCCTTTTAATATTATAATCTCTATATTATTAATTTACCAATTTCTCTCTCAGTCTGCTACGTTTTTCCCTTTGAGTTAGAATAACGAAAAAAAATTTCACGATGATGATGATAACGCCGTATCGATGACGAATCTTCTTCAGATAATGCCGTGGGAGTGGATAGAAGCTCCAAAAATCTGCACTATGTTGTCCCCATAAAGATTCAGTTACGAACACAACGTTGCAATTCTGAATATGTAAGCCACGTCCGGATGTGTGTGTGTGTGTGTGTATTAGTTCCGTGTGGGGGGGGGGGTGAATGTTTCGGTAGATTTTCTCACCCTCCGTCTCCAATGTCCATTCCTCTGTGATGGCCAGTTCCTAGTCTGACGATGGCGTTACTAGTCGACCTTAATTGGCGTTACATAGGGGTTGTGTCATTGGAATTGAATTCTGTCTCAGTTTGAATTTAGCCACAGCTTTTGCGTCCATAGGGTCGCGTGACGATAGTTTCATTGTTAACACATCTAGCCTCCTTTGCCAGCTATCTTCATTCTTGTTGCTATGCGCTGGCAGTCCAGATTGTATCTATATCATGCTCCCATACCTAAAGCGAGAGCAAATACCACTGGTGAGAACAAAGCCACCATTCAGAATTACGTGCAGGGCTGGCCGTGAGTCACCCACACCTGCTCTGTGCGTACCAAGCGTCTCTGCCACCGCCAGCACCACTGCTGTTCTCACCTCAGGAGCAGTCAGGGCCTCCATTTATTACTGTACCTGAAGAATCATCTGTATATGCAAACACACAGTCCACTCTTGGGTAGGGTCCGATGATGCCAGTCGACGCCTTACTACCTGGTTCTGAGAGGTTCATCACATTCGCAGGAAGCTTGGAAGTGAATATTGGCTCCTGGTAGATATGAAGGCCTTGAGTTCTATAGTCTCCTCGTCAAACTGTACAGGCGATGGATCTTGTTACTGTTGGAGTCTTCGAACGTTCGATGTGGTCTGATGCACGACTTCTTGCTTTGATGATGAACTTTATCGTCTTAAACTTTCTCCTGTTTTCCAGGCTCTCCAGGCCACAGTCTTGCACCTATTTATGGAAGATAATTAGGGAATATGGAAGATCCTGGACCGGACAGAGTTTTTGCAGCTCTTGTATGAGCACCGTTTAATCTTACCAAAGCGGCCTTCGAGACATGACCTTAAATAGGAGAAGCACATTCTATAAGTGGTCTTATTCAAGTCCAATAACTTGTCCTAAGTCTCTCTACAAAGATTTTTAAATGATTTAAACTATAAATAAAGAGGAAAACAGCTGTTTCTATCATATGTTACCGGTGAGAGTGCATGTAGCTTATAATCTCTTCAAGCTCGTGTGCCGTGTACCATTTCGTGCCACGATGAAAGTGCCTAATGCTTCTACAGACGTATACACGTCAGAAAAAATTATGAAAAAATTTCACAATACTTTACCGTGTTTCCAATCTCCCGCGCCGAATATTGTGAAAGAAAATGTCATTTCTAAAGAATTGTTGCAACAAGTTGCCTAATTTCAGGCCGTAACGGAACTATTTGCCAAGCGGCAATTATAGACTGAAGCCCACTTTCGATCGCTGCCGACTGATTAGAATATCAAGATAGGCTTTTAATTTGAAAAGCGTTATTCGTCGCTCATTACGTCGCTCATACCCATTTCGTATCAGTAGATATGAAACTTAGTGTCTTGGATTTACTTTCCAAAATATCATTCTTGTAAGTTGGCGCTCTCCGAGCTGATAAAGTGTTAATAAATTGTAATGGCTAAGATAGTATATTTTTTAAAACACCGTTTTCACAAAAACCTGTGTGAAAATACCAAAACTGATTTGTATACTGCAAAAATGTAATTTATTAAAATACGAATTGCGTAGGTCAAATACTTTTCCATAATTTATAGTATTAAATATAAGACTTGAACGAATAATACTTTGCACTTCGAATTAAACTCCTCATTTTTGTCTGGGATATTTCAACCCGATGTTAAGTGAGGGAGGGCCCACTTTAAATGAACGGTGGATGGTTTCGACGTTATCACGGTTGGTTATAAGTAACCAGTGAAGTTAATTTAAAAAAGATATATATCTAATACAAATAAAAAACGTACACAAAACTCACAAATTAATCATTTATTAACTCATAGGCGTTCCAATGACAAAGTCATCATCATAATCATCAATGAGTGTTGCTACTACAAACTGTAACTTACAACTGAGTTGCAAGAGTTTTAAGTTAGAGTTTGTAGTAGCAACACTCATTGACGATGATGATGACTTTGTCATTGCAACGCGTATGTGTTAATAAATGATTAATTTGTGAGTTCTGTGTTCGTCTTTTATTTGTATTAACATAACTTCACAAGCTGAGCTCAAAGAATAGTTGTATAAATATATGTGTGTGTGTGTGTGTGTGTGTGTGTGTGTGTGTGTGGTGTGTGTGTGTGTGTGCGTGTGTATATGTGTGTGTATGTGTGTATGTATATGTGTGTGTGTGTGCGCGCGCGCTCGCGCGTGCGTGTGTGCGTGTGGGCTTGCACGTGTGCGCCCCTGCGCCTGTGTGTGTGTGTGTGTGTGTGTGTTGTTTAATAAACATTTGCTGTTACATATATATTTCAACAACATTCAAGTAAATGGTGAAAGTACGAAAAGGTCCCGCCTCAAATAGACGTGGTTCGAAGTTTACTGCTTCAATGTTTACTGTATTAGAATGTATCAAGGTTAATAAAGTAGACAACTTAATACAAAATGTTTATTAAAAATGTTTCAAAAAGTAAACTTTTATCAAAATATTACTTAAATTAACTAAACATTATGATTTTTATGAAAATTATGTTAATAATGTAGATAAAATTATTTTGTTCAGGTGCCATGCCTTCTGAACAAAAACGTTAGAAAAAATATCATTAAAAAAGTTTTCACTAGGTGAAATTTTGTCTATTTTCAGTTATTTCATAAACAGTTAAATTCAGTAATGAAAAATGAGTGTTATGGTTACAAAATGTATCAAACATTAATTTATTTCCTATTTTTACATTTCTTGCCTTTGATCCGCATTACTTTCTATTTTATAGTTTCATTTAGGAATTTTCTATTTACATAGTTCTAAAATTGTTAATATAATTCCGTATTTGACATGCTTCATAATAGTTGTACGTTAAAAACATTTCGCTACGATTACGTATCCGTAGCAATGGAGGACATTTATAACAGCACGTTGCGAAAAGGTCTCGCAGCTGTTGTCAGGCCGGGGCGGAACTGTGGTTTTACATGACTCTACCAGTTGCCCTTGAATGTCCTCAATTACAGTTTCGGAATGGAGTTAGTTTAGTGACTCCAGTGGGTGACTAAGGACTAAGTGTGAGACCGTCACTGCCAAAGAATGCGTGGCAAGGCTGTCCACTTGGCAGCCAGGAGTGATAAAAGTCTTGTCGTGGATTTTACAACAGGATGTTGATTTTGAAATAAAATGTCGTCAATTAGGACGAATTGAATGCCAATATGTTTAGGTATCTACATAGAGAGTTTTCTTGCTGTCTATTACTACAAACATTATTTACCAAGTATAAAACTAACAAACCGCCATAACCTTTTCACTGATAGTGTTAGCATTTTCTAGAGAAATGAGTAAAAACATAATTGACTATTGTGTTTTCACACTTTGCATTACATGCTCTTAAAAGTAATGCCCTTGTCGGCTAAAAGCGTGGAGTATTTTACGAATTTTATTTTTGTGAGAAATGTTTGCAATATACTATCAACAGAGAAATAATTTTATGGAGGAATGAGTAGAAAAATGTCATCTAATATATATGTAGTATTATATATGGGGTTTATACACGCACACATACACAACGCCACACCACACAACACATCACAAACACAAACACACACACAAATATACATGTATGTATGTATATATATATATAATATCAAATATGTTTTCCTGTTAGAATTATTTTTAAGATTAAATAATATACACTAATTACAGGAATAATTTATTGTATAATACACTCAAAGCTTTTCGTTGGTTGACATTACCAACATCCTCAGGAATTACAATACTAAGAATGACAAAAGAACTGTCTAACAAATATGAAGTTACTAGATAAAGCCTAGATAGACCTATTTGTTAGACAGTTCTTTTGTCATTCTTAGTATTGTATTCCTGAGGATGTTGGTAATGTCAACCAACGAAAAGTTTTGAGTGTATTATTCAATAAATTATTCTTGTAATTAGTGTATATTATTTAATCTTAAATATATATATATATATATATATATATATATATATATATATATATATGTGTGTGTGTGTGTGTGTGTGTGCGTGTGCGTTTGCACGCGCGCGTACGTGTAATAACACTCTATATATTAATAAATAAATGCAGCTATTTTACCCTTCGTTGTCTCTTTCATTCCGAAAAACCGACGAGCCCGCAGCTAATGACCTTTCCATCTTCACACGCGTGGATCCGATCCGTTCCCCCATTTCTCTTGTATTGGACGTTGCATCACGTGAGTGTAAAGATGATCAATGTCTGGTGAGGAAACAAGTCGCCCAAATGTTTCCAATAACGTAATATTGTGGACCACGTAACTTTCACTCTACACGATCGAATTTCACATCGCAAACAACACGTCTACGACTGTGTTACATTTGGAAGCTGGGTACGAGCATGTCCCCTTTGCGCGACCTACACCAGTGCCCTTTGCATGGATTATGCAATGACGCCTGACGCTTGACGCCCGAGTTTCTGTGTCAGGAACCACTTTGGTTCTGATTGTATCCAGTTGCCATGGTTACGCAATGACGCGGCTCGGTCATTATGTCGATTGTCTTCGGACTTTTTAAATGCAGCCTGCACGCCCATGTATAGAACCGCTTGAATATTAATGTGAGAACCCCGCCGACACTTCTGAAACTGTGCATTGTGTTGTAATTTTGTTTGTGTTTTTAAAGTATCTAGGATTACGTTTTCGTGTTGTGTAACCGTGCAATCACAACCCACTTGGGCTAAGCGGGTGGTGCGAAGCTAGGTCCGCACCCCGTTCCTCTCAAGGTTGCCAGAATGCTACAGGTCCGCTGCGTTCATTATCCCGCATTCCTTTCGACGCGCATGTGTGTGCGTTGGTGTGTGTTAGCCGATCAATAGTTTTTGGCCTAGAACTGCCTACAGTATTGTATAGTACCAAAATCGTTTTTCACTTGTATCGCAGTGTGACGCCCCTCTGCCAGGATTGTGGTGCCATCTATGTGCTTTAAATGGATATTTAGAGCCCGTCTAGGCATTTGTGGCTAGGTTTAGTGGTCTAGTGTGTAGAGCACTGATCCTGGGTTCGATCCCCGGTTGGGTCAAAGAATTTTGAAGTGATTTTTTACCTCCCAAGTCATCTTCGCCGTTGAAAATAAGTACCAAAGGGCAAAACCTGGAGATAGTAAGGGGTTGAAACAGGTTCTAGTTGCATTATCTTCCTTCAGTAGCATATGCTACAAGAAAGGCACTAAAACTATGTACACCGTAATATTAACTTACGGCACAAAGGACAAAACCTGGAGATAGTAAGGGGTTGAAGCAGGTTCTAGTTGCATTATCTTCCTTCAGTAGCATATGCTACAAGAAAGGCGCTAAAACTATGTACACCGTAATATTAACTTACGGCACAAAGGACAAAACCTGGAGATAGTAAGGGGTTGAAGCAGGTTCTAGTTGCATTATCTTCCTTCAGTAGCATATGCTACAAGAAAGGCACTAAAACTATGTACACCGTAATATTAACTTACGGCACAAAGGACAAAACCTGGAGATAGTAAGGGGTTGAAGCAGGTTCTAGTTGCATTATCTTCCTTCAATAGCATATGCTACAAGAAAGGCACTAAAACTATGTACACCGTAATATTAACTTACGGCACAAAGGACAAAACCTGGAGATAGTAAGGGGTCGAAGCAGGTTCTAGTTGCATTATCTTCCTTCAGTAGCATATGCTACAAGAAAGGCACTAAAACTATGTACACCGTAATATTAACTTACGGCACAAAGGACAAAACCTGGAGATAGTAAGGGGTTGAAGCAGGTTCTAGTTGCATTATCTTCCTTCAGTAGCATATGCTACAAGAAAGGCACTAAAACTATGTACACCGTAATATTAACTTACGGCACAAAAAAGACGCCATAACGACCGTATGTACTGTCACGTGTCTGAGGATGGTTACTTTGTAAAAGAAATGTATATAAGACCATAATAAAAATATTTGTGACTAGAGGTTTGGCGTGTGTGTATTATTTATTAAGACATTCATAGGAAAGTAAATAATTTCATGACAGAAACGAAATAACCGAACTCCATTTAGACCGTACACCACAAAAAATGACCCAAGAAATCTTAACACTCACCAAACTCATCACATCACAATACTACTTCACATATCAACACAAATTCTACACACAAAAAGATCGCCTGCCTATGGGTTCCCCCATCTCAGGCATCCTAGCAGAAACATTCCTCCACCACATCGAACAATAATACATTCTACAGAACAACAATCATACATATAAAATAATTTACTACCGTAGATATGTAGACGACATTTTAATATTATACAACGGCAACAAACGCCAAACCAAACAACTACACAATTACATACCAAACACCAAAACCTCACATTTACCTTCGAATTAGAGGAAAACAATAAAATAAATTTCCTGGACCTTACAATCATCAAACTCAACAACATACAACTCATTATACAGGAAATCAACAACCACTGATGCCGCCATACACAACACATCTAATCACCCCACACAACACACCCTGTATTTAACCATATTATACACCGTCTAATCAGTTTACCTATGCAACAAAAAGACTATGACGAAGAACGTAATACAATAAAATACATCGCTCAATAAAACGGGTACCAATATACACTCATAGACAACATTCTTAAGAAAATTAAACATAAACATCATCAAATAGCCACACTGATAAACCACAAAGACAAAAACACAATAAATATCTCTCTCACTTGCCACAACAAACAAACACACACACACACACACACACACAAAAGTGCTTCCACATTCTGAAAACTCAATTACTAATTATCATAAAAACACTGAACACCTTAAGACAGCACATACAACCCTTTCAACAACAGACACATACAATCTATCCGGTGTTTACAAAATAACATTTAACAACTGTCTCAGCTTCTACTTTGTCCAAAGCTGTAGATCATTTAACACATGTTTCAAAAAAACACATCAACGACATAAAAAAACATAAATCCAAAATCCAGCTACGCAACATACACAACACACGCAACACACATACACAAAGGAAAAGGAACTTATCTTAAACGACCTCACACACTTTGAATCTAACACCATATTCCATTATATAATAAACATACAGCTTAACCCACCCCCTCTACACTCATACATCGTATACCCGCAACCTTCTTGTTTTTCGTCTTCTTCCAGTGGGTCTCACTTGGCTTACGCCATTCGAGATCTTGCCTCCCAATACAGTCCAGATAAGTCCCTTCGTTGTTGTCTTCCCTTATCTAGTCCACTGCAGACCAGGATGAGGTAGATGTTTGGCATGCACCTGTTGGATTTTAATATTTTCACACTGTTGAGATGGCCGGCGAGACAGTCATACCCTGTGGTCAGTCTGAAGTTAGCAACAGATCTTTTTCTCGGGAGTGTTCTATTTGCCTCATACGCATTATAGGACTTGTCTTTCAATCTTTCCTAAATCATATTCCTAAAACCTTGTTGGTAAGATGTTTTAATACTTTAATTTTTCTTGCAGTGATTAAGCTTTTGTTAGTTTTTGAATGCAAGTTTATGCCCTCTCGATACAAGTTTATCTGCGGTCTCATTCCCCTGTATTCCCAATTGGGATCCACTGCATTACAATATTGATTACATTGTTTTTTACAATTTTACCGCAACCTTGTATGACCGCCGGCAGTAGAGTGCCAGCTTCGTAAACGATTGTTTCGAAACGCGTCAGCAATTACGTTCCAGAATACTCACTTAGTTACGTTATAATTAATTATAGTATTAAAACAAGCCTAGATATTCTGATTATAAACAAACACTTAATAATGAGGAAGTATTGTCAGAATTTTTTTTAAAGAGGTCGTACTCAGAAGTCAGGGGTTAAAATAAAGTAGAAATAAGAAAACACGGAGATCGACAGTCTAAACCCCAACCCTATTTTTGTATTAAAGCCACCTCACAATTACTGGCTACGTCCCAGTAAAGAATATTCTGTGTAGAGAAATATGTAAATTAACACCGATAACAAAGCCAACGACCTAGAGCGCCCCTAGTAAACACTAGACGAAACTACCTGCAACAACCTAACAACATGACAAGCCCAATAATTAAAAACGTAATTGTAAGATCAACTGAAATACTTCCCAGTCTGGACGGCGCGTTGAACTCGTCCCGATCGGTTACTCATTACAGGCACACAATGCGCTCATCTCTATAACCGTCAATATCTCTCCCATTATGGGCGAGCTGTATCGAATCCTTACAATCGACTACCGTATGTCTTGTGTCCAATAACAGTTTGGTATTCGATATGAAATTCCGAAACGCTGCATCTTCAACGCGTTGGCGTGACGCGAAGTTGGTTCGTGACATGCTGGAAACTCCCGTTCTACAAGAAGTTTCCTGCACGTTTTTACATCGCCTGTTGAAATCTTCAGAAAGATAAACAAAATGTTTAAAGTCAATTCCTACTTGGGTCTAAAAGATTTATATTATTTTAGTTATTTTTTTTATTAAATACATAATTACAAATAATACAAATAATGTAATATAAACTATGCGTTAAGACAGCTGTTCCATCACATAACCTATAAGATAAAATCCAGCTGTCTTATGAAATCACTTGCAATCACTTATTTTAAACCAAATAGAACTAGATAACTACATTGTGTACCTTGCCCCTTTTGTGAAACGTTTTTCACCCATATAAAACTAAAATAATAAGACAACAGAAAACTACGAGATATATAAACACCACAAATACTATTTACAACACATTCTAAATGACAAAAGACACTCACAATCAAATACTATATTTGACCACATAATTAACAACTAATCTATGAACAATAAAACACCATAGAACAGAAATACACCACAGACTCACACCAACACAACACACCTGAGCAACATTCTTGTTAGTGACTCACGGCATTAAATAATGCGCTGATCTAGTGCGAAACGCGTCTGCTGAAAAAATTAGTAAGTAGTGGTTTTTTGCCAAGTCAATAGATAAAATTATAATGTATACCAATCCTCAAGATGTACAACACAAAAACTACAAGCTTTTAAATAATTCATTTTGAATTTAATTGACGAATTAAGATTTGAAAGAAGTGTTTGAACATCAAGTGTTATCCACTACAAGTTTAAAAAGTGTATTTGAACTTGAGTGAATAAATAAAATGTATTTAATTAACGATAGAAATTTGAACAGGATATAATATAACCTATATTATATAAGGAGAGTGTGAACTAATAGAAGGAATTGAATAAAGATAAATAAATTAGAACACATTATTTACGTAATATACACACACACATATATATATATATATATATATATATATATATATATATATATATATATTTTAAAACAACATAGGCTATTCAAATACAAGAATATTCCTGTATTTGAATAACCTATGTTGTTTTAAATTATTAAACAAGAAAACATATTATATATATATATATATATATATATATATATATATATATATATATATATATATACATAATGTAATCCTTAGATGAATTATTTTTCCTTGTTGAATATGTATGGTAAAATAAAATAACTTTCATAAACAAGAATATACGAGTATTACTTCATTTTATAGTTGATTGAAGCTTTTCGATAATTTACATTATTAGCATTTTCAAAATTTATAAATCACTGTCCAGTTATGTGACTAGAGTAAGACTCACAGTATATATATATATATATATATATATATATATATAAATCGAGTGTGTGAATTAATGAAAGGAATTGTAAAACTTTATGACTTTTAGTTCGAATGTTATGATCAATAAACCCTTATTTTAAATATATAAAACTCAAATCGTGGCAAATTAAAAGTAACAAAATGTTTCTCCAACGGACTAGAACTTTTCAGTTGGTTGAATATACAGCGATATGGCGACAAACGAAATTCATCGCATAAACGTAAAATGGGGATAGTTTTCAAAATTTTATTTTAAGTTTATGATATAGCCCCCCTCCAATACCACCCCTTCAAGACGGGATTTATGACTTCGTTACAGATTCCACCTCGAAGCTATCGGCCATAAATCTACGCGGCATAATAATGCGTAACTGAGGAAGTCACAACGGAGCGACGACTGGGCTGGGCCAAGCACTGCATTGTGTGACAGGGTGGACCGCAAAGTGGACCTACCGGTGGGAACCTGTCACTCCTACAGGGCACTGTTGATGGTCCTAATTGTGTTTGAAACATGCACGCTGTTTGTGTTCAGCTAAACAGCGAGGATTTTGGGGGTCAGGCACAAACATGACTATTCCCACACGTTTCATTAATCATCCGCCTTTACTATGAAGGGGTTATGGAATTGGAGTTTATTTTACTAAAGATTTTTGCTATTTAAACGTGAGAAATAGCAACGTAACCTTACTATTTTTTACAGGATCAAGTGAAGTATCTAAAAAATTGTATCTATACAGTGAGAACAGTAACCTCCTACCTGTGTGTGTGCGCTTGCAAGCGCGCGTGTGTACGCACGTGTGTATGTGTGTGTGTGTGCGTGCTTGTGTGTGCGTGCGTGTGTGATGGTGTGTGTGTGTGTGTGTGTGATGGTGTGTGTGTGTGTGTGTGTGTTGTGTGTTTGTGTGTGTTGTGTGTGTGTGTATGTGTGTGTGTGTGTGTGTGTGTGTGTGTGTGTGTGTGTGTGTGTGTGTGTGTGTGTGTGTGTGTGTGTGTGTGTGTGTTGTGTGTTTGTGTGTGTGTGTGTGTGTGTGTCTGTGTCTGTTTGTGTGTGTGTTTGTAAACTGGAGTACTGTAAGGGACACCGAAAATCTTTTTAAAGGTTCAGCTATTCCGCACCTCTTGCTGTGGTCTGGTGGAAAATGATGTTTGTACGGCCAAAATAAATTAGTATTTACAAACCTATAAATGTGCATCTTATACAAAAACCATATATATAAATATATATATATATATATATATATATTATATATATATATATATATATATATATATATATATATATATATATGGTTTAATATATATATATATAGTTTAATATTCCTGATGATGTTGGTACTGTTAGCCAACGAAAAGCTTTGAATTGTAATAATAAACAAAAACCTCTTAACCACAAACTTTCTTTAATTTACCCTAATGTACATTTCAGTTACAAAGTAACCATCCTCAGAGGGATAACATACAAAGACTCTGTATGTCCTTTGTATGACTAGAGTCTTTGTATGTTATCCCTCTGAGGATGGTTACTTTGTAACTGAAATGTACATTAGGGTAAATTAAAGAAAGTTTGTGGTTAAGAGGTTTTTGTGTATTTATTATTAAATTCAACCACAGTATATTCCTAATAAATAGTTTGAATTGTAAATTCAATTATAATTCTTGTATTTGTATTTTGACTTATTTCTTTATATATATATATATATATATATATATATATATATATATATATATATATATATATATATATATATATATATATTAGCCATACCAACAAATTTGAGTGTGAGGTTGCCAAAAGGCGTGTTTAATGCATTCTCTCACGACAGCATGGTACCTCATGGACTTCAAAAAATAGCAAATTTAAAAAAAAATATAAACTTCCAGCCTTACAAATTCAAGATGGAGATGTTTCCATTGTTGTTAGTAAAACATGTCACTGGTTTCGACTAAGCTTAATTTAGCATGGGCCGGTAAATTTGTCGCAACTTTGTTTAATAGAATTTTCTCTTTATCTCTTGATAAACGTGGATTAACGATTAGGCAGTCCACCCTCTCTTTGCTGTTAGTTGCCACTAGCTGCTGATCTCTGTTTCTCGACAGTGGTCAGATATACCTGTATTTAGTGTTCCTCAAGAGTTTATATTTACACTCGCATTGAAATCACCCAGATACATTGTCTCCAATGGAATTGTCTCGTATTTCTACATCTATTGCACCACTTGTGCTAAACACTTTTCTATCAAACAGCCTGCATTACAAATCTACCTAACTCGCGCTCTTCCGCTTTTTAATTATGCTTTATAAAACATCTTAATTGAGTGGCCAAAATAAGAGTTAATTTTGTGGGAGCAATATTGTAAAGAGTAAGAGAGTAACTTTCATGAATAAGAAGTTTGTGTTTGGAAGTACCTAATGAAACTGTCAATTATAACTGAAAAATGCAATTCATCCTTAATTTTTACAACTGAAAAAAAACTAAAACCCATTGTTAATAATAAAAAGTATTTTGATTTTTTCATTAGATTTAATATGAATTTACTTCGAACGAGTTTATTTTATAGAATATAAAGAGAGTAATGGAGTGGTAGGGAGTGGCGGTAGAATAAGGACGGAAAATAGGGGTGGGAGGTAGAAATAGAGAGAGCGAAAAGAGTAAGAGGAAAGTACTATAGACAAAGGAAAGTAGGAAGAGCGTGGGGAGTGATGGAAGAAGTAAGAAGGGTGAGGGAGAGAGATTGAAGAAGCAGGGAGATCAGGGAAACGAGATGATAGAATATAGGGAGAGGAATGGGAGAAGTATGAAGGGCGAGGGAGAGAGATGGGAGAAGTAGAGAGATCAGGGAAACGAGATGGGCGAATGTAGAGAGAGACCTGGAAAAAGTAAGAAGGGAGAGGGAGAGAGATTAAAGAAACAGGGAGATCAGGGAAACGAGATTGGGAAAATGTAGGGAGAGAGATGGGAGAAGTAGGGAGTTCAGGGAAATGAAATGGGAGAATGAAGGGAGAGAGATGGGAGAAGTAAGGAGGGGGAGGGAGAGAGATGGGAGAAGTAGGGAGTTCAGGGAAATGAAATGGGAGAATGAAGGGAGAGAGATGGGAGAAGTAAGGAGGGCGAGGGAGAGAGATGGGAGAAGTAGGGAGTTCAGGGAAATGAAATGGGAGAATGAAGGGAGAGAGATGGGAGAAGTAGTGAGATCAGGGAAATGAGATGGGAGAATGTATGGAGAAAGATAGAAGAAGTAAGAAGAGCGAGAGAGAGAGATGGGAGAAGTAGAGAGATCAGGCAGCTTCGTAACAAAAGAAGTAATAAATGAAGTAGTAAATGAAAATTGCTGCTTAATTTAGCTTCTTAAATATTATATAATAGATTTATATAATTATGTATAAATTTATTTTAGAGCAGAAAGAAATTATCTTTGTGTTGAACCTTTTACGTGACCTACGTTGTCGACAGAGTGATGGGATACTTTGCCAAAGATCTTGGGATCAAACCATTCAATAATTCTCACGCTTTTTCAGTTTCCGAGCTGGCTAGACCTCTGAAACCGTGCGTTAAAAATGCAAGGTTTAAGAACAGTATCAACTGCATTAGCTTCCTTGAATACAGTACGGCCCAAGTAAAGTCATGTATTGCCTAAACCGTGCCAATAGTAGGTGTATAGACATGCAGTATTATCAAACATAATATTGTTCTTCAAGTTGGCGCCACGCCCTTACACATCTATATAGTTTTGGAAACAACTATTTTACCTTAAATTAAGTTATAACATATGATTTCATACAACAGCTGATTTTATATTATAGGTTATGTTCTAGAACAGCTGTTGTAACACGAAAGTTATGTTACTTTATTTATTGTACATTATTAAGTTAATATGTTACTATTCATTATTTTTTATTGGTTAATAAATATATTAATTTGCATTTTAATAAATCTTACTACAGTTAATTAAATATAATGACAATAAGTTTTAGTCGATAATATATTTGTTGACTGATCGCGTAATTAAGCCTACGAGAAAAAAAGGATTAAGAAGAGCATACAAATAAATATGGAAATTGGACCGCCCAGCTCCTGAAACTAAAACTAGAAAACAGAAACACATTCATTTTTTTTTTTGTTTTTTAAGTGAAAATTTCTATAGCGAAGCCACAAAAACTTATTGGATGAACAAGCATTACAATTTCGCCTCAGTATAATTTCCGTCAGGCTACGCTACGAGTCACCTCAAAGTGAATTAAATAATAACATATGGTTTCATACAACAGCTGATTTTGTGTTATAGGTTATGTTGTAAAACAGCTGTTTTAACGCATAGGCTGTGTTACTTTACTTATTGAATACTGTTAAGGAAAAGATTATTATAAAATAGTTTTGATCAGTTAATAAATTATTATTACTTTATTTAAATTTTGATAAATCCTAACACAAATAATGCAATATAACAATAACAATAATAATAAGTCGTGTATTTTTAATCCAATTTTTGAAATGAAAACATCCTTATACTTTTTAAGAACTGATTTCAAATGAATTTGTTAAATTAAATTGTATTCAACAAACATCTAATAAATGTTTTTTGTTACTTTGTTTCTTGTTATCATTTTGTTACATTATTTTATTATTAATCATACATATTGAATCAAAAATGTATAAATTGATATATTTTGAGTGATTTTCATTGAAACTTTTGCAAAAATATTAGCTCAAATTTGTTATTTGTCGTTCAAATTTTGGTGTTAAATGTAAAAATTGTGTATTATTGTTTGTTATATTATAAAAAATGTTGAGGTAATTTCTCAATACTCAAGATAAAGGTGTTTCTTAATTCAAAATCTCTGTAGACGTTGCTATGTCACCCCCCCCCCCCCCGAGTGCCAGAACCAATTGTTTTTATTTTTCCTCAAACATTAAATACACAATTTAATAAATGCTTTCTTGTCAATATTTTTAACTAGAATTAAACTTTATGTACGAGTAGATACTTTTTCTAACGAAATAGACGGATTTTACCTAGAGATAGGAGCGCTTGACTGGAGATTAGTTCTGACTAGATTCTGTTACGACAGGTAGTTTTTCAGCCGGTCAAGGCAAATATAGGTTAGACGGAGTAGATTAACAAGTGGCTGTGTGCTAGAGGAACAAGTAGTAAGCAGCGCCCTAAGGCCGCTGGAATGTGTGCCAATGCGCGGTAACGGTACACAACAATAGGTCAGCTGCTGCCCCAGCTCAGCTTGGCTCTGTCATCGAAAATATTAATAAAACGACGTCAGCGACATCTTTACGAACTAAAACGTGTTTCTATTTCGCATTCGTTTCATTTTGTGTGTATCTAAGCGAAAACTACGTTTTACAGTTTTTCCGAAGGAATGTCTGTCTACCAAGCTACAATTCCACTGCAATCGTCAGACTTATGTATTAACATAGACAAAATATTTTACTCAGCTTTATAACAAGTCTTCTAAGAGAAAATACACAATTAAAGATTTGTCTATTGTTATATATTACGATTTTAAGAATTCATCTGTTTTAAAGTATTCACACTTATAACGCTTGTTTCAAGGCCCACACGACATTTTTAGGATTTTTTTAAAAGTTTCTACTAATACACGGTTCTACAGTCCCATTGACATCAAATTGCCTACACTGCGCCGTGATAACTGTTTGAGTTTGCAGCGTATCTATACATGTACGGCCATGTAATATAACAATACAAATACTACTTTTCTGATCATAAATGCACGTACGCGCGCGCACGCACACACACATACATTTTGTTGAAGCATTATTTCTTAAACATAAGTATATACAGATATAAAAACACAATGAAAATTATACACTATTTAGCGGCAACTTATAAAAGTCCCCACCTCGCGAGACAAGCAATTCGCCTCAGTCCTTCCCTCTCTCGCGCTAGGCATTGTAAATTTTCTTTACTTTTCCGTCGCTATCGTTTTAAGTAAGAAACTATGATTTCGTCGCTATCGGTTACGCGCTTAACGAGACGTGTTGTGAGCGTAACAATAAAGATAACAATGAGCCAATCAAATGTCCGCTTTTTAGAATATACCAGTTTCGTTATTTTCTTGATTCAGACAAGCTTTCACCGCACTTTATTGGATCAAATCGGCAGGAAGTGAATTTGTATGCGGGGAACGAACGAAAGCAGCGAACACAAAGAGATTTGTCTAGGTATCGGATGAAATGAGCAATGTTCATTATTTTATTACTTTCCTGAATAGTAAAGCACATTAGCTTTTGTGGACACTTTATAGAAGGTTGGAAACAAGGCACTGCCAGCAGGCGAATTCTTTTTACTAAGTCTTTTTATGTTGGCTGAGAAATATTTCTACTATAAAATTTAACCAAAAAGTTTTTTCTTTACTGTAAAATTTAAAATGTAAAACTTTTCAACAATTAGAGAAGAATTAAAAGAAGTTGAAAAATTATTTTTATTATTATAATTAATTGATTATATACTTTCCACGACATACAAGTAATATTAAGTAGGTTAACGTTTAATGTGTTAAATCGAGGAATCAGTTTTTATTTTTCAGGTTTTTTTTCTTATTTTGTATTAAAGGTTGACACATCATTCTAAGGTAGTAATATTTGTAACAGTATATCTCTGGCAATGATATTAGTTTTTGAACAATAGGTTAAATTGTGTTAAACAAAATACTGTATTCCACAATAAACAGTACTGAAACAGCTGTAAGATTATATTTGATTTTATTTCATTTTATTTACATAGTTTTACAAACACGTACAAGTAAAAATAAGCTAAATCGGTTAGACTCGGGTCTATAAATGTTGTACATGACCTCCGTTCAATTTGAGGCAACGCTCTATCGTTCTTAAAGGTTTTGCATCATTTTCGTGAAGAGGGGTTGTTTCATGCTCGTTATACACATGGTTATTTTTTCCTGTAGTTGGACGATGGTGGTTGATGGGTCTCACGGAAAACATTCCCCAGACGTAGGGGTCAGGTGGTGTAAGATCGAGGGAGAGGATAAGGAAGGAAAGTTTGTTCTAAGGGAGATGAGGCGGTTGCCAAAAGTTTCTAAAGAAAACAATAGACAGTGTGGCTGGATTCGGCATCTTGCTGGAGCCATTGTGAACGGAATGCCAGGTTTCGGGCGCAACAAAATCTCCTGAGGTATTCTATAAAACGACCAAAAATGACCCTATATCGATTGTTCTACTACAGCTGTTTTAGTTTCAGTACTGTTTATTTTAGCGCATACTGTAATAAATTCATTATATTTTCAGCAGATAAAGCGAAAATTTTTTCTTACTGTACTTTGTTTTTACTCGTAGCTGGCAAGTAAGTTCTTCCTTTTGCATTTTCCCATTCTTATTTCTCACTGTTTCAAGGTGACCAACCAGCAGACAACCATCTACAAGTATTAGGAAAGGATGGCGAGTATAGGAATCATAGAGGGAAGGACATACACAATGTTACGAGAGAATAATCTCGTACCTTATATAAACCTACTCTCTAGTGGGGTGTTTACATGTAAAAACATTAAAAAAACATGTAAATATACTTGTTGATAATCAATCAAGTTTTTTAAAATTATTTATACATTTTGACCAATTGACCAAGCCTTCATTCAACTCCAAAGAGCTACTGAAGATTTTATTCGTGAATAATTCTTTGCACTACTGAATAGAAACACTGCACGGGAAAAGGTCTAATTGTTGTCGCATATCGATATAGTTCTATATATCTGTGAGCAATTTTAGCCTAAATTAAGTGATAGCATATAGTTTCATACGCCGGCTGATTTTATGTTACAGGTTATGGAGGTAGAACAGCTGTAGGTTTTGTTACTTTATTTATTTATTGTTCATTATTAAGCTAAAATGATAATATTCAATGTTATCAGTTAATACATATATTTATTATATAATTTACATTTCAATAAATATTTCTACAATTAATTCAGTATAAAGATAATGAGTTATTCTATATATTTATATTTTAATTTTTGTAGTGAAAACCTCCTTAGGCACGTCTTACACTTTAAGAACCAATTTTTAAATTAATTCGTTTAGTAAATTTTTATTCATAAGTTTTTTTTTATTCATATATTTATCAACATCAAATAAGGGTTTTCTATTACCTACATTAATAGATTCTATTGAAAACATCTATAAGTTAATCTTTCATTATTTTTATTAATTGTAATTATTTATCACTTAAACAATAGTCTATGACTATCCGAACTTTAAAATTTAGTAAATTTGTTAAAACTTACTGAGACAGAACGTTTTCGATCGCTATGTGCCGGTCTTCATCAGTGTCTTCTGCTTGGAGATGTTGGGTCAAGCGGTGACGGTTTTAAAGGTAGGTTTTCGATAGTATGTGTGATTTGTATTGTGTTTGTTCGTTTATTATGTTTGTACTTTGTGTTTTTGTGTGTCTGTAAATTTCATATTGTTCTAGTGTGTTGAGATGTGGTCCTTTTTTGTTGATGTGTAGAATTTCTAGGTTATAGTAGATATCTGTGTGTCCTGTATATTTATGTGGTTGTATAATGTTGAGTTGGTGTTCTGTTTGTGTTCCTCGAAGGGTCAAGGAACACAAAAGTCGAGGAACAAAGAGTCGAATTTACAATCGAACTTACAAAGAGTAAGTTTTAACAAATTTACTCAATTTAAAGTTCGGATAGTCATAAACTATTGTTTAAGTGATTAATAAGATTCGCCGAACGTAATGGACTACAAAATTCAAGAATGTAATTATTTAATAAAATTTTTCTTTGTTGACCTAAGTAGGAATTTACTTTAATTTATTATTTTTGGAAGGAATTAGTTGTTTAAATGTACACTTTCTTCCATTGTAAATTTTCTAAATTGTTCTTGTTTTTAAAATATATTTTATAGACTATGAATTAACGATGCGACAAAAATACTCTTAAATCTGTATAAATAGATTCCACAAAATCGGTTCACCCATTAGGTATTTAACAGTCAGATATAAAACTCTACACTTTAAAATCGAAAAATGTCAAAACTAACAGAGGTGAATTAAAATTTCAAAACTAATAAAATATGTCCAGGGTATATTTTAACAAATTACTAAATTCAAATAAATTTCCGAATATATGTGTGTAAAGGCACGTCCTGTCACGGCATCCGGACGCAGGGCAAAGGAAAGCGTGCCATGGGATCGTCCTGACTCCGGCCATTGTATTGTAATCAAATCACAGATACATCTCTGCGCGTGTTCCTGCCGTACTTATTAAACCTAACACTCCTTCACTTCCACTCATTCACGTCTTGCCTTGACTGTGGAATGTTTTTGTAAAGAACAAGTATTGCGTGCGCAAGTGTATCAGTGACTTAAATGCACAGGACAGGACGTGGGTGATAACTCCACTTTCATTTTCTCTTATTTAGCAAATATTTTACTTGGAATTGAACGTCGTTGAATAGGAAAAAAATTGTAAAAGCTACACTGGTAGCACACAGTAGGGGATATTACAGATCAGAAAATGACGTCTTTGGTGGTGTTCGTGGAGAAGCAAAAGCATAAACTTCCCTCTTTTATGTTTGCGTTTAGTACAACCCTTGCAAGTAGAGTGTAGCAAATACGGCCTTGCTGGGTTTATATGTTTAGCTTGGTAGATTTACAGAAAATAAAAAATACAAAACTTTATAAAATTACTCAGCACCAAACAACCAAGTGCAAAATTTAAATGTAAATAACACTCATACAAGCCTCTAAAGCTATCAGTCAACAACCAGCCACTGACACAATCAAACCAAGTTTCAAATAACAAGAAGATGGAAATGAGTTTTCAGAAACAGCAAGACACAGCAACGAAGAAGAATCCAAGGCCTTTGCACACAACAAAGATGGTTCAGGTATATTCGTCTCTTCGACAATACAAATAACAAACAGATGGAAATGAGTTTTCAGAAACAGCAAGACACAGCAACGAAGAAGAGAGCTCCGGCGAACAATCCAAAGCATCTGCACACAACAAAGATGGTTCAGGTATATTCGTCCCTTCGACAATACAAATAACAAACAGATGGAAATGAGTTTTCAGAAACAGCAAGACACAGCAACGAAGAAGAGAGCTCCGGCGAACAATCCAAAGCATCTGCACACAACAAAGATGGTTCAGGTATATTCGTCCCTTCGACAATACAAATAACAAACAGATGGAAATGAGTTTTCAGAAACAGCAAGACACAGTAACGAAGAAGAGAGCTCCGGCGAACAATCCAAAGCATCTGCACACAACAAAGATGGTTCAGGTATATTCGTCCCTTCGACAATACAAATAACAAACATTTGGAAATGAGTTTTCAGAAACAGCAAGACACAGCAACGAAGAAGAGAGCTCCGGCGAACAATCCAAGGCATCTGCACACAACAAAGATGGTTCAGGTATATTCGTCTCTTCGACAATACAAATAACAAACAGATGGAAATGGGTTTTCAGAAACAGCAAGACACAGCAACGAAGAAGAGAGCTCCGGCGAACAATCCAAGGCATCTCCACACAACAAAGATGGTTCAGGTATATTCGTCTCTTTCGAAAATACAAATAACAAACAGATGGAAATGAGTTTTCAGAAACAGCAAGACACAGCAATGAAGAAGATAGCTCCGGCGAACAATCCAAGGCATCTGCACACAACAAAGATATTTCAGGTATATTCGTCCCTTCGACAATACAAATAACAAACAGATGGAAATGAGTTTTCAGAAACAGCAAGACACAGTAACGAAGAAGAGAGCTCCGGCGAACAATCCAAAGCATCTGCACACAACAAAGATGGTTCAGGTATATTCGTCTCTTTCGAAAATACAAATAACAAACAGATGGAAATGAGTTTTCAGAAACAGCAAGACACAGCAACGAAGAAGAGAGCTCCGGCGAACAATCCAAAGCATCTGCACACAACAAAGATGGTTCAGGTATATTCGTCCCTTCGACAATACAAATAACAAACAGATGGAAATGAGTTTTCAGAAACAGCAAGACACAGCAACGAAGAAGAGAGCTCCGGCGAACAATCCAAGGCATCTGCACACAACAAAGATGGTTCAGGTATATTCGTCTCTTCGACAATACTAGGTGCTTCTACCTTGTTCACCAGGAATAGAAAATGCTTTAATCCTACATCCTAAGCTATAAACAAATGCGGCTCTATTGTCTGAAGGAATGGACCCTTTACACTTGAGTCAATTATCTTACAGAACCAAAGGGGATTCATGATCCAGTACCTATATACCAGCTGTTCCTCTGTCCATACCTCCCTAATCTACAAGCTCCAGGCATATTCGTCTCTAGTAACAGAAGATATCTATCCCTTCCACAACCCTACAGAATGCTGACATTGCGGTCATACGACGATAGCATGGTGCGATTAGACATTTCAGTCGTTCCTCTGCACATGCCTCCCTAATCTACAAGCTCCATGTATATTCGTCTCTAGGAACCGAAGATATCTGTCCCTTCCACAACCCTACAGAATGTTCGCATTTCGGGCATAGGACGGTAGCATGGCGTGATTAGACATTGCAGTCGTTCCTCTGCACATGCTACCTAATCTACAAGCTCCATGTATATTCGTCTCTAGGAACCGAAGATATCTGTCCCTTCCACAACCCTACAGAATGTTCGCATTTCGGGCATAGGACGGTAGCATGGCGTGATTAGACATTGCAGTCGTTCCTCTGCACATGCTACCTAATCTACAAGCTCCATGTATATTCGTCTCTAGGAACCGAAGATATCTGTCCCTTCCACAACCCTACAGAATGTTCGCATTTCGGACATAGGACGGTAGCATGGCGTGATTAGACATTGCAGTCGTTCCTCTGCACATGCCTCCCTAATCTACAAGCTCCATGTATATTCGTCTCTAGGAACCGAAGATATCTGTCCCTTCCACAACCCTACAGAATGTTCGCATTTCGGGCATAGGACGGTAGCATGGCGTGATTAGACATAGCAGTCGTTCCTCTGCACATGCTACCTAATCTACAAGCTCCATGTATATTCGTCTCTAGGAACCGAAGATATCTGTCCCTTCCACAACCCTACAGAATGTTCGCATTTCGGACATAGGACGGTAGCATGGCGTGATTAGACATTGCAGTCGTTCCTCTGCACATGCTACCTAATCTACAAGCTCCATGTATATTCGTCTCTAGGAACCGAAGATATCTGTCCCTTCCACAACCCTACAGAATGTTCACATTTCGGGCATAGGACGGTAGCATGGCGTGATTAGACATTTCAGTCGTTCCTCTGCACATGCTACCTAATCTACAAGCTCCATGTATATTCGTCTCTAGGAACCGAAGATATCTGTCCCTTCCACAACCCTACAGAATGTTCACATTTCGGGCATAGGACGGTAGCATGGCGTGATTAGACATTTCAGTCGTTCCTCTGCACATGCTACCTAATCTACAAGCTCCATGTATATTCGTCTCTAGGAACCGAAGATATCTGTCCCTTCCACAACCCTACAGAATGTTCACATTTCGGGCATAGGACGGTAGCATGGCGTGATTAGACATTTCAGTCGTTCCTCTGCACATGCTACCTAATCTACAAGCTCCATGTATATTCGTCTCTAGGAACCGAAGATATCTGTCCCTTCCACAACCCTACAGAATGTTCACATTTCGGGCATAGGACGGTAGCATGGCGTGATTAGACATTTCAGTCGTTCCTCTGCACATGCTACCTAATCTACAAGCTCCATGTATATTCGTCTCTAGGAACCGAAGATATCTGTCCCTTCCACAACCCTACAGAATGTTCACATTTCGGGCATAGGACGGTAGCATGGCGTGATTAGACATTTCAGTCGTTCCTCTGCACATGCTACCTAATCTACAAGCTCCATGTATATTCGTCTCTAGGAACCGAAGATATCTGTCCCTTCCACAACCCTACAGAATGTTCACATTTCGGGCATAGGACGGTAGCATGGTGCGATTAGACATTTCAGTCGTTCCTCTGCACATGCTACCTAATCTACAAGCTCCATGTATATTCGTCTCTAGGAACCGAAGATATCTGTCCCTTCCACAACCCTACAGAATGTTCGCATTTCGGGCATAGGACGGTAGCATGGCGTGATTAGACATTGCAGTCGTTCCTCTGCACATGCTACCCAATCTACAAGCTCCATGTATATTCGTCTCTAGGAACCGAAGATATCTGTCCCTTCCACAACCCTACAGAATGTTCGCATTTCGGACATAGGACGGTAGCATGGCGTGATTAGACATTGCAGTCGTTCCTCTGCACATGCTACCTAATCTACAAGCTCCATGTATATTCGTCTCTAGGAACCGAAGATATCTGTCCCTTCCACAACCCTACAGAATGTTCGCATTTCGGGCATAAGACGGTAGCATGGCGTGATTAGACATTGCAGTCGTTCCTCTGCACATGCTACCTAATCTACAAGCTCCATGTATATTCGTCTCTAGGAACCGAAGATATCTGTCCCTTCCACAACCCTACAGAATGTTCGCATTTCGGGCATAGGACGGTAGCATGGCGTGATTAGACATTGCAGTCGTTCCTCTGCACATGCTACCTAATCTACAAGCTCCATGTATATTCGTCTCTAGGAACCGAAGATATCTGTCCCTTCCACAACCCTACAGAATGTTCGCATTTCGGGCATAGGACGGTAGCATGGCGTGATTAGACATTGCAGTCGTTCCTCTGCACATGCTACCTAATCTACAAGCTCCATGTATATTCGTCTCTAGGAACCGAAGATATCTGTCCCTTCCACAACCCTACAGAATGTTCGCATTTCGGACATAGGACGGTAGCATGGCGTGATTAGACATTGCAGTCGTTCCTCTGCACATGCTACCTAATCTACAAGCTCCATGTATATTCGTCTCTAGTAACAGAAGATATCTGTCCCTTCCACAACCCTACAGAATGTTCGCATTTCGGACATAGGACGGTAGCATGGCGTGATTAGACATTGCAGTCGTTCCTCTGCACATGCTACCTAATCTACAAGCTCCATGTATATTCGTCTCTAGGAACCGAAGATATCTATCCCTTCCACAACCCTACAGAATGCTGACATTTCGGTCATACGACGATAGCATGGCGCGATTAGACATTGCAGTCGTTCCTCTGCACATGCTACCTAATCTACAAGCTCCATGTATATTCGTCTCTAGGAACCGAAGATATCTGTCCCTTCCACAACCCTACAGAATGTTCGCATTTCGGGCATAGGACGGTAGCATGGCGTGATTAGACATTGCAGTCGTTCCTCTGCACATGCTACCTAATCTACAAGCTCCATGTATATTCGTCTCTAGGAACCGAAGATATCTATCCCTTCCACAACCCTACAGAATGCTGACATTTCGGTCATACGACGATAGCATGGCGCGATTAGACATTGCAGTCGTTCCTCTGCACATGCTACCTAATCTACAAGCTCCATGTATATTCGTCTCTAGGAACCGAAGATATCTATCCCTTCCACAACCCTACAGAATGCTGACATTTCGGTCATACGACGATAGCATGGCGCGATTAGACATTGCAGTCGTTCCTCTGCACATGCTACCTAATCTACAAGCTCCATGTATATTCGTCTCTAGGAACCGAAGATATCTGTCCCTTCCACAACCCTACAGAATGCTGACATTTCGGTCATACGACGATAGCATGGCGCGATTAGACATTGCAGTCGTTCCTCTGCACATGCTACCTAATCTACAAGCTCCATGTATATTCGTCTCTAGGAACCGAAGATATCTGTCCCTTCCACAACCCTACAGAATGTTCGCATTTCGGACATAGGACGGTAGCATGGTGCGATTAGACATTTCAGTCGTTCCTCTGCACATGCTACCTAATCTACAAGCTCCATGTATATTCGTCTCTAGGAACCGAAGATATCTGTCCCTTCCACAACCCTACAGAATGTTCGCATTTCGGGCATAGGACGGTAGCATGGCGTGATTAGACATTGCAGTCGTTCCTCTGCACATGCTACCTAATCTACAAGCTCCATGTATATTCGTCTCTAGGAACCGAAGATATCTGTCCCTTCCACAACCCTACAGAATGTTCGCATTTCGGGCATAGGACGGTAGCATGGCGTGATTAGACATTGCAGTCGTTCCTCTGCACATGCTACCTAATCTACAAGCTCCATGTATATTCGTCTCTAGGAACCGAAGATATCTGTCCCTTCCACAACCCTACAGAATGTTCGCATTTCGGGCATAGGACGGTAGCATGGCGTGATTAGACATTGCAGTCGTTCCTCTGCACATGCTACCTAATCTACAAGCTCCATGTATATTCGTCTCTAGGAACCGAAGATATCTATCCCTTCCACAACCCTACAGAATGCTGACATTTCGGTCATACGACGATAGCATGGCGCGATTAGACATTGCAGTCGTTCCTCTGCACATGCTACCTAATCTACAAGCTCCATGTATATTCGTCTCTAGGAACCGAAGATATCTATCCCTTCCACAACCCTACAGAATGCTGACATTTCGGTCATACGACGATAGCATGGCGCGATTAGACATTGCAGTCGTTCCTCTGCACATGCTACCTAATCTACAAGCTCCATGTATATTCGTCTCTAGGAACCGAAGATATCTGTCCCTTCCACAACCCTACAGAATGTTCGCATTTCGGACATAGGACGGTAGCATGGTGCGATTAGACATTTCAGTCGTTCCTCTGCACATGCTACCTAATCTACAAGCTCCATGTATATTCGTCTCTAGGAACCGAAGATATCTGTCCCTTCCACAACCCTACAGAATGTTCGCATTTCGGACATAGGACGGTAGCATGGCGTGATTAGACATTGCAGTCGTTCCTCTGCACATGCCTCCCTAATCTACAAGCTCCATGTATATTCGTCTCTAGGAACCGAAGATATCTGTCCCTTCCACAACCCTACAGAATGTTCGCATTTCGGACATAGGACCGTAGCATGGCGTGATTAGACATTTCAGATGTCTACATCTATCGCATTAACATTAAGTTAAGTTTTATATTAACCTACGTATAAGTTGATCAATATTTATTCAAGTAATATTTATTAAATATTACCGATTATATCGATAGCGTACCAGAAATCCCATCTGGCGAAGGGTTTTGACATTCCGAGGGTATTGGGAGCTAATATATACCTCAAGGTAGCTTTTGAAACTTAAGTATATTTTTCTTACGCTTACTAACGCCTATAGAACTTACACAACTTGTAGAAAAGGGAAATGCCCTAATTTAATATTATCCGAATTTAAAGATTACTAAATGAACATTAAGTTTAACTAAATCTTGCCATTTTAGGAAGGTCAGTAAAATTGGGCTAATGTACAATAGCTTTATTCTTACCAGAATGAAAATGACAACCAAAAGATATTTTAAATAAGTAAATTGTAAGCAAAAATAAATAGTAAAACACAACAAAAGAATGGAAACTTACTTGGAGAATAAAAATAGAAATGTTTACCTGAATGTAAATTACACTTCGACAATATTAGCAGTAACCCTGACATTTAGTAGCAGGAATAACATCGTATAACTGAGATAGGGTGTAAAAACTAATTTGCGATATTATTTGTGCGTGGTATTTACTTAGGTAATCGGGTTAAAGGAAAAATAATAAGAAGGCATTGAAAAGAAAACTTGATAAATCTCCATTCCCACCTCCATCACTTTGGCCTCACTGAATCCGATACGTGTCCGCTTTGTCTCGGTGGTACCATGAATGGGGACAACTCAACCAGCCCCGAGCTGACGGTCGTTTCTGGGAAGCATGACGCCGAATGACTCAACAGCCATGAGCGGGATATATCTCCATTACCACCTCCATCACTTTGGCCTCACTGAATCCGATACGTCTCCGCTTTGTCTCGGTGGTACCATGAATGGGGACAACTCAACCGGCCCCGAGCTGGCGGTCGTTTCTGAGAGGCACGACGCCGCATGACTCAACAGCCATGAGCGGGATAAATCTCCCTTACCACCTCCATCACTTTGGCCTCACTGAATCCGATACGTGTCCTCTTTGTCTCGGTGGTACCATGAATGGGGACAACTCAACCGGCCCCGAGCTGACGGTCATGTCTGGGAGGCACGACGCCGAATGACTCAACAGCCATGAGCGGGATAAATCTCCATTCCCACCTCCATCACTTTGGCCTTACTGAATCCGATACGTGCCCGCTTTGTCTCGGTGGTACCATGAATGGGGACAACTCAACCGGCCCCGAGCTGACGGTCGTTTCTGGGAGGCACGACGCCGAATGACTCAACAGCCTTGAGCGGGATAAATCTCTAGGCCCACCTCCATCGCTTTGAACTCACTAAATCCTACACGTGTCCGTTTTATCTCGGTGGTATCATGCATGGGGACATCTCAACCGGCCCCTATCTAACGGTATTAACTTGGAGGCTCGACGCCGAATGGCTCAACAGCCATGAACGATCATTGGCTAAAGTAAGTACAATTTTACAACGAAATATTGAGTTGGCCAGAAATGTTAAAACGATTCTTACACGGACATAGGCATAATTAGTCGCTCTTAGGCGCTCTTCGGAAACATTTTGGAGCACATTAACGCATGTCACGGACATTGTACAAACATAGGTACTTGTTCGTAGTGCCGTTCTTAGTTTACAGTCTCAATTCGTTTCCACGGAAAACTACCCTAAAGTTATATTGTTTAAATAGTAAACGTTTTCTGAAGTTTTTACAAAAGTGGGTACATTAAAATAATCGTAACCGGTAAAAGAGTTGAAGACTTTATACTCGTTCTTGGGGTAGGTTTACCCTTAAAGCGCCTGATTTTTTTTCCGACTTTATTCGTTACCAATATCGCTTTTATCCAATAGCAAAAAAACGTTTTAAATCTTAAAATTCAACTTTTTTCAATTCATTTTACTAGTTTACTTTCTCCCTATACATGTTTATATATCTTGTTCAAATTTGCAATCCCAAACAAAATACTTCTTATTTATCCACTCTAGTTCAAATACTTTTTTTAAACTTCTAGTGGATGACAAATAATGTTGATACAGTTTTATCAAGTATTAATTCATTAATTCAATTTAATGTATTAATTTTAGTTTTATATGGGAGAAAAACAAAGGACCAAGGTATGAAATATTGTAATTTCATCCCATTTGGCTTAAAATAAATTATAACATATGACTTCATCAAACAGCTGTTTTTATGTTATAGCTTATGTGTTCGAACAGCTGTTTTAACGTATAGGCTATGTTACTTTATTTATATTTATTGTAATTATTTAATAAAAAGTATCTAAAATTATATTTTTTTTACCTAAGTAAAAAAAGATTGACTTTTAACAATCTTTGTTTAAATTACTTGTTTAATTTGTTTCTTTCCATGTAGGACGAAAAGTTAAATTTGTTAAAAATAGAAACACGGGATTTAGTTTTCGATCCAGAACATAGGCCCGATTACGTCCACGCAAACAAGGCGAACTGCTACCGATGCGACCCATTTCTCTGGAATAGGCCAATTAATAGAAGCAGGATTTGATTCCGCTGGTTACGAAAGTATGCCACATTCAAATAACCAAGGTTATTATAGCCATTACTAGAAGATTTTTTCCGCCTTTGTCAAGAGTTCCACCCAATTTAATCTGCACATCACAAGCTCAGCGGGACAAATGCAGTCCCATTAGACATGCCGTGCAGCCGTGTCCTTAATTCCAGCGAAGGGCAAACTGTCCTCTGACCGGAATTACTTCGGATACCTCCAGGATATTTCCTATAACTCGCCGCGCTTACACCTTCACCACGTTCAGTGCTTTCGTTAATGTTTTTTAAAGATATTTATTTGTGTTTCAGGAAAAGCTAATACATCATGGTCAAAGGAGGGAGAGAACGAGAGTTATGGGAGCTCGAACGGAGGTATTCCGTCGCCGGTGAGCCAGGATTGGCTGGTCTACCGCCGCCTCCTTCCGCCGGAATGGTTCCTTCAGCCTCTGAGGATTTGCACGCTTGGTCTATTTACAGGTGCGTCTTACGTGTTTCTATATAACTTGTCTAGCCTGAGTGTGTGTTGTGTGTGAGTGTGGGCATGCGCTCGCGAATGCTCGCGTGTTAATATATCTTGTATAATTAATTCGAAATCCAAAAAAACATTTAGTAATTTTAAATATAAAAAATGTTATACAATATCAAGAGCACAGTGGTACAATATATTACAAAAATATAGGTGAACAAATCCCAATACCACAAAAATTAATAAAAAAATAACTAAAATAAGTTACCTAAGATTAAATCCTTATGTGCATTTCGATGCAAACAACCTAGTCAGTCTAGTTTGTTAATTTTTTTTTTTGTATTCTACATTGTACTTTTGCAATAGGAACCTCTGAAGATGATGACTTTGTCATCGAAATGTACATAAGGATTTAATCTTAGGTAACTTATTTTAGTTATTTTTTGATTAATTTTTGTGGTTTTGGGGTTTTTTCACCTATATTATTGTAATAGAAAATGTTCTCAATACAAATTAAGAATGATAAAAGGAAGTGTTTGCTATGCTTTGATTACAAAACAACTGTATTACGTAATAACAACATGGCCTACAGACGTTGCATAAATTGTCTATTTAATGTATTTTACGATTTTTTAAAATAATGAAACGCCAAAGGAAATGCTGACATGATTTAAAATGTAGACATTTTAAAATTTGTATTTATTTTGTGTTAAGACAAACATTCAATGTAGGCTATATAGTCGCTAAGGAAAGGATTGTGCATAATGTACAGGATATACAGGATTTGGATTTTAGGGAAATATCACTCACTTTTTCATGGCTCCGTCCCAGAATCTTTATCGAGGTGAAGGATTCCTATATGTAGAAAGGGTCAGCTGTATAACTCAGCTGACCAATTCCTTCAGAGCAGGCACACTGTATAACTCAGCTGAACAACTGCTTCAGAACAGTCTCACTGTATAAACTCACCTGATCAACTCTTTCAGAACAGGCACACTGTATAACTCAGTTGACCCACGTTTTTAGAACAGGCACACTGTTAACTAACCTGACCAACTCCTTCAAAACAGACACACTGAATAACTCAGTTGACCTACTCCTTCAGAACAGGCACACTATATAAATCAACCGACCCACTCCTTTAGAACAGGCATACTGTATAACTCAGCTAACCCACTCCTTTAGAACAGACGCACTGGTCTAACTCAGCTGACCCACTCTTTCAGAACAGGCATGCTGTAAATTCAGCTGACCAAATCCTCATGAAAATACCTGTGATTTTTACAGGCAACAAGATGTCAAAGATTTTTCTACTGATGGTCAAGATAATATTTAATCTTGTTTAGTTTCTTTGTATGTGTGACAGGTCTTTTAAACTAATGGTATACATGAACTTGTTAATTACTTAAACAATAGTTTATGGCTCTTGTTTAAGTGAATAATAAGATTCACCAAACGTAATGGACCACAAAATTCAAGAACTTATTAATTTTTTTTTTAAACTTATTAAGACAAAAAGTTTTAGAATGCACTAGACAATCATATTTTTTTTACTGAAACTTAGTCATCAATTATGCATGCCTACTCAGACCAGTTAAAACTGTTTTGTCTGAATGAATGTTTTAAAGATATTTAAATAAGTTCAAATACATTCATAGTTCACTAAGTTCTCATTTAGAATATTTTGATTCCATTTTCAATGTGGGCTGCCAGTTCACCCTTACATACTTGTACATTTATTAATACATGCCACTTCCTTATAATGCTTACTTTTAGATTAATGAGGACCATCAAAAGGTAAGTTGCCATCTGAAATGACAATGTATGTGGAGGATAACTAGCAAAATGGTTGCACTCATTAAACAAAAAATGAGTGTTACTAAAGGCAAGTGACGCATATTAATAACCTCTTAACATAAAGTGTATACAGGAAAATATTCAACAATATATAACAAAAGCCAATAACTTTAAAATAAAACAAATAATCTGAATTTAAATTTCAAGCGCACCAAATGATCACCTGATTAAGAGCAAACAAACCATTCATAGCTGACTAATTGCTTTTGTGCTCTTCACTTTGGCGTATGAATCAGCCTCGTGTTTGCTCATATGGTTAGATAAATTCTTTGTTTGAGTGATTATGACTACGAGTGTTACCGAATTTTTATTTCTTTGTTGGATTAATAGAAAACATGAGTTGATAAAAACGTTAAAAGAGTAATTTTAGCAGAGTGGGATATTCTTCTTTATAGAATTGTAACACTATGACAGACATTGTTACATGTCTTCCAGGAGTGATTCCATAAACATGTAAAGGCTTATAAAAAAATAGAACTTTTCTTTTTGTGAATGTCTAACTTGTAATATTGATTGCATAGAAAAGCAACAACAAACCACATAACGGCCCTGCTGATATAATCCTGAATGTTCTGTAATTGTTAAGAACACTTGGCAGTGCTCGCACAATACAGACCTTTAAAATGTGTGACATTGATAGAGAGGGAAGTATTTTAAATTTCCACAATGAATTAGTACTCTTATTCAATTCCTTCTATTGGCTCACACTTTCCTGATATATATATATATATATATATATATATATATATATATATATATATATCTTGTACAAATATTCAATCCCTAATAAAATACGATTTTATTCATCCAGTCAAGTTCAAATACATATCTTTTAACCTATAGTGGATGAAAATTGATGTTAATACAGTTTATTCGAATATTTATTCAATAAGTAAATTATAAAAATTTGGGGGACTATCAGGATTTGAACTAAAAATCTTCATGTTCAAAGTCTAGCATGCCTTGGCACTAGAAAGTGGGTGCCACTTTCCAAGAGGAAGAAAAGAATAAATCAAAGACATATGATTTTTCCCCCATCTGGTTGTCTTCGAAACCTCCATTGTATAACCTTGAACTGTTGCTATGGTTACCACAAAATATAAATAGTGATAACATTTTTCTTTGTGTTTGTGTGTGTGTGTGTGTGTGTGTGTGTGTGTATGTGTGTGTGTTGTGCACGTGCATATATGTTGTGAGTGAGTGAGTGAATGTTTTTACATAATTTATGTTGAAATCTTCTGAAATGTTTGGGGTAATGCATCATAGATTCCACACTTTTTATTATTCATGTTATACTTTGATTTAAAGTAGAATAGGAATGGCTCTGTGGCAGGGTAGGGATGTGAGGTTGCCAGTTCAAACTCTGTGACAGTCAACTCGCCGTCGCCAAAGGCAGAACGAAGCAAGCTACAGCACTAGTAAATCACTCCTCCACAGTTACGATGACACTGAGCGACGAATGGAAGGATAACGTCGAATTGACAACAAGGCTCACCCACTTAGCAAGATGTGAAGTTCCTATTCGCTCAGACGACTCCCTCTGGTCGATTTCACTACGCAGATTCCTATTCTGTTTTAAATCAGACTATAACATATTTTCTCCTTTTAATAACTCCAGTTTCATATATAACATTTTTATTTCACAATTGGTTTTGTATATTCTGTAAGTTACAATTAAAAAATTGTTTATGAAGTTTTTTTTACCTAAGAATTTTTAAATCTTTTTTACAGGCAAAATCTAAACTCTGACTTCACGGACTCAGCCCTTGGATCAAGCGAGAAGTCACCACTTCCTTATGGTAACTTCCAGCTCAGAGAATCTACAGTGCAATCAATATTAAGTCATCCAAGATATGGCCCAAAGTAAGTAGCCTCTAAACCAGACATGTTTTCAAAGTGTAAATTGTATCATCTTTAGATATCATTTTAAATAGAAGACAGATCATGCATGAGAATGGAAGGCAGGCTGATAGCTGTCTCATTCGTGGACTGGTGTATCAGTCATGTATTGTGTGAGAAACGTATTGCCTGCTTCAAAAAATAAGTCATTTACGCGGTGTTTAATTTTTCATAAGAAATAAAGTACAAAATGTATACCAATAGACTTTGGGGTGATAAAGGTGAACAATTGTTTTTGTTTTCAAAAGTTGTAAAATAAGATAAGCTGCAAACTGCATGGTATTTAGAAAAAATGTCAACAAGAATACTGATAAACATAATGATCAATAATAATTAATGGGAAACTTATCCCTAAATAGGAAAATGTAGCAATAGTATGTATACAAATATTGTATTCCATGAGTGATTCTAAGAACAATTGAAGACTAGTAATATATAACTAATTTTTAAATTAAATATCTTGCAAATTTTTAATAAAATTTGAATGCATTTGCATAAAACTTTCCCTAATCATGACAATAACATGAATTTTACTATTATGAGAAAATAATACTAAATTTATATAACTTTTACTATTCAAGTTGAATGTTATATATCGTATTATATTTAATATATAAGTTCAGATTATTAATTCTACTTAGACAAGATGACTTCAAACATGGAATGGTAGGTAGTTACATGTTTCACTAGCCAACAAATATCCCTACTGAGGGGAAGGAAAACATTTTTATCATTGTTTGTTTATTTTATTCCTTTCATTAATTTTTAATCCTACAGCACTATTTATGATATTTTCTGGTAACCATGGCAACAGTTTAAGGTTGTACAATGGTGGTTTTGATGACAACCAGATGGGGGAAAAAATTCATATACGTTTTTGAGAAATAAATTTCGTGGTATTGGAAATGTTGGCACTGTGCCAAAGTTAGCTAGACTTTGAACATGAAGATTGATAGTTTGAATCCCGAGAGTCCCCCAAATTTTTATAATTTAATTATTGAATAAATATTAGAAACAAAATTAATAATATCAAATGCAGTCCACTATAGGTTGAAAAAAAATGTATTTGAACTTGATTGGATAAATAAAAACATATTTTATTAACGATTGAAAATTTGTTCAAGATGTACAGGAGAGTGTGAGCTAATAGAAAGAATTTAATAATAATTATCACCAACTCCTAACCAATAATTTGTTCTTCAAAAAAGTAGCATTAACCAGTCACTATTGCTAATGCAACATGTCAACAATATCTTTGTTATCACACACTTATTGCCATAGTTTAAATCTATTATACTCACTGAGGTTTACTTTCTAAATGAAACGCATTAAAAATGAAAATTAATTTTAGTGAGTTAGAACCTGTATCGCACAAGAAGCTCAAGTTTTGGCAGTCGGTTGAATGAGTTTAGTAATACAAAAGTAACGTTACAGTTGAACGTGCTTTTATCTTACACGATCATTTTATGCATAAATGTCTCAAATAATAAATGCATACGTGTTATGAATAATAAATGCGTACACGAATTATGCTCGCCTTTAGAATTTGATATATTAGTTTAAAAAGGTCTGTGAGTTTTGAACTCTCTGCTCCAGTGGTTAATTAGGTTTTGTATGATTGGTTAGGTACAACATTTACTTTATCAGTCCTTAATTTATTTTCATTGACATCTAATTACTCACCATCTTGTTAAATTCAAATGTCTCAGTTTTTAAAATTAATAGTACATATTATTTATCATTTAATTACGTTTATAAGTATATAAATGTACATATTCATTTGTTCATAATCTCCAAATGTTCTTCGCAAACTACATTTGTCTAATGGAGTATTTTTATATATTGATATTACAGATTCCTCACCTGTAACAGATAAAAACAAGCTTTTCATGAAAAACATCTGCATTTGTTAGTTATAATATTAAAGAATATACTAAATCGTTTAAACTATTTCTAAGTAAATAAAATTGTATATTTGATTTGGTAAAAATTTTCATTCTTCAAATGTTTTTCATTGAATCCTTTGAAATGTGGAAACAATGTTGCGTTCATATCTGTGAGTGATTTTATATACCTGTATTATATTGATATTCATCTGTGACAGCTAAACATGAAACACCCTTGCCATTTGTTGCATGCAAAATCAGAAAATGCTGTATTGAGTATTTTACAATTAAATTTCAATATTTTCAAACCTTTGTTGAAACAAATTTTTATATATTTGTATTTTCTTTTAAATTTTGAATTGTATGAGATTGACATGCAATTTAGAATTGTTGCCGACCATATCATTTATTAATTCCTTCTATTAGTTCACACTCCTCACATATATCTTGTACAAATTTTCAATTGTTAATAAAATACGTTCTATTTATCCAACCAAGTTCAAATACATTTTTTAAAATTTATAGTGGATGACAATTGATGTTATTACAGTTTTTTTTCAAATTTTTGTTCAACAATTAAATTATAAAATATGTGGCCAGATTAGAACTGAAAATCTTGGCACTGCGCCAACTTTCCAATACCTAGAAATATATTTCTCAAAGATGTATATGAACTTTTTCCCCCAACTGGTTGTCATTGAAACATTTATTGAACAACCCTAAACTTTTGCCATGGTTACCACACAATATCATAAATAGTGCTGCATGGTAACTAAAAAAATCTTTCTCTGTTAACATCAGTAGGAATTTACTTCAATTTTGTTTTTCTATATTACTTGTTTTACAAGTATAGTTCTAATTTTCATTGTTTTCCATTTTTTTAAAAAAACTTTGTTCTTATTTCTCAGTGCAATTTTTGGTGAAATCAAGCTTTGTGTTTTGATCTCCATTTGAATTGGAATATTTCATATCTATTTTTGTTTTTTTGTTTTTAGTTGTGTTTTCCTTTTTTGAGCCTCAACAATGCCCGACATGTCACAGATATTTTATAAATCACTTGTTTAAATCAATATTTCCACATTCTTTAAAAATTGTCTAAATTATAGTGTTTAGTGTTAGATAAAAAGCGGTTGACTTGCGAGTCAGGTACAACTATTTATTTACACAGGCAACGTTTTAATAACAGGTACATTATCGTCTTCAGGCCTTTGTCCATGTGTACTAGCAATAAACTCAGGAAAGCTTGAATGTGGGCCCTGAGAAGTAGATGTAATATCCTCATACTACTCAATGTATTGAGGATTTTGTATCTGCTACTTCTCAGGATGCACATTCAAGCTTTCCTGAGTTTATGGCTACTACACATTGACAAAGACCTGAATACAAATGTACCCATTATTAAAACATTGCCTGTCTGAATAAGTAGGTGTACCTGACTCGCAAGTTAACTGCTTTTTATTTAACAATAATCTCTGTGAGTGTAAACATGATTAATAATATGGTGTTTAGTGTTTACTATTTGTAAAACAAATTTTAAAGTATAAAATAGCAATTGCGTTACTCATCATTTGATTATGCAGGTCAGCACTTGGTGCAAACATGTATACTTACCTTAAGTTTGGTTTACCAAGAGTATTTCCTCCTAATGGTGCCCGAGGGCTTCGAGATGGATCTAGTGGGTACGACTCAAGTGATGATGGTGGAACTTCTCCTCGCCATGACAAGAAAAATCAAGCATATTATTTACGAACAAGAAGTGATCCTGACTTCAGGAATACACCGTACTCTGGAGTAAGTTGTATGGCATTTGTATTACGAATAAATTTAGTATGAATTGCCATTATACACGGTATCTTAGGGTTCAAAAATAAATATTTGTTAGTCTCAAAAAAACTAAAACTTTAAATAGTTACAAATATGAGAAATTACAACACTCTGTTACTTATTAAGTTAATTAGGCTTAGCTAGTGAGAACAATTTACAACGGTAAGTATTAAAAAAATTCACTCAATATTTTTACATACTAGTCTATTAATACGTACAGACTAGTTTTGATGATAATGTCACCTTTCTCCAGTCATTGGTTACTACTTGTAGCCGGAGTAGTAGCTAATCACTGATGAAGGTGGCATCGTCATCGAAACCTCTCTGTATGTATTAATAGACTAGTGTGTAGTGAGATTTTGAGTGAACTTTGTTACTTCTTTTCATATTGTAAAACCAAATAATAGAACAGTTTTAAAATAACAAAACAGCTAAAACCCTTCAAAAAGTGTTTCAAGTAAAAGAAATTGAATTTCTAGAGCAGATTTGTTTTTGAAAAATATGTCTCGAAGCATCATGATAAATATAATTTGGAGACATTATCAAATTACAAACACATTAGAGCACACTAGCAAAATCTGTTAAAATTAAGTCAAATATTAGCCAATGGTAGGATATTTATTGTCATTACATAAGAATATGATTATATATCCATACCAAATATAAACAGTAAGAATAATACAATAATTTTAACATTAATGGTAAACACATCTTTTAATACACTTTTGATATTAACTTGGCAAAAAAAACCACACTTACTGATATTTTTCAGCAGTTGAGTTTCACACTAAGACAGCGCACTATTAAATGTTGTGAGTCACGAACAAGACTGTTACTTAGGTGTGTTGTGTTGGAGTGGGTCTGTAGTATGTTATTGTTCATGGAGTAAATTGTTAATTATGTGTTCAAATATTATATTTAATTGTGAGTGTGTTTTGTCGTCTAGAATGTGTTGTGGATAGTATTTATGGTGTTTGTATATCTCTTAGTATTCAGTTTTGTTGCTTTTTTCATGTAGTGTAGGATTTTTAGATTGCTGTCTATGTTAGTCTGTGAGGGTAGCATGTTTTGTATGTGTATGGCAAAATTTGATATGGTTTGTGTCTTTTTTATGTCTTTTATGTGTTCGTTGTTTCTTGTGGTAAATGTTTTCCCTGTTTATCCTTCATAAAAGCTGGGGCAGATGTTACATGTAATCTTGTGAACAACACAAAAACTACATCTTTTATATTTCAATTAAAATTAACCAGTCCCTTATTGAATACAAAATTTTTGCAGTACTTTACATTGCTCCTCTAATGTAAGTTAAGTTTAATTATTGTATAACAAACGTTGTTTTGGTCAAAAAATATAAATTTAGTAACAAATTGAATTTAAAACAAAAAATTAGTAACGTGATATATTAAATTGGCTCCTGTATTACACAGTAATGAACAGAAGATACGTGTAATTTAAAATAAACACATGAATTTTTATTTCTTTACAGCCTACTCTTAGACAACCTACTCCCAGCGGAGGTCACGCGATGAAAATTGATCGAGGAAAAAGCATTAGCGAAGCAAATCTCCTATCTCCTGAAGCAATGATGCGACATGGCCTCTCACCGTCTGCATATGAGCACAGACGGAGTATGCATGACCTTAGAGCAGGAATGGCATATTCAGATTTAGGCCAGTCTGGACATTTGCTGATGCATCATCATGGGTAAAGCTATGAAAGCATTTTATATTTACTACGTCTATATTTTCTCAAACATAAATAAACCAAAGTATAACACATATAGTTACATATTTACTTAACAATTTTTTAAATATTGTTTATATTAAATACTAATAGCTTATAAAGTTTTACCTATACGTCCATGTAAAATCTCTTAATTGTATTTTGCTTTATTGTGTTAATTAATACACAATACACTTAGTTTCTTCAGTTTACAAATAATTTATATTAAAGCAATTTTTGAAATATTATGTACACGCTTTTTAATAAATTAACATCTTAGAATACTTTACAAGCCTTCATTTAGATTACCTGGACTATTTTGAATGCATGTATTTCATTTCAGTCCTGGAGGAAGGCCTGCTTCAGTGGCCGTAGTAGGTGGAGGAGGGATGGTACCTCGTGTGCATGCTGGTTCACAGTCCGTACTTAATGGTGCTCAAAGTGTTCTCAGTGTCCCGCATTCTCATCGAGAGCCTACCACTATGTCCTTCCAAGTCAACAGGGCTGAAGTTTACAATGGACAGTACCCACATTTACAAGTACAGTATCTTCCACTCACTCAAGTTCTAAACAAAATTTAATTTTAGTAACAAATGTAAATTATCTAAACTTTAATAATTTTCAATCAAATACTTTAATATAATCAACTATATCATAACTAGATACATCTCAGTATCAAAGATATCATTGTAAGTGGTGTAAAAATATATATAAAAAACAATTGCTAGAAATAAACAATAATGTTGCTCTGTGTAATAACTTTAAGTTCACTGAGCAAACCACAATTAACGATTCAGTAACTGAGTGAAAACTATTAACTTACTTGAAGTTGCTTGATGTAATCATCTTGAATTCGCTGATTAGAATAGATTTAAAAATACTTAACTAAGTGAATACGTAATTGCTTACAAGCTGACGCGTTTCAAAACATTCGTTCCTTTTACGAAGCTAACCCTCTACTGGCGGCATTGGTTAGGTATAAAGGCTCTACGGGATGGATTTATGACTGTGAAATGGGGAGGGTTATTTTGGTCGTGTGTCATATAATGGAAAAGGCTGTTGGCTTCAAAATGTGTGTGATCATTTAATATGTTTTCTTTATCTGTTGGATAGTGTTTGTATATTTTGTATTTTTCTAAGGTTGTTAGTTTTTTACTTTGTTTTGATGTGTGTAGAACATTTAAATTAGTATGTATGTCCGTATGTGTGTGTTGCGTGTTTTCTAGGTGTTTTGCATAGCTGGCTTTAGGGTTTGTTTGTTTTCTTTGGGTAATGAGTTCTTCAAAGCGTGTATAGAATGACCTGCCGGTTTGGCCAATGTAATAGCTGTGACAATCGTTACAAGTTAATTTGTAAATACCTGATAGTTTGTATATGCCAGTTTATTTTGAAAAGACTGTTTGTGCTGTCTTAAAGTGTTTGTTGTTTTGTAGGATATTTGATAATGGAGTTTTTTGAATGTGGAGACTATTTTGTGTGTTTTTGTTGTGGTAGGTGAGGGATATGTATTTGTTATTTTTTGTGTGGTTTGTCTGTGTGGCCAATTAATGGTGTTTATATTTAATTTTCCTGAGTATGTTGTCTATGAGTGTAGGTTGGTAGCCATTTTGTTGTGCGATGTATTTTATGACATTGAGTTCTTCGTCATAGTGTTTCTGTAGCATTGGTATATTGATTAGGCGATATAACATATGATTAAATGCAGCGTGTTTGTGTTGTATGGGGTAATTAGATGTATTATGTATGACAGTATTGGTAGTTTTTGGTAGTCATACATAATACATCTAAATAACCCACACAACACAAACATGCTGCATTTAATCATATGTTACACCGCCTAATCAATATACCAATGCTACAGAAACACAACGACAAAGAACGCAATACCATAAAATACATCGCTCAACAAAATGGCTACCAACCTACACTCATAGACAACATACTCAGGAAAATTAAATATAAACACCATTAATTGGCTACACAGACAAACCACACAAAAAATAACAAATACATATCCCTCACCTACCACAACAGAAACACACACAAAATAGCCTCCACATTCAAGAAACTCCATTACCAAATATCCTACAAAACTACAAACACTTTAAGACAGCACATAACCTTTTCAAAAAGAAACTGACAAATACAAACTCTCAGGTATTTACAAATTAACTTGTAATGATTGTCCCAGCTATTACATCGGCCAAACCAGAAGGTCATTCTATACACGCTTTGAAGAACACATTACCCAAAGAAAACAAACAAACTAAAAAATCCAGCTACGCAAAACACTTAAAAAACATGCAACACACACACTGACATACATACTAATTTAAATATTCTACACACATTAAAACAAAGTAAAAAACTAACAACCTTAGAAAATTACGAAATATACAAACACTACGCAACAGATAAAGAAAACATATTAAATGATCACACACATTTTGAAGCCAACAGCTTTTTCCATTAAATGACACACGACCAAAATAACCCTCCCCATTCCACAGTCATAAATCCATCCCGTTAGAGCCTTTATACCTAACCAATGCCGCCAGTAGAGGGTTAGCTTCGTAAAAGGAACGAATGTTTTGAAACGCGTCAGCTTGTAAGCAATTATGTATTCACTTAGTTAGATATTTTTAAGTTTGGAGAGAAATGCTCATACACAAGCTAGCCCAAAGTGAAGTTAGGGACAATTTATTTAAGTGGATCAAATCCTTTCTGTCGCAACGACTTATTAGAGTAAGATATACAGGAGGAATGTCCAAATATCGTATCCAAAGACAGGGATTAGCACAAGGAGCCGTAATCAGTTGTATACTCTTTAATTTGATGATCAATGACGTACTCACGGCAGTTCGAGCAGTGCCTGGAGTACAAGGCCTACTCTATGCAGATGATCTAATTCTCTGGGCTAGTGGTAGCAACATCAAATCACTAGAAGAAGCAATAAACAAGGCACTGACTAACCTGCTGCTTTGGACGGAGACTAACACGATGTGTGTGAATGCGAATAAATCAATTTACCAACTTTTTACACTTTCAACAAGGCGACCTGAAATCTCTCTGCGATACGGGAATAGCGAACTCATGGAGAGCAATATCTGCAAGTACCTGGGAGTTTCAATAGATTCCAAAATGACCTGGAAACCACACATCAAAGAAAGCGCCAACAGAGCCATTAAAAGAGCAAGACTGCTGAAACGCCTAACTGCCACAACATGGGGAGCAAATCAGGATGTACTGAACACAGCGTACAAAACATATATACGCCCCATACTCGAGTACGGAGCTGAAGCAACAATCACAGCGTCAAACACCACATCCCAAATCTTGGATAGAACCCAAAATGCAGTCCTTCGAGTCATCACTGGTGCACCAAAATCGACCCCGATAGCAGCAATGGAGGCACAGTTGGAAACAGAGCCAATGCAGTTTAGAAGAGAAAAACTCAGCCTCGGGTTTTGGGAGAGAAACAAAAGGACGTACAGCCACCGATGGGCAAACTTTAAAGAAGCCACAACGAGGCTAAAAACACAAAAAACTCCGATAACCACATATAAAGAGTTGATTAAGAAATACAACATCAACATTGGCACTCATACAACAGATATCAGGAAACATGAAGTGTTCAATTCACTGCCCAAGGGAATCCTAAATCTTCTTGACCACAACATCCCAAAGAAAGATTGTAACCCACTAGAACTAAAGGCTGCAGCCCTCAGAACCATCAACACAGTCTCTCCAGAGACACAGTGGCTACATGTATATACCGATGGATCGTGCCTCCCAGACAAAGGACAGACTGGAGCTGGTTATTACTGTAATCTTTTCGAAGGATCGCTAGCAGTTGGCAACAACCAAAGTAACTTTGACGGTGAAATAACCGCCATACTAGCGGCATCAAACGAAATGAAGAAAATAAAGACACCGGCACAAGCAGTCTTTCTTGTAGACTCAATGGCTGCAATAATGGCCGTAACAAATAACAAGAAGACCGATTGCAGATCCACTCTAGCCTGCCGTCAAAATTTGTCAAAACTAATGAATAGGGGATGGAAAATTGAATTACAATGGATCCCCAGCCACGTGGATATAAGAGATAATGAATTAGCCGACTCATTGGCAAAAAAAGGAACAACGCTCCCACAGCCGAGCGTAGCAACTTCGCTCCCCTCCATAAAAATACAAATAAATGCTGCAATAAAGAGGAGCACTCAAGCCTACTTACGAGAAGCATCTCTTAATAAACGTTGGGCTACTCTTGTCGAAAACGGGCCAATTAACAACATGTTACCCCGACGGGACGGGGTTGCACTTTTTAGACTCACAACTGGACACGATTACCTAGCTGCACACCTAAACAAGATACACGTCTTCTCGTCTCCCAGGTGCACCCTATGTGACAGCGGGGAGGACATGACAGCTGAGCACCTCCAGTCATGTACAGCTCTGGACCATGGACCCCTGAACGACACGAAGGAAGAAGAGATCTCTCGCCTCTACTGGTCAGCGCGCCACCAAATGGCCCAACAGCCAAGAGTGGGCGTTGGCTAGTAAGTAAGTAAGTAAGTAGTAAGTAAGTTAGATATTTTTAAATCTAGTATTAACTTACTTGCTGATGGGGTTTTGAAACAATCGTTTTATTGATGAAGCCAACCTGCTAAATAGCAGTTGAGTAATTTCAGTTACTCAATAATTACTTATAAAAAATACATTTAAAATACAAAACAAATGTAAGACACTGTGGAAATTTCTTCATTTTTAATGTCTCTACTTCATAATACTTTATGTTTCCTTAACAACATTCACCTCCTTCTTTGTTTAAATAACCAAGAACTAGTTTAAGTCTAATTAAATTATTGTTAAAGTGGTCATTTATTACTTTATTACTTAACCAGTCATTGAAAGTGGTTACTAACAAGTTATTCCTTAAATTAAAACAAGTAATATAAAAAATAATAAAGTCAATTCCTACTTGAATCAACAAAGAAATATTTTATTTTAGCTTCTTTTTATTTTATAATTACAATTAATATAAATGTGTATATAAAGATGTCAGAATAACGTTAGGTGATAAAATAGGAAGCAAATTTCCTTGCAATTTTCCATTTTCCTTGCTATGTATGGTGTTGGACTATTATTTTTATTTGCTACTATTTATATTTTCTTTTTTATGTCGCTTGTACTGTGTTGTAGTTTCTTCTTCCTTTCCTTTTGCATTGTCCGTTTGTAAATTAAGGTTCGATACTGTTAATCTATTCTTTTCTATTTTATTCTTTTCATTCATTTTTAAACCTAGGGCATTATTTATGATATTGTGTGGTAACCATGGCAACAATTTAAGGTTATACAATGAAGATTTCATATAGATCTTTGATAGGTTCATTTTTAGGTATGGAAAGTTGGCTCAGTGCCAAAAAGCGCTAGGCTTCGAACACGAAGATACTCATTTTGAATCCGACCTAGACCCCCAAATTTTTATAATTTAATTATTGAATAAATATTTTTTTAAAAACTCTATTAACATCAAGTGTCATCTACTATAGGTTTAAAAAATGTATTTGACCTTGTTTGCATGAATACAAACATATTTTATTAATGATTGAAAATTTGTACAAGATATATATCATGAGAGTGAGGTATTGGAAGGAATTTAATTATAGTTACTGTATGTATATTTTCAAGTCATATTATTTGAGTTTTAGAATATAGAGAGAATAAAACTTCTTATGCCAGTTTTGTTAAGTTTGTTTATTCCTTTCATATTTTAGTTTTCTCAATGTTGCAAATAGGTATTCTATATCATTACATCTGCAAATAGGATTTACATCTGCTATCATGTAATTTTTGTTGTATAAGATCTCATTTCCCTTCTTCCCCTTTACTTTAAAAATGCCTCAGTCTAGATACATTATTTTTTATCTTTCTTGAGTTTTTCTTTCGTTTTTATCAAGTTATTTTCTTGTTATTCTATTTTCACTTTCACTAATTTAGCAGTAGTTATGTCAGTGCAACCATGCTTATTATTAATAAATAAATGGTCTCTTCTTTCCTATGTATTTGCTTCCTTCCTGATCATATTTCTACAGGGGTTCTATTTCACATGACTTCATTAAACATAACTTCATTTGGAGTTAAAATGACTTCATTGTAAAAGATGTAACATGGTAAATTTTATTTCAAATGTCCATAAAATTGAAAAGTGCTTAATAAACTGTAATAAATAGCTTCAAAGCTTTAAATAAGTTATTAAATAAATCTAGATGATAAAATATATTATTTACCTTTAACAAGTATTGTTTTTATAAGGTGAGAGGGCTTGATGTTGAGAAAAGGAACAAAGAACCACTTCTACAAGGCATATCTCTGGAAGTTCGAGGCGGGGAAATCCTTGCAGTAATGGCTACCACTGGTAAGAATATTACCTCAAATTTCACTGCAAAATTGTAAATGTAGTTATAAAATTGTTCATTAAAATTTTCCTAGAGTACATGTACAAATTTAATAGCACCTTCAAAGTGCCATCGTTATGGCAGTTGTCATCAATGTTAGTCTCACAATAAGATTTTGTAACTTATTTCTGCATGTACATTTGTTGATATGAAAGACTAGATTCCGGTTTTATAAGGTGAAAGTTTGGCACCTGTACAATTCTTGTAACACTTTTATGTTAATTGGTTGCCCAATCAATGACTGAAGTGTTTTTACATTCTTCAGATTCGTAACCCTGCAGATTTATTGTTTCAGTCTAGTGTTTGAAATAATAGATAATAGAAAAATATTTACCTCATAACTTTATTCTTTTAGCTTAACTTGGGAAGTTATGTTAAAACTAATAAAAGAGATACACAAAACTCATAAATTAATCATTTATTGACTCATACGCGTTTCATTGACAAAGTCAACATCATTAGTAAGTGTTGCTACTGCAACTCGGTGAGTTGTAAGTAAGAGTTTGTAGTAACAACACTCGCTGATGATGACGACTTTGTCATTGAAAGGCGTATGAGTTAATAAATGATTAATTTGTGAGTATTTTGTACGTCTTTTATTTGTTTTATTTAACTCATGTTAATTTTAAACATGCTACTAGTAATATACATTAAAGTTACATTAAAAATGACATTATATACAAGGTATCCCAAGAAGAAATGGGGCAACTTTTATGGCTTGTTCCACACAAAAAAAAAACAACAGGGCAACTTTCAGGGCTTAAAAATTATCAAAAAAGTAAACATAGATCTGAAAACACTTCGTTAATAAGTTACAGCTGGTGAATGATTTTGCCTGGATTTCATTTTCCCTGTAACAATGAAATCATACTAATATTTGTAGAACATAATTTGAAGTGTAAACATTTAGGGAATTTTATTCAAAATAAACTGACAAATTGAATAAAACAGCTCCCATTTCAATTTTTTTGAAATTTGTGGGCTATTTTATTTGATGTTCTGTTTATGTTTGGTATTATGATGTATTTGTTTCCCCTCTTTGTCCACAAAATTCAATGGTTTTAGTGTTTCAGGAGGACAACTGGTCTTTGAAAATGATAGAGTTTAGGCCAACTATTAAGTTTCAGAACCCCATAAGACACCGATAATGTTCAGTCAAGACGGAGAAACTATTCACTAGTTACATGTTTAAAACTAACATTTTAAATAAGATTATGATGTATTTGTTTCCCCTCTTTGTCCACAAAATTCAATGGTTTTAGTGTTTCAGGAGGACAACTGGTCTTTGAAAATGATAGAGTTTAGGCCAACTATTAAGTTTCAGAACCCCATAAGACACCGATAATGTTCAGTCAAGACGGAGAAACTATTTAGTTACATGTTTAAAACTAACATTTTAAATAAGAACAAAACAAGAATTAGCATATATGTTATGTTAAAGTTTTTACAGGAGTTCTTGAGATGTAAACTTTTGACAATTTGGTATGTGTTAATAGCCATTAATGTTTTATTTACACATAATGTGCCTGCTGTGTGCTTGCCAATAAAGGTTTCCTCTAAAAGTATTGATATTTTTTCATTGTATAAAATCTGTTAAACTTTTGGGCTACAGTATCTGTAAATACATAATGTAGAATAAATCTTATACAAACGTAAAATAATACACAGGCAGAGTTTTTAGATGAAATTCTAATTCTAAACAAAGAATATAAAAAAAGATTTTGATAACCTATAAATACATAGATAAGTTCATGACAATAGAATTGAAACTTGCAACAGAAGCATAAAACGTAATCAACTTTCAATCTAATAATCTTGAAACTTAATAAAAATAAATTAACAATCTATATAAGACTCACAACTGCAGATAGCATATTATATCTAACCATCCTTTACAGTATATTTGCTACTTTCTACTTATAAATATAGACCTTACCAATGAACTCAATAAAATAAATACATAAACATACTGAAAAGCAACATATTATGAAAAAATTAACAGAAAGTCAAGAGATATCCCAGCTCTGATAATACAACTATAAACAAACTTATAGTCCTAAGTTTTCAAAACAATCCATTGCAAAAATTTCCAATCTTCTGCAAATTCAAACATAAAATAGTATTAAAATTTGTAACACTACCGGATATTATTTTCCAAAAATAAAACCAGAACCAAAGCAGCATAACGAGTTATGAACTGCACAAATAGAGATTATCCCAACCTCTATAAATAAAACTTCTCCCAATATACAATCCAAATATCAAGTACATTAAAAAATTGCAGCCATTGTACAGGCATATACTAAAGTCACGTAGTAATGCTATCATAATAACACTAACTAAATACAAATTTTAACACTACGTAATGTTATTTATATGTAATAAATCCTTCTCGTCATAAAGTCAATACATACACAACACTAAAATGTTTAAACACCCCAAAATGAAACCTTAAGATTTTCAACACTTCCTATTCAATAAATGTTTTGAATACACAGATGAAAACAACCTTACAAAATAATTCAAAATACTCATTAGCACACAACTGCTAACATAAACTAGTCCAGTTTGTGACTATTTAGGTTAGTGGCTAATGACGAATTTCAGTAAGTTTGTGGTTTTAGTGACGTCTTAATATCATAAAAATAATTAATCATAATCAACATTTTTTAGGTTAATGACAGATCACAGACTAATTCATGTTTTTACAATACTCTACGTTTTGAATTTACAGTAAGTTTTTACAAATTTACAAAACAAATTAAAGTTCGGGTAGTCATAAACTAATATAAAAGTGATTTATACAATTAAGCTATTGGAAAGGAATTTCGGAAAGAAATTTTAAATGTAGAGTATAGTAAAAACATGAATTGGTCTGTGATCTGACATTAACCCAAAAAATTGAGTAGTTATTAACAGACATTAAATAAAAATATTAGTCATAAAATATCATCATTGTCTACTAGTTTTTAAATCCATTATTTGAATGAGATCAGTTATAATTCAACCTGATCTTGAGTGGAGATAATCACTTTTAATTATTCTATTATGGTATATAAAATTATTTATTACTTATAATTAATCCGTAGATTCCTTAACATTTTATCCTGATTAATGTTTTTTAATGATACTGTTTTATTTTGTTCAGTGCCTGAAGGTAAAGCGTTGCTGGATGCCCTCTCGGGAAGAAGGAAAGCCCATATAGCAAATCTAGTACTCAATGGACAAACCATAGGCCAACGATCACTACGAAACCGAGTTTCCTGTCTAAGGTCTGACTTTGTTCTAGCACCTAACCTAAGTGTAGCACAAACATTAGCCTTTTATTCGAGGTTAAGGAGGCCACCAAGGTCACCGACAGGAAAAATTTCTAGGAAAAGTCAGGTAAGGATTGTAACTGTAGTGAAAGCTTTCTTATCTTGGTAAATATTGGGAGCTTAATTGCTGCTTAGTCAGCTAGTGGTTGCCAGCAATTTAATCAGCCCTTTTCATCAATGCAAAACTCTTTTAATAATGTTTCTCCTAATACAGTTCAAGAAATTCCCTGTAAGGCCATTTGATTTCAGTTTCGCACAGTGTCTCATTTCTAACAATTGTTGCTGCAAACTGACAAGTAATCTTAAGCAAGACAAACCATTACAACTCTTTAAACATAAATTTTATATTTTTCCCAAGTATAAGTATGCCCTAGATATTCTCATAAACAAGTCATTGGGGGCTGGCAAGGATAATATACCGTGGACATCGGGCTATCGGCTACTCTTGAAGCTGGATGCCTGTGCAAAGAAGTAAAGTAAATAATTATGCCCTACACTACAGTTAATATTATTCTTGAATTTTGTACTCCAATACATCCGGTGAATCTTAATTAATCACTTTAACAATAGTTTATGACTATCCGAACTTTAAATTTTGTAAATTTGTGGAAACTTACTGAGACAGAATGTTTTCGATCGCTGTCACAAATTATTAAAATGATTAGTTCTGTTCTTATTATTTGTTAGTAATGTACTACAAATTCAAACAACTAGGTTTTTGTAACGGTTTAGAAATAAATATTGTTAAATCTTTCCCCATTGTTTGGCCCAGTTGTTGAGTCATGCTCCAAAATACCACAAAAATGTCTTTTTGGGTGACAAAACTTTATTTGGTATTAATTACCGACAACCAAAACCTAAAAGTATAAGGCATTTTAAAAATTAATACATTGGCATTCTCATTTTGCTTATGGTTATAAATTATTTTTATGTAAATAACAATAAAAAAAAATAAATAAGGATTAATAATTTGTGTGCAACTATCCAAAAGAATGAGTTGAAGAAAATATGAACGGTAGATAGAATTGATTGAAATACTGTTGAAAGATTTTAGACTTATTGGCTAGGGCGTTGAAAAAATGCAGTAACAACAACCCATCATCACTCACTGCAAGAAAAGTACTTGTCACGACAATACACTGTTTAACAATCAGGCAACATTTTAGGGTTACTCAAACTTACGTAATACTTGTATATTTAATCTAGAAGATTATTGTATTATTTCATTGAATAAAAACTTAATAAAAAACACTATTTATTGTTATATTCAGCATATGGTTGTCTTATAAAATGCACTAATAGCGAAATACAGTAAAAGTAGTAAGAGCTAAAAGTGACAGTAAATAATAGAAATTTTTGTGTTCTGCCCGGCAACGCCGGATAACCGAATTCCCCGGATAATCCAGTATGAACAAAGAATACACAAAACGATCGATACTGGATTATTACACTATAGGTTACACAAATAATGACCCCGGTTAATGCAATTCACAAATAATCTTCAGAGGACAAAATAAATACAGAAAATAATTTTAAATGTCGATATATTAGACGGATTGTAACATGTACATTTATATGTCTAACTATTTACAATACGTACATAAGTATGTGTCAAAAGTAAGTATGTATGTACATTTGTAATTTCCTTTACCCATAATACTTTCACTTTTTAACAAAAAAATCTGTCACTTTCGTCTGTTTTTTTGTGAGCATTGATTTAGCTTTAATGTGCGATCTAAGTTTCTTGAGAACCATTTTGTCGCACAGTGACTATTTATAGCCGAGATTAGCTGACATTTGTTTACAATCTTATGATACACATTAGGTTTTCGGGCATCCAAGCATTTTGTCATTGTCTCTTATATACAGTAGTCTGCTCCCCCTTATATTTCGCTGGCCCGTGTCGGGATGCTTCCCTTTCAATGTTAAAATTAGTATATACATATTTACATATCTATTCCCTTCATCTTAACTTCTATTAAGCCTTATATGTATTTACGTCGTAATTCACCGTTTGGAAATTTAAATACATGAATCTGATTGGAATAAAAATTGGATATTTGTAAAATAATGGTAGACCCCGGATAATCCGCAAACCGGTTAATCCGCCCATGGATAATCGGGAGTTTGCTGTAGTGGTTTTTGCCAAGTGATATCAATAGGATAATAAGAGTACTTATTTTGTTAACTTTTTTTTCAATTAAATTTTCAGCAATATAATTAATAATGGGGAATATTATTTAAATTTTTTAAGAAATATTAAAATAAGAAATGTTAAAACCATCTTTCAAGTCTTAAAAACTTTTTTAAGGTATTTTAAAAAATAATTCCCTAATAATGTACGAGATTAACAACTGTAAGAAATTCCAAAAGATGAGGAAGAGAATTATATAGTAGATAATAATAATAATAATGAGTCTAGATACTTTACATTTCTTAAGAGAAAATTTAAGAATGAATACAAAAACTTAGATAGCTAATTTAATAAACAAATAATAATAATTGTTTTTATTGATATCACTTGGCAAAAAACTACTTACTTATATTATACTTCAGCAGACCTTCTACGTAGGTCAAACAGAGAAACCAGACGATACAAGGAACACATAAAATGTATAAAAAAACACACAACACAAATCATATTTTGTTATATACATACAGAACACACTATACACGTCACACCAACATAGACACAAATCTAAAAGTTCTTCTTTTCATCAAAAAAAATAATTAACTAAACGCAACAGAAAACTTTGAAATATAAAAACACCACAAAACCATCCACAACACATTCTAAATAACAAAACCCTCTCACAAACAAATACTATTTTTGAACACATAATTAGCAACCACTCTATGAACATCACACCACAGAATACCAATTTACCACTAATCGCAATAATACAACACACCTAAGCAACAGTCTTATCCACGACTCACAGTATTGAACAATGCACTGATCTAGTGTGAAAAATAGTCTGAAAAATATTAATAATTAGTGTTTTTTCGTCAAGTGATATCAATAAAAATAATTGGTAAAAACCTCAAGATATGCAACATAAAAATTGAAATTAATAGTAATAAAACAAAAATAACTTTATATTACATATCAACAATTTAAGTATGTTATCAAACTGCTCCGAAGTAGTTTTTTGTTATTAGTTAACCTAAGTCCTTACCCTCTCAGATAAAGCTGGTCACCACTGCTAAATTGTGTAAAGTGCATTGCATTAACATGTTAAATGAGTATGACGACAGTGGTTGTCATTGTTAATAGCTTTCACGTTATGGATGACAAAAGTTGATTGTTACTTCAAGTTGTATTTGTAATACATCTCATCAGCTAGTATGGAATTACGTCAAATTTCTTGTGCCCACCATATCAAGTAAAATCTTGAGATGACATTTTAAAAATCTTGTAAATGTAGTTTTTTTTAATCCATCATTTTAAAAAATAACTTTTACTTTTCATTTTGACAATTTAGTATTAATTTCAAATTTCAATAATGATTTTTCACTTTGAGATTTTTTCACAAGCAAAGTTGCTTGTTATAATCATCTTGAATTCACAGATTAAACTATAATTAAATATACTTAACTAAGTGAATATGTAAAGGCTTACTGGATGACGCATTTCGAAACCATCGCTCCTTTTATGAAGCAAATCCTGTACTTGCCTAGTCATTATTGCCGTGACAGACAGCACTGATGCTGCGAGCTTCAAAAAATAATATGTATATTTAATAGGCTATTAAATAAAAAAATATTGTTTTGTTAAAAACGGTTACTGTTCAGTAACAACTGGCGCTTTAGCTGATACACAAAGACCGCGCTATATGTCTTCCTTTACTTTACTTTATCCAATGCCAGATCTTGGCATTTCTGCCATTTTCCTCCTAGTCTTCCAGTAGAGACAATGCTGGATTCGCTCTTCCACATCTTCCAATACTGTATAATTCTGAAGATGTGGAGTGTTGATGCCGTACATGTCTGTACAGGCCGACTGATCGTTGAGTTATACTGTGTACTGTAGCAATACCGCGCTCGAGGTTACAGTTTCTCACATTTTTCTCCAAAAATGCTCATAAATAGGAAGTTTAATAAAGTACTTTAAATAGATGTATTTTTGTAAATAAATTTTATTTAAGTCCATTATTAATATTAGGTAGGCCTACATTTAACTTACTTAAAAGTTTAAATGGGGCTGTTTTATTTATTAAATAAAATGATTTTAATGTAGTCAAAACAAAAATTTCAAGTTACGTAATGCTACTGCATGTACCCCCTCCTCCTTTCGTAACGATAGACGTAACTCCCTCCCCCTTTGCAGTGTTACGTAATTTAGGGATGGCCCCTAATTATTATTGTACTACAAATTGAAGTGAGGACATTTTCAAAGTTTGAAAAATAATAATGTTTATTGTTTATAATTTATTTTCAGATGTCTTTATTAATAGAAGAATTAGGATTAGCACAAATTCTCAACACAAAAGTGTCATCTCTAACAGCATCTGAGACGCAACGTCTCAATTTGGCATGCAATCTGGTCACTGACTTGGAGATCTTGATATTAGACAGGCCTACTAGACACATGGATATTTTTGACACATTTTTTCTAGTTGAGTTCCTTAGACAATGGTCAAGCGGAGGTGCAGGTAAATATGTTTTGTAAAATTATTTCATTGTTAAATGTATATATTTTTTCTAATTTCTGTTAGGTTGCATTAAAAGGTATGTAATATTTACAAATAGAAATTTTATTAAAAATAGATACATTTAACCATCATCTTGTAATCTCATGAATTTGGTTGTTTATGACTTTAGACAGGGCTGGCGGACAATAATGATGACTTTTAGGTTAATTCTAATGATCTCAGAACTTATTTGGAATTTATTGGATTTATTAGGGGAACGACACACTTTCTTGGTACGCTCATGGAGCCTGTGTTCTTAGTATACTATGATAGTTTATTTTTGATTTTTACTCTTCGTTAACCATAACTATTTGTTTAATTATTTATGCTTAAGTTCATATATATATATATATATATATATATATATATATATATATATATATATATATATTGTATACCAAAATTATTGAGACTTATTATTCAATCAAATGTATATAAAAACAAGTAACATTAACAAAAAAAATTTGAAATTCAATTCCTACTTAGATCAACATTGAAAATTTTTATTTCAGTTCCTTTTTATGAAATAATTACACTAATTATAAATAAATAACATAACTTATTCCTTAAAACAGCTGTTGTAACACATAACCTATATCATAAAATGTAATCATAATAAATAATAAAAATTTAATTAATGAATTAATATTTGAAAAAACTGTATTAATATTCAGTGTTATCCCCTACAAGTGTAAAAAAATGTATTTAAACTTGAGTGGATGAATAAAAAGTATTTTATTAACCCTAGAAAGTTAATCTATCATAAAAATTAAGAGCTCGTTTTGTTATTGTTTGGCTATTCCCCTTTTTCTGCGCTAATAGACTCGCCCAACCAGTTCTGTACCTTACTGTGGTATGCTTATGCATTAGTCATCGTTTTGTGGCTTGTCATTTCAGCTCAGGTACAAGTCATTCGTAAAAATTACGATAGTTTAGCTTTGGTGTTCGGATTATTTCGCATACCGTTCTATGCATGATGGATTGTTTTTGATTGAATAGTGATAGTATTTTGTTTTTCTGAGTATTTTTAGTGCTAAGTTTAAAAAAGTTAATAAGTTTAAAAGTTTAAAAAATGAGTCGGAAACTTACTGCAAGTGAAATTGATAAATACTTACAACAGAGTGCAAGTGATGAATCTCACAATGATTCTGAATCAGATTATGAAGTGGACCAAGTGATGATACCGATGCAGACTACAACCCTGGTGCAGACCAATGGCTGTCACAAATTTCTAATTCGGATGAAGAAGAACCTTTACCACTGGCAAGGAACAAGAAGAAGGCTGCTGAATTAAATCCTGTTGTCCCTCACTCATCAGAAGCAATGCAACCAATTTCAATTCCTACTAACACATCTTCACCTGTCAGTCAACCTATCACAACCACCCAACAATTTGGTATGCCCAGTAACAAAGCAGATAGGCCCTCAACCTCAACAGCTGATTCACACTTGATAGTTTGCAGTAAAGTTAGCCTTCGAGGGAAAGATGGACATCGTTGGACAAACAAACCAACAACTCATGGAAATAGATCTTCAGTAGCCAGAAATATTATTCATATATTACCTGGATGCACTGATACTGCAAAAACCAACTAATACCGGTGAATATTTTCAGACTTTTTTTAACTCACGAAATCAAAACTAAAATTGTTAATTACACTAACTTGAAAATCCAAGAAAAAAGTACCAAGTATAAAACTCAGACAAAAACTGTTGGTGCTACGAGTGGTACTGAGTTTGATGCTCTATTAGGGCTACTTATTCTTTCAGCTGCCCAAAAAGACAACCATCTACTATCTTCTGAGATGTTCAACCCAGAAATCAGTGGCGAGAGATACCATGCGACCATGAGATGTGACCGATTTGATTTTCTGTTGGAGTGTTTACGTTTTGATGATTCTGGTACTAGAGCTGATAGGAGGGAAACAGACAATTTTGCTCCTATGAGAGAAGTTTGGGATTTATTTATTAATGCCTGCCGAAGTTCTTACAAACCTGGTTCATTCTTAACTATTGATGAACAACTACTTGCATTTCGTGGGAGATGTAAGTTCAGGATGTATATTCCAAATAAACCTGATAAATATGGCTATACCGTACACATAAAAAACGATGTCCACCAAAGGTTTACCTCAAGCCGAATTTTTTGTGAAGAAGTTGTCAACGGCTTGTCATAGATCCAATCGTAATATAACTATGGACAATTGTTCACGTATGTTCCATTAGCAACCTCACTCTTAGAAGACACATACAAACTCACTATAGTAGGTACATTAAGAAGAGATAAGCGAGAAATCCCTCCTGAAATGAAAAATCCTAAGGGCAGAGTCATAGGGACGAGTATATTTTGTTTTGATGGGCCAAAAACTATGGTTTCTTACAAAGTAAAAAACTCAAAAGTGGTTTTACTACTATCAACCTGCCATAAGAAACCAGTCATCGATCAAGACTCCAAAAAACCTCAAATAATTGAAACCTACAATGCTACAAAAGGAGCAGTTGACACGTTAGATCAAATGTGCCACCAGATTTCTTGTAGTCGTAAGACTAAATGGTGGCCTTTGTTTGTATTTTATGGCATCCTGAACATTATATTAGTGAATGCCTATGTTATTTATGTTACAAATCTGGTGAAAAGGGGACAAAAACCTCTTTCAAGAAGAAAATTTGCTTTGGAAATTCACCACAGCCTTATTGAGCCCTGGCTTCAAGAGCGGTTACAATACCCAAATTTGACCCGGAAACTCAATGAATCTATTGCCAATATCTTGAAAGTTCCAGTGCCGAATAGGGCCCAAGACCTTCCTCAAAACACATCAAGAACCATTTGCGGAATTTGCCCTTCGATGAAGAGAAGAATGACCACAGTCTACTGCTGCCGCTGCAACAAACCAATCTGTGCAGAGCATCGCCGAAAGTGCTGCATTAACTGCGTACAGGACTTGTAAATATTCAAATTTCACACAAACATGTTTGTATTGATATAACTGACCCAATTGTGTTCATTAAAATTTTAATTTGTATCCAAAAATATTTTTATTATTTATTTTTTCCCAATTCGTAAATTTTATGATAGTTTAGCTTTAACGTAATTTTTTGATAGATTAGCTTTTTAGGGTTAATGTTTGAGAATTTGAACAAGATATATGAATATATATAGGAAGAGTGTGAACTAATAGAAGGAATTGAATAATAGGCCTCTCTGAAGAAAGGTGGATGGAACTACTGGGTTGGTTACTTCTCTTAATTTGTTGTACCACTAATTCTCATCTTCACCTTAGAATTAAAGACAGTTTCTGTTCACACTTGTGACACATGTTTTGAATATTAACACTTTCAGCACGGCGGCGAAATTGGTGATCTCATCAAACTACTGTATGTTTTTTCGTTAACTTCCACCTCTGACGGCAGTGGAATGCTATGCGGGTGGCATAGTTTGTTGTAGCATCTAATTATCGTGCCCGTTGTTTTTATCTCAATAATTTTATTTCTAACATATACAGGTGTATTGGGGTCATCAAAACAGTGTATTAGACGTTAAAATATTGTTTTATTTATCGGGTCACAATTAAAAAAAGAAATACAAATGATAAAATACTGTATGACAAATAATAAAACACAATAAAAGAGACAGAAAAAAAGATAATTTACATACAAAACTAAAGACCCTACTACTAAAATATACTACATACTAAAATAAGCACGCAACGTTAAACTCGGAATGTTTGTTTCTATTTGTGACATGTGTTTCACAAAGCCATAGAGATCGATAATGTAAACGGAGACATAGATAATACATATGTCACGTCCGAGACTATAGCCGAGATTAGCTGACATTTGTTTACTACAATCTTATGATGATACATTAGGTTTCCGGGCGTCCAAGCATTTTGTCAATGACTCATATTTACAATAGTCTGTTCCCACCTCGAGTTGGATCATTCACTCTAGTAGGACAGTTATCGTTTATTCTTGCGTTAGTTCAGAAAGGTAAGTTTATTTTTATGATCGTTGTTTTTATCGGATATTTTGCAGCATAAAGTGGTTCAAACTTAAAAAACATTAAAATATAAATGTTAAACCAAATTAAATCTGTTAAAAAAACTCCCTGAAGCATTATTTCAGTTGAAGCATCAAAAGTTAACTTGGGATGGTCGGATTTAAAAACAACTCAGGCACGATGTTCTTCAAACTCTTCTGAAGCACTGACGTAAAAATCAAACCTTTATACAAACACTTATCGACACTAGAGAAGTTTCAATTCGGCTGGGAGTGAGCATGCCAGTGAGCTTCTGTCACTCTAAAGGCAAGCAGGGAGCACACCGGCACACTCTCGGTGCCTCGTAAGGGAACCCGCTAGCCGTGCTGAACGTGTTAACTACATCCCTGGCATATTAATTCACTATTTTGTTAGATCATTTAGGATTACTTGTTACAGTAAATTAATATATTAATAATGCAAAATATACAACACGAATATACACGAAAATATACAACATGAATTGTAATTATTTTCTTCGTGAATTAACTGGCTTCATAATTTGTATTACAAGTTACTTTTAAATTTTATGTAATTCAAAACTTAATCAGAACACTTGAGTCGTTCATTGTTCTTAGAAAATAAATGTCTCTAAGTATTCCATTTCTAGATCTTATATTACCATAAAAACTTTAAATGGTGTTTATTATAATGAAATGACACTACTTGATAAATATCAAACTACCACAAATATTTTATTCTTGAAATTGACGAGATTAAAGTTTATAAAATTAGTATGGGCTAGCTATAATTTTGAATAGCAGAAAAAATATTGTAATTTATAACCATTTAATTGCATGTTTTTAAGGTGGAATCTCTGGTCGAATAGTAATATTAACTCTTCAACCTCCAACTTATGAGATTTTCACTATGATATCACGTGTAGTGCTGATCTCAGGTGGAAGACTCATGTATTCTGGTAGACGGAGGGACATGTTACCTTACTTTGCTGCAGCTGATTATCCCTGTCCGGCTTTTAAAAACCCATCGGACTACTATTGTAAGTGTAATGAAATGCAGAGCATATGTTTAGAACATTGTTTACATTTCAACTACTTACAATATTAAAATATGTTTGCCTAATTTGTTCCTAGTGGACCTAGTAACATTAGACGACCTCTCAGCTGAAGCCATGTTAGAGTCAAGCCAACGTATCGAACAATTAGCTGAACTCTTTAGGAGACGACAAGAACCTCTTTCAGATCCAGGACCACCTCAAAGTCTTCCTGGAAAGACAAAAAGAGCTAACATATTCCAGCAGGCTTACTCAGTATTTCTGTAAGTTGACTTACTTTCTTACTAATTAGTTAAATATTTATCCGATTGAATTCTATTTACGATTGTATATCCAAAGAACAACTTGTGTTGCCGATGATGGGAGTTTTAATAATGGAGTATACAGTTTTACCTTCATAACCATGGGTAAAGGGATCCAAAATTACCGTGATAACTTGAAACCGCGGATAATAAGGAAGAGCTGTGTTATCTGTGTTAACACACAAATACTATACCTACAGACATTTACAGTATATAGTAGTACATGTGTGAATTGCAAAAGTGCATTATATACTTTAAGTTTTTTTAAATATTACAGTACAGTATGTAAGTATTGTTATGTACAGTAGGCCTATTGTGCCAATTCATTTTTGTTACGTAATCTCGCAACGTATGCAAAAAATTACCTTTTAACCTCAATCATATCCAAAATTTTCACCTTATCACTTAATGAAACAAACCTTCGGCTTCTCTTAGACCTAGAATTATTAGACACTCCATTACTGATACTCCTCGTGGCCATTATTGCCGAGCAGTAGAATATTTACAGGTTAATTACATAAATACTGTACTACTAACACGAACAAGTGCAGCGAATAGGCTACTGTAATCGTTAGAAGCAGACTGAAGAGATTTCAGATGAAAGCAGTAAGTCTATGGATTCCAACGACTCAACATCCAACAAGGAAATGATATGGGCTTCTGTATGTAAACAATACAGTACTGAATATGTAAAAACAAACTGACTCAGACATGGGTGTTTACGAACGGTTGAACATCAACTATTCCTTGATTCTCAGTGTGACCCCATACCGTGGATAAAGAGGCACAACTGTACAATGCAACTAGAACCAGGTGCAGATTGCTACATTGAAGAAAGAGCTGACTTTAATTCATCTATAGGGAATTGAGTATTCAAAGCAGAATCTCCAGACAACCTAACAGTGAAAGATATTGGTTCTTCCTTAAGTTTATACATAAGGAATTTTCTATTATAAGCAGAAATAGCAGACAATTTTGTAAAAGATGTTTCCAGTAAATTAGCAAAGTTGCTTTTTATGAATAATCTTCCATCTAGTTGCTTCAGACATATGACTGGCAACAAAGTAGAATTACAACAGACTGATCTTAACTTCCTTCACTTAGTGAATGATGGAGTTGTACTTGTAATTGTGCCGATGTACTGTGCCCAAGACTCTACTTCTAAAGTAATTTATTTTTAGATGTATTTGTGCACCATTAAATTTTGGTTAAATTAGTACAGTTTTATAAAATACGATTTGTTACATACAATTTGAAATAAAACCACACATTTACTGTTTAGACGTCAAACCATATACTCCCAACCCAGCAGTTTGTGTCAATGGATCACACACCTTCTTTTAGCTGCCATACTATCACTTATTGTTGGAGCTGTGTTTTGGGACCTGCCAACTTCAGATCCACAATTGCTATTAGCTGACAGGTATGTACTAAATTTAAGAAATATGTACATATGTATGATTAATAAAAAAAAAAAAAAACATAACAATACACTGTTCTCATACATTAGACATTTCCTATAACAATATCAGAGTTGCTTGTTGTAATCATCTTGAATTTACTTGTAATAAATTCATACTTTTACTAATGGCTAATTTCTTCAATGAAACGATTATTTCGAAACTCATCATCAAGTAAGTTGAAAGTTTTCATTCAGTTACACAATAATTACTTATAAAATATCAGAGTGCCTAATTTTATTTTTGTTTAGTCAAAAAAACAAAAAAATCTTTGTAGCATTTTGCTATTGTTGTCTGCTACAAATTAAATAGAAATGGTATTCTATTTTATTACAATATCTAGCCCACATTTTCAGTTACTGTGTAGATTAGGGCTGTGACACCACTTACAAACTGTAAGTTTTGTATATCATATGATCTTTTAGTGTTTGTGTCCCGTTTTTTTTTTTCAATTAAAATTCTAAGATTATATTGAATTTAATTCGATATATATTAAATTTTCACTATATCAGTTAGTTAGCTTTAACTAATATCAGTGCCATATTAAAAAATTTAGGAATTGAAAATTAATAATTTCACGATTCACATGAAATTAAATTGAAATTGAACATATTGTTTTTTTTTAAATATATTTTGTTGTATCATAAAATAAAGTTTCATAGCAAATTTTGCAGACATCGTGAACAATAATATTCAAGATAGTTTATGTGGCGATTTTACTATATTGAAAGTCATTAAAAGGCATTTAAATATAAGAATCATAATGCTTTTTCAAACGCCAGACCTATATATACTCTATGAGTACAATTAATATATTTAAAAAATAGTTTATTTAATTACTACTTAGGTCAACAAAACAAATTTTATTTTAGTTCCATTTTATTAAATAATTACAGTTAATATAAATAAAATAACATAACTTATAACTTGAAATAGCTGTTCTACCACATAACCTATAACATAAAATTAGCTGCATTATGAAATTATATGTTATCACTTATTTTTAGCCAAATGGAACGAAACAACTATACTTCATAAATTAATTAATTAAATTTAATTAATGAATTCATATTTGAAAAAACTGTAATAACAACAAGTGACATCCACTACAAGTTTTAAAAATATGTATTTGAACTGAGTGGATTAATAAAAGATATTTTATTAACAATTTATATATATGTAAGTATATATATATATATATATATATATATATATATATATATATATATATATATATATATATATGCAGATCATAACTATTCATCATATTTTTCCATCCTTGAAGGAATACGTATTAGCATATATATATTAAAATATATTTAATATTTTAAAATATATATAATATTTTAAATAATTATATATACATAATTAATAAATTAAAAATATTTCAAAAACAAGAATACTTTTAATGAATATATTTATTCAAAGCTTTTCGCCGATAAAATAGTAATCAGATTAGATAATTATTTTCCTGAAGATGCTGGTACTATTTTATCGGCGAAAAGCTTTGAATAAATATATTCATTAAAAGTATTCTTGTTTTTGAAATATTTTAATTTATTAACTATATTACAAGAAAACATATCACCATATTTAATATATATATATATATATATATATATATATATATATATATATATATATATATATATATATATATAAGGAGAGTGTGAACTAAGAGAAGGAGTTGAAAATCCGTCCCCATATGTATTACGTAAATGTTCTTGTTTAGTACAATTAGTTATAGTGCGGACTACGTAACCATGCACTTGGCCCTTAGGGATCGTACGAGATTTCTGTGTTCTAACACTTCTTAAAACATGTTACATATTCAGAATGTTCTATGTATCAACAACCTATTCATCCGATGTCTCTACACATATTTCAAGATTGTTTGTGGTATCATACCGAAGCTAATTTATCTAATATCGACCACCTTATCCAAGTCAGTGTTTTGACAGTCCTTATCATGTTTGTAGTTATTTATACTGACCCACTACTTCCTGTCCTGCCTATTGGGATATCTCAAGGCCAAGTGCATGGTTACATAGTCCACACTATACAAACAATATGAAATCTAGCAGCTCAAAATGCTTATAAACACATAACTCAAACAATTAAAATATACTCATTTATATTTTGATCAAAATAATTTTGTTAAAGATTTTTTTGAAAAATCTATCAATGTGATTTGAGTAATTTAACTCACTTGTATTTAGGTTGGGATTCCACTACACGATGATGTGTGTAGCGTGTATTGCTATCCTCCCTTTTGTGGCAATTGCAAGGTGTCACAGCTTGGACAGATTGGCTGCAGAAAGTGATGTGAAGGACGGATTGTACAACCGAGGAATCTATATATTCATTACGGTAACACTTTTAAATGTATATTGTATAACTTATATTTTACTGCCTATTTAGTTTTATGCAATAGCAAGAGGTATATGTATGTGGGGAAATAGTTACTACATTTTTACGGTAACAAAATTATCTAAAAATGGAAAATTTAATTTCTTATCAATATTATTTAAAGTTGCTTGTTGTAATCCTCTTGACTTCACTGATTAAACTATAATTAAATAATAGGAATACCTAACTAAGTGAATACATAACGGCTTACTTGCGGACACGTTTCGAAACAATTATTCCTTTTACCAAACAAAGCCTCTACTGGGTTGATTAATGTGACCATTGGTCGCTTTTAAAGTTGCTTGTTGTAATCAATGGAGTAGAGGCTTTGCTTCATAAAAGGAACAATTGTTTCAAAATACGTTCGCAAATAAGCTCTCGTGTATTCATTTAGTTAAGTATTATTTTACTATAGCAATATTATTTTGTTTAAAACAATTAAATTATTATCTTCTACATTTTGCTAAACTTATTTTCAACAAAAAACACAAGTTCATTTCCTTTGGAGTGTAAATGAATTATTTGATGTAACATATTTATTGTGACACGTAACAAATTTCAAAGTTCTCTTCCTTTTCCACCCCTACCAGCAATAGATTTAAATTCTGCTGTATTTTTCAGTCAAATATATTTGTTATATATATATTTCATTACTTTGTTTCATAGACACTTGTTAGCATACCAGCATCTTTATTAGTATGGTTGGGATTCATTATTCCAGCATATGCTATGAGTGGACTTTACAACCAAGGATCAACTTCTGATGGATTCTACATATATATAGGTAATGTCCTAAAAATGTATAAAAAGTTTTATTTAAATAATTTAAGGTGGAGTTTTTGATAAATAAAATAAATATTTGATACATATAAATATATTTTAAAGTAAAGCTCGAAGTGTCCTCCTCACTCACAGATGACTACAAGTAACCAATCTTACAGGCTATAAAGTGTAAGACGTGATGTAATATTATTTTACTAAGATATCGTTTTATTTGATTATTATTTTTTCAACTCTGCTTGGAAATGTTTGATTTTTTGTTGTTATATATTCTCTTTATAAAACTGTAAACACTTTTAAAAAATAAACAACACTGTAAAATATAATTAAATTTTGTGAAGCTACAGTATTGATTTAAACCATTGCTGATCTAATATTATGCTTGCCATGGACACTAGCGGGTACAAATTAATTATTCGTGTCTCTTGAGTTTCATTTCGCTACAAAAATATTCTCGCTTATAAAACAATAAATATAATATTTTTTATACAGGTGCAATTTTTTTATTTATTATTTTGTACTAGGTTAGTTTATTATTTAATTCTATTATGTTTAGATGTCTGACATAAAATCAATGGGTCTTAAATATCTTTCTATATTTATGCTGTAAGTTTTGAGAGTCGTTAAATATCCCTTTAAAATCACAGATATCTAGTTATGTGTGTGACATATTAGGAAATAAACTGTCTTGAAGCAGACAAATCAATCAAACATTGACGACATTCATGACTAGCTGGGCTAGTCTTTATACTCGCTTCTAATGAATTGCCGTGATTAACTGATTTAGTCCGCAAACAGCTATGGGTTAAGTTATTTAAAATAAACAGGATTTTTTTTAAATAATGCAATTATTGGCTAAAAAATTAAACTCCCTAAAAGTTTTGTACACAAGCTGTTTGTATTTATTAATCATTTAATATAGATAATGTACTTGAAGCCTAAATGTAATATGTTTTTCAAGATTGTGGTTTGCGTATTTTGTCAGACATCTTGAACATTACTGTAGTTATAGGCAGGTGACTTACTTTATTCGATTTGCCAGTTTATGTTACATAAAAATCTACTACATTTGACACCTAATATAACACATTACATTGGGGGATTTTAGTAGGGTTTCATTGTAATGGGGCAATGCAGAATAAGACCTGAAAATTTCCCAATTTTTCTTGGGACACCCTGAAGAAAGATGCTACTTCATATTAGCGTTAATATTAAGTGACAACTTTCATTTAGTTACGTTTGCCTGTTAACAAAATCATTTTATTATTTTATAATAAAAACAATAAAGGAAAAAATATATGTTTACGTACAGTTTTCTGCCATTCCTAACGATTCAATATTCTCCTCTGTTGATGAGTTTCGGAGTAACTCCATTTTCAAAACTTAAATCGACTCAGAGTACTGAGACGTACCAAGATGTGTTGACCACATCTCAACACACTAGAATAATATGAAATTTACAAACACACAAAATACAAACATATTAAACATACCCTATACAAATCACACATACTCTTCGATACTATTGAAAACTTGTCTTTAAAACCGTCACCGCTTAACATAACAACAATTCCAGGAAAATTTCGACACTGATAAAGTTCGCCATGGATCAATCAAAAACGAGTGGTCTCAGTAAGTTTTTACAAAATTAAAGTTTGGATAGTCATAAATTAATGTCAAGGTGATTGGATGAATTTCACCATATTCAGCTATTTTAATTTGAATACTGTGTTTTGTAAACTTTTTGTCTAACATTTTTGTAACATGCGTTTTTAGAAAGATATCTTTTCAACTATTAATATATTTTTTATTATTTTCGGATGTAAATTAATGACATATATCTATATCATAGTATGAAGCATAACAAACGCTATCATAATAATATCTTTCAACATTTTAGGATACATGCTGATCCACTTGTTCTGCCTTCAGTACCTTGTCATGTTCCTCAGTTACTTATGTTCTGGACGATTGTCAGCTGGTTTGTTGTCAGGTTTTGTCTTGGTAGTTTTATCTCTAGTCTCAGGATACTCTGTGCATTTATGGGATCTAACGACATGGGAAAGCAATTGGCTAGGATCTCTATCGTCAGCAAGATGGCTACTTCCCTCATTAGCCAGCAGGGAATACTCTGCAGATACACTGACTGCACTTGCTTCCCAACTTACATGCAGGAATAAACAGGTGAGTGATATATTTTTACATTTTTTTAGTTGCAACATACAAAAGCCACAATGTGGTTTCTTTAAAAATAATGTGTTTAAATTATTTGATTCCATCTTCACTTGAGCTACTAGTTTTTAACTTAAAACTCTTGAATGTGTGTTACACTTGCGTATTTGTTTATTGAGGATGGTCGTTACGAAAGATGTGTCCCCATTGTTCACTCAAACCATAACTGAACTCTTGGTTGTTTTAGGTTTGATGGGGGTAGGATATTAGGTGCATTTTTAAAGAGTATTGGGAGTTATAATAAAACGTCTATGTGAGTTATAATGCGATTGGGTGTTGAGTATGTGTGTAAGGTGTAGTTTTAAATATTTGTATATTTCATATTGTTGGTTATTTTTGTTTTGTTTGTGAAGAATTTGTAGGCTTGATGTTATGATTGTGTAACTATGGTTGGGGGATATGCGATGCTCAGCAATTTTTAATCGGGCCTTCTTCTTTATGAGTGCTTTTACGTATTCTTGGTAGTGTGTAAAAAACCTAGGGAGGTTTTTTGACCTGTGTAAAAACTGGGGCACAAACTGCAGGCCGAACAGGGAGGTCATTTTACACATTCTAGCAACATAAAATCACTCACAAACAAAAATACCCAATGAAAGTTTGCTGAGCATCTCATATCCACAAACCATAACTACACAAATATAACATTAAACCTACAAGTTCTCCTCATACTAAACAAAAATAACCAACAATACACAACCAAACCATATGAAATTTAGAAACATTTCAAACTATACCCAACACACATGCTGAACACCTAATTACATTATAACTCACATACACTTTTTGACAATACAGCCCCCAATACTCTTTTAAAAAATACCTAATATCCCACCCCAACAAACCTAAAACAACTAAGAGGTCAGTTACGGTTTGAGTTGACAATGGGACACATCTTCCAAAACGGTTGTCCTCAATAACCAAAAACGTAAGTGCTATTATAGGCAAGTGTAATAGTATTAACATATGTTTAATTGTTTTTAGTTATTGGTTTAACCCTTTACACGCGTATAACGTGATTTCTCGTAAGGCTGAAATCTCTGCTAGCGCGTATTATATTTTTTAGGCGGTTGTATAATTTGTCAATCATTGTTGGGTTGTATCCGTTTGTTTGTGCTATATATTTTATGGTGTATATATACCGTTTGTGCTATATATTTTATAGATTTGATATATCAAAAGCGACTAAGGTGGAATCGTGTGGGAAATCTATATACAAACATCCCCATTCCAGAAACCATCGACATCCTCAAAAACATGCTAATAGACACAAATACACCACATACACACATTGACGAAATCATCCACCTCACAAGATTAATCACATCTCAAAATTACTACACCTACAATAACACATACTACAACCAGAAAGATGGACTACCTATGTGCTCCCCCATAGCTAGCATCTTAGCAGAAATATTCATACACCATATTGAACAAAACCACATTTTACACAACAACAAATACTCAGATAACATAATTTACTGGTACACATACGTCGACGACATCATAACATTATATAAAGGCAACACACGCAGAGCACACATATTTCTAAAACACCTAAATTCCATACACCCTAAACTAACATACACCATCGAAACAGAACAACAAAACTCCCTCAACTTCTTAGACCTCACAATTAAACGAACAGACAAACAAACACATAAATTCAACATATACCGAAAACCCACCAGCACCAATACGACCATACACAGTTCCTCAAACCACCCACACCAACATAAACTAGCTGCTTATAACACCATGATATATCGCCTCCTTAAAACACCACTAGACAAAGATGAACACTACCAGGAGTTAAACACCATAAAATATATAGCACAAACAAACGGATACAACCCAACAATGATTGACAAATTATACAACCGCCTAAAAAATAAACATAATAACCCAAATACAAACACACAAGATGACAACCCCATAAAATACTTATCATTACCATACAGATCATCCAAAACTCACAATCTAACCAACACATTACGAAAATACAACTACAAAATAGCTTACTCCACACACAACACTCTCAACAAACAATTTAAACCCAACAGCAAAATCAACGACATTTACAACACCACTGGAGTTTACAAACTAACTTGCACTTCATGCCCCAGTTTTTACATAGGCCAGACAGGGAGGTCATTCTACACACGTTACCTAGAACATATAAAAGCACTAAAAAACAATAACTACCAATCAAACTTCGCCGATCATCTCAACTCCACAAAACATGACTACATAAACATAACATCTAACCTACAAATTCTTCATAGACAACACAGAAATAACCAACGCTACACAACCGAACAATACGAAATATATAGGCACTTCAAACTACACCCTACACACATACTCAATACACAATTACATTACAACTCACACGCACTTTTTGACATCATAACTCCTAATACACAAAAAAATACCCAAACCACCAAAATATCCCACCCCACCCTAACCTATATAAACCTTGAGATCAGTAACGGTCTGAGTTGACAAAGGGACACATCTCCCGAAACGGCCGTCCTCAACAAGCAAAGTAAGTGCTACTATAGGCAAGTTTAAAACATTTTAAAAGTGTAAGTGATTACTAGTAGCTCACGTGAAGATGGAATCAACAAATGTTAAAAATAATTAGTTTATAATTTTTTTTGTTCAAATACATCTTTAGAAACTCAGAATTAAATACAACTTTGAATATTTCGAAAAAAAGGTTTTTTCCTAATAGCACATAATCTGTTAGTTTGCCCTTTATATGTCCCGCGTGCTAAGGGTTAAATTAAAAGAAATTTTTTTTACCTACCTACATAAAACTATTTTTAATATTTTAACTACTATTATAAAATTTGAACATTTAAAATGTTTAAAGTATATAAAAAAAGGCACATTTGCCAAGATTTAGTCGCAAGTTGAACATCTTAGGTGTAGTAGTTATCCGTACTACTACAGTACTTTACCAGAAATAGCAATCTCATCACCACTTTTTATACTGTATGCAGTGGCGTAGCCAGTGAGGTGTACGTGACCGCTCAAAGCAATTAATTTCGGCAAAAAATATTAACATATAAAACAGTGCTAGCTCTTTGGTAAAACATCTTCCCGACGAACCAACAATTGTGTAATTTTAAGTGCCAAAATAGCATGAAATATGATTTATAGAGATAAAAATGTTCAAAAGTTTCCTAGGGAGGCTCCACCCCCTCCTGACGTCTAGGTCATGCCCCTCCAAATCATTGTCCTGGTTATGCCCCTGACGGTAAGCAGCAGACAAAATTATTTAGATTTTGTTTTTAGTCAATCACTTTTACATTAGTTTATGACTATCCGAACTTTAAAGTTTGTCAATTTGTAAAAACTTACTGAGTGATCTTCATCAGTGTCTTTGTCTTTGGAAGACAATGATGAAGATAGCCACGGAGCGATCGAAAATGTTCTGTCTCAGTAAGGTTTTAGAAATTTACAAAATTTCCAAAATCCGAAATTTAAAGTTCGGAAAGTCATAAAAAATGTAAAAGTGATTAATTAAGTTTCCAAACATAATTGACTACAAAATTCAAGAGTTTTTTTAATACTTTTTTTAACAATGGTTTGACTTTTTTTAAAAAAACTAGAATATTATAAGATTAGGTGTTAAAGCTGTAAGAAAAAACAATAACTGACAATTATATCCACTGATTTCATGAAGCATATGGACAGATTAAGTATGATGGAATAGGAAATGTTAGGTTGTTTATGTGAAAAGGATTCCAAGGAGCAGTCGTCTCTCAAATTGTAAGTGAATCAGATTTTCTATTTAGTATATTAAAGATTGTGTGAAACTGTAAAATGAAAATATGTGTATATCAGGAATGATCATTGGTTACTACACTAAAACCATGAACTCCGTACAGTTTCTATCAAATTGACTTCAATTTCATTTACTTAAAATTGTTAATTGATAATCTCCCTACATTAAATTTTGTATACTATTTCTTGTTGGCTAACTTCAAATAGTATTTACAACATTTTTACAATACCATCATATTTTTCATTTGTTTCAGATTCAACGCCAAGATATTATCGTACAGGGTCCTTGCCAATCACCTAATGGTACTGCAGCTTTGGGGTATCATGCCCTTAACGTACCATCTGCATTACCTTTTCACTTCACAAGTTGGCAAGCTTATTGGCCACCTTTGATCATGACCTTCATCTCTATATTTCTATTAATACTTGTATATATTATTTCTGGTAACTGTTATAATATGAAGAAAAAGGGACAACGTAATTGTTGACAGCAGAATTTAATGTACAAATATTTTTCTGAGATAGATTTTTAAAATTTGTAAATTTTGTTGCTATAATAAGAGTGTTTTAATTTTTTAGATAAGAATTTTTATTGGTTTTATAAGATGATAAATATTTAAGAAATCAAAGAGATAAACCTCTTTCAATATATAAACATGCAGATTTACAGTAACGTAACAGTAGTCCGGCCAATCAAGAGTCAAGATTCCAACGCTCACGGGAACCTTGTGTTTACTATCAAGGTAAACCACTTAACAATACAGTTGAGTCATTAATACTTTGAACTAGAGAAACTATCAATTTATTAAAAAATCTCAGATTAAAAGATGACTTGTTATAAAATTATAGAAACCTTATTTTGAAATAATGACCTTTGATCATTAACCCTTTTGATACCGGGTAATTTTGCATGGGTATCTGCTCCAGTCCCGGCCATGATTTATTGAAAATGTAATGCTTTGACAAAATTTACACCAAATTTTTATTTATCTATGGATTTTAATGATTCATTTTTATTTACTTCTCTAAGACTCTATTATAAAATACACTTACCTAGAATTATAATAAACATGCACACAAAAAGTTATATAAAAAATGTTAGTCACTAAAAAACATTTTTCCAAATCTTTCGGTTTCCATTTTATATAGAGTAAATAAAATTAAAAATCAGTTCCTAAATAATAGCACAGTTCTTGTCTTTGTACACATAAAAATGACTTTTTTCCACATTTTCACTTAGTTACATCGACAAACAACGGAGATATAGGCTTATAACTAAAAAGTAGACATTTAGTTTCACAGCACAACATATGAAAAGCACATGAAAATGTATAAAAATAAAAGTAATTAATTAAGTCACTTGTAAAATTACAAAATAAACACAAATAATTCTATTTTAGCTTTAATGAAATGTGTTTATGTTGTCTTATTGTCACAAAAAAGGTTTTTATGTTATACACACTAACACTTATATAGACCAACATAAAGCCTTACAAACAATGATAAACTTGTTGTAAACAATGTAAACACTAAACAACCAAACAAAAAGATCAACTGCACAACAAATTTATGAGTAACAAACAGACCACTCACAACAATGATAGCTGATGGCCAATTGGCGCCTAGCAGCTACAGTCATCAAGTTTAAACTAAAACAGAGTTGTTAAATCAAACTAGAAGTGTTTTTAAGTACTATAACTTTGTAAAAGAGTTCATTAGGAATGCTTTCATATATGCAAGAATTATTTTACCGATTATTTTAAATTAAAAAAAAAATATTTTGTGAACGTCCGAAAATTCAGATGTTGGGATAGAACGTGAATGTTCAACACATCCGAAAATTCAGAGGTTGGGGTCAAAAGGGTTAAGGTTAGTTAATTAAATTTTCCTGCTGTTAAATTAAGCCTATTTTGTTTACCTCATCACAGCTGGCCTTAATTGTAAACAGTTTTTATAGTTTAATGTAAATAGGTTAGTGATAATGAAGAGTGAAACAGGTAACTATAATTTATATTTCTGTTTTAATCCAAATATTAACTATAAGTATAATAATTGTAGGCTATATCGTGCCAATGTTTTTATATATTAAGCATTTTTATTATATTGTGTAAAATAAAGTTTAAAATAAAATTTTAATAATGTTCAAATCTTGTTTTAAGCTTTAAATGTTGTTTTAAGAAACATAATTTATGTAATTAAGTTTAATATTGGTTTTAATCATTTAAATTTTGATCACACTACGCAAAAATGTTTTGTTTCAATAAATTCTCCATGAATTTACTTGAATTATAAGTGTGGCAAGTGTTAATTAGTGTAATAATAATCTCTTGAATTTTGTAGTCCATTACATTCTGTGAAACCTAATTAATCACTTTTACATTAGCTGATGACTATTTGAACTTTAATATTTTTGTAAATTTGTAAAAACTTACTGAGACAAAACGTTTTTGATCGCTGTGTCGATCACTAAGTTAGATACTGATGAAGATCGCCACAGAATGATTGAAAATGTTTTGTTTCAGTAAATTTTTACAAATTTACAAAAAAAGTTTGGATGGTCATAAACTAATGTAAAAGTGATTAATTAATAATAATGTTACTATGTTTATTTCTGGCTGCATATTTCTGACTGCATATTTCTGGCTACAGTACAATTTATGGAAGTCTTATTTAGGGTGTATGGTTGTGGTCTCTCATTCATTCAGGTGTTTAGAGGTTTCTGCTTTATTCAGTAATATAATAAAATTATTAATAAAGGCTGTAATTGATTTAAAAATCGCTAAAATTCTTTAATACATTTTAGAAAAAGCCTAAAACAATTAAACAAATCTGTAACAAATTTCGCAAGTTCATTTAGCAAATTGTATATGTTTTTAGTTACAATCGAAATTGTTTTTTTTTTAAAATAATATTGAGATGCTTAACAGAACAAAAATATTATTAATGATGATACAAAAAAAACTAACAAATAATTTAAATAACAACTTCAAGCACATGTGGCATAATTTTTTTAATTTAAATTTAATCACTAAACACTTTTAAATGTTTTAAACTTCCCTATAGTAGCACTTACTTTGCTTGTTGAGGACGGCCGTTTCGGGAGATGTGTCCCTTTGTCAACTCCTGAGTTACAGTCTGAGTTACGATCTTTGCGAAGATGGAATCAACAAATGTTAAATTTAATCGTATTATTTGTGGTTAGGAGGTTTTATTTATTTAACTTAAATTAATTTATATGTTTAATAAAGTATAATCACAAAATATATTATTTTTTTTATGACATATGATATTGATATAAATAAAAATGAAAAGTTAATTAACATAAACTAAAGAAAAATACAGTTATAGTGGTTAAACCATAATTTATTTAAAGTAAAAAAAGTATTAGTTGATTCCATCTTCACATGAGCTACTAGTTTTCACTAAAACACTTGTCAATATTTTACAACTTGCCTATAGTAACACTTACTTATATTGGTTGCTGTCTCGGAAGATGGGACAATGGGACCCATTGTCAAATCAGACTGCCCCTTGAACAATGACTTTCCCTAAACTTTGACGGTATGAGTTGACAATGGGACACATTTGCCGAAACGGCCGTCCTCAACAAATATAAGTAAGTGTTACCATAGGCAAGTTGTAAAATATTTACAAGTGTTTTAGTAGAAAAAAGCCCTACCTTTGAAATAAGAATAACATTAATTACATAGTAATTCTTTGGAACCATGTAACCAGATAAAAGTATGAATGCATTATTTTAAACTTTCAAATGTGTTTGCAGATTTTATTTTTATGTAACAGTAAAATATTAAACTATATGAGTAAATTATATGAATGTAATGGTTTTTACTTCATCATACATAAAGGTCACATTGTTTAACTCATTGTATATTAATCATTATTTTTTAAATTATAGTGTGTTTTAAATAATAAACCATAGCCTGATTGAACAACGAATTTAATGTAAAATGTTATTACGGCATCTTTGTTGTAATTTAATGTACATTTGTGTATACAGTAAAGTTATATATATATGGTATTGACTATATAAATAATTATTTACTTATTCCTCATTTTACTTTTCCTAAATAAAAATATACAACATTTGTACATCAAATAGATCAGGGGTTCTTATTCTTTTTCAAAGACTGTACCCCTTAACGAAAAATTAAAATTTTGAATACCCCCTTGTTGCTGTTTTAAATTTTTTTAAACATTTTTTACATCAAAAACACAACATATTTGGAAATATATTGGAAATACATTACAAAAAATTAATGAGAAAGATGAGCTTGCCTCTTTTTACATAGCTTCTCAATGTTCGACTCAAGTTTTGTTTAGTACAACCTTAAATCGTCCTCAACATTAAGCTTGTTTCTGTACTTACATTTTAGATATGTTGAGCTGAAGAACCATCTTTCACATAGGTAGTTGAAAACCCAATAAGAATCTTTACAGCAGTATTTGAAAGTTCTTGGTACTCCTTTCCAACACTGAACCAAAAATCTAACAATGTAGCACTGAAATATTTTTTTTAACGTTGGATCACACTGTAGCACGAAACAGAAGAAATAAAAATGGTTTAATTTTTCATTACCTGCCTCACGTACCCCCTGAAAATTTGTGCGCACCCCCAAGAGGTACACGTACCACAGTTTGAGAACCCCTGAAATAGATAATACATGGAGGTGGAAGGCCAGGCAACTGTTAAGCATAGTGATGAACAATGGAGTGGTAGTGGCAGACTAATAAATATAGTAACGACTTTCTACCAACACTGAATTAGCAGGTAGAATGTCAAGTAGGTAACTGCACGTCTGTCGGGCAAGTCTCAGGAGCTACAAATGTTTTCAATATTTGCACAATATTTGAGGCAGGCTGGTTTGAAAGATACACCCTATGTTCATCACCTTTATAAGAGTGTATCTTTATTCGTTGAGAGGTTAAATGTATCTCGACTTATCCATTTCACAATAAAAATCATATTTGTTGATTCCCTCTTTATGTGAGCTACTAGTTTTTAACTAAAACACTTGCACAGTGTTACACATGACTATAGTAGCACTTACTTTAATTGTACAGGACGGACGTTTCGGGAGATGAGTTCCATTGTCACGGTCTGAGTTGACAATAGGACACATCTCACGAAATGGCCATCCTCAACAATATAAAGTAAGTGCTACTAGTCAAGTGTAACAATTTAAAGTGTTTCTAATCAATATGAAACGATAGCGTTGAAACTAATTCATCTTTTTCAAAAATCTGTTTTCTCTTCCAGATTTAACTGGGTAAAGTTCCAAATAGAAACAAAATAATCTAATGATATTTATAATATAATAAACTTGAATTTTCTATTGTATATATTTAAAAATATTATTGAAAATTTATTTAGAAGTACAGTATAGTAAAGATAATTCGAGGTAGATGAGACCAGACCCCCTCGTATTACCGAAAACTAGGATTACATGGAAATACGTTCCTGTGCATTAGAAATAATAAGTTTTAATGAACCCTTATAATAAATAATATAGTGCAATTTAAAATGCACTAAATAAGCTTATAGAACTTTATATAATTATTTCTTGGAAGCCCAATTCATCATTTTCTTTCAAAATGATAAAATTGGCTAGAATTTGACAGTTTGTTGAACATATGCTACAAAAGTCTAATTATGAAAATGTAAACCTATATCATAAATATATTTCTTTGTTCTTCCTACTTAAAAAAACATCCAAACCACAAGAAGTATAAAATTAGTGACAAAATGTCATATACGTTATATTGTCATCTGGATAATTTAGCACAAAAACCACAAACGATATTTACCTGGGATACCTTTTAATTCAAAAGTATTGAATAATTTTAATTCTATGATGTAATTATACTCATACGTAATTTACATTAGAACTATGTTACGTCATTCAATATTCACATCGATAACTCTGTCACCTCACTATCTTACCAATCTCCTTACAGCAGTTATAAAACTAAAAAATTCAAATATTGTAAAGTTAACCCTCCACCACATGAAGTTGATTGAGCAGACTTTTATGTAGCCATCCTCATTTAGGCAAAATGTAAGCACTATTTTATGAGCAAATGGATACATTGAAACATATGTTAAAGTGTAAAGGTTAATTTGAATATTTCTTAGAAAATCATCATTGTTTTTTTTTACCAAAAGCTACACATAACATTTCAAAAATAAGGATCAATTCTCTTTATCAAGTGAAAAGTAAAAGCTGCAGGTGAGTTGACAATATACTGTCACCGGCGCACGAGAAGAGCTCTGCCCCAAGGCAGGTCAGAACAATAAGGTCATTCCCAAAAACATTTCTAACACAAAACGTCAGATTTACAGAAAATTACAATGCAGAAATGGGATTGTATGTAATTTATTTTGTGCATCTTTTCCTATTAAAATTAGTACTTTTACCTATCTGTAAATACTTATATTACATACTAAAATATAACTACTAAAAAACTACCGTACGGTTAAGTTTGTAGGTTAAGAATACATCTACAGTGCATGCTCAGAACTGAAAACTGAGAGTGACTTATTTCTACACCGGGGCTCTTCTCGTGCGCCGGTGACATTACCTAGTGAATTTTGTTGTCCTCCACATTTGTTGAATCTTTTTAACCCAGCAGAGGTCGCGTCACGGTCTTTTCCACCGGGCCTTCACCATTTTCTTAATAACTCGAACTGCCGATTTTTGTAAGCTTCCACCCCCTCAGTACCTTCAAATAGACTCGTCCACTGGCGAATGCTGTGTTTGTATTTTCGCTATCACCAACGAGTGTCTTAGTGTAGCAGCCTAAAGAAAAACCAGTGTGGAAACCACCATACCCAACCCCTCGCATGTGCTAAAGTGTGACATAATTTTTAATTTCACTTTTGTGTTATTGATCGTTTAGTGCTTTGTGTGTTATATTTATTGTGTTACTACGCAATATGAATCGAGCAGAGGAAGAAAGATTTGCTAGAGTGTTAGATAGCGTGGAAAGGGAAGAAAGGAGTGAGGAAGAAAGGATAAAAATCCTGGTAGTGTTAGAAGACAACTTTTTCGTGAAAAGAAACATTGAAGAGATGCTGGACCTACAGCCGCAGGGGCGAAATATTGCAGAAGATGCATGTGAAGGACGATGCAGTCTATGCAACTAGAGACAAAACAGGAAATAAAAAACTCGGTGCAACAGCTGTCGTAGATTCATCTGCAGGGAACACACTGTATGTTCTTGTCAAGACTGCGCCACCCAAGGACATCAATCGGATGAGGAACTGTAAGGAATTTCATTGTTATAACCCTCAGGTGCTTAGACATATTGTATGTATTTTTTTGTTTAAAATCATAAATTTTTACAGTTTTATTTCATCACTATAATTGTAATATTATGTATGATAAATTTACTTAAACATTCAACACATTTTGATTAAAAATTGGTTCTTTTACTTTACAGCTATTGTAAACATCCAGTATACTTTCTTATTCAGAAATTAGTTTTCTTTCAGAATATATCAATAAACATAAGTCTTTATAAAAGAGTCCTTATGTTATGACAACTTATCTAAAGTCTTGTATTTTTTTCAAAAAATAAATTTCTTAAATCTTAAAATATTATTTAAAATTATTTAATACATTAATGTTACAATTTAAACCAATCGAACTTAAGTAAATACAGTAACCAATACTTAATTACAATGTTTGTATTTTTAAAATAAAATATTGTTCAGTATTTTTTTTGTGTATTAATAAAATGACCTGGTCGAATCCACCGTGTGCGACCCCACGTTTTATTTTTCACACGACCTCTGCCGGGTTAAATAAAAGCTTGTAATATTATGATTTGCACAAGCCTATAATTAGCATACCATCAATGTTTATAAACTCTGAGATAAAACATTTTCAACTGTACTAGGCAACCAACATAACATCTAGATAAACCCAAAGAGAATTGAGAATTTCTTGACACGGTAAGTTTTTAAACGTTTATTGTAAGTATAAGTTTTTGTAAGCAATGTTATTACAGTTTTAACTAACAATATAAAGTGTAAATAGGTAACAAAGGCTATGGCTGAACTTATAAACTAAATAATTCTACATACCTAAGATTGCATGGGACTATCTAACACAAAACACCTGTGTGGAAACAGAATGTTATACAAACATGGAGTCTTTGTAAACATTAAGCTTTCACTAGATAAAGAGTTGATCCTTCTTTAAAATGAGGAAGAAATTTTATTACATAATTGATACAGAAAATTCAGTTTTTTATTAAAACTATTTGAAAATCTCAAATAATTAATTCTTCTACATCCAATGCAAGACTAAACTGATTTCTGTAATTTTAAAAATAATTTCCAAATCCTGATGGAAACTTATTTCCATATTGCTGTTTTTATTGTTTGAAACAATTTTTTCAACCATTGCTAAAGGAAATACCTGAATGATAAGCAAATATAAATCGAAAGTCTTTATGTTTTCATCTAAACTAATTTATAACTTTTCACAACTACTAAAAAGTACTGCTCCATCACAAAGTATGTAGTTATTTAATCATTTTACAAAAACAACAAATAAATAATTTAAGAACACAACAAATGGAGTTACTAACATTGCTTATACTCAATTCCACAAATGCTGAGCTTTTCAATTTTGCCATCTGCGATTATTCTGAAACATAGCAAACAATTTTAAAATATTATATAATTAGTACTTGATTTCATTCCATTTTTAAAGTTATTTATAAACGTTGAAGAAGTTTAAATGTTCAACTTTGTTTGCAAATTTATTCATTTAAGTAACAAAATAAAAATTTGAATAAATTATTTTCATTATAAAAAAAACAATATAAATATTCTAAATATATGTATTCTGACAGAACTTTTATCAGTTATTTACAAAATTGTAACGTAATTTTTAAAGTATAAGATACTATCTGAAAAATACGATGAAAAAAATTAAATTTTTGTCAAGATCAGTAGATGTAAACCAAAAAACTACAGATAATGTATCAACAAAAAGTTAGATTCACTTATGAGTAGATTAGGAATTTGTTTAAAACATAACCCATTTGAAAATTGTATAAACGTTTTAAACCCTTATTCATATAAATATATATATATATATATATATATATATATATATATATATATATATATATATATATATATATATATGTAAAGTCCACAGTATTGTTATTGTTCCAGAGCTTAAATTTTAAAATTACTTAAAAGATTGCTTATTTATTTGATGTTTTAGTCACTGCTCCCTCATAGAGTGTATTAGGTCACTTCAACTTCCTGGCTGCATGAACTTCATAGAGTTGATTGATATTCATTGTTATCTCCAAAAAGAACTAACACAGATACATACATACATACATACATACACACACACACACACACACACACACACACACACACACACACACACATATATATGAAGTTAATATATTACTATTGTAAGTAATTTTATCTACCATTAAGTGCAATGATTTTACCTTGCAGTACACTCAGGTGAGTGATTCGACAATGGTCAAGTGACCGAAAGGTGCCTCATCACACAAGGTAAAATCGTTGCACTTAATGGTGGATAAAATTACTTACAATAGTAATATATTAACTTCATAAAGTCAGTGCAACGAAAAAACAATGGATAACGTAAAATATCAAGAATATATATATATATATATATATATATATATATATATATAATTTTATTTCATCTTCCCTTGAGCTACCAGTTTTCAATTAGAAACACTTGTATATATGGTAATATGTTATACTGACCTATAGTAGCACTTACTTTTTTATTACTGAGCAAAAGTAATCTTCCTCAATAATCAAAAAGTTAAATGCTATTATAGGCATGTATAACATATTAACATATATATAAAGTGTTTTTAGTTAACTAACATAATATGTAAGGTAACATATGATCATTCGGTGTCGGGTTTGTTCTATTACCCCAACTTTAACTTCACTAAACAAGATATTAGGATCACCTCTCTCTTGCCAGAAGGAATAAATACTAAAAACAATCTTGAAACGGTCATCCTCAACAAGTATGAAAGTAGTGCTTCTATAGGCAAGTTTAAAATGTTTACAAGTGTTTTTAGTTAAAAACTAGAAGCTCACTGAAGGTGGAATCAATCAATGTGAATAAATACTCCTATCACGGAAGCATCTTTTAACTAAGAAAAGGCTGAAACACTTGTTTAATTTTTTCTCCTCTTTCTATTAGTTGTTTTTAATCCTTTCATGATTATATTTTAGGCATTTTACTTAGAGTGGCTTCAAATCCCCTTACAATTAATTACTCAGCCTTCCCCTCACAGATTTGGTTGTATTAGGCTCCAGGTCTTTGTTTAATCTATTAAATTAATCTATATGATGAAACATTTGATAATCCTGTGTTAAGATGTAACTTGGAAACTAAAGTCTGCAAGTTGGTTAATTCTTATTTGTGTTCCCTTTCATGCTGAATTTAAAGAAAATGTTTTAAATATGGATGACCATAAAATCTTTTAAAACTATACCAACTCAAGCCCAAGATTTATTAAACCTTATTGTGGAATAGAAATGCTAGAGTTCATATGGAATCTCTAAAGGTTGAAAGTATTCATATGGAATAGTTAAAGGTTATGAAGAATTATTTGTTTTCTCTTGAAAGCTATTATCTGGGTCGCTGAAGCAAACGGTAATAAATGTTGACTTTCAGGGTTTGTTTGAGTATTATGGTGAGTCTAATAATTTGTTAATGTCAGTTTTATTCTAATCATAAAGGGTAGCTACGTTAGTTAAGACCATCTGGTAGTCTTTCTGTCAAACATCTATCTTTTCATGGCTTCAAGAGAGAGAATGTCTATTTCAGGTAAGGAAATCTGTGTGTTACCATAACTTTCCCTTATTCCAACGAGAAAGCACTGTCTCTTGTTTCGTTTTACCTAAATTAAATGAAACTTAAATAAATCATACACCTGATCCAATCTTTAAGCCTTCCAATTCAGGAAATAAGATTTCTGAGACAAGACTAACAATATTAGATATAGAAATGAAAGTGATGATATAGAAAGAAGTGATGAGAACTTGTTTCTCCTTTTTTTAAAGATTGATGGTGAGATTACATTGATGACACGTTGTTGCCACAGCAGTTACCAAAGTTAAAATATTTTTATATGAGTTGTACAAACTTCTTTCTAACGTACCTTATTATCACTGGAATTATTAGTGCTTCTTGATACAGGTCTGGATTTTACTCGAGGGCTTTGTTTTTCAGTGGGTAAAACTTCAGTGACTGAACTATCATCATGTGAAAGTGGCTGCAGATCATTTATAATAAAATGTAATCATTTTTAAAACAAAATTTAACCATATTGTTAAAATATTTTTTTTTAAGAAAAATATTTGTTAAATAACAAAAGTGAAAATTAAGAATTTTTTAATACAAATAAAAGACCCACAAACTCACAAATTAATCAATTATTAACTCATACGTGTTTCAATCACAAAGTCATCATCATCAGTGAGTGTTACTACTACAAACTATAACTTACAACTCACTGAGTTGTAGTAGCGACACTTACTGATGATGATGACTTTGTCATTGAAACGTGTATGATGAATTGTTACGTGTATTGAAACGTTAATAAATGATTAATTTGTGAGTTTGGATGAGTCTTTTATTTGTATTAACATAACCTCACAATCTAAGCTCAAAGAATAGTTGTATAAGAATTTTTCAAAACAGCACAAAAAATCTTGAACCCATTGCTGATCTAATTACATGCGCACCACAAACACTAGCGGGTACGAATTAATTCCTCACGTCAATATAGTTGTATTTCGTTAAAAAAATATTGTCACTTATAAAGCACCAAATTTAATATTACAGTTGCTTGTTATAACCATCTTGAATTCACTGAATAAACTATAAATAAATAATACTTAACTAAGTGTATACATAATATATGTTTTGTATGGGTGAAATTTTTTTATTGGTTATATTGTATCTTAGCTTATTATTTGTTACTATTTATTAGGAATATACTGTGGTTGAATTTAATAATAAATACACAAAAACCTCTTAACCACAAACTTTCTTTAATTTACCCTTATGTACATTTCTTACAAAGTAACCATCCTCAGAGGGATAACATACAAAGACTCTGAGTCTTTGTATGTTATCCCTCTGAGGATGGTTACTTTGTAACAAATGTACATAAGGATAAATTAAAGAAAGTTTGTGGTTAAGAGGTTTTTGTGTATTTATTATTATTATTTGTTAATCGATTATTATGTATAATCATGATGAGTAAAAACAAATTAAAAGTTACTTATGGTTTGAAGATTGCTTTAGATTCTAGGCTCCCACTGTTCATTTTGCATGTATTATTGTTCATTTCGCATTATTGTTAATGTTATATTTCATTTTGCATTATTGCTCACTTCGTATGTACACAACAAACATCGGCTACCGACACCAAGTAAAACCTAAACTGGCCTCACTTTAGTTGGCATAATAACTGCTGACATGTTCTATTATGTTTTGACGTCTGACAGAAAGTCAATGGGCAATAAATATCTTTCTTTATTTATGCTGTATGTATCGAGAATCGATAGATATCCCTTAGAAAGCACTGACCTCTAGTTTTGTGCATGACAAATAAGAAAATAAACTCTCTTGAAGCAAACAAATTAAACAATGATGATATTCATGACTAGATTGACTAGTCTTTATACCTGCTACTAATAAATTTTCATGCCTAACTGACCTAGTCCATAAACCACAATGGGTTAGAGTAAAAAATGTATGATTTATTTACTACATCTTAATTCTTTTTTATTCTTTAGACTACTGTAAAGATCAGTGGTGGTTTGTCCTAAAGGGCTCTGGGGCGCAGCCCTCCCAATTACAAAAATTAATTTTTAATTCATATTCATTTGTCTTAAATTAGGTTAAGAAGAGCTTAGAATTATTTAAGCAATGTTAAAACCATACAATATTTAGCAGTTGACGCACGAAATTAGCCGCAAGTTCTGCGCGGAGCTCACAGCAGAGAGCCCCAGACTAGTGCATTGAGTGTGAGTGGAATAAGCTGAAACAGCCAAAACCGTGCGGTGACGTCACTCAAAGCGCGTGTTACAGGTAGTCTGGGATGGAGTCCCGTAGTCATGCGCATGCACTGAGAAATGACTAATCAGTGCTGCTAATACAATTCTATATGATTTAGGAAGCAGCATTGTAGGCTTATTTGTAATGTTCTCACAATGTTTCTATTTATAGATCCTTTGATGCGCATACACAGTGGCCTAATATACTTTTAAAAGTAAAACTTGATTCACACTACTAGTTGAGTACTCGATGCTTTAGCATAGGCAATCACTTAACTACCCAACCTAGCAACATTTCGTAAATCACACCGTAATACGTCTATTAGTTACAGCAATGTTAATATATTAATCAATAAGTATAACTTAATAAAAGTTGTAGGTGCTTAGAATGTAAAACGAGTTAAATGGGTATCAAATTTCAAAATTGTCTCCGCAACTTGTAAATCTGGGGAGACCCCTTGTCATGAGCCCCACCAATGTAATTGGGCAGGAGCCGCCACTGGTAAAGATAGATAACAAAATTTTATCAATACTAACTGATTTTAAATGAAACATTAATTAAGCTTTAGGATCATTTTCTACATTAAAAAGTTAGATTACCTTTAACGAATAATTATTTTCAAATTCTGATTTTTTCTTGCCTGATCTCGATCGTGTACAGTTTTTATTATTAACGTCATTCTTTAAAGGTCCTTCAAGTTTTTTAACCTAAAAATTGAAGTACAATTCAATCCACATGTTTAAGTTTTAAAACTAAAAGGGCTATTTAAATTTTTTTCAAATGTTTAGCTCTAATTGCAAATACCTTAACTTCAAAAGACATCACGTTTTAGTGATGTAATTAAAAGACTTAATTTATCATAAAAAATTTGTATGTTTTAAACATTTTATTTCCAATAGTTATACCTCTGGAGAAATGATTTTTTTATTGCGAGGTGATTCCAAAATATCCACTAGTTTGTCATTCTCAAATTCCAAAGTGTCGTTTTCATTCTGTGCGATGCCATCTTGTGATTCTAATGTCAAAGATGTGCAGCCGATCTAAATATAAATGCATATATTAGTGAAAGATAAGTTTTTGCAAATATACAATTTCATTATTTTTTTGGAAAATTTAATAAGTTTTTAAATTTAGTAAAATTTGTAAATGATTGGATGTTGATGCATACTTTGAAGCTTTGGTGATGGTGAAAGAAAAAGTGTACAAGAAAAAATATCTGGATGTCTATTTTCATAGAAAGGTATTAGACCAAACAGAAATAAAAGAGCGTAAGCAAAAAGATTAAACATAACTGGCATACCTGAACTCCTTATGCTGGGACTGAACCACATCAATGACTAGAAGAGGGTGGAATCATTGATGCTATGGGCACAAGCCTGAACCTTGAACATGTACTTGAAATGGTAACCAATAGTAAAAGCAGTAATGGACTACTTTAGAAGCACTAGAACCTTTTGATGAGAAAAAAGAATATAAAAAAACAAACACTCTAAGACAACACATACAACCCTTTTAGCAACAAACAGACAAATACAACCCATCTGGTATTTACAATATAACATGTAACGACTGCCCCAGTTTCTAGATTGGCCAAATTGGTAGATCATTTGATACACGATTCAAAGAACACATCAGCAATATAAAAACCTTAAAGTCATGACATAAATCATATGCCTGCAACCTTGAGCGATCGCCGGCAGAGAAGAGGGTCAGCTTTTTAAATTAAACGATTGTTTTGTAACATGGCAGCAAATAAGTTCAAAAGTATTCACTAAGTTAAGTAATAATTATTGTACTTATAGTTTAATCAGTGAATTCAAGATAATCAGAACAAGCAACTTGAAACAATAGTGTTTTAGCAAGTAGAAGCGAAAGCCTAAAATGATTTAGATACCCCTTAATAATGGCAAAGGAAAGATGACTGAAAAGATTTCACTGGCAGAAAACACCAATTAAAAAATTGAAACAAATCTAGATGACCATAGGATACAGACAACAACAAATAATGATAAACAAAAGCAGATTTTTTGCCATAAGACCATGCACAATTCAAAGAGGCTGGTAAAGTAACCTATGATGCAACAATAGTCAAACGTGATTCAAATTTTATTTTAACAATAATAATGAAAATTTAACTCTGTCCTTTTAACATTCCATGGTCAATCATTATCTGCATCAAGATGAACCATAAAACCTACCAAATAATTTTAAACGTATTTCATATTTTATAATTAATAATTTTAATATTATCATAATTAATATAAGCAAGTGCTTACATATAAATATAAGTAGACATACATAAGTGTAAAATAGTAGTTCAAGTTGAAGAAAGAATTAAATAATGTTATAAAACCCAAATTAAATAACATACTGATATGTTTTCTTCAGACGTTTTCTCAGGTGCTTCTGTAATATTAAGCATTGCGACTCCATTTTTTACACATCTTTCTGCCCTTAGACCTGGCATAAGCTCTGGAGCTCTATCATCCAGCTTTGAATAAAAAACCTCAGTATTGTTAAATTTCATGGTCATTTAAAGACATTGACATTATTATTTTACAGAAATACACTTTCACATTTGTATAAATAATTATAAAGTATAGGTCAAATTTTATAAGGTGGTAATTGGCTTTTAGGTAGAAATTGTGTATTTGCTGTCTAGAAAACACCAGGTACTGTCATTATCCCTCATCGAGGCCATAAATTGCAGTCCTAACCCTTAGACAATCCTATTAGCACGCTTCTGTGAACGCCCTATTTACATTTATTGTTATTTATACTATACATTAAAAACTATTAATAAGATAATTAATCACTTTTATATTAGTTTAAGACTATCCGAACTTTAATCTATTTTGTAAATTTGTAAAAACTTACTGAGACAGAACATTTTCAATCACTCCGAGGCGATCTTCATTAGTGCCTAAATTTTCCGCTTGGAGTTCTTGTTAGGTTAAGCGGTGACGGTTTGAAAGGCAGGTTTTCGATAGTGTCAAAGAGTATGTGTGTCAAAAACACATGCCCACATGACACTATCAAAACATACCTTTAAAACCTTCACCACTTAACAACAACTCCAAGCAAAAAATTTAGACACTGAGGAAGATCGCCATGGAGCGATCAAAAACATTCTGTCTCAGTAAGTTTTTACAAATTTACAAAATAAATTAAAGTTCGGATAGTCATAGGCTAATGTAAAAGTGATTAATCAAGTTTCACCGAACATAATGGACTACAAAATTCAAAAGTAGTAATAAGTAGCATTATAATGAGTCAACACTATAAGTCAGCTGAAGTCCAATATTTGAAAATGATCTGAGAGCACCACCAGCCTTCCTTCCCCCTCGGCCTCTCGTCAAGGCCCGCAGGAGCCAAGTGCCAGCTTATAAAATTTTACCTATATATATATACAACATATATATATATATATATATATATATATAACATACATATATATATATAACATGCTATATATATATATAACATACATACTTATATATCTATAATTAACATGTCCTATGATAGAAGTTAGTGGCCTGCCAGCTAGCCTCACTTCAACACTAAAACAACAGAAAAAACGCCCTACAATTAACAATTGTTTAGACTTAAGTTAATTATTATCGTACCCAACAGCATATAATGAATTGAATATACAGTAGAATCTCTATAATTCGAGGTATATGGGACCGATATCCCCTCGAGTTACCGAAAACTCGGATTACACAAATATATGTTCCTGTACATTAGAAAAAATAGTAGTTCTAATGAACCTTAATATTATAATTAAAAATGCACTAAAAAGTTTATAGAACTTTATATGAACATTTCTTGGAAGCCCGACTCATTTCCTTTGCATACCGTATGGCTATAAACATTTCTTGGAAGTTGGACTCATCATTTTCTTTCAAATAGATGATGATATAGGCTTGAATAGTAATAGGCTCGAATTTAACAGAAGGTCGAATTATCGGGACTCGTGATTCTGAAACTCTACTGTATATCAAGGCACGAGGTTACTGTGTGACGGCTTGTATTACAAATTTAGTTGTTATGCCTGTTTCCTGAATCTAGTTTGTTCAAGAAGTTAGTTTTCAATAATTAGTTAAATTTTGAGTAATTTTTTAAAGTAATTTTGAGTAAATCCTCAGTGTTCTCCTCTTGGTGCTTACTTTATATGGTGATATATATGGTGCTCACTTTTCCAGGAATCATGTGGATATCATCAATTAGGCCTGGAATTTTGTAAGCATCGACTCATTTTCACCTTTTAATCTCAAATAATCCGTTTAATATTCCTTCTCCCTCCTTCTATTAATTGTCTTTGTTTTCTTTTCTGTTGGTGATACTTTTACTTCTTTGCACAGGCATCGAGCTTCAAGAGTAGCCGATAGCCCGATGTCCACAATATATTACCCTTTCCAGCCCCCAATGCTTCTTTTTTATCTTGCCATGTTGCCACTTAAGCTCTCAGGAAGTCCCTCATTGGTATGGGGTACGTGCAGTTGAACAAAATGTGCTTTACACTTTCATCTTCACCCTAACAAAGTGCACAGATTGGAGAATTCGAAAGATTATATCTAAATAAATATTCCTCCGTCACTAGATGGCCGGATCGTGCTTGAACCTGCAAAAGCTGCAATCAGACGTGAAACTTGCCTGAATTTGTCCTCACTTAACGGTTTAGGCTGAAATTGAAAAAGGTGATGACCTGTGGCCTCTTCTTTCCAAGATTCAGTTCAACATTTTTGAAAGTATATATTTACCAAGCTTTTACAATACATGAGTGGATACTTGGCTTTAAATATTGGGTACATATGGGTTGCCGCTTTAGCTGTTTCATAGGCCCTCTCGTTTTCTGATATTCCACAATGTGCGGGTATCCATTGAAGAGTTATGTCCTTCCCCATGTCCTTCAGGTTGTTAGCAATTTTTTTTATTTCAGAAATACAAAAGGAGTATTCCCCTCTGGATGAAATTAAGAGCCTGGAGGGTAGATCTGGAGTCTGTAAATATGCTTATTTTCTCCTCCTTTGTTTCGAAGCAATTTTCCAGTGCAGCATTTAGCGCCAGAAGCTCTGTGTCCATACTAGAGTATGAGTTTGCAGGGACGTAAAATCAGATATCAGTAGATTCATTGAAAAAACCTGCTTCAGATGTTCTCTTTTGTTGGTCAAGTGAGCCATCAATGTAAATTCTAACATGATCATTGTTGCTGGTATGTATCATTTCCAACGTTTCAGTTTTCAGAACTACTGGCTTGCTCCTTCTGCTTGGCAGGTTCAAAGTAATTTTTATTCCTGACCAGGTATAAGTGGGCGACTCGTGATAAAAAGCAGGGACAGAATTTGACAACAAGGCGGACAAATCATTTGCTTTGTAACTGAAGGATTATTTAGTTCTGTTAATACCATTTCCTGCATTATGAATAGGATGAACGGGTTTGCAGGATGGGTATCACACCTAATTCCACCTCCATTGCAGCAATTGGGGTGGTCATAGTACAGCCCAGGCAAAAACGAAGGGCTGTCGATTGGATCGCTCTGATCTTGTTTAAATGTGTCTTTGCGGCTGAATCCCGACTTCACAGGCATAGGTGGCTCTATATCTGACAAAAGCTAGATAAAAGGGTGGATGTGTTTGCTTCCCATTCCTTGCTAGCAACAGCCTTAAGAGCGGTGTTGACAATGACAACAGCCTATTTCTGTTGGTGATGACAATGACATATTTCTCCTCTTTATATATCACTTGAAACCGTGACCTCACTCCATTCAACTTGCTCGGTTCTTTATACTCCTCATTTTCGCTGTCATAGCTGTAAGTCAATTTATTATGACCTTAATATAGAGTGCGTCTATCTCAGAAATGTGACCCTGAAAATACAAACCGTAATTCTCTATGGCCACAGTATTCAGAAAGACAGATCCAATTTTAATAATAATACTGTACCATTATTATCCATGTACCTAACAGACAATAATGTATCTTTACGTTATAGAAACATTTAATTTCCCCATAAATTTAGAATATCTGAAAATGTAATAATAATTTCATTCCTTCCAGGTTCTTCCAATGTTTTCATTCCAAAACTCCACTTCCTCAACCTCTTAATTTCTATCAATCAGTCAGTTTTCATCCATAGTACTTTTATACAGCTTGTAAAATATCTTATTTTTCTTACATTATCTAATATATTTATTACGGGCACTTTAATGTTGTTATATACAGTAAACAATGACTTTACGCTTGTTTCAATATAGAACTTCTGCTACTAAATTTTACAATTTAAAAATTATAACAATTTTTTTATATGGTATTTATAATAACAATATACATTATGTGTACAATAATGATTTTAAAACAGTCAAGAAAATATGAAATATCTTAGAAAAGGTGAAACCAGAAAATTAGACCTATTTAACATAACAAAAATTTACTTTTATATTATTAATGTATTTTAGTAGCACAAATTGAAGACAGAATCAAATAATGTAAGGAAATTAGTTTTGTTGAACAGCTATAGATATTTAAACACATTTTTATTAAATATTCTCGATTGGGTTCTATAGTGAAATTTTTGCATATTGAAAAAAATAAATGTTTAACTTTTTGTCCAGAAAATAAAATAGAATGTGCCTACAAAATTTGCCTTCAAGGCAAAACTCTGAAAAATAAATTCCACTTCCCTTTTTTTTATTGATGTATTTGGTATATATGTGCTGAAATAGAATAACACATCTTTTGAAATAGCAGTCCTCATGAATCCTACATGAGTTTTATTTGGAAGAAAATTTTTTGATTGGTTAAACCTAATAATTAAATTATTTCTTTTATGAGATTCGAATAATTTTTAGAATAATTTTTATTTATATCTAGCATATTTTAACAATTTATTTTTTTCTTGATTCCATATTCACGTGAGCTACTAGTTTTCACTAAACACTTTTAAATGTTTATAAACTTGCCTATAGTATCACTTATATTGTTTGTTGAACATGACCGTTTCGGAAGATGTGTCCCATTTTCAAACTGTTACGGCCTGAGTTGAAAATGGGGCACATCTCCTGAAACGGCCGTCCTCAACAAACAAAGTAACTGCTACTATTGGCAAGTTTATAAACATTTAAAAGTGTTTAATTTATTTTTGCTGTGAATAGACTACTACCTGAACAGTAAATAATAAATTAGAAGTATATATCTTCTGAGAGAAAATAGAAATACAATGTTTAATCAAATTACTTTTTTAAATCTCAAAACAACTGTCTAACAATATGAAACTTTAAGTTCAGTATTTATCAAGTTAGATAACAATTTTATCTAAAATAACAAAAGCTATAACATAAATTGTTTATTTTATTACAGTAGTGTAAATAAATAAATAAATATATATATATATATATATATATATATATATATATATATATATATATATATATATATATATATATATATATATTGAAACCTTACCTCAGTAGGCCTTTCAGGACATTTTTCTTTAGATTTTCGTCTTTTTTCAGACATATACACAGCCATATTGATATCCTCATTGACTTTTGATGAAATATTTACCTATTTAAAATTTAATATTTTATTACAACATAAAACCATTTCAACTTTTTTTGTTTTGTAATATTTAGAAATGTTTAACATTTACAAATTCATAAAAAAAACTGAAAATTAATAATGAACAAATACAAATCTTCCAATTTATATTTATTTAAGAACTTGACAAATGTATTAAAATGATAGAACAGTTGAATATCAAGTCTAGTTTATTTAATTAGTCCAACATTTCAGTAATTAGTTTGTTGCCCTGTTCAAGCCTGAAAACAATTTTATGCTGCTTATAAATATGCATTCATGTACGGGAACATGAGAATAATAGTAAGAAAGATAAACACTCTTCCTCTCGTGTTTTCTTTGAACATGGTAAAAGATTTGGGCATAAATTTCATTCTGAAAACTTAATTATACTTGATGATGATTCTAACCGGAGGACTTATTCTGAAGTTGTCCATATTAACCTACAGAGGAATAATGTCAACAATAAAAATGATTTTGATAGGTTATGTAGTATGTATAAACCATTTTTGTATAAATTTAAAACGTCCAAGAATTAATTAGTGTTGATTTGTATAGTAGATCGTTTTATTGTTTTGTTTTATTTTGTGTCTGTTTTTTGTATGTAAATATTTTTAAAAAAATGTTTTAACTTGCCTATAGTAGCACTTACTTTTTTTTGTTGTTGAGGACGGCCGTTTCGGGAGATGTGTCCCTTTGTCAACTCAGACCGTAACTCGGTCGGAGTTACGGTCTGAGTTGACAAAGGGACACATCTCCCGAAACGGCCGTCCTCAACAACAAAAAAAAGTAAGTGCTACTATAGGCAAGTTAAAACATTTTTTTTTAAAGTTGTAAGTGATTACTAGTAGCTCACGCGAAGATGGAATCAACAAATGTAAATATTTTTGTTCTCTCAGTGTTGTTACTATTTTTAATTATTTTTCAGATGAATTTATGACTCTCACTACTTTGGTGGGTTATTTTATTATAATGTTGACTAAAATTTCGAGTTTTTTTAAAGTATTAATTTATTGCAGTGAATGTACTTGTCTTTTATATGAGTAATTATAAGCAGTGTAATATTATTTTCAGGCATAAAAACCAACTAGTTGTCGAAACTAAATAAACCCGACTCGATATTCAACCGGTTTTATCATTTATTCAAATATAAATCTCCCTTGGTAAATAGAAAAATTGTCTTGACCTAACTCTCGTACAAAGACAATAATATAACCCTATCAACAACATTCATAATTTTTCAAACCTTCCTTACCAGCATATAACAACATAGATGATTTATCAACTATTAAAAACACCTTCAATAATTGAACATATAGCCCAATCCACTGGGTAAAATAACTTAGTAATCAATAAAATATACTTACTATTTGAAAAAACAAACTCAATAACACTATAAAAAATATCTACGTAACACAACTTTGCAGATCACCCATACCAATACCTTTTGTAAAATATAAATACAAAAGGGCAACAATATTGTAGACAAAATCGTGTACTCCACAAACAATAGTCTCAAAAATCAAGTCAAAACAATTATAAAAAAACGAAGACCAACTCCAGTGGTGTACATAGAGTAACATGTAATTTATTCAACAGTTTCTACATACACTAAAAAGAAATGTACTTCATAGACTTATGTAGAACTAAGTAAAGCCCTCACAAATCATTACTCAGTCTAACTTTGCTGAACATGTCATATCCACAAAGCACAAGTACGCAAACATATTATCAAATCAATAAAAACTGGGTAAGAATAAAGGTCCCTACATACCTGAACAAAATAAAATATACAAACATTTCAAATTAATAAAAAATACACACAGCCTCTAACCACAGATATTTTTATTCTAGTCTTATGTACATTTTGGTTACAAAGTAACAATCCTCGGAGACATGACAATACATACCTCAGTAATACCGAAATGTACATAAGACCAGAATAAAAATATTTGTGGTTAGAGGTTGTGTGTATTATTTATTAATAATAAACCACAGAAAATTATTCCAAGTAATTAGTGGTATTTCAGATTATACACAACACACAGACTTAACAATTAATTACATAAAAATTGTATCCACATTTTGACATTATTACTATAAAACATCCTTAACAAGCATGAATTTTTTAATAAAAAATAGTTACAACTTTTTTAAAAAATGTTTTAACTTGCCTATAGTAGCACTTACTTTTTTTGTTGAGGACGGCTGTTTCGGGAGATGTGTCCCTTTGTCAACTCAGACCCTTTGAGTTACGGTCTGAGTTGACAAAGGGACACATCTCCCGAAACGGCCGTCCTCAACAAAAAAAGTAAGTGCTACTATAGGCAAGTTAAAACATTTTTTAAAAAAGTTGTAAGTGATTACTAGTAGCTCACGCGAAGATGGAATCAACAAATGAAAAAATAGTGTAATTATTAGTTGCAAAGATTTGTTTTGAAAAACCTTTTCATATACTGGTGTTAAAAAAAGGCTTATGGGGGTTCTGAAAACAATGAGCAACTTCACTATATAAGATATATAGACAAAAGGAAGTAGAATGATGGAAAGGTTTTTATATTAATGCTCTTTAACACATGCAAAGAATTTTAAACAGAACTGTTTTGAGAACACGGAAGAAGAAAGATGAATAGAATATTGTTATATAATAATAGTAACTATTGTTAAAAAATGAGATAAAAGGTTTGGCTGAGACAAAATAGAAGATTAAAATTTATAAAACACTATTTCTTGCAGAAGATCTTCCAACACTAGTTCATAAAAAATGTCCTTTAAATTGTTGTTTTTGTAATAAAATGGAGAAGACTATATAATAAGTTAAGATTTTTATCTTTATCCCAATGATGTTAACATTTATTGGTTGGAAACCTTGGAATTTTTCAAAATCCACAAGTTTTAAACAACTATAGTTAGTATTGAATAGTAAATTAACAAAATATGCATACACAAATGTCATTACAAAAATCACCCTAGAAATAATAGTTAAAGAATTTTATAATACTAAAATGAAATTTAAAGTGAAAACTAAAAAGAAGACTAAAACCATGTACAGGTCTATAATAGTCCTTTCTCAGTTTTATATCACAGTCATGGTCGCAGTCTATTTCCTTTTAATGACTCTGTTTGAAGCAGTTTGTGGAATCAGGTAGAGTGTATCTCACAGTTACACTTAGAGGACAAAGCACCTTTTTCTTCAAAGCATCTTGTTTGCAAACTACTTCCTAGCCACTATCATATGAATAACTAAAGAACGATTCATTCATTGTCCAATATTTCATTTTCAGAAATATCAGCTGAACTTAAATATTGATCTAATAATTATTTTGCTGGATAGCACGAGCCAGACATCTTGGATTCAAAACTCAACACACCACTGATTGGTTTGTAAATAAACTAAGAGAGGAATATGACATATTTCATGGCCGACTCATTTACTTTTCATGACATTAGGATAAACTTTGGTCAATAACAGTCAAATGAATATTATATAAATGAAATTATATTTAATGCAAAGTAGACAATCCACAAAACCAACAAGTGTAAATTATTTTTTCATAACTTAAGTAGTAACACCATTTCACTGTTACAAAGAAATACACATTTTATGTCTCTGTCAATAGAGTAGAGTCTCGAAAATCTGAGTCCCGATTTTTCGAGGTTCCGTTAAATTCAAGCCTATTTCTGTTTTAAAATATTTTATTTATTCGAAAGGAAATTGAAATGATTTACTGTTAGACAATTCACCATCGCATCCCGATGAAGATCAACTGTGCTCTGATGATATCCGTGCTTTGTTTCTATCCCCAAATGTTACGAGCCTAATCCAGACGATGGATCAGGGTGTTCTGGAATATATGAAAAAAATACAGACATTACATTTTGCAGTCTCTCCTGGGAGCAACTGAAAGGGAAGAAAACATTGTTGGGTTCCTTAAAAAAATACGGTTAAGGACGTTGTCTACTATATAGCCGAATCATGGAACGAAATAAAAGAATTAATATCAAGTAAGCCATAGATAAAGGCCTGAGTCATAATAAAACTGTTGACTGAGACATTGATCCACAAGAAGAAACAGATTTGATATTTCTTATCAAGAATTTTCCAGGTTGTGAAAATGTCGATGATACAAACATACGTCAATGGATGAGCGCACATCAACAGTTCTATAAACGTATTTCATGCATTCTTAATAATAGTACCAGGGTTCATTAGAACTTTTTTTCTAATGTACAGGAACGTATTTCCGTGTAATCCGGGTTTTTGTTAATCCGTGGGGGTCTCAGTTCCATCTACCTCGAATTATCGAGACTTTACTGTATATGTATCAAGGAAATGTGGGTAATATATGGTAGTCATAAGTTGTAAGGTTGAATTATAGGTTTGAGAAAGTTTTTTACATTTTATATTATAAATGTGAGCTTTTGATTGTTTAGATCAACTTACACTCTCTTCAATTTTAGCTTGAGCAACAATTTCCTTTGTGAGCATTTTATTAACATCCTTCAATGATTTTTCAGCCTTCTTGAAATTCAGTGATAGAATGTGTCCATGGTACTAAAAGAAAACAAAACTGTTAAATGCAACTAAGACATTTTTCTATTTACAGCAATTTAACATACATAAAACCATTAACATTTCCTTTTTAGGGATGGCAATATCCGTTCCAAAGAAATACTGTTATTATTAATGTATACTTTGTAAATGTGTATCTTAGGTAAAAATCTACTCTATTACAAATATCTTTACAGTGGAACTCCAATTATCTGAACCAACGGGGGTTCCAGGGGAGGGCCAGTAGGGGCAATTGCTTGCCCCCTCCTGAGAATATAGGTACTATTTTTTTTTTAGAAATATAATTTTCATATTCAGAACACATTTAAAGCAATTGATATTGTTCTTACATTTATGTAATGATAGTTCCATATCGGCTCGGCTGTACTAATAGTTTGTGTACTACAACTCCGCATCACCCTTGTCAGATTGAGCCGTTTGATGAAAGTTAAACAATATTTTGTATTATGTACAAAATAATAATTTTGGTATATATCTAAATTCAGGTAAAATCTATGTCTAAAAAATTTCTGTGATTTTTTTAGTACAGGAATAGCTTAAAATTTCATTTCCAGGCCTTTATTTCTAAAAGTTTTCTCCACCCTAACCCCCCCCCATGTTTTTCTGTTAATGTGCTCCCCAAGTCTATCCAGGAGCTGCCCTTGATCTGAACTCCAACTATCCGAATTGCTTTCAAGATTTTCAGGAAAAAAACTTAGACGGAAACATACTGTGATTTCCAAAATAATGATTCTGTCTTCATGTGCTACAAGTCTTTTTTTGTCAAAACTATTGTATTTTTCAAAACCTAAACATTATTTGGATGCTGAGTTGCCATCTCCTTGCACTTCTGTATTGTTGCCTGTCGTCCGTCGCCAGGTAGCCGGGCCCTGTATTTTTTTGCATCGGTTCATTGTTTTTTTTGTGTGTTTTGTCGTTCACAATGGTTTCTAGGAGAGAACGAGTTGTAATTGATAGCGGATAAACTAATTACAGATCAATCAGATAAAAAAGGAGTTACAGGTAAAAGGTTTACTGAGATGTACAGTATTGGACAATCAACTATTTCAGACATAAAAGAAGCAAACCTATAGTTTTAAATTTCTTGTCAAGGCTTGAAAATGAAGATGAAATTTCTTTAAGAAAATCAAATATTGGAGCAACAAACAAAAAATTATAACATGCCGTTTCAAGGTTTTTCCAACAAGTTCTATGAGTAACCTAATTTTTTAGTCTGATTCTTTGTGGAAAAGCTTTGTGGATCTTAGCTCAAAAGGTTAGAAAAAAATATAAAAGTATAAAAAAATATAGTTTACCCCCATTTTAAACATACTTAAAGTAATGAATTAAAACTGGGCTTTTTTCAAAAAAAAATCCAATCATCTGTATTTTTGTTTTATCCAATTGATTCACAAATTGGAGTTCTACTGTATTTTGAAAATTTATCTTAACAAATTTATGTTAATAACAATAGGCATTCTTAATTTTATTTTTTTTTTGTATGCCTTGTTAGACAAAGATATAGTATATCCTGTTTATAAAGGTGCCGCTATTTAGATTTACTGAGAGACAAAACCTATCTCGAAAATATTAGTAATGTGAGAACCTTTACAAGTTTGATACTTGAAAATATTATGGCATCTTTACTATTACGCATCATAGGAATTAACAGTAAAGTTATAATAAAAACTGATGTAGTGTAACTTTTAAATTAAATGACTTGCAAAATTCTACAATTAAATTTTAAATATGCAATTTATTCCCACAGGAGAAATTGTTGGCAGTTTTAATTTGTTTTTTTTCATAAAAATATTCTACATTTCTGCTAGGCTAAACATAAATCTATTAAGTATCAAACACGTCTGCTGTTTCTATTTCAGATAAACTGGTGGAGATTATCTTAAACGCATCAGCAGGAAGAAATATGACGACGGTATGAGTGGCAAAAACCTTATGACCACAACCACTTGGAACAATTGTAGTGGAAAAATATGTTAGAGTATATATATCGGATGGGAAAGAGAAATAATTTTAAAATTTTGTCTCTAATTCATACTCAACAATTTATAAAAGGATTGCGTATAAGAGCTCTTGACAAGTGTATATGGCTTGTTTCCTATCAAGGAAAGTAAGAAGTATTATACGTTTAGAAAAATAGCACTGAAAGTGTACATGTTTAATAAAATATATGTTAAAGACATGTTCCAGCATACTGTTTAAAATATAATATCTTTCAAATCAAATTTAAATGATATTATTTTTTAAAAACTGAAGAGCTTGCTGAATTTATGAAAAATTCAATAGGACAAAACATTTTTGATCGTTTTAACACATTCAGCACGGCTAGCGTACCGGCATACTCTGGGTTCCCTTACGAGGCACTGAGATCATGACGGTGTGCTCCCTGCTTCCCTTTTGAAAGACGGTGAGCGCACTGGCACGCTCACTCCCAGTCTAATTAAAACTTTTCTAGTTTCGATAAGTGTTTGTATAAAGGTTTGATTTTTACGTCAGTGGTTCAGAAGAGTTTGGAGAACATCATCGCTGAGTCGTTTTTAAATCCGATCATCCAAAGTTTAACTTTTTGATGTTTCAACTGAAACAATACTTCAAAGAGTTTTATGAACAGATATAATTCCGTTTAACTTTCTTATTTTAATGTTTTTTTAGTTTTATCCACTTAACGTGGCAAAATATCCAATAAAAAGAACAATCATAAAAATAAACTAAGCTTTCTGAACTAACGCAAGAATAAATGATAACTGTCCTATTAGAGTGAATGAACCTACTCGAGGTGGGAACAGACTACTGTAAATATGAGTCAATGACAAAATGCTTGGACGAGCAAAAACCTAATGTGTCATCATAAGATTTATTAAAAAAATGTCATTTAATCTAGGCTATAAATAGTCTCAGATGGGATATATCCATTATCTATGTCTGCGTTTACATTATCAAACTCTATCCCTTTGTGAAACACATGACACAAACAGAAACAAAAATTCCGAGTTGAGTGGTTATTTTAGTATGTAGTATATTTTAGTAGTAGGTACTTTATATTTATATGTAAATTATCTTTTTTCTCTATCTTTTTTATTGAGTTTTATTAATTTTCATACAGTATTTTATCATTTGTATTTTTTTTTTTATTATGACCCGATAAATAAAACAATATTTTAATGTCTAATACACTGTTTTGATGTCCCGAATAAACCTGTATATGGTAGAAATAAAATTATTAAGATGAAAACAACGGACACGATAATTACATGCAAAGACAACCTATGCAACCCGCATAGCATTTCAACGATTCCATTGCCGTCTTATATGGAAGTTAATGAAAAAACAGACAGTAGTTTAATGATATCTCCAATATTGCTGCCATCCTGAATGTGTTAAGTGACCTTCTGCAGCCTTGGGACAGAGATTGCACTAGGCACTGATGAAACTTAAAACGATCAAATACATTTTGTCTAAGTATTTCATAAATTTAAGTTACATCATAAGTAAAATTTAACTTAAAACACATATACAAACATTCACCCTAATTTAAATATTATTCATGTATTAAACCATAGTAAAAAAAACTAACCAATACAGAAAGTTTTGAAATATTCAAACATCACACAACACAAAAACAACGTATCTTAAACAACCACACACATCTAAGGGTTCGAATCTAACACCTTATTCTATTATATAGTAAATAACCCGCTTAAACGAAACCCCCTCCACCCTCATATATCATACGTCCAGCAACCTTGAGCAATCGCCTACAGTAGCAGGTCGGCTTTGTTACTGAAATGATTCCTTCAATAGTAGTCAAGAAGTAAGTTCAAAAGCATTCACTCAGTTACGCAATAATTAATTATAACTTAATTTATAGGTTCAGTGAGTCATTGATTTGTTTAATAAAAACTTATTTTACAATAAATTATAATAAGTAATAATTGAAACTTACAACTGTTACCAATAAACATCCGAGAATGGTAATACATGTCAACACTGTAGCATATGTGGAAACAGAGTCCCAACTATAATACAGGCCTGAGCAATAGTATTGCAATGAATCCAAAATTTCAGTCATGAAAAAATGTTTAATACAGCTTGCAACATAAATGCTATTGTTGTACAATGTATCGGAATATTCTGAAACTGAATTGTTTCAAAAATAATATGAGTAATTAAAAAATAACTACAATAATAAATAATGAAATACACATAAACAGTGAAGGTATTTAATTTAAAAAATCAAAGGTCCAATAACTTTAAGATCTTTAAAATACACAAAAGAAATTATATTTGTAAATTATCTGACATACAATAATGAAAAAGTTAAAATAAAGAAACATGTTTGATGTTTAAATAACTTTGGAAAGATGAAATGGTAAGAGAGATGTATGTACGAATGTAATTAGAGTAAGATGTGTAAATAAGACTCAATGTAGGGTAATACATATTTTTGTGTGCTGCAAATAAGACGAGTTCTATCCGGTGGTTTGTTTTCTGTTTGAAAGGACTTGAAGAACTTAAAGCATTTTCCTATGAATGACATCGACTTAATATTCTAGTACTGCTGATGACGTGCAGATAATAATAGAGAAAATTGATGATTCTTTTACAACCAGAAAGAAAAGGAGACCAATAGTGAGGTAGTGATTGGAGAGAAAGTATTTACTTAAATGAAAAGTTTCAAGTGTGTAGAAAGTACAATAGAGTCTCGAATAATCCCAAGCCCCGACATTTCAAGCTTTCGTTAAATTCGAGCATTTCTATCTGAGCCTATTTTATAAGAAAATGATAATTTTGGCTTCCAAGAAATGTTTATAGCCATACAGTATTCAAAGGAAATGAGTTGGGCTTACAAAAAATGTCATATAAAGTTCTTTTAACTTATTTTGTGCATTATTAATTATAGTATTAATGTTCATTAAAACTCCTGTTTTTTCTAATGCACAAGAGCGTATTTCCGTCTAATCCGTGTTTTCCGTAATCCGAAGGGGCCTCGGTCCCATCTACCTTGAATTATCGGGACTCTACTGTATAACAGAAAAAGGTGGGCATGCAAAATGAACAAGGGGTACTTGTTTATGATATCTTAAGAAGAGCCACAAACCAAATTATGAAGAAAAATTAACACAAGAAAATAGGAATATGGCACCATACTTTATAGACTTACTAAACAGAATTATGCTAAACATGTAAATATTAGAAAGAGGGGTTTTATTAGGATTTATAAAACTGAAATAAAATTTTTTATAATTAAAAACAAGAATTGAGTAGAATCAAAAATGAGAAGGTCAAAGAAAGAGGGGAAAAAGCTGGGGGCTTAAGAAAAACTCTAATTTTAAAGACATATGAAAGAGTGAAACGTCAAAGAAGAATGTGTAATAGGATAATTGGATGCAAGGGGCCAAAAGGAAGACTAAGATATTTTCTAGTGAAGGGATTATAGAGATATAAAGAAGATAACGGAATTTTATGAAAACGGAAGAAAGACAAATAAAAAATTAGAAGAACTGTTAATGTTTCTGATGTTCTCATATTCATCCAACATTATTTGGAAACAGTATGTTGCATTTCTGATGTCTGCCTTCACTTTGTTTCCTTCAACACTATGTTTGAGGATATACACTTAAAAGGAAATATTCAGATAAATTTACGCTGCCGTGCTGTAATCATAATGTACTCAGTAACAATGTCATTGGATTTTTTACAGCCTAAGCTCTCATTTTAATCCTCTAATGATCATAGTCAAAGTGAACTGTACTGTACTACACCAGACAACCAGCATGGCTAGGGAACCTACTTTGATATAACAAAACTCCATCCCAACATGGAACATAAAATATATTACACTTCTCCTTTAGGGATTTTATGTTAATGTTAACAGTAGTCGATTTTAGCTTGTACTGCATTGTTTTATTAGTAGTATTAACAGGTATTTATTTGTTTAGTATAATGGGAGTGATGGAAATAATTCTGTTATGGTCTTTAGGAGGATATATAAAAAACTTGTGAACATTCAATGAATTAATAAAGAACTAACAAATCTATCTAGATAAATTACCCAGCACATATAAAGTTGGTAACAAATAATTTAAACTTGCAGTTTTTGTATTGTACATCTTGAGGTTTTTGTATAGTTACTTTTTGGTATTACCTTGGCAAAAAAACCACTATTTACTGATTTATTCAGCAGACGCGTTTTGCACTAGGTCAGTGCATTAGTCAATGCTGGGAGTCACGGACAAGACTGTTGCTCAGGTGTGTTGTGTTGGTGTGAGTCTGTGATGTATTTTTGTTCTTTTGTGTGTTATTGTTCAAGGGGTAGTTGTTAATTATGTGCTCGAATATAGTATTTGACTGTTAGTGTGTTTTATTGTTTCGAATCTGTTGTAGATAGTATTTATGGTGTTCATAAAAAAAAGCAACAAATTTAACACAACCGAAAACTACGAGATATACAAACATCACAAATACTATCCACAATACATTCTCACAATCAAATACTATATTTAAACACATAATTAACAACTACCCTATGAACATCACACCACAGAACACCAATACACCACAAACTCACACCAACACAACACACCTGAGCAACAGTCTTGTCTGTGACTCCCAGCATTGACTAATGCGCTGACCTAGTGTGAAACGCGTCTGCTGAATAAATCAGTAAGTAGTGGTTTTTTTGCCAAGTTAATATCAAAAAGTGTAAATAATTTAAACTTTAATTACTCATTTTACTCTAATTTGCAATATTTAATTGTGCGGTTTACAGTATTCAAACTCATCAAAATTGCATTTACTTTGAATTAAAGTTAAGGTGAGCTCTTTCAAGAGATATGTCCTTTTGTCAATTAATTAGAGGATTCAGAGTTGTACCAAAACAGTTCTGTTCTCATATTTAAGTTAAAGTGTCAGTTTACAAAAAGAAACACCTCCAAGAAAGACTGACATCACTATGAACCAAATAAGTGCTACTTTAGGAGAGTTTAAATATTCTAAAATATATTCTAGTAGATCAAGTTTAAAATAGAAATACAGGGTGACACACGGGAGACAGACGGTTTTTAATGAAATAATACTCAGCCAACTTTAAAATTATTGCATGTTTATTTACAGAAAATCAAAGCTCATTATTTGCCATTTTAGTTAACAAAGTTACTTGTGAAAAATAATGTCATTAAGGTGATGTCCATCATTTCGAATGCAAGACTCAAGTCTCTTCTCAAAATCCTCCATCATACGGACTAAAGTCTGGGCAGGGACGGCAGCAATTTCTTGAATAATTGCATTCTTCAACTCGTCCAAATTTCGTGGTTTGTGGTTATAAACACAGTTCTTAAGGTACCCCCACAGAAAAAAGTCACATACTGACAAGTCGGGAGACCTGGGAGGCCAAGAAACATTGCCAAAACGTGAGATAATCCGACCAGAAAACATGCGTCTAAGAACTGTCATTGAAGTGTCTTCTTGATGCTTCTTAGGCAGTATGCTTCCAGTTGATCTGAAGTTTTCCACCAATCTGAGGATTGTATTACGGCTCGGAACAGCTCCATGTCGACCGACATTAAACCGTTCACAAAACAATCGCTGCTTAGCAATAAGAGACTCACCACATTTCACGAAACTGTGATAGACAAACACTCGATGTTGCAAGTCCCACTGCTCCATAGTGACTGAGTAAATGAAATGGCATGTTGTGTGGATCAGAACTATCCCCACCACAACCACCTCCAACCACAGTACTACGCAGTTCAAAACCATCCGTCTCCCGTGTGTCACCCTGTAAATACTCCTTTTGGGTATTTGGTTAGATGAGAAGTAGTGAAATGTTGTAATAATATTCACTTTGATGATTTATAATACTGGGTAGTTTGTATTTCTACAACTTTATATAGAACACTCTATAACAATTGTACTATTTATAGTACACTTTATATTTTGTAATACTTTCAGTTAGGATTCACTTTTTAATTAAATTTATTCTATTTAAAACAAAATGAGAAAGCTAATCTATAACTTCAGAATTTGTCAAATCTCTAACAGTAACTGATAGACGTAACCAATAAAATATAAAAAATTCAAACCTATTATTTAACCCTAGATCACTTAATCGCCATCAATATGATGATGCATTTCAAAAATTTCTGTATCTGACAAATGAGCGGTTCACGCTCATCCATCTTCCCAGTACCATCGTAACTACAACAGCCGATGTCAAATGCACAGTTTTGCCACTAAAGTTTGCATGTGTCTTAGTGAAAAAGACGTCTCATTTTGACAATACATAAGTGATAGTGTGACTTTTTTTATGATTGTGTTCTCTATACATATTTTTGTAAAAATTCTACAACTTTATTAAAAACTTCTTCTACAACTCATTGGTTGGTTACATTCTGCGGTTTTTTGTAAATAAAATGTGTTGAACATTATTTTTAAAAGACTTTTTTTAAACATTTGTGTTTCACTATTCCATTAAAACCTAATCATCGTAATTATTATTTTTTTCTTTTCAACAGTAGGATTCGTAGCTACTATAATATTTTTTTCCAAGCGCTAAAGAAGTATGAGATATTATGATGTTGAACACATTAATAAAAAAAAAAACATTTTAACAAAAAAACAGAAATTGGAGTAGTCAAATTGACAATACATTAGTAGTTGTGTGACAAAATTTAGACATAAGTAATCTAGGGTTAAATACATACACTTTGATATAAAATTATCTTTCCAAGAAAAACCTTCTGGAGTTGAGTCTCTAAGAATAAGTTTTGAATAACGCATTTTCAAATTTGTGTAACTTTTAAGATTTAAAATTTATGAAAGGTACAACTAAGGAGAATTTCTTTCAAATAACATGAAATGGTTTCATAGCAACTGACTATAACAATTACTGTTTAATCTAAATTAAGTTTTATTGATATTTAACAAATATGTGACAAATTAACAAGGTATTCCTCCTCATAATTTAACTGTGTTAAAATTGAAAGAGTTGATTACCTTAATATAAACCTTTTAAACGTTTTATAAAACCTTTTATTAAATTTACGATTACTTCAGTATTTTTGAGTTTATGAAGTAAAAGAAGTCTTAATATTTTTTACATATAATAAAATAATTTGATAGAACTGTTTGCAGATATGTGGACTACATGTTATGTAGAATATGTATATTGAAAAGATGTTACATTTCCTTACCATGCTCCTATTACACATCGTATAATACTCCAAGACATACATTAGATTCATCATATTACTTGATTCTATTTTCGACTTGAGCTATTAGTTTACATTTAAACATTTGAACATACATTATCATGTGACTGTTGCCTATAGTAGCACTTACTTTGTGTGATGACTATTTTGGGAGATGTATCTCTCGTCATCTCAGATTGTAACTGACCCCTTGGTTGTGTTAGGTCAAGGTGTGAGTATGGAAATTTTAGGGGTAAGTTAGGATAATGATATTTGCTAATTTTCTAGAGAGTTTTTGAAGTTACAATCTCATAAAGGGTGTAGGATTATATTGAAGTGTTAAGTATATGTGTTGGAGTAGTTTGAAATATATTATACTGTGCGGTCATGTGGCATCAACTATTTTTATTTAATTTGTGTAAAATTCACAACATGTTATTAAGAACACATAAAAGCATTCACAATTCAAGAAAAAGACAAGAAGAAAGAGAAAATGGGAGAGAATTGCAAGAAGAAAGGAGGAGAAAAGAAAAACAAGAAAGAGATATAGAAAATACAGCAAGAGAAAAAAGACAAGCAGAAAAAGATTGAAGGAAAGAGAATTAGATAATGTAATAAGGAAGGCGGAAAAAAAGAAAGTGAGGAAAGAAGAAAAGAATATGAAGAGGAAAGAAAGGAGAGACAAAAAATACTAGATGCATTCCAGTTAGAAGTTGAAATTTATAAGAAAGAAACTGTATTAAAAACAAATGAATTAGAAAGAGCGTTATACGAATTTATAAATGAAGTAGAGAATAAAGATACAAAATTAAATGAGCGAGTGGTAGGGATAGAGCAACATGTAGATGCAGTCCAGTAAAAAGTAAAAAGAGTAGAGGAAAGAATTACAAGATCAGGTGAAAAGGAAACGGTTACACAAATTAGTATGCCCTGGGTAATTGATCACTTTAACGAGGCGTCCTATCGAAAAATAGAGTTTTGGGAAAATGAAAAAGAAGACCCCATGAATTTTCTCAATGAGATCGAGGGACATTTTGAGGAGATTGATAGTACTATGGACGAGGCAACCAAGTTAAAGATAATTAAGAAATACCTTAAGGGAGCTGCGGATGCGAGGTGGAAAGCAATAAAAGTAGGAACAGAAACATACAGCCAATTTAGGGACGAATTTGTAAAACACTTTGGAGCTTCCACCAACAAGAACGGGTTAGGCGACAAAAAAATCAGGGGCGATTTTATCCTAATCGCCTTTTTAACATGACAGAGTACTTTGTCATGATGATAAACCTTGCCAAAAATCTCAGTCCCGTTATCCCAGAACAACACCTGATCTTCATGATTATGTGACATTTTGGAAGTAATGTGCAGTTAGCGAGTGTAGGAAACCGTACTAACAGTATTAAAAATCCCATTACATTTTTACAACAGATTGATAATGTCTCTGAAAGCGAAAGAAATGGTAACAGGAATGGTAACCACAATGCCTCCAGGGATCCACCCAGGGCGGTCACCTCAAACCAGAAACCTAACCCCAACCAGCGATCCTATGGTGATACCAAAGAAACAACCAAAACCACATATCCGCAGAAAACTAATCCTTCCTCAGCTATCCCGGGACCTAGTGGCTAAAATTTTTAAAAACTAGGTAACAGGATCTCTGGTCGGTATAATAAGAGGAGTTTACCCAGACTAGGGATCCACAATACACAAGAAAACAGGGATAGGCGGGTTTGCCATCCTGACAAAGTAATTACCCTGGGGGGGACTGTCCATGGATTTAAAGGACGAATTATCCATACATTAAAGGGGAGGAGGAAGAACCCATACAAGCAAATAGGCAGGTAGATCCATGTCCAGCTATTCAATGTTACATTAATGGGCAGGAAATAACAGCAGAAATTGATACAGGGGCCCAGATGTCGGTGATTCAGACCAACAAATATTTATCATTAATACAACGAGGAAATGAGTTTTATGATCTTCCAGTGTCAAATGTTGGTCTGGTCACGACATTAGGGTCGGGTGTAAAACTAGTCAAGCAACAGACTATGCTCCCGGTGACATTGAATGTAGGGACAATGGATCTAGTATTTTTAATAGTAGATAGCCTAAGGATCCATCTCCTACTAGGAATGAACGCCTTAACGAAATTAAAGTTCCGAATAAACTTAGAACGGTTGTTCATTACTTATGAAGTAAATGGACAGTTACATTACCAAGACTTTTTAAACCAATGGTAATAAAAACCATAAAGCCTACAATAGAGAACAATCAAGTTAAAAATAAAAATAAATACAAAAACAATTTAATAGATAACTGTGGCCCAATTATAAGTGGCGACATAACACCTATAACGCTTCAACAGGAGGGGTCAAGTGGCGGTAGCGAGGGGGAGCTATCACCAGTGTCATGTGAAGAATAAAGGGCTTCACAAGGCGATACTTTTAAAAAACCAAGTAAAAGGTTCAAAAGTACAGAAAAAACAAAAATAAAGGAAAAATCAACAAAATTTTAAAAGATTAAGTTATAAAGTTTCAAGCAGAAAAAACGAAAATAGAGTCAGAAATGAGATAGTAGATAACAGTGACCCAATTAAAAGTAGCAATATAACATCTGTAATGCTAAAAAAGGTGGGGTCAAGTGGTTGTAGCGAGTAGATGGGGCTACAACCAGCTTCTTGTGAAGACGAAAGCGCTTCACAAGAATATACATTCAAGGGACCCAGTGGGGGTTTTGAATGTAAACGAAAAATAAAAAGAAGAGAGGAAAACGAAAACGATTTAAGAATTTTAAAGTATAAAAATACCAGTGAAATAACTAAAAACAAAATAGAATTTAAATGTAACAAAAAAACAAAAAATAATCTCCGGTCCACAGGGCATGGCCCGGTCTGAAGCGGGGAGCAAGGGATAGAACAATTTATTTATAAAACATTAATAGGTCAAGAGCCAAAAGATTTTAAAACAACAAAAAAATATAATAACAAAATAAGATTTAGGGAAAGTTGCAATATAGATAGTGACTTAAAAATGACAGAACAAGAGGGTAAAAGTGAAGTACCGTTGAAGCCAGAACAAATTGAAATAAATAATAAAAAAGGTTGATAGAAACCAGTAAAGAAAGAAAGTGTAGAAAATGAGGGAAAAAGAGGAAAAATAAATAATTTTTTCAAAAATGGCTATGAGCCAAAACAAACTAGGGTAAAACCCAAAAACAAAAATATAAATAATTCAAAAAGCCAAAATTTGGCTGAAATAAACAACTTTACACAACCTGACGTTAAAAAGTCTTTTAAAATCACCAGGTCTGTTAAATACACAAACCATAATTTGAAAACAAAAATACAAAGCGTAAAAGAAGATAAAATACCGGAGTGGATAAAAAACAGGAAATAATAAGCGGAAAAAGGTATGCACAGTGAAGGAAATTGAAACACCATACAAAACAGAAAAAATTAAGTAGGCGTGATAGACAAGCAATGGTTAATACCAAATACTGTTGAAATAGAAAATAACAAAAACGATCAATCCATATTAAACAATACAAAGGAACAAAAATTGCAAAATTTATTAAATGAATTTAAGGATGTTTTCAGTGATAAGCCGGGAAAGGCTACGAAATATAAGCATACCCTTAAAATTAAAAACAGGGGTTAGTTGGTATCAATAAACTAATTTTACAAAAGGTTTTAAGAATCAATATTGAAAAATAAAAAGAATAAATTGTCGGAGCAGAAGTTCGAAATCATGTTTACCTAGCAAGATAACAACGAACAGGTAGTTTTATTAGTTCAAACAAGAAAAACTACATTCCAGAATAAAATCATGTTTTTTGTTATCTGAGTTAAGTATTATTGCAGAAATAGAATAACAAACAAATTTCCAGACCGATAAGCAAAATACACAATCAGTAGTCAAGGTGTTTAGTTTATTGGAAGTGGATTTTAAATAAATCGGTTCAAGGTCAGATATTTGAAATCTAATATGGATAGAATTGTAACTCAGGACTTTAATGCCTAAATAAACTATGAAAGTAAATAGAAAGTTACAGTTACAACATTGTGCAGTCTCAGAAACCAGAGTTATTATGTCTTGTCGAATGCACATTGACTTTGCTAAAAAATAACTTAAGAACATCAGTTTAGACAATCTGATGTATTAAGTCCCTCTGGAAGGGAGTTTATTTACAAACAATTGACTCTAACCTTACCTGCAAAACTATGAATACCGAGATGTAATTTGTTTAAATAAGATAAGGATTAAGAATTAAATAAAAGTTAATAGGGGAATTTAATAAAATAATATAGAAATATTATTTATACTATTTGAAAAGTGTATTTAAAAATAATGAATTTATAATAAATGTTAAAAAAAACATTAGTAGTAGTATGATCTACTAAATAAAATTAAAGCATTAAGAAAGTATTTTATAGTCATAGCTTATATGTTTCAAATTATAAAAAAAATGTATTATAAAGATAAAGAAAATTTTAAAATGATGACTTGTCACTAGTGAGAGTGAAAGGAAAAGCGAAAGTTTGAGTTTAAATAAATTATTAACATGGATGTGTTTGATTCAAGTTACAGACAGAAAATGCTGAGGATGTGACGATGACATTATTGACAACAAAAGTTGAGTTGTAAATAGAGAATAAGTTATAGAATAAGAAAAATGTTTTAGTTGTAATTAAATTTAATAATTTTTGTTATTGTTAAAATATGTAACAGAAGGAAAAATAAATAAATTTTCTTTTAAAGCGGGGAAAGTTGAGACGGCCAAAAAAGAGAGACGTGATTCACCGCTAAGACAGGACGGACGTTTCCTTCTGGACTTCCAGAACCATAAACTGCCAAATGCCGTTCCGAGGCTAAGCCTTAATTCATAGCCCAAGATGGAAGTGGAGATGGTCAGCTCTTCAACCGCCACGATTCGAATATAAATTTTTTTAAATGTAACTAAACAGTATTAAAGACGGCCTTAAAATCGTTCATTTGCTTCCGCTAGAACATTCCAGACTCCAAGGAACCAACTTTGGGGAAGAGAAGCGAGGTGCAATTGAAGATGTTTGGGGCAAGTCAAAATTTTAATAATAAAATAACCATTTATTAATTTTAATACAAATTTTAAAATTATAAATACAGTTTCATTAAATACAAAATTATTATCAAATTGATTTTTTATTAGAATAAAAGATATATAAGCAACTGACTTTTTATTGGAAAAGTATCTAAATGGTGGAGATTAAATATAAATTATTCAAATTTAAATTACTAAATCAAGATTAAAGTTTATCAAATTGTTACAAGGTCAAATTTAACAAATTAGGACAAAGAAAATCCAATGTCATTAATAAAATTATATAATTAAATTCAACGAGAAAAATTGAATGAGAAATTCAATAACGTTATTTAAATTAAAATCGGTTTAACTTGGTTAATATCGTTTATTTTATGTCCATTAACATTACATCATACGACCAGTATTAAGAATATGTAATAACGAAAATCTTATAAAATTTTTGTACAAATATTTTAGATTTATATTTGGGAGCACAAATGTAAATTGAAATTTAAATGATTTGGAAGTAAACTTGCGCTTACTTCTAGAAATAAAATAATGGACGTGAAATAAAACCATTTAATATAAATATTTCTCATATTCTATTCAAAGTTGTAAATTTTATAAATTTGTGTTAGAAGAATAATTTGTCTATATTAATCAAAACAACAAGAACATTTGAGAACCATTATAAGCTATTTATCTTTATTTTAAGTAAAAACTGCTTTTGTTAAGAGAAAATAAAATAAATTTTTGAGATAAAATTGTCGAGAGGGAATTTTAATATTGTATTGTTTAAATTTCAAATTAATTAAAAATCAAGTTAAAACTACAAAATGTTTAAAAATTATTATTATTATTATTAACCTGTGGTAAATCAGTAATAAAATTTCTGGAATTTTTCCAACCATTTTAAAAAATAAAATAAACATTTCAAATCAACTTAGAAAAAAGAATTCTAATAAATATTTATGGAATAGCAAATAATTATATTCATTTTAACATTGATAAAATAATTAATCACAGCATTACAAAAAATAATTAATTGTCTGGTGCCTTAGATATTTTAACTGATCTTTGCTACACCTGATACACTGATTACAAAAATGATAGTATTTTTTTTCTAACAGCTCTAGTATTTGAGATATGGCATGTCATTGTTTACATATAAACAAAAGCATTTGTCTTATATGAGTGATTGCGTTGAGAGTCTTAAACTATGTTATTATACTTGTATTCACTTTTGTTGGTTCTCATATTACTCTATGCATTCACGTCAGGTGATTTTAGTCTAAAAGAACACGCCATCTTGTTTTCAGTGTTGAATCTAACCTCAATTGATGCGCTTTTTGTTTTTGTAGTTGAGTTTTACAATGAATACAAGTCGTAGGAGCTGTGTTAACTATCCTGGTGTATTTTGTTATATTTGTGGTGAGTACACTTTGAAGGAGAAAAGAAAACTAGTTACAGATTTTGTGAAAAGAGCATATAATGCATATTATTCTGTTAAGCTTGGTGATCAAGACAAACTGTGGGCGCCCCACTTTGTTTATAAAACATGTACCGAACACTTGAGACAATGGATAAATGGTAAAAGGAGGAGTTTAAAGTTTGGCATCCCTTTTGGAGAGAACAAAAAAATCATTTTGACGATTGCTACTTTTGTATGGTTAATATTAATGGGATAAATCGTGGTAAGTGGACCTATCCACATCCTATTCACTCTTTCTGACTCTCCATGTGAAGTACACAGTGAAGGCAACGGCAGTGATTACGAAGGAAAGCCAACACCACCCCAGCGTTTCACACAAAGTGAGTTAAATGATCTTGTAAGAGATTTAAACCTTTCAAAGGAAGCTTCTGAACTTCTCGCTTCTAGATTGAATGATAAGAATTTGCTGGAAGTTGGGACTAAAATCACATTTTATCGTACAAGAGAAAAAATCTTACTACCCTTTTTTTCTGAAGAAAATAATCTTGTTTTTTGTAATGACGTTAAGGCACTTCTTCTAGCAATGGGTCTTACCGTTTACAGACTCGAAGATTGGCGTTTGTTTATCGACAGCTCTAAACGGAGTCTAAAGTGTGTTCTTCTGCACAATGGCAACAAATATGGTGCAATACCCATTACTCACTCAACTACAATGAAAGAAGAATATGACAACATCGCTTTAGTTATGGAAAAGATAAAATACCAAGATCATGAGTGGCTAATCTGTGTAGATTTGAAAATGGTTAATTTCCTTCTTGGTCAGCAGGGGGGCTATACTAAATTTCCGTGTTTTTTATGTTACTGGGACAGCAGGGCTAAACAATATCACTGGGTGAGAAAAGAATGGCCTAAAAGAAAAAACATGGTTGTTGGAGAAAAAAATGTTATTCACGAAGCACTAGCTAATCAAGATACAATTATTTTGCCTCATCTGCACATTAAATTAGGCTTAATGAAGCAATTTGTAAAGGCTCAAAATCCATAAAGTCAATGTTTTGCTTACATATGTAAAAAAATGCCTGGACTTAGTACATAAAAACTCAAAGCTGGCATTTTTGATGGTCCTCAAATCAGACAGCTCATAAAAGACCCTCATTTTAATGAATCCATGAATGAGCTTGAGGAAAAAAAATGGAAATCTTTTGTTTTGATTGTACAAAACTTTTTGGGAAACCATAAAGCTGAAAACTATGCCCAACTTGTAAGGGAAATGCTTAAAAACTTTAGAGATTTGGGTTGCAACATGAGTACCAAAGTTCACTACCTCCATAACCACTTGGACCGTTTCCCAAAAAACCTCGGTGACCTTAGCGAGGAACAAGGAGAGAGATTTCACCAGGACATCAAGACAATGGAAGAAAGATATCAAGGGAGGTGGGATAATCACATGGTGGCGGATTACTGCTGGAACTTAGAAAGAGACTGCCCAGACAAAGTTCACTCCAGAGTGTCCAACAAAAGAAGTTTCCGTGTTGTCAAGTAACATTTTATTTTTCTGATCAATTTTTAACTTAAATATGTTTTTTCTCTACTTTTAATCACAATAAAAGCAGTGTTTTTTTTGCAAAAATAATATACAAATTATATTGTATTTTAAAAACATTTCCCTACTACTTACTTAGATTAAGGATTTTTTAATGTAAAAATTTCTGTATGCAAATATCTCGAAAATGAAAGCTGATAGAAAAAAAGGAAATTCATATTTGAATTCTACGCATCAAATACATTAAAAATCAGCTGTAAAACATTTGGCACCTAAATATGTGTCGCTCTGTGTAATGAGCTTAAAATCTATCTAAATGAGATAGAGCATTATGGTTGATTTTATAAATGAAGTCCAGGGATTTATCCACTGGCAGATCACGCTCCACACACTACAGGTACTAGGACATGGTAAGTCGGGTGGGATCATATTTTGACTGCGGCTGAACTGTCGCGTTTCAGCTCTATAGCACCCATCATCAGTAAGTCAATATAGAGCATAAAAGATACACGGTTGAGGGTGTCGTAACAGGGGCTGGATGCGAGATTAGTTCCAAGGAGCAGTGTGTGTGTGTGTATGAGTGTCGTATGTTATATTATTTCAATTTTTAGGATTATAGTAATTTTTTTTATATTATCTTTATCTATAATAATTTTTTTTTGTTATTGAAAAAATAGAAATGTGTGTTAATGTATATATTTCAGCAACAGTGTTTTCTTCTTCAACCTTCTTCAAAGAGTCTTTCAATTTTTTTTCACATCAGTAACCAAAGGGCAAACTTTAGTTATATATCACTTTTAGGAATTAATTATGCATGGGAAATAAATAGGTTCTCTATTACAACTAGTTTAATTATAAAGGATTTTTTAAAATATTTACTGTATTTTCTTTCACCAGAAAAATGGAATTTACTTTCTGGATGTACCTCATATAGTTGAACAATCTAGTAATTAAAACTTTACAGAATTCTTATTAGGCCTGGTGTCTTATAACGGCTAAGCTGGCCTGCCCAGTGGGAGGAGTTAGGAGGAGCGCAAATGCCCAGGGGCCTGGGTCTCGGAGGTGGCCAGCTGGATTGGTGTTTTTTTACTGCAGAAAATAATTACTTGTGTGGCAAGATCCATAAAAAAAAATAAAAACATTATATCAAAAAAGTAAAAAAGTACAATGTTTAATTATTTTTAAATAAAATAAAACCTCTAAACCACAAATAACATTTATTTAAACCTTATGTACATTTCAATTGCCCAGCAATCATCTTCAGAGGTATTTAAAAAATACAACTTATTGTACATAAGGTTTAAATAAATTTTATTTGTGGTTTAGAGGTTTTATTTATTTAAAAATAAACATTACGCCACAGTTGCTTCATACAGTTATACAATGTTTAATTGTTCAAGTTTTTAATGGCAAAGTAATACTCATTAAATGAAATGTTCTATTCACTCAAAATTCAATGTTTAGTTGCTGTAAACCAATGGCAGTTTATATTAACAAAACTAAACATACACAGATTAGATTCAGTAAGCTTAGTTGATTTTAACATAGAAATAATAATTCATTTATTCTTGAGTTTTGTAGTCCATTGATGAAGATCGCCACATAGCGATCGAAAACGTTCTGTCTCAGTAAGTTTTAAATAATTTACAAAATTTAAAGTTCGGATAGTCATAAACTATTGTTTAAATTCATTTATAATGTTATGCAATATACAGGGTTGTATAAAACTATGTTGGAAGTAATGAAGGGGCCCGTACTCATGTTTGCCCAGGGGCTGTACGCTTGTTTGCCCAGATCCCTGAAAAAACTCTGGGCGGCTAATGTGTAATAAATGATAATTTTTTTTTAAAGAATAGGTTGTAGCAGAAACTCATACAGTAAATATAGAGATTTTCATTGTAAAAATATTTTAAGGTTTAATCAAAGCTCATCCCATTTTTAAAGAAAAGAGTTCTATTGGGATAAACTGATCTATTGAAGGAAACAAATGTACTAAGCATTCACTATTGTTAAGATATCACTTCAGGGAAATGAATTGTTAAATCAATATGTCTTACCATTTGATTGAGTTTCAACTGTAAGGAGCTACAACAATACCTTCAACATGTATCCATATAGGTATTTAACCCTTAGCACTCGGATTTTTTTAACATGCTTTGCTTCCCCACTTGTAATTAAATTGAGACAAATTCCTCACCTGCAAGTTGCATTATTGTTTATGGGAAACTTTGTTTTCTCTTACATGATTTTAGTACACTAAGCTATTTTTATTTACTAATACAGTATGCACATGATTTTATTAACTTATTTGTACGTTTGCAGAGTATGATATCTTTCAAAACAGTCTCCCGGATGAAGTCCTGGTTTTCTGCTACATGTTTTGGATTAAAAATCTGCTTCCCTTCCGCCTCCTTTTATCTTGCTGTTACTGCAAACTGCTTAATCCTTAGAGTTACTTTTATCATTGGAATAAATTAAATGTAATTGCCCATTCAGTCTTTCTTCCTTGTTAGTAGTTGATGGCCGACCCCTCTTACTTCACCGGTTATTCCTGATATCACCAACATGTTCTCTCACCACGTTTTGGCGAAACCATTTTTGTTTAACAAAATTTTCTCTCCTTGCCTTTTTTTTGTTATTATAGATAATAAAACTGTTTACTACAGTTACATCTAATAACCAGAAAAACATTTTTTTTTCTGTCATTTATTTGTTTGTCTCGTAAAACTGCACGGTTCATTATATTGAACAGCTAAATCTACACCACTCATAAACTGGTTATATTTACAAATAACTGTTGATTTAGTTATTTTGTTTATGAAACTGAACTACATTCTAATAAATCAGGATCAAGTAAAAGATTTGGAATTTCAGAATCACTAGCACGTGAAGCTATGGCAAACTACGAGTAAACAAATAACCTGCAAAACTGTAACCTATTTGCAGCTTACAATGTAGCAGTAAACTAGATTTTGTGATGACTCACATATTTGTAAACATTTTCAACTTAGTTCAAATTATTGTCAATAGAGTGTAGCGCCAAACGGTAAAAGATTGAATGTCGGGGGCTTCGCTGCAGACGAGTTATAGGCATTTGAAAATCGAGGCGGATGACCCCACGACATACGAGTAAACTGCAATATACGCTAAGCTGGGTTCCCTCGACAGTCGAGTGCTAAGAGTTAACAGTCAGAGATTTGTCTGAGCTTTTAAGGTATTATTATAAGTAATTATTGGACAACTGAGTGAATTCTTTTGAACTTACTTGCTGACGCATTTCGAAACAATTTCATTGACAAAACCGACCTGCTACTACCACCAATCCCTCAAGGTTGCTGAGCGTATTATTTATGAGGATGGAGGATGGTTTGAGTTCAGCGGATTTTTTGCTATATAATGGAATGAGGTGTTAGATTCGAAGTGTGTATGGTCTTTAAGATATGTTATTTTGTATTGTGAGATGTTTGAACACTTTAAATTTTTCCGTAGTGGTTAGTTTTTTAATATGGTATAATATGTGGAGAATATTTAAATTAGGATGGATGTTTCTGTATGTGTTGGGTGTTCTGTATATGTGTTGCGTAGCTGGGTTTGGGATTTATATTTTTTATCTCATTGATGTGTTCTTTGAGTCTTATTTTAAATTATGTACTGGTTTGGGCAATGTAGGAGCTGGGGCAGTTGTTACATTTTATTTAGTATATTCTAGATAGATTGTATTTGTCTGTTTGTTGTTGATAGGTTGTACGTGTTGTCTTGAAAGGGTACTTGTTGTTGTTAGGGGTGATTAGATGTGTTGCGTATGACGGTATCAGTGGTTGTTGATTTCCTGTATATTTTGAGATTGTGTTTAGTGTTGAGTTTGGTGGTTTTAAGGTCCAGTACAAAAAGCTCACAAGTTTGTATGGTTTTTGTAAGAGTGTATATTATCAAATTCTTTTCTCTTTATAGCTTCCTGTGAACTTTTAAAAGCTCATTTTGTTTTTCCAAAATGTCAGGGAGAGTGTGACTTCCCACTGTAGTTAATGCTAGTTCAGTAATTGCTTGCACTGAAAGTTATCCCTAATTTTAAAATCATTTCGATGTTCTAAATTGAGAATTTTTAGTGCTTAGCCTTTAAACACATTCTCTAGTGATGAAATCAGTACCTGTCAAAGTGGATTTTTACCACTTAATAATAACGTAATTAGAATTCATAGGGGTTTCTATGCTTCCACCTCATTTGTAGCACATTATCCCTCTAATGAACTTTTTTTCACTATATCTTCACAGATATTAATAGTTACAACACACACCAAGATATTACTTTCCAACCTGTTCAACCACTCCATTCTATATTAATTTATATGTTAAATTTCGTTTAGGATTTCTAGACTTTATCATTATGTAATGTAGTATTCTCACTTATGTTATTTTATTCCGTTACAATAATCTACTTCTTTTTTTTCCAATCCAAGGACAGATCCAGGGGATGGGCAGTAGGGGCAATTGCCCCCCCCTCAAGGATTTGGGTATTATTTTTTTATAAATATATTTTTCACTTTCGGAACACATTAAAATTTATCTCAGTTTACTTATAAAAATGTATTTTTCATTTGACTTTTATTTTAAAGCAATATATATTGTTTTTACATTTATGTAATGTTAAATGTAGAAATTCAACTGATAACATTGGGAGTTCCACCCAACATAAACAACACTGGCATGTTACAAGTCACACACTAGTTCTGTACCGCCTCGGCTATACTAACAGTCTGTGTACTACGACTCCGCTTCGTCGAGCCGTTTGATGAAACGATGAAAGTTAAACAATATTTTGTATTATGTACAAAAATAATAATTTTGGTGTCTATGTTTATTCAGGTAAAATGCATGTTTTGATGGAAAAAATGCCATTTTTCCCGGGATGTTCTAGTACAAGAATAGCTTTAAATTTCATTCAGGCCTTTATTTTTCAAAGTTTTTCACCCCAAACCACCCCATGTTTTCTTACCATTGTGCCCCCTCCAAAGTCTATCCTGGAGCCGCCCTTGTTGGCAACAAAGTCAATACTCAGCAAACATTTAATTTTTCTCCTTTTGATATCACTTTAACTTGGTGACTTTGACCTATTGACCACTGAATTTTCCCAGTGAACACTGAATTTCCTTCATTAAGTTTGTGCGAAAATAGTCATAACAAGAGTAAAATGAAAATTTGTTAGGTATATTTTTAATAAGAGTTAAAAGTATGGCTAAATGGACATTAGCTAACTCATGTTTACAGAAATATGTTCAATCTGTTTATTACGACTGTATGACAATCCCAAATAATTTTTCAAAGTGAAAAAAATTAAATGTCGAAATCTTGTTGCTGTTCATGACAAGCTGGTTGTTAATTCTTATTTCACTATTGCTATTACTTGCGACCAGACTTTTTGTTAACTAAAAGATGTTAAATTGTCAACTTATACAAGACGAAAAAGTTTCCTCCAAGTGTAAGTTAACAATTCAACATCTTTTAGTTAACAAAAAGTCTGGTCGCAAGTAATAGCAAAAGTGTAATATGAAAAAAAAATTGTTCCAGGAGGTTACAGATGATACTGTCTTGGGCTTCTAACAGCCTTTTCTCCAAATAAAAATTTGGAGAAAATTAACATGATCATGCTCCATAGAAATTTTACTTCAAATGAAAATCACAAGTGATCTGGAAGAAATTTTATTTCTTAAGAATTTCCATAACTTATCCAGAAAAACTATAGATAACCGAGGTTGAGACATTGTCCAAGCAAAAATTTGAGACTGTTTTTGAAAAATTAAAACAAATATTAACTTCACTGATGTCAATAAACTCCCTCACACACACACACACACAATTATTATATCAGAGACCTAACTAGAGATAAATGGTGTATATATAAACAACCAAAGCCTTACCAATCTCTTATATAATGACATAATTATCGGACACACAGATAAAAACTAACAACAAATTGTAACAAAATTTACTCACATTTATTTTTGCAGGACATTTCTTCATTATCTGCTCAAATCACAAAACTTCTTTTCTTCTTTTGACACCATAAAAACCAAAAAAGTTTCCTGTTTCATGATAAGGAAAAAATACAAATATAAAATTGCTTAAAACTAAAAGAGCCCATTCGATGATGTAGAAAATGCTGAATGAATTGAAACTCTTTTGTTTCTGAAGATGTTGAAGAAAACATTCACGTGTCCTGTTGACTTGAATGGCAAGACCTAAAAACCTGAAACAAATATATCCTAACACAAAAAATCCAAAAATAAAACATCCTAACAATCCTAACAAAAATGCCATAAAATGATAAAGGGGCCGCGGGCTCTAAATTCAACCCCCCAAAGTCTATAAAATCTTACCTTATATGCAGCCTTACATGAGGACTTACGCTTACACCATCCAGATAGTGTAAAGTGCAACACTTGGCTATTTGTCAAGTGTGTGTAGTGGTGCTAGACATCACAGAAGTAACTTCTGCTTATTCTAGTATGTATGCGATGATAGCTCAGAGAAGATTATACTCACCCTTCTACTGAGCTCTAAGAGTAGGTGTACTGAAAGAGAACGTACAAGTTAGGTAAATAAAACTTAATAACTATCTTGCTCCATTTCAAATGCAACAAAACCAAGAGTGTTTAAATTTTTTTTCAATTAATCTTAGAAATAAATTAAAGTTGATCTAATAAATATTATAAAAATAAACATATAGCAATGAATATACCATTTATAAACATATAACAATGAAATAAAAGTTATTTTCTAGTAAAACACTTAATTTTAAACTTGATAATCAATATTTTATATTAATCATTTATATGTTCAACCAGATATGGATATATATGCAACTCAAGATGCCCCTATCAGCCGCAAAAGCGCTAATCGATGCCTCAGTAAAGCGGACAATGATGGCAGCATACCACGAAATCGCCAATGGAAAATCTTGGGAAAGGCTGGCAAAACCAGGACCGATACGACACGAAGATCGATTCGTAGCGGTCCCCTCATTCCGTATCCTCACAGGACATGACCTCTTACCAGCCCACCTGCATCGCTTCGGCACCATGAGCTCTGCAGAATGCCCGCTGTGTAGCTATGTTCATTTTGACGCATGCCACCTGCGCACATGTCCTGCCTTGGAGGAGGAGCGAAAGAAGGGCGCACATCTAAAATCTGAGGAGCGAATCGCCATACTCTACTGGTCAGCGCGTCACCGAATGGCAGAAATGCCAAGAGTGGGCGTTGGCTAGTAAGTAAGTAAGTAAGTAAGATATGGATATGATATATTGAAAGGTTTCCTTGAAATGTGTTGATTTATACAGTTACAAAAATAATTATATTAATTAAAACAAAAATAATGCTTAATTGTAACTTAAACCATAACGGTATTATATTTTAATTGCATTAATCGTGTTGCAGACAGAGGAGGTTTTAGGATTTATTTTTAGGGTAAAGGTGGTTGTGACTAGCGCCCTCCTCCCAAAATCGTTCAAAATTTAGGGGGTATGTGTTTGATGTTAATTTTATTATCAGGACAAATAGACATAATATCATTAGAACACCTATAAACATTTTACAACTTGCCTATAGTAGCACTTAATTATATTTGTTGAGAACGGCTGTTTTGGGAGATGTGTCCCATTGTCAACTTAGACCATAACTCAGAATTACGATCTGAGTTGACAATGGGACACATCTCCCAAAACGCCCGTCCTCAACAAATATAAGTAAGTGCTACTATAGGCAAGTTGTAAAATATTTACAAGTGTTTTAATAAACACTTACATGAGGATGGAATCAAAAAATTACAATTTGTTTAGTTTTATTTATTAGATTTGTTTTCATTATCAAACAAATGTAATATTTTTAGTGGTATGTTTAACTGAATAGTTTTATTTAGACGCTTTTAAATTTATTTAAAATTTTTTAGATTTGTTTCAAAAATTTACTTAGATTGTTGTACATGAAATGTAAGCAAGAATTACAACTAAAGTTTATTCTAAGGACATGCCAGCCAACCTTGCAGGGACTCCTTAAACATCCTTATATTCTTTTAGATATAATTATAAGAATTCATTTCTTGCCTTCATAATTTTACATCACTCAACAGTATTGAAAACTGTTACTACTTTTAATATTAATTGGCACATGCAATTCTAAATTTTAGAGTATTTATACTTGTTTTATTCTTAAAATTAATTATTTTTATTCTGGATTTGTGTAATTATATACTTTCTATTTCTAACTATTATATTTTGATCAAAATTTAATAAATTTTGATTAAAATTAATTATTGTTTTTAAAAAAAGTGGAAAGTGATTTTGAAAATACCTTAAAATAGACAAAAATATTACATACATATAGACTACTATATTTAAATTTGGAACAGTTCTGAAGGTAGTTTAAAAGTATATATAAAACAATTAATATTGAAACAAAATAAATATTTAAGGTTTGTAGTGTAAAGAAAGATATTACTGTCTAACTGGACATTTGTGTTCTTTGCCTAACTTTACTTTGATTATTTGTACATTGCTTATTTATTTATTGTGTAGATTATTAATTTATTTATTGTTACATTAGTTAATTAAATTTTTACAAAAATAAAAACAAAGTATTTCATTTAAACAGAAGTTAGTATATGTTTCAAATTTTACAAAAACAATTTAAAAATTTATCGTTATACCTGTGCTATAAAAATTATTATTAAAAATTATAGTGAACGTTAATATAAAATAGTGACAAGAAAATAAATTCAAATTAATTTAAAACAAAGTTGAGAAATGTAATAAAACAGAAAAGGGAGTGATGGTGGGATAGAGAGACTGATACCGTTTAAAAAACATGTTTTCAGCAGCGAACGAATCTGAGCTTCTGTTCCATTACATTTAAGGGAAATCCATCACATCTTTGCATTACTGGGGATCAGAGACAGGAGTGGTAACTTAAAACTAACTTAACACTAACTAAGGGGTGGGCTTCTCCGGGTCTGAAATTTTAAAAAAATACCTGAAAATTAAAAAGTAACAATTGAAAACATAAAGGTACCTGGAAGAGAAAGTACATATAGGCCAAATGAGGCACGTGAATAAACCACCCTGCTATCTGAAGTGTTTTAATTATTTAAAATAAAAACTTTTTGGCTCTAGCCAACTTTAAAAAACAAAATTAAATTAAACAAAGATAGTGATGGATACACAGGTTAACTGACATGTCTATTATTTGCTAACATGCACAGAAATTTAAGAACCGCATAAACAATTGTCATATACTGTGTAACGATTTCTGCGAAAAACGACTGCACCGAAACTTGTAACTATATCGCGTATTGTTTTAAAAGGGTACGGACTTAAGCTAACACTGACCTGCTGTCTGCAAGCTCTGGGCTTCAGACTATGAAAACCTGAAAAAAAAAAATATTTCTAAATAACATTTGAGTTTTAACCAAGCAAATGATAAAAAGTTATCATAAAATTTATTTACATGAAACTTTGCTAATTATACTGTCTCCATTACAATATTAAAAATTTAATGCAGATAATAATATTTGCCTTTTTTAGTATTATATCAATATAAAAAACTGATGTAGTATATATGTGTCTATTTATTTATTCCCAAGAGTTGCAGTTTTGGACTGTTGCCACTGGGTAAGTCTGTCAGTCTCCTATGTAGATCAAAAATTCCAAAATAAGCCTTAAGCTCTACTTGAACTAACCTAATATATATATATATATATATATATATATATATATATATATATATATATATACAGTAGAACCTCTCAAACTTGATTCCCAAAAACTCGACAATCCATAAAGCTCGACAGGGCTGGTGAATTAATAATTTTTTTACACCGCCCATAACGTAAAGTTTTCCATCAGTACATAGACCGCCCGAGAGCGCTAGAGACTCAGACTAGGTTACTGGGTTTTCCAAGGTCGTTCAACGCACCTTTTACCTGCCCAGCTGGGACGGGCTATTGTTTGCACACGTTCAGGGATTTCTGTGGCCACTTTCCTTATCGTGAGGCCGCGCGTTGACCTGGGATTCCCGGGCAGGTCATATACTACCCTCGCTACATTGTCGTCACTGAGCGTTCAGTTTAGTGTTTGTTGAGACACAGTTGTGGTCAGTTGCTTTTGTTCGAGAGTGGTTGACAATTGTTTAAACGACTTTTGTGCTGGAATATATAGCGACAGTATGGCTGAGAAGAAAAGGAAACCAGTCTCAGTGTCAATGGAAGCAAAGTTTGGTGCCCTAAAAAGATTTGAGCGTGGTGAAAGCGTAAATAAAATAGCGTTGGACTTGAACATCGGTAGGTCTACAGTGCTCGGTTGGATGAAAAAGAAATCTGAAATTGAATGGTGGTGTTTGAAAAGACAGTGTACAGAATCCATCGCGGAACAAAAAACAATGAGAAGTGCAGAGTTCAAAAAAGTTGGCGAAACCCTTTACCAATGGTTACGTGTGCACAGGGAGAAGGAAACGCATATATCTGGACCCATCCTGCAAGAGAAAGCTCTTCAGTTTTATGAACAATTTAAATACAAAGGAGAGCCTGGGTTTACAGCGAGTAATGGTTGGTTGTCAAGGTGGAAACAACGATATGGAATCAAGCTGCTCAGTATCTGCAGGGAAAAACTGTCAGCTGACCCTAACAACATGAGTGATTTCAAGACCAAACTACACGAGTTTATTGAAAAAGAAGGACTGTCAGGTGATCAAATCTACAATGCAGATGAGACAGGACTAAACTTTCGAATGCTTCCTACTAAAAGTTTAGCTCTGAGAGATGAAAAAGCTGCACTAGGTTTTAAGAGAAGGAGCCTGTGACTATTCTTGCCAGCAGTAATGCAACAGGAGAGCACAAACTCAAATTAGCGTTAACTGGAGAAGCAAAAACAACCAAGAGCATTTAAAACTCCCAGATGCACAAGTGATGGCAACTTTGAACTCCCAGTTTGGTATAGAAATCAATCTAATGCATGGATGAGCGAAGCAATTTTCAAAGAGTGGTTTTTCAACAGTTCGTCCCAGAGGTTGAGAAGTTTCTGAAGAAAAAAATCTTCCCAGGAAAGCTCTACTGATTCTCGATAATTCTATGACTCATCCTATTGTGCAATATTTACAGGTCAAAGACATTAAAGCAATGTTTCTACCGCCGAACGTCACGTCTCTCTGTCAACCGATGGACCAAGGAGCTTTGGCAGCATTAAAGAGAAGGTACAGACGTAAGCTTTTGTCATCTTTGGTGTTGTCCTTGGAATCGGGTGAGGAGCTAACGGCTAAACTAAAGAAGATCAATTTATTAGATGTCATTGGATGGGTCTCTCAATTTTGGATCGAGCTTGAGACCATAACCCTCATTCGTTCTTGGAGGAAACTTCTAGATCACACAGGCAAAGGTTTGTGTAACGATGGAATCAATTCTGAAAATAGCGACTTGATTGAACTCATGAAAAATATCCCAGGGTGTGAAGAGTCTTCAAGCAATGATGTCAATGAATGGATGGATCTCGACGGAGCATCAGAACCATTAGGAGAAGATGAAATCATCGCAGCTGTCAAAGGGCATGACGTAGAAGAGGACGATTCGGAAGAAGAAGAGCAAGAGGGCCATCGACAAGAAAGAAAAGTTAGCCACAGTGAGGCTGTGAAATTTGTTGAAGGGACATTGCAGTACTTAGAGCAGCAAAATGCGACTGGAATGGAGATTATGTTCCTCAGGCGACTCCGTGATCAAGCTGCAAGACGCCGTGTGGAGACAGAAAAGCAGTCTTCAATCACAGGGTTTTTCAAACGACTTCAGTAAGTTTACTTTTACACTTTTCTTCTGGTATTCAGAAAACTTCCCATAACTAACTGTGATGAACTTTTTATAAGCAGCATAAACAACTTCAGTAATAATTGTAATGAACACTGTATTTTCAGATTCTACTAGGCCTTTTGTCTCAATTTTTTTAAAATTTTTTTATTATAAGTTATAAAGGTTAATATAAATATATAATTGTATATAATAAATCAATAAATGTACAATTTTAATACTCTAAATAAGCGTTTTTATTCAACTCCTAGTTATTTTTATTTAAGTTCCCTAAAACTCGACAATCTTTAAGTCCACATTGTGTCGAGTTTGAGAGGTTCTACTACTGTATATATATATATATATATATATATATATATATATATATATATATATATATATATATATTATCGGTTCACTTCAGTCTTTTCTTTTTGATTGACGAAGATCATTTTTGATCGAAATATTTCAATAGTGTGATAAGTTTTTGTATGTGTCTATTTATTTATTTCCAAGAGATTGCAGTTTTGGACTATTGCCATTAGGTAAGTCTGTCAGTCTCCTATCTAGTCCAAAAATTCACACACACACACACATATATATTACTGAGGATCTAGAAGAGGAATGGATATAGTTCCCAGAATTACCACAAACAACACCCACAAATAAATCATTTCTTTTATTGGGAAACAAATGGAATTTGCAGTTAAATTTTATCCCATTCCCCATTTACAGTCCAGGTCAGCTAGTCACAACAATTTATTAGTAGTGACTATAAGGACTAGCCCAGCTAGTCATGAACGTGGTTATTGTTTGATCGATTTTTTGCTTCAAGAGAGTTTATTTTCTGATACATCACAAACAAGACTATACGTCTGTGCTTTCTAAGGGATATTTATTGACTCTCGAAACTTACAGCATAAATGAAGAAAGATATTTATGGCCTATTGATTTATGTCAGACATCTAAACATAATAGAACGTGTCAGCAGTTTTTATGTCAACTTGAGCGAAAAGCTCAGTATAGTTTTTACTTGTTGTCGGTCAGGTAGCTGTAGTTAGTGAATTCTTGAGTACAAAATGTACAATAACAGTGGGAGCCTAGAATCTAAAGCAAACTTCAAACCATAAGTATCTTTTAATTTGTTTTTAGTAATTATGATTACACATAATAATCAATTATCAAATAATAAACTAAGGTAGGAAATTACAACAACAAAAATTGCACTCTTTTAAAAAATATAACATTTAGTGCTTTATAAGTGAGAATATTTTTGTAGTAAAATACAACATAATTGTCCCAAGGAATTAAATTGTACCCACTAGTGTAAGTAATTAGATCAGCAATGGGCCAACTCTGTAACTTATACTGTGCTATAATAGTAACTATGACTATTTTATACAAACATGCTTTATCAAAATGTTTCTTTTATGATAAATCTGATACTTTTTAGGTAAGAGCAACACTTGAAACTGGGGATTAATTTATACCATAGTGTGCAGGACATGAGGTGAGAATTCTTTGCTCTTATATTTAGTGATTTGTGGTCTAAAGGTTTCAAAGGAAATATTAGGTTTAAACTTTTTTCCTTTCACATGCTGCTGTAGAAATGATTTTGTATCACTTGGCAAAAAAACCACTGCTTACTGATATTTTTCAACAGGCGCAATTCGCAATAGGTTAGTGCATTCTTTAATGCTGTGAGTCAGTAATGATTTTGAAATAATCTTTTTGTTTAGTATTATAGGCTATTAATTTAGATTTTGTTTCCTTCAAAAGATCTGGAAAATTACTTGCAGGGCTTGAATACAGAGTATTCGTTAACCATAAATCATTTATACCTCGTCAAAACGACGACCCTCAATTTCAAAAACTTCTGTGTCTGACAAATGAGAGCATCCATCTTTCCAGTGCCTTCATATCTACAACAGCCGATGTCAGATGTGTAGCTTTGCTGCTGTGTCTTAGTGAAACAGAGCTGGCATCATCATTTTGATGATACATAAGTGACCGTGTGACGGTTTTTTATAATTGTGTTCTCTTTACATATTATTGTAAAAATTCTTTAATTTTATTAAAAACTTGTTCTACAACTCATTTATTTGTTACATTCTGTGTTTTTTGTAAATAAAATCTATTTTAGATTATTTAAAAAAGATTTCTTTAAACATTTGTTTCACAATTTCATTAAAACGTAGTCATTGTAATTATTATTTTTCTTTCTAACAGTAGGATTCGTAGCTACTATAATATTTTTTTCCAAATGCTAAAGAAGTATGGGATATTATAATGTTTAACACATTAATAAAAAACCGTTATTTTGGCAAATATAAAAAAAGAAATTGGAGTAGTCACGTTGATAATACAAAAATAATCGTGTGACAAAATTTAGACATAAGTAATCTATGGTTAAAAATAATAATAAATTGATAAGTGAACTTATTACATGGTTGACAAAGAGAATCTTCTGAAACAGATTATTACATTTTTTATTCTGATAGAAAAGATAATTCAAATTTTGTATTACGTTCTGCTTGGTTAATTCAAATTATCCTTAACTCTAGATTCCTAAGTATACGTAATTCTTACACCCAATGGTACGTTCCCTCCTTCATACCCTTACCAAACAATCCAGACATCTTTTCTGCCGGCAATGCTTTCTTTGTCTAGTGTAGTAAAAGATAAAGTTAAGTTGTGCTCTTTTTCTGCCCAATACACTCATTTTTCGGTAAGTCGTCACGCTTATTTTACGTATTATTAGTATTAAGAGGGTTTTTGTACATGTAATAATTACACATAAATAGTTTTCTAAGTTAGGTTTTAGTATGTACATTTTGCGTATAATTAGTCAAATATATAGCACGGACAACTACGTATCAGATGACACAGATGCAGATCTAGATTTCTTGCCTAAAGATGAAATTGATGCTCCTGGTTTTGAATATATCAGGTGAATTGAAAAGAGACAAGTTGAAGGAAATAAAATCCAAAAAAGGAAGACAGGTAGTGACCATGGTTTTAGTTCATCTAAATCATCCCAAGAGTTTCCTTTTATTGCTGATCAAGCTTCCCAGCCTTCTAAAACAGTTATAGAAATGCCTAATGAAGGAGATCTTGGAAAAAATTGATATTGTTGGAAAACTAAACCCGTTCAGCTGCAGAGTAAAATACAAAGCAAAAATATCATTCACATTATACCTGCCCCTAAGTTAAATGTTGATCCAGATGTTTGTGAAGGTTTTAAACTGTTTTATAAATATGAAAGAAAAAATATTAGATGCAACTTAGCTTTATACTAACAAAGAAATTCAGAATTAGTGTATAATAAAATTTGAGTTGAGTAGATACTTGGAAAAGATGTAGCTTCTTTATTTGGAATTTGAGAAAAACGTTTTTACAGACAACTGTGAGTTGATTTTCACCATTATTTGATATAATTATATGTGTATGCCAAATTTACGTATGGTTAGTGGAACAGTACAAAAAATAATCTTAGTAGCCCAGGGTTAAAGAAAAGAATATGAAACTTTGTTAGTCAGGTCTCATAATACATCAATAGCATGATATAGTGTATAAGGAGTTCACTATAATAAAATAAAAATCTCCATCTCACACGTCTCTTTTATATTCTACTTAGAATGAACTTGTATGTTACAACAGTTTATGGAATATTAGTCAGATCTACTACAGAGAAAATGTAACATCTGTTTTGGTCCTTGTGTAAAAATGTTTGTAATTTCTGTTTCATTACATCCATTTCTGCTATGAAATTTACAACATATTTACAACATTGACAATAACCTTATCATGAGGCAGAGAGGTGTGGGATCTATCCAAAGATTTGAACTATGGTGCCCAAATAGGTCTTTCGCATTTTCATTTCTAAAAATGGCCAAAGCGAAAGCTAAACAAGAAAGAGGACATATATCTATTGGCACAACCTTCCGAGAAAGGAAGTCGAAAAATGAAAAGAAAAAAGATCGGTTTTCTGCTGAAACTGGATCAGAGGAAATAGTTTTTTTGCACTGGAACGCAAGATCTATAAAGGGTAAATCCGATGAGCTGAAGAAGGTTATAGAGGAGAAGAAAGTCAAGATTGCTTGCATTCAAGAGTCTTCCCTACCTCAAAACAGCAAGTACCATCCAACGTTTAAAGAATTTCAAAGTTTCAATCTCTCAAGGGTGGATAGAAGAGGAGGAGGTTTACTGACCTAGGTCTCTACTCTATTAATGTGGAGGAGCAAGAAGTCATTGTCCAAAACAACTTTGAACTTGCTAAATTTAAAATAAGAATAAACAATGACTGTTCGTTTACCCTATTCAACATTACATCCCTGATCAACGAATCAGTTTTACTGATCTTGACAAACTACTACGTTTAGATGACAAGGTTATGGTGGTTGGAGACTTAAATAGTAAGCACCACAGCTGGAACAAAGGCAGTGAAAACCATAACGAACCATTACTGTACAGTTGGCTCCTTAAAAACAATCGTATCTTGGTAAACACACAACTTATACCTACATATCAGTACGCCTCAACTGGGTGTTTGAGTACGTTGGACTTAACTATAACCTCTCCATTCTTGTGAGGAAAAATTTCCAATTGGCATATCGGTCAGGATTTTGGTGGTGACCATTTCCCAGTTTTCTTTCAAATGAGAGTGAAGACTAAGTTAGTTCAAAACAAGGCCATCGTTCAAAGCAAGTTCAAGATTGGGAAAGCCAACTGGAAACTCTTCACAAAGGAGACTGAACTCATTAGTGCCAAGGAGAGTCTGCACGAAGAAATGATTGAAGCATCCATCATATCAGCTGCTGAAAAGTCTATTCCTAAGCGATCTGGTAACTCAAAACAAAAATATATGAACAACTGGTGGACTGATGAAATCCAAGAACTACGTTTAAAAAAGATCAAAGCTCGGAAGCGTTGGAAAAAATCTAGGATAAGTTAAAATAGGATTGAATACAATAAGTACAATGCTAAACTACGCAGAGCTGTCAAAAGTACTACATAGAGAAACATCAAAAAAGATAAATGCCATTAAGAGCCAAGATGGTCTCCTGCTACTGAATGATAAGGATAAAGCTGAAGAATTTGGTAAATGTTACTCGGAAAAATCAGGCCGCAGAATATGTTGGCCTAAATACTTAACAAGGGAGGAGCAATTTTTAACATGTAGATTGGAACTACTATTTCATTGGGCCAACCCCGGCGATCATCCATTTTCGATGACTGAACTGAAGGATGGTATTGAGAAATTAAAGAGTGCAGCTCCTGGTTCTGATAATATACATAATGAGATGTTAACTCACTGCTCCATGGAAATGAAAACCAAAGTCCTCTCATTGTTCAACCTAGTATGGGCCTCAGGTAACATTCCGAAAAGATGGAAGACTACGAAAGTGATCCCCTTTCTGAAGCTCGGGAAAGTTGCATCGTCAACTGGCTCTTACCGCCCCATTTCTTTAATGTCATGCCTGGAGCGTCATGCCTGGCAAGCTGATGGAGCATCTAGTCAACAATCGGCTTTCATGGAGACTTGAAACAAACAATTTGCTATGTAAACATCAGTATGGCTTCAGGCGCCAACATAGCACGACAGATACACTCCTATTCTTCACAAATGAGATCTATGAAGGTTTTAACAAGAAGATGTCTACTACAGCAGTAATGATTGACTTTGAAGCTGCATTCGATAGAGTACCTCATCCAACTATCATCCTCCAGTGCATGAAGCTTGGTATTAGAGGGAAAATGTTGCAATGTGTTACCGACTTTTTACTGGACCGCCGCATAGTGGTTTTAGTTAATGACGCTATCTCATCGGAGTATGCAGTTGAAAACGAAATTCCACAAGGTGGAATTATTTGTCCTAGTCTCTTCAACATAGCTCTACAAGACCTGACCGGCAGTCTCACTCTTGATGTCCATGGCATGTCTTATGCCGATGACCAAACCATATGGATTACCGCCAAAGACCAAGAAAAAGCTAGAGAAAGAATTCAAGCAGCCCTTGTTGCCATATCAAACTGGAGTGCAAAGGGGTCTTTAAAAATTTCAACGGAAAAAACCGAATGTTCATTTTTCTCTCGACAAAATCATCTAGCCAATTTTACCCCTAAACTCACCATAAATGGGAGAGATATTAAACACAACTCAAACCCCAAATTGTTGGGAGTGGTGCTGGACCCAAAACTCAGGTGGGGACCTCATATAAAGTACGTTGTGGAAAAGTGTGCCTCGAGATTAACTGCACTTAAGGCTGCTGCTAGCAAGGAATGGGGAGCAGACACATCCACCCTTAGAACGTTTTATCTAACTTTTGTCAGATCTAGAGCCACCTATGCCTGTGAAGTCTGGGTTTCAGCCGCAAAGACACATTTAAACAAGATCCTAGCGATCCAATCGGCAGTCCTTTGTTTTTGCCTGGGATGTGCTAGAACCACCACAATTACTGCAATGGAGGTGGAATTAGGTGTGATACCCATCATGCTCAATATGATCTGGTCGAAGTTTCTGGCTATAAAGACTCTTCAACCTGCTTATTCTCTTCACAATTCAGGAAATGGTATTGACCAAGTTAAACAATCCTCAAGTTACAAAACAAATTATTTTTCTGCCCTGTTGCCAAATTCTGTCCCCGAGCATATACCTGCTTTTTATTGCGAGTCGCCCACTACCTGGTCAGGAATAAAATTTACTTTGAGCCTGCCAAGCATAAGGAGCAATCAGGACCACCCAGTAGTTCTGAAAACTGAAATGTTGGAAATGATACATACCAGCTACAATGATTATATTAGAATTTACACTGATGGCTCACTTGACCAACAAAAGAGAACATCTGAAGCAGGTTTTTTCAATGAATCTACTGATATCTGCTTTTACGTCCCAGCAAACTCGCACTCTAGTATGGACATAGAGCTTTTGGCGCTAAATGCTGCATTGGCAAGTTGCTTCGAAACAAAGGAGGAGAAAATATGCATATTCACTGACTCCAGATCTGCCCTCCAAGCTCTCCTAAATTCAACCACAGGGGACTACTCCTTTCGCATTGCTGAAATTAGAAAATTTGCTAACAACCTGAAGAACATGGGGGAGGACATAAATCTTCAATAGGTACCCGCGCATTGTGGAATATCAGGAAACGAGAGGGCCGATGAAACAGCTAAAGCAGCATCCCATATGTACCCAACATTTAAAGTCAAGTATCCACTCACGTATTGTAAAAGCTTGGCAAGTAAATACTTTCATAAATGTTGGACTGAATCTTGGAAAGAGAAGACCACAGGTCGTCATCTTTTTCAAATTCAGCCTGAACCATTGAGTGAGGACAAATTCAGGGAAGTTTCACGTCCGATTGCAGCTTTTGCAGCTCGAGCACGATCCGGACATCTAGTGACAGAGGAATATTTATTTAGATTTGGTCTTTCGAATTCTCCAATCTGTGCACTTTGTGAGGATGAAGATGAGAGTGTAAGGCACATTTTGTTTGACTGCAAGTACCCCATACCAACGAGGGACTTTCTGAGAGCCGAGGTGAAAGCATGGAGGAATATTCTCATAAACAAGAAGGGGGCTGGCAAAGATAATATACTGTAGACATCGGGCTGTCGGCTACTCTTGAAGTGGGATGCCTGTGCAAAGAAGTCATTATATCCATTTCTTCAGACTCAAGTTTTAAATCTATGCATACTTCCTCAATTGTCAATGTGACGACTTGAAATAAACCTCCAGTTCTGTATACTACTGTACAATACAAAACAGTGCAGTCTCTTACATAGTAGTTCAATTTAGTGACTTAATATTAGTTTCTTGTTAAAGTCTAGTGTTCTTACTTTATTTTTTTCATTTAAAGGATTAAGATACAATTTTTTAGTGCATTCACATACATTGGCCATACAAATATTTAACATTGAATTCAAAAGTTAAAGTAATCTGGAAGTAGATCTAGGAATGAAATAAATGCAAAGTTGCACGGTAATACAAGATAATCTTTACCAACTGTATTACCATCTTTTTTAAATTCCTTCTATTAGCTCACACTCTCCTGATATACGAGTATATCTTGTACAAATTTTCAATCGGTAATAAAGTACATTTTTGTTCATCCAATCAAGTTCAAATACATTTTCTTTAACCTATAGTGGATGGCAATTGATGTTAATACAGTTTTCAAATATTTATTCAATAATTAAACTATAAAATGTGTGGGGTCCAGCCGGATTTGAACTGAGTCTTCATGTTCGAAGTCTAGCGTGCCTTAGAACTGCATCAACTTTCTAATTCCTAAAAATATTTCTCAAAGATGTGTATGAATTTTTTCCCCCATCTGGCTATTCTCGAAACCTTTATTGTACAACCTTAAACTGTTTCTATGGTTACCACACAATTTCGTGCAGTGCCATTGATTAAATGGGAGAGGAATGATCCCAGTTGTAATTGGGCAAAATGTCGCTGTCGCGACTGAAAAGTTACTGATATTTTACCACTGCTGTCATTGGTTGATTTGTCACTGACACTGGTTCTACTCATTTACGTCATGTGTGGGTGGTCGATTTGTGTAAGGTTTCAAGATAGTGACAGTGTTGTGTACAGTAGAAGCTATTTGGCACTCAGTACTTTGTTCTTAATTTTGTAGTTTATTTTTCAATAAAATGAGCCTTCCAAAAAATAAAAAAGCGAGGTGTGGAATGTCACCAGTGTGGTATTCCTGCCTGTTATTGGCACATACAGAGCAGTCTCAGTATCCCTTGTCACCAGTACTAAAAAAGTCACTGACCCAAACCTGGTGCTGTCACTAAAATCACCAATCCATTAAAGTCACTGGATCGACCATTCTTAAGTACAAATAGTAGTAAAATAATCCTAATAAGTGGTCATTGTGCTGTGATGCCTTTGAAGAATACGAGTACATCCTCGGGATAAAATAACCTCAAGGGTTGATTACCATGAAGTTTAGGTTTTCCAATCAATAAAATCTTATGTTCTCTTAAAAAAATTTTGCAAGCAGAGCTACAGGTGCTTTTATAGCAATGTAATAAAAGCTCTGAAGCATACTTACCAAACTCTAAGCAATCAAAAAGATATAACCTCACCTAGACGTGTCATTAATTATAATGAAGGGATACTTGTACGAATAAATAGATCACTAAGATGATGCCCTATTGTTCTTCCTGGGACAGAGAATAAAAGAATATACAGTCGGCGCCGCTTATTGTGATCATATTTGTCAGAAGCATATTTGATAACAATAACCGAACGATAACAATAACCGAACGCTTAATCACGATGTAGTCTACAGCCGTACTGCATTGAACTCACTGTATTATTGCCACAACTGTTTGTTCTGAACGATCCTACCTTTAAGCCTATCATTACATCAAGTATTTCTAATTCTGTAACACTATAATTAAACTGTACTTACCAAATTTTGATGCTATTCCGGACAGTTTTATGTACAGTAGTAGAATTTCTGTAATTTAGTTTTCTACTTGTTAAAATTAGTGAACATATTTCATGTCAGTTTATTTTATTCGACTGTAGATTTTTTTTTAAACACTGAATCTAGCATAATTGAAAAAAAATACAGTATATAGAACTACGTAAAACACTTGATCAAAACATTTTAACACATAAAACTTCATTATAAAACACTTCAATCTTATTTACACTTCAAATTTACATTTACTTTTTCTCGAAGAATTCCTCTATATGTGACTGTCTGTATTCTTCTCGTAAAATATTGTTTATAAATTGTTCATATTCATAATGTTTGTTGAAATTTTCTGATTTTTGTTGAACAAACTGCCTTAGAATCTCAAGAGCTTGGTGAACTTCCTGCTTAGATCTTTGCGGTACACATTTATCATTTTCGTCATCATCGGTGCCTTCTTCTTCTTCAGTAACTTTTGATGTTGAAGCAACTGCCTCACAAATATCGTCTTCAGTCATTTCCGCTGCTGTTTCAATACTATCGTCAACTTCCATCCACTCAGTATATTCTTTTAAGGACAAATCGAAAGGCTTCAAGTTCTCTTCAGAGTCTTCCTCAGATGTAGCTTGCTCTCGATTTTCTTCAACAAAAAAACCACCTTTTCTAAAGCAATTTTTCACAGTTTTTTCAGAAACTTCATTCCAAGATTTTGCTATCAGATGAATAGCATCGAGTAAAGAAGTTTTTGTAGCCAATTCATTTGAGGTAAGGGTTTGAAATTCATCCATATTTTCTATAATTCTAGCACGCATCTCTCGTCGATAAAAACTTTTGAGATTTTTAATTATGCCTTGGTCACATGGCTGAATAATTGATGTAGTATTGGCCGGAAGGTAAATCACTTTGATGTGTTTTAGCGTAGTGCTTATGTCATTATGTGCAGTGCAGTTGTCTAGTAGAAGGACAATGTTGCGTTTGAGGCTGGTATCCCAATTAGTCAGCCATTCATTAAAAATTTTTGATGTCATCCAAGCATTGGAATTTGAATGATATTCAACCGGTAGCTTTTTGATACCTTGAAAACACCGTGGATTTTTAGATTTACCGATAATTAAGAGTTTTTCTTTATGACCAACCATGTTAACACAACACAAAACAGTTATTCTTTGTTTACATATTTTATAGCTGTTAGCAATTTCATTTTTAAATAAGTAAGTATGTTTGGGTAAAGCACGATAATAAAGTCCTGTTTCATCTGCATTGTATATGCAGCTAGGAGAATACTCGGCCAAAATCTTTGGCCATTCGTATTGTAACCAGTCCTCAGCTCCAACAAAATCAGCATTTTCTTTTTTCACCACACGTTTTCTTGTAAACAATGTTTTCCCTTTTCTTCCATCGATTGAACCATCCATCTGTGGCTTTAAAATCCTGTTTTCCTATTTTTTTTGGCAAGATCCTCAGCTTTTAGACGTATTAGTGGGCCGTCAACTCTAGCATCTTTTACGCGAACATTTTTAAACCACAATTTCAAAGCTGATTCCACTTGCGGATCCTTCCCAGAACGATGTCTTTTGTTGTCAACATTTGCATTACACTTTGATAATGACAAGATTTTTTCTTTGTTGTTCAATATTTTACAAAAGAGAGGTTGAGAAACGCCAAGTTGAGAAGCAGCATTTCTTTGACTCATTTTTGGTAATTTACTGTACCTATCTAGAATATCAAGTTTTCGTTTAAGACTTAAATCGCGTCGTTTCTTTTGAGATTCGGACATCTTGCTATACTGTCCTTTGAATCTTCAAGTGACACTAAACTCTACAAAACAAACGAAAAAGATCTTTAAAAATTAAGTTATGTAAAATCACACTGAAATACTGTAATAAACGTTCATAAAAATTCACTGTTAAAAAATACAGTGGGACTGTACTGTAAATGGCTCAGTAGTAACATCAACTAATGTTAACAAACAACTAAAGACGACTCAAGCGAGGCTAGGGTGTTTGCGTAAACAAAGAGTAAGGGAGACATTCTGAGAACTGTGCTAAGTGCTGAAACCGTTATAAAGTATTTCTGTCATTCTAAAAATAAACATTCTATGAATTGGGCGTCATTGTGTGTTGCACGTGCTGTTTACACTACTTTGTAGACATTTTTACTTGGTCCATGCTAGTATACGTTGACACATATGATTTTGAATGGCAAATTAAATGATAATAATAAGCGAACAGATGATTACAATAAGCGGCCTAATTACAATGTATTAATATACGTCCGTGTTTGTTTTTCAATGAAACGATAACAATAACCGAATGATAACATTAACCGTGATCACAATAAGCGGCGCCGACTGTATTTTTAAAAATTATTTTTAGTGGATAACCGTGGGAATTTATAATACATTTGTAGTTTAATAACAAATTTGAGAAACAAAAATTTTATTGATTTTCATCTAGATCCTAATGCACATATGTTGGTTTTAGTATAATGTTACAGAGTCGTAGCCCAATGTCCCCAGTCAGGCAAAAGAATCACAAATTTGACATTTCATTTATTTGTTATTATAAGATATAATGCATCAAGTAATGCAAAGATTTGTTTCCAAGTAGAAAAATACTTTGAAATTTTGTTGGGAGATTCTATTAGTAGAATTAATATTTATTAATTTTGCATTTTTTAGTAAAAATCTTTTTATTTGTAAATTTTATTATTAGATATATATAGGTATTATTAAGAACAAAAGTTTTAAATAAAATGACAGTAGAATCATGTCAGTATCATGAACTAATGTTTTTAATTCATTTTGAACTAAACCCCTGCATTACTGCAAAACTATATGAGCCCTTGAAATCCAAGTGTAACTGAGACTGGTACCTCAATGAGTTAAAAGAGATACAAAATATACAGTATATTTTATGACTGTTTAATGCTACTCGTGGATAAACAACTGTTAAACATATACATCACTAAATGAATTCCAAGAATAATGAGCCTTTTTACTGTATTCTTAACTGATGTTATTCAACATGGTTTTTGCCTTAATGATGATACATTTTAAACTTTTATTACAGGTTTATAGTTTGGACTGGTTCCAGTTGAGCATGGTTCTTACTTTAAGTGGTTACCTTGATAGGCAGTATGATTATGAATATTTCTTCTTCCATTATGATCATTTAGTTTATTGTCATGATGTTAAATTGTTAAGCCTACTCTAGATTTAAAAAACTTCCTCCACTACTCATTAAACCAAGTTTAATAAAAATGTTCATAATAGCAAATTATTTAGTTCGATTTTAATAAAATAGGGTATGATATTGAATGACTGTGAGGCTGTTAAAAAATCTTTTTAAAAGGTTTTCTTAAGTTTTCCTTGAATCCTAAAAAGCAGATAACTGCAAGAAACAGAGCTCCTTAAAAAGTATAAAGCGCTTGGCTGTGGTTTGTCAATAAGATTCTCGTCTGGATTGTCCCCAAAAATCTTGGATTTGTAAGTGATGGAGATACCACCATGCAGGAATGCTAGCCAACTACTGCTCCTATACCTACAGCAAAGTACACCAGCAAGTATTACAGCAAAGATCACGACAGTGATCAGATTGTCAATAATTGGAACTTAATCTACAGTCGTTATGAGTCAACTTTCTGAGAAACAGTAGTCACTGCATTACCATGAAAGCATAAAGTACTGTATAATCTAGACGTCCCATTTGCAGTCGAGTGGTTTTGTAGAGTGTATTAATTGTTTACTATGTGTTCCATTAGCATGTATTGGCTGTTTGCTTTAAATAGCCACACTTACTGCAGCCAAAACTGGTACAAATTGGAATGAAATTCAAGAGAATCTTGTGCAACTAAATTACTTTTACGGAATTATACAGAAGATTAATAGCCTATAAAAGTTTTGTAGGTCATATATTATGAAAAAAATTAGATTTTTTTTCTTAACAACTGTAGACTGTTAATTTAATTTTAAACAGTACTGTACATACATATCTCAAAAATTATGAACAAAACATTCTAATGCAGTACTCAGATTTTTGAATAGTGCCCATAGTACAGTTCACAATAGAGGACTTTGCCCATGTAAGATGATGTAATACAAATTTTGAAATATGTAAATATTTGTTTGCACAATTATATATTATTTTCATTCCTTTCGATGTAACAATACATTTTCAAGTAAAATTCTTGCAATATTTTTTTCCTATCATAACAAGTTGGAACCGTGTTCGGTACCAATTAATTCCAATTATCGATCGTCCACTGTAAAAATTGCACTCAAGTATTATATTCAACATCCATACAGAGCACAGTAGCATAATTATAATAAATAAACAGTAACCCTTGCTACAAATATTTAAATGTCCCTGATGTACATTTCGCTACACTGTTAGTATCATCAGAAGGTTACAAACATACTGGGATCTAAAAACTAGAAACTTAATGACTACTCGCAATGGGAACCCTCCCACTCCTTCGCCCAGCGACCGGTTTATCCAATATCCATTCTGCGCTGCACGCAGAAACAAGACCACACCCATCACTGACCTAAAGTGACGGATTTAACTTAAAAAACTAATTTACAATACAGTATTAATACTAAATAAAATAATAAAAGTGAATAATGTAATAAAACTAAAGTTGAATAATAATAAATATAATATGAAAAACAATAATAAAATATCATCTAATTAAACTATAATTACAACTACAGAATAAAGTCATGTATTTGGTCATAACAAAGAGAATAAACTAGAACCAGAGATTGCGCCTTTATCAGCGTTCATCAACAAATCGCCCTTAGTTTTAGTAATGTATATAATCTCATAACTAAGCAACCTGTTGGAGAACACAGTTTTTCCCACCTTATTCAACTTTAGTTTTACTTCACTATCATTTATTTTTATTTAGTATTCATACTGCATTGTAAATTAGTTTTTCAAGTTAGATATGTCATGATAGGTCAGTGATGGGCGTGGTCTTGTTCCCACGTGCAGCGCTGATATTGGATAAACTGGCCACTGAGGGAAAGAGTGGGAGTGATGCGCATTGTGAGTAGCCATTTGGTTTCAAATTTTTAGATCCCAGTGTTTGTAACCTTCTGATGATGCTAACAGTGTTAGGGAAATGTACATAAAGGGTGTTTAAATATTTGTAGCAAGGGTTATTGTATAATTATTAAGTATTATATTGCTGTACCTAGTCACATTTTTTTAAAATCAAATGTTAATTACAAAGAAATGTGGCAGAGAAAAACCATCCACAAATCTGAAACCAAGCTAAAAATACTGAGTATAAGATTATGTCATTATTATTCTAGTGATAAACAAAAAGTGAACTTTTCCAGCCTGTATTTATACTAAATTTTACTTCTAATTACAACACAACAAAATATTCACTATAACTCAGAGGTCTCAAAATCAATTTTGCAGAGGACCATATATGAAATTTAGAATGTGTAAGTGGGCCAAATTCAAATAAAAAAAATGAAATGAATTATAATAACATTTGATTTATTTAATTATATAGTATATAATATACGATTGTTAAAAATCATATCAAAGTTATAAAAGAGGGCAATTATTTTGAGCTTGAGGATTCAGATACCAGACTTCTCTTGTTTTTTGACAAGCTCATTGATGTCAGGAATCATATTCGTTGTAATTATTTTAAGAATTGATTGGAGATGTTCATTCATAAGTCTTATGCGATGTTTATTCTAATTTATTTTCATGACGCAAAACATCTGCTTACATGCATAGGTGGCGAATACTTTAGTTTTAGCTGCTCGAGCGAACAGAGGCCATCTTTGTGGGTGAGATAAAAAAAGCATAATTAAATAGGTACCTAACACTCTCTCGCTTGTGTAGGTACGCACTGCCCTTGAAATTACTTATAAATGTAGTGTGCGCTTTTTAAAACTTCCGAGAGGAATCAAGTGGAGTCTAAAATACATGATTCTTCTTTCTGTAACACATTGCGATCACGGGCATGACTGCTCTAACTTATTTGTAGTTTTAAAATATAATTATTCAGTTCTACTATAAAATGTATGTACTACTATGAAGTATGTATAGGAAACTGTAACTATTAAAAAAAGTCCAAGTCTGTTGAAACAAAAACCTAAATACTGAAAAAATAACTTTATAAATATAAGACATTACCTACAATCTATTGCTTATACATCTCTTAGTTTAAAAGGAACTTAAAACACTTTCTATAAACCTGTTGAGGAAAATATGCCAAATATAAAAAAAAGAAACTAATGGCACAAGCATGACATTATATTATGAGCCAAGGTTTTCTTTTAGATGATGGCATGTAACTTTTGGCTTATTGTTACTGATATCTGTTACTTAAATTTTATGATGGCGTATGAAGACAAAATGTGCCTAGTAATTGATAAACCCACTATAGCATACATACATCAGAGTCCTGACAAGTGCTCAAAGTGCAACTATCATGATTTACCCTTCACAATTATGCTTGTTTCACCATAAAAACCCACATTCTGTTTAGAATTTTTTCTAATACAAACTTACAATCTGCAATGACTTAACATTACAATAAAAATTGCCTTTGCAATCAATACATTTTACATTAAACAATGTTCTAGAACTTATAGTAAATCTATCATTTAAAATGATTTCTGCCAAAATTCAAAAATTGTCAACAACAAACTAATTTTCTCCATATATTCTTACCAACTGAACAATTAAAATTTAGTGATAACGGAAACTATATAATTTCATTAAAAGAAATATGGGAAAAGGGCTTTAAACTTCTAAAAACAGTATTTATAGAATTGCATCTATCACTTTTTTCAATCTCTGCTCATGAACATTCTTGAACCTAAAATCAAATTTCATACATGAAGAGATTACTAGAAACACAAAGTTTACTGGCCTTATATAGATGTTGAAACAATTAATTTTTGTTGCACTTTTTACATCAAAAAAATGGCAGTTGATAAAAATTAAATCAAGAAGAAAAGGAATTCAACAAGGATGAAAAGGCGAAGCATTTGAAATAAACACTGAAAGTTCTACAGCTGAAATTCAAGTTTTATTTGCATAAACCAATAAAACCTTATTTTACAACAAATATAACTTAAATGTTGAAAAATTATAGCACCCAACATGGAGTATCTATATAGCAGTGCTGCTAACCTGTAAAAGAGAATTCAGTTCAGGTGAAAACAATGTTTAAAATACAGATGTGAGAAGACATTTTGGTGACTCTATCTAGAAAGATGGGAATTCAGTTGAGTGGATTCAGGATACAGAGGAATCAAAAGTCATAACTGCAAGTTAGTTTAGTGCTCTATCAAAATAAAAGGAATGAAATAAGATGGTTCAGGAGAATAAATGGCATATTAAAGAAAGGTTATGATTAAGGGTTTATTTACTCCAGCAACAAAAGATTCAGGATTAGAAAATTAGCAAGGAAACTTATAATATAAATTCTAAAAGCTCCAAAAACAATACATTAACATTATCAAAATACACTTACACAAATTTTATTAAAAAAGAATGTTTTAGAGCTGTGATCCTATGATAACTAAGAGTGTTATAACAATTGTTCTGTGCTTCCTGCATTTTATGTTTTATTTATGTGGTTCAAGAAATTTTACTAAATTGGTTTGAGAAATAAAACAAAAAAAGGGTGTTTGAGAATATTGTGAGAATTAAAGACATACAAATGAGATAGATTGACGACAGGTTGATATAACATATATTAGAATATATGTTAATGCCCTCTCCCCTGATTGCAACCCTTCAGAATTGAGATGGGAGTTGTCATGCCAGTGGTACGCCAAATCTAGAGAACCTCCTAACCTCAACATCAGATAAAACTCTGTTTACCTTCCCCCTAACTTCTACCATTTTTAAAAACTCCATTTACCTTCCTTCTGACAGACTATTAATATCTGGTTTCAATTATTCAATCTTTATACAAATAACATATAGTAATATATCAAACACTATAAATCTGTAACATTTGTATATTTATACACATCAGTGGTTCACTTCAGTTTCTTTTTTCTTTTTTTTATTGATTGATAAAGATCATTGTGTGATTGAAATATTTCAATCACTTATCATACTTAGTATGATAAGTTTTTATATGTGCCTATTTATTTATTTCCAAGAAATTGCAGTATTTTACTATTGCCACCAGGTAAATCTGTCAGTCTCCTATCTAGTCCAAAAATTCCTATACATTAGAATAGGAAACTTGAAATGCTTGATTCCACAACATAAAATCATGCAAAACACTATCATTTAACTCTTGAATAAACAATAATGTCTCTGGACTCAAACAGACCTTCTTCCAACAGTAAAGAAAGACAACATATATTATTTTTGACAAAATATCTGAATTACTTTTAAAACATAAAACAACAATTATTGAACAATTTAAATCAATTACAATTTCTTTATACCCGATATTTGTAACATCTTACAATAAAATCAACCAAAATCAATAAACTGCTTCCTTAACCCATTGTGGATCTGGTAATTAATAGTGCCCTCGCAAACAGCCTGATGAGTTAATTTCTCACGACAATTGAATTGTATTTTGCTACAAAAATATTTTCTCTTATAAAGATCTAAATATTTATATATTATATACGGATGCACTTTATCTATTCATTATCATGTACCTTAGTTAGTTTATTAATTCTAATTGATTATTTGTAATCATTAGTAAAATCAAATTAAAAGTTATATACGGTTTGAAGTTTGCATTACATTCTAGGGTCTGACTATTGCTCACTTTGTAATACGACATACAGCAAACATAAGCTACTGATCGACACCAAGTATAACCTATACTGAACCAGAAAGTCAACTAGACTTAAAAGATTAAAAGATCTTTTCTCACTTAAAAAGATTTAAATATTATAAATTGATTATTATTAGTAATAATAATTAGTAAGAACAAATTAAAAGTTATTTACGGTTTGAAGTTTGTGACACATAGCAATCATAAGCTAATGATCGACACCAAATATAATCTATTCTGAGCCAGAAAGTCCACTTGATTTGAAACTCATGAAAGAACATGGGTTCTTTATTAGCCCATGTTTGATAAAAGAACAAATTATGGGCTATAAATATCTATCCTTATCTATGCTACAAGTTTCAAGAGACAATAGAAACCCCTTTAACAGCAGAGGTTTAGTCTTATAAGGGATATATTAGGAAATAAACTCTCTTGAACCAAACAATGATGATATTATATCCAGCTGGGCTTCTCTGTATGCCACTAGCAAAATTTTGTTAGGACAAGCTGAGCTCGTCCAAGAAATGCAAGTAGTTATTAGATTCTTTACAAAACTCGCATGCTAAGAACATATAAGACAATGCTAAGAAAAATAGAAGTAAAATATTCACCCTGTTTATATATGTAACTAAACATATACTTAGATTTTTTGGACTAGGAGACTGACAGACTTACCTTGGTAAGAGTTCACACTGTAGTCTTGAAATAGAAACACATAAAAGCACTTAACCAATGATATATTTCAACCACACAGTGGTCTTTGTCAATCAAAGAGAAAACACAAAAAGATATATGAGAGAATGAAATAAAATAAATATAAGTTGTAATCACAGATTGTGTAGAGTAGAAATCAGATGCCACAGATGCACAGATTAAAGATATATATATTGTTTCCATGAGCATATGAGTGATTATAGTTTATATAAGTCTGTCAGGGGAAAAGAGATTGGAGACGTCTGATGAGGCTATTAGGAAAAAAAATGAATGGATTTATCTGATGTTGAGGTTAAGGGATTCTCTGGACTTGGTATACCACTGGTATGATAGTTCCCATCTTCTCAGTTCTGAGGGATTGCAATCAGGGGGGAGTGATTAAATTATTTTTGTGGTATAGCAGTCATCATAAGTTGTGATGTTGTGACTCGCAGCATGTTGAGTTTGTTGGCCTATCCATATTCATAATTTTAACATCATGTCTGTGGCCATTCATTCTGATATTTAGACCATCAGTGGTCAGGCCTATGTACTGTGCTGAGCAAAATTTACATTGTAACTGGTATATGACATTTTTCGATGTACAATTATGATGACCCTGTATTTTGAAGACAATTTTTGTTGTTTGGCTGTTGAAACTATTTGCTGAGGGGTGTATTGGACACGTCTTGCATCTAGGTCTATTGCATGGGAAGGAGCCATGAGGAAGTTTGTGTGGTTTCTCTGCATCAAGGTCTGGTAGTTTAGGATGTACTAGGATGTTTTTCAAGTTGGAAGGTTGCTTGTACCAAATTTGAGGTGGATCGGTGAAAAGATTTTTGGTGTGGACGGAAGCTTGAAGAATTTTGAAGCCATCTCTCAATATCTTATTGAGTTTATGTAGACCAGGATGGTAGTCTGTTATTAAAGACAGTTTATTTTGTTCTGTTTGTGGTTTGGGGTGAACCGAGGATTGTGCTGAATGAATTTGGTTTTCAATGGGTCTTTTTGGGTATCCTCTTCTCTGGAAGGCTGTTGATATCTTTCTATTAAAATCTTCCAATTCCCTATCATTCGAACAGATTCTCTTACCCCTGATTGCTTGACTGTATGGAATGGATCGTTTTATGTTTATTGGGTGGTTGCTGTCGAAATGGAGATATTGTAGGTGGTTTGTCGGTTTGATGTGAATTCCTGTGTTGATATTTCCATTCTGGAGTGTTACCTCTACATCCAAAAACGTGGTGGCTGATGTAGATTTCTCCCAAGTAAATTGAAGTGTGGAGAATTGTGTCAGGCTGTCTAAAAATGCCTCAAGTGTTGAAGCACCCTGTGTCCAAATTAGGAAGATGTCATCTATATATCTATACCAACATAATGGCTGGTGTGTTTGTGTCTTTAGAAAACTTTCTTCCAACAATCCCATGTACAGATTTCCGTACGATGGGGCCATTCTAATGCCCATTGCTGTTTCCTTTATTTGAAGGTAGTTCCTTCCCTCAAATTGAAAGTTGTTCTTCTCGAGGATGAACCTGGTCAGGTTCACAAAAAAAGGTGTAGTGGGAAAAGGCTTGCCTGGGCGTTTGTTTAGAAAATTCTCTATTGCAGATAGGCTGTGTGCATGAGGGGTGTTGGTATAGAGAGAGATGACATCTATGGTGACCAAAATCTGTACCTCTACCCCCGGTAACTATTTTGGTCACCATAGATTTCAAGACTACAGTGTGGACTCTTACCAAGGTAAGTCTGTCAGTCTCCTAGTCCAAAAAATCTAAATAATCTTTACCAACCAAAACTAACCTATAAATATATACTTATATATGTTTACCCAGCATTTATATTGAAACTACCCTTATTTCTTGCAAAACTTAATAAATCTTAAAACTAAAAATGCAACAATAATTTACCTGATTCATATTACACAGACGCAACCTCCAATTGATGGTGATAATATAGATGTTGATGCTGGTTGCTGATGCCGATGGTTTATAGATGTCTTGATATTGATTAGGAATAGTCACATAAAAAAAGAGGTTTAATTATTTATGCATGCAAATAATACAATTTTAATATTAAATTCATAAAGAAATGTGTGTATATCTAAAATAATACACACTTATTTCCAAGTAATGGAATAAACACTGTGTAAAACCACTTGTGAAAGACAATCTAGCATAAGAAAAAAACATCTAGAAATCTGTAGGCAAGGGATTAACAATGGTAGTTAGTGGGAGAATTATTTAAAAATGAGCATCAAGTTCTTAGAAAAATAAGCGTGGAAACTCCAATAGTAAATCTAGCAGAGAAGTAAGTTTACGAACAAAGCCCACAAGCACTTGCATTTCTTTAAGTAGACATGTAAATTCTAAAATCAGGCACGTGGATAAGCACAAAGGAATTAAAGTTTGGCCAAGACAACAGAAGGAGACATGCTAGTATTGACTGAAATGAGAAAAGGGAAATCATTGGTGAACAAAACAGGAAGAAATGGAAACCATGAGAAACAATTTAAGCCATTAACTAATCGAAGAGAGAGGAGTAAAGTTTTGGGAGCTGGAAAGATGAGTTTAATTTTGGAAGCTGCAGTTAGCAATTGAGTCAGGTTGTAATAGGGAGCAGTCTAATCCTAAAAGATGGAGTAGTCAAAGATGAAGGAAGAAGGAAATGAGGTAGTGGAGCAGTGAGTCAAGATTTGAGAGGTAGGGATGTAGGTGATGGTGGAATCCGGAAATCGTGAAGCTACAAGTTTCTAAAAGAGCGACATTCGATCAATTAAGAAATGAAAATGCTGAGGATCAACCAATCTTGCTCAGGTAAAATTTAGCTAATTTTTTTAAAAATAATCATCTATGTGTGTCTATATAAAAAAACAAACATTTTATCAACACTATCTCTGTCAGTTTATTACCTAAGCAAAAATCATTTTAAAAAATGTGAAAGGAGAGATAACAAATCCAAGCTTTTCCGTAACTAATCTAAAAGTAACAAGTCCAGTAATAGGTAATCTTAGATTAACTAATGAAATATTAATACGCTTGTTTACTTACAACAAACAGCTGATACAGCAGTTCCTAGGAAGTGTTCCAACGCTATAGAATGCTAAGTGTTCAGAGTCTCTAGATCTTTGTCAGCTTGTTTCACAAACCTTCAAGTTTCTGAAACTGATATAAAAGTGTTTATTTATAAGAATTATTTTATAACTTCTAAATATATAATCTTGTTTCATAGGATTTGAAAATTTTAATATATGCAAATTATTCCATATATTAATTAATAATATTTGTTGCTAAACAATTATAAACTTGCCTATAGTAGCACTTACTTATATTTGTTGAGGATGGCCGTTTCGGGAAATGTGTCCCACCGTCAAGTCGAAGTAGGGACGGTCTGAGTTGACAATGGGACACATTTCCCGAAACGGCCGTCCTCAACAAATATAAGTAAGTGCTACTATAGGCAAGTTTATAAATGTTTATAATTGTTTAGTTAAAGCTAGTAGCTCACGTGAAGATGGAATCAACAAATAAGAATATTTTTTACTATGTAGACAGTTATTTTTACAGAGTAAATAGTTAGACAGACGTTCTATGTTTGAATTAATTAAAAATGAAGAAAGAAAGTTGTCTTGTGTTTCTAGTAGGTTTGAAAATAGTACAGAGGAGATCAGGCCTGAATGAGGACGACAATTTAGTCATCGATACATTGCCAAATTTTTAATATAAATCAGGTTTCTTTGACTCACAGAGTTTTTATTTAACAAAATTTTGTGAGTGTACACCTCATCAATATCTTTTACACATTAGAATGTATTATTTTTTAATATGTTACACCGGCTTATTGGTACTTACTGTAAGAGAGAGTAACATACTATTATAAGTTCATGTGTTTTTAGTGAAAAACTAGTGTGTATATATATATATATATATATATATATATATATATATATATATATATATATATATATAACACATATACATATATAAATCACTTACACAATAATGTACTTTAAAAAGAATCATACTTTTTATACATGCAAGTCGACTCAAAGAGTCTCAGTTAATGCTCGAAAATGAAAACACTAATTTAAGTCCTTGAAAGTCAACCATATATACAAAATAAGATTCTTGTTTAAGTAACATTATAGTGTAAGACCAGAAAACAGATTTGAAACAAGGCGTAGAAAGATGGCTAGCCGATATGGCGGCAGAGTAGTATAAATCTGGACTGAAAAAACGTTTACCACAGTGCCATACATGCATTGAAAAAAAAGTTGATTATGTAGAAAAATAGGTTTTTAATTCTTGAATTTTGTAGTCCATTACGTTCGGTGAATCTTATTAATCACTTAAACTATAGTTTATGACTATCCGAACTTGACACTGATAAAGATCGGCACACAGCGATCGAAAACGTTCTGTCTCAGTAAGTTTTAACAAATTTACTAAATATAAAGTTCGGATAGTCATAAACTATTGTTTAATTTATTAATAAGGTTTTTAATGTACTTTTCAAAATATGTTTAAATTTTTAAAAATTCATTAAAATAAAGGTAGTGTAGTACAGGGTGACACACGGGAGACAGACGGTTTTTAATGAAACAATTCTCAGCCAACTTTAAAATTAATGCATATTTATTTACACAAAATCAAAGCTCATTATTTGCCATTTTAGTTAACAAAGTTATTTGTGAAAAATAATGTCATCGAGGTGATGTCCATCATTTCGAATGCAAGATTCAAGTCTCTTCTCAAAATCCTCCATCACACGGAATAAATTCTCTGCAGGGATGGCAGCAATTTCTTGAATGATTGCATTCTTTAACTCATCCAAATTTTGCGGTTTGTGGTTATAAACAGAGTTCTTAAGGTACTCCCACAGAAAAAAGTCACATACTGACAAGTCGGGAGACCTGGGAGGTCAAGGAACATTGCCAAAACGTGAGATAATCCGGCCAGGAAACATGCGCCTAAGAACTGTCATTGAAGTGATTGCGGTGTGAGATGTTGCCCCATCCTGCTGGAACCAAAAGCGTTTTAAATGGATTCATTGTCTTCTTAATTCTGGTTTCAAGAATGTTTCAAGTATATGAATGTAAAGAACCGAATTAACAGTAACTGTCGCCTTGTTCTCTTCAAAAATATAAGGTCCTATAATGCCAACAGAGCCAAGAGCACACCAGACTGTTACTTTTTCTGAGTGTAGAGGACGCTGGTGGATAAGGTGTGGATGCTCTGGAGCCCAATAACATAAGATTTGCTTATTCACGGTCTTATTTAAATGAAAATGAGCTTCATTTTCAATAAAATTTCATTTTCATTTGATCCCAAAATGACTTGCATTCTGTAAGCGAAGTCTTCTCGTACAGCAAAATCAGTTTCCTTAAGTTGTTGGAGAGTGAGCATTTTGTAGGGATGGAATTTTAATTCCTTGTGAAAAATTCGTCTAACCTATTCACGATTGATTCGTAACTCCCTAGCATGGCGTCTAGCCGACCGCCCTGGGCTTCTGACTACAGCTTTCCTTAATCTTTCAACGTCTCGGGCCAGGATGCTTCCAGTTGATCTGAAGTTTTCCACCCATCTGAGGATCGGAACAGCTCCATGTCGAACGACATTAAACCGCGCACGAAACAATCGCTGCGTAGCAATAATAGACTCACCACTTTTCACGAAACTGTCATAGACAAACACTCAACGTTGCAAGTCCCACTGCTTCACAGTGACTGAGTAAATGAAATGGCGTCTTATGTGGATCAGAACTATCCCCACCACCAGTACTAAGCAGTTCAAAACCGTCCGTCTTCCGTGTGTCACCCTGTATTTTCGTGACAACCCACGAATATTTATATTCCTTGTTTTACATCAACTCTGTTCAATTATACTGTCATACCCTTGTAACACTTCTAGGAAATTACTTTTAATACCAACACAACTATATAACCAAAAAAGTAATACAATTATGGACATAATCTGACTTTTGGAATTTTTTTTATAAATTTACTAGTGAGATTTACTAGTGTTAAACCCCTAAACACTTTAAAAAACACAACCATTTGGATTCATTTCTGAAATTAAATCAAATACCTTACATGTCCCCAATTAGCAATAAAAAATATATATATATATATATATATATATATATATATATTTAATAGAATATACCTCTTACCATTTTTTCGTATTTTTAGAACGGAAGAGCTCTAAGCTCTTACCGTATTTTTTCGTGATTTTGAACAATATTCCAAAATAACATAGGTGGCAGAAATAGCAAAAATCAACCTTAACTAACCCTCCACCACACACAAAGATTTATTAAAATCCCGCATTAAAACTACTTACCAGAAGCAAACAATCACTTACAGACACTATTTCACACACGAAATTCACTTACACACACTATTTCACGCACAAAACAGAAATTAATGCACTTAAATTCTACACAAACCTATTTACAGACTACCTGCAGATATAGGATTCTGCCGCTAAAATAAGAACATGTAGCCAACCTTCCAAATGAAAATTATTACGTACAAAACATCTGGTCGTACACTGGTTTCCCAATCATTAAGAAACAGACTGAAAGTAAATAATTATAATACATTCAATTAATATTGCACAGCAACCTTAATAATTCAAAACATTAACAATTAGTATTTCTTTCATAACTAAGTATAATTTTGTAATTTTCCAACATAGAAGTAAAGTTTCGAATATGTACGCAAGTAATATTTTTCGAACTATGTTACTTATAATTGTATATATAACTAAGCTAATGTACATATACTACGCAAATAATTAAAAATAAACCGACTTTTATCTTCGGCTAGTATAACAAAACTACCTTCAAAATCTAAAACATAAACGAGTATTGAAAATATTATACTTCATTTTCTTGAGATATATTGATGAAAGAATAGTAATACTTTGTTGAATTCAAATTCATTAAAATTATGCCAAAACATAATGCTACACATTATCCAAGTGTAACGGTGTTACGTGACGTAACAACCTTTGTGATGTCGTGTATCCCTCCGCGAGGCAGAGAATAACTTCACAACTGCTACATCCGCGCTGAAAATTTTACCCAACTTTAATTTAAGAAAAAATAATGTTTCTAGGAAAAAAATATCAATGAAGGTAGCCTTTTTACATGTTTCGAAATGTTTCATGCAAATATAGGCCCAGTTTAGAAATGTAAACATTTACTTTTATATGGTTTCGGATATTTTTGTAGAGGAATTTGGGAAGAAGATGAGAAGGGACGCTTGTGTGGTTGATTAGTAGACTATTAGAATATCTGTTTTGTGAAGTTTTGGCAGGGCGTTTAGTTTAGGGGCTATTGGTTTCATTTGTTTTAGGTGCTTCTTGGTGTAGTCTAGGATTATAAGTTTTGTTTTGCTGAATGCTTCTTTGATTTTAGCATTGTATTTTCTTGAATTTTGTAGTCCAATACGTTCGGTGAATCTTATTATGAGAGGACACTGATGAAGATCGGCACATAGTGATCGAAAACGTTCTGTCTCAATAAGTTTTAACAAATTTACTAAATATAAAGTTCGGATAGTCATATAAACTATTGCATTGTATTTTGTTGTTGGGTCTTCTTTTAGTGTAGTGCTGTTGTTATTTTAGATGAAGTTGTGTACTTTTTTGTTGAGGTTGTTATTGTTAATAATTACTGTTATGTTGCCTTTGTCACCTTTGGTTATAGTTAATTTTTTGTTAGGGTAGGGGTGAGATATTATGGTAATGTGGGTGTATTTTTTGAGTATTAGGAGTTATGATGTCAAAAGGTGTGTGTGAGTTGTAATATAATTGTGTATTAAGTATGTCTGTAGGGTGTAATTTGAAGTTTCTGCAATATAAACTTAATAATCATTGTAACATAAAAAATAGCTTAAATCTAATACACAAAATAAAAAACGTAAATATCCCACACAATTCCACTTTGGTCTCTTTCGATATATCAAATCTATATACAAAGATCCCCATTCCAGAAACCATAAACATCCTTAAAAACATGCTTATAGACACAAATACACCACATACACACATTGACGAAATCATTGACCTTACAAAATTAATCACATCTCAAAATTACTTCACCTAGAATAAAACATTCTACAACCAAAAAGATTGCCTACCTATGGGCTCCCCCATAGCTAGCATCTTAGCTGAAATATTCATACACCATACTGAACAAAACCACATTTTACACAACAATCAATACTCAGATAACATAATTTACTGGTAATGTTGAGAACAGCGATGAGGTTAAGGAACAGCTGGATTTGAATCTCCTTGCAATAGGATAAGCGCTTGACCTAGATTAGTTTTTGTCTCTTTTTTCCTTGTTCCTCTAACGGCAGTCGCAGTAGTCAGAATGCGTTGGGTACCGTTTGCTCTTGTTTCCTTATGTATGTGACCGCTAAAATAACCGCATTTAACCGTTTTAATACTCAAATATGTACTATAAACCATTGTAATTAATCATGAAACAAGTAACTAGTATCGCAACAAAGTTTAACCGCGATTTGTCTTTAAACAAGTGTATAAGAAAAGTTCACCTTTGTGTTACGTTAGTCAATGTAATGTGGTGCAATCGCTCGCGTTAGTGCGTTACGGGTCGTAACCAGAATAAAGTATACCAAAAATTTGTCTTCAATTGCGTTTTACACGGTTGTTAAGTGAACTGTGAATGGTTAACCTAGGACATAATAGAACTTAGTGTTAAAAATTGACTTTATTTCTAATTGAGTGAACTCCTTGTAAGGACTCTGTGTTTCGACTCATGTTCTAATTAAAGTTGAAGTGTTACAGGTACATTTCAGTTACCACATTTAAGTGAAATATAGCCACGCCTCCGTTCTTAGGTAAGCTGTAGCGCTAAAGACTTATTCTCTTTAAATCAAATAGTTGTTGCGTCATAGTTTAATATACTCTGTTTAAGGCATTAGATTTCCGTATATTTGCGGATGGTCCTCCGGTCTAGAGTACTCTATTATTTTATGTTATTCAGTTAAAATAGCATTTTAATTTGGTTACAAAATCAACATTGGTCCAAACGGGCCGGATTGAACTTGTAGTACAGTCCGCTGTTTAAAGTTAAAGTAGTGCAGTATTTCAATTGACATTGTTTGCTTAAAGTGTTAAATTATGGAAGTTGATGTAGAGTATCAGATGAGGAAGTTGGAGGATATTTTAGGAGAAATTAAGTTAGCAGTAGAGGTAATAGGAGAGAACACCCCATCGGAGGGTATGTTAATGCAAATACGCAAAGCCCACGAAAGTTTTATGCGAAATTTCGATAAAGTTGAAGGCGATAATACTACCAGTACGACAGAAGAATTAGATAAGATATTCGAGGTCAAAAATAAGTTTATTCAAATTTACTTGAGGTTAGTAAATAAGTACCCATTGTTAATCAAACCAGAAAAGAGCGATATGGAACAACCGCGCGTGCAAATACAATCAGTCAACTTGCCCAATCTTAGGATACCAATATTCTCGGGTGAAATAGAGGAGTGGACAAATTTTATTAACATGTTTGATTCGCTGGTACACCGTAACCAAACTATTGAACCTGTGCATAAGTCTCAATATCTCAAAGGCTCATTACAGGGCGACGCCTTATCAATTATTTCAGGATTATTAATATCCGATCAAAACTATAAAATTACCTACGATACGTTACAGCAGCGATACGCCAACCCAAGGCTATTAGCTGATTTCTATTTTAAACAGATTCACGATTTTGAAAAATTGAGGAATTCGAATTATCAGGAACTTAGCCAATTCTTGTCAATACACTCAAACGCAGTCAACTCGCTTAACGCCATGCAATTACCAGATTTAGCAGACTTCTTAGTATTTCAATTAGCCGCGAGCAACCTCAGTGATGAAAAGCGTTTAGAATTTGAAAAACAACTCGGAACATTTGACATACCAAGTTATGCAGCGTTAAACAAATTCCTTACTGAGCACGTGAGAGCCATGGAGGTAGTACAGAGATTACCAACAAGCCCACAACTTAAGACTAAACGACATGTTAAAGTAATGACCACCACCTCGGCCGCCGTCGCTGCTAGCCATGAGTCAGATAACTATGTAACTGAATCCGAGCAATGGGATAAAGAACCGCTTAGTAACGTTGCACAATACCCACCACGGATGCAACTGCGCACTTCTACGGTACATGCAATTCAACCAATTTTAAAACCCACTAGTAAGCCTCTGGCACCACCACAAACCCTAGGTCAAATTAACTCCCGGTTGAGAATGCTAACGCGACCTAGTAATCCACCGCGTAATGATCCAACTGCGGCTGGTTGTTTTATTGCTCTGCCATACATAGCATATTCCGCTACCCAGGCTTTTTAGAATTAACCGCTACGGAACGGCGTCAGCACATACACCGCACACGGCGCTGTTTTAATTGTCTTGGCACGCACTATCAGCACGCGTGCAAATCGGACAAAACTTGCCAACATTGCCACGGGCCTCACCATTCTCTGTTACACGATGACAATACAGCGTCACCACAGTGACGCGCCTCGCCGCGACACCTAAGCTCAACGTTAAACCGCACCGCTACAACCGCTGGAGAACCGTTCTTCTCAGTTCTTCTTGTACATTACTGGGCACTACCCAGGTAATTGTCACTGACCACTTTGGAAATCCGAACACTCTTCGGGCAATTATTGACCCTGGCAGCCAAATATCTGCCATAACGAAAACCGCCGCTTCATTGTTGAGCCTAACTACTCGGAAATCAAGCTTAGCTTTGATTGGTGTCGCTTCAAAGACCACCCGCATCTCAGAAAACGTAACACTGCAATTATTCTCCAGACATGACACGCATTTTCGTATGACCGTGGATGCAGCGGTGCTTCCACACATCACTACGCCTCTGCCGTCAACCGCATTATCACCTAACATACGCGCTTGTTACAAATACCTGCCACTCGCTGATCCACACTTTGACCAACCCGCAAACGTCGACCTCATACTAGGAGCTGACGTATTCACCCAGATTTTGATCAATGGAACGCGCACGGTCATCCATGGACAACCCGCCCCACTCCAAACACTGCTTGGATGGACTATATTGGGAGCATTACCCAGCAGCATGTGTCACCACCCGCTTTCATTTGCTACCTCTTCGGATTCGCTTGATCAAACCATTCAAACGTTTTGGGAGGTTGAGGAAGTTCCCCATGTCCAAAGCGTCAGCCCGGACGACTAACGCTGTGAGAACTTATTCACCACCACCACCACTCGCGACGACTCTGGGCGATACATAGTCGCTCTACCTTTCAAGGAAAACGCCGCAACGCTCGAGAACAACCGCAACGCCGTGTTGGCTAGCTACCGCACAATGGAAAACCGCTTAAACCGCCAGCCTGAAGCATCCGCACAGTATCATCATTTCATGGCCGAATAACTTGCTCTGGGCCACATGTACCCCGCACCCACTCCATCAGACTACCTCATACCGCATCATTGCGTGCTTAAAGCATCTAGTTCAACCACCAAGCTTCGCGTGGTATTCAACGCCTCCTCTCCTGATTGCAACTCTCACACGTTGAATCAACAATTAATGACTGGGCCTAAGTTACAGAAGGACCTGCCCAACCTTGTCACTTCGTTTCGATTCTTCGTGTATGCTATCTGCGCTGACATCAAGATGATGTACCGCCAAGGTACGCCCTGGAGTCCGTGGGCATCAACACATTCTTTACAGAGCTTCTCCCAATGAACCCATTTGGGAATTTGAGTTGGCAACTGTAACTTACGGACTAACTCCTTCGGCTTACCTGGCACTTCGTACCCTCAAACAGTTAGTCCATGATGAAGGTAGAGCTTTCCCTTTCGTATCCAATGCTATACTGCACCAAACCTATGTGGACGATATAGTCACAGGCGCTGACGCCAAAGAAGACGCTAAACTGCTCATCCGTGAACTCAACAGCATGTTTGCGCGTGCTGGTTTGGAACTCAGAAAATTGTCATCTGACGAGCCCTCTCTACTAGAAGCGTTTCCTGACACACACCTTGAAAACCCGCTGCTCTTTCAGGATGACTCTTTACTCATAAAAATCCTCGGACTCCAATGGAACCCCGCTTCGGACAATTTTTCCAAGTTCAAAGATTCAATCAGACACCCCCCAAACGCACCATTTTGTCATACGTTGCCCGCATGTTTGATCCTCTCGACCTTCTCACTCCAGTGACATTCTGGATTAAGTTATTCATCAAACAACTTTGGCAAGCCAAACTCGATTGGGACCAAACCTTAACCGCCACCTTACAGATCCAATGGCAAGAATTTAGTTCGCAGTTTCCTGGAATCTATTCAAATACCAAGACAGGTAGGACCACGGTCAGTGAATCACCATATATTAGGCTTCTGTGACGGATCTGAATCTGGGTACGTTGCATCACTCTACCTCAGGTCAGAGGTAGATGGGATAGTTACAGTTCAACTGTTGCTGGCCAAAAGCAAAGTAGCTCCCCTCAAAGTACTCACTATACCTCGGTTGGAATTATGCGGCGCCGTACTCCTCACCAAATTGTATGAATCACTTAAGGGTACTTTATCATTCATAGCTAATTCTCAAACTCTGTTCTTCACGGACTCTGAAATAGTGTTACATTGACTATGCGCGCAACCGCATCAACTGAAAACGTTTGTCGCCAACCGCATTGTGGATATCACCTCAACTACCACGCCTGATCAATGGTTTCATATCTCTACTTTGGACAATCCGGCTGACGTTGCGTCACGCGGATGCCTCCCCAGCCAGATCGCTGATCACCATTTATGGTAGCACGAACCTAAGTGGCTCGAGCAACCCCCAATTCACTGGACGCTCACTCGCCCCACCGGCGTTAACCTCTACCAAACTGAAAATAGAACAGAAGCTTTAGTACACCTCACTGTGTCAAAACCGCCCAACCCATTGCTTGAAGTCATCTCTAAATATTCAGACCTGGAGATGGTTCATCGCATTTTCTCCCATGTATTGAGGTTTATCAAAAATTGTCGCATACGCAACACTCGCACGCATTCTCACCAGCCTCGTTACCAAGCCATAACCCGTCAAACTGTCTCTACATTCCAGCCGCCTTCCGTGCAAGAACTGCATCGTGCACAATTGCTATGCGTTAAACTAGTACAGCAACAAGCCTTTCCAGACGCCTTAAAGGATCTTCAAGCTGGACGAGTCGCGTACTCTTTGCGGCCTTTAACTCCATTCATTGATTCCTGCGGATTACTCAGGGTGGGCGGTCGTCTTCAGCACTCATCACTTAACTACGAGGCTAAACATCCACTGCTTCTACCCAAAAAACATCATTATGTCAACCTCATCTGTGACCATTACCACCGGCTAGCGTTACACGCCGGACCACGTACCACGCAGGCTATGATCAGCCGGGAATTCTGGATCGTCGCACTGCGTTCACTGCTACGCCAGTGGATTCATGCTTGTTTTCGATGCTTTCGGATGCATGCTAAACCTACCCCGCCTATAATGGCTAACCTACCATCTGCACGAGTAACGCCTTCACCTCCGTTCAACCAAGTGGCATTGATTTCGCTGGACTCTTTGATACCAAAGCAAATCATCTAAGAACACCAAAATTGCTCAAGGCCTACCTTTGCCTATTCGTCTGCATGGCCACCAAAGCTGTTCATTTGGAGTTGGTCGCAGACCTTTCCACTGACAGTTTCTTTGCCGCCTTTCACCGTTTCACGGCACGACGTGGACTACCCGCACATGTATACACTGACAATGATACTAATTTCACCGGCACTTCTAACCGTCTCAAGGACGTTTACAGTTTCCTAGATAAGTCCCAAACCCGTGTTCAGGCCCAACTAGCTGAACAACGCATTTCTTGGCACTTCTATCCACCTGCCTCCCCGCACTTCGGCGGTCTTTGGGAAGCTGCTATAAAATCCGCCAAACAACTGATTCACCGCATTATTGGCCATAATGTGCTAACGTTGGAAGAATTATCCACTCTTTTCATACGTGTTGAAGCCATCCTCAACAGTCGCCCCATCTTCGATATTTCTCCTTCCTCACCCCAGGGCATTTTCTCATCGGACGTCCGTTATTAACCCCCCAGCCGAGTTCTTCAAGGACCCTCCACTCAAATCACGTTGGTCTCTCCTGCAACACATGTCTAACCGCTTTTGAAAAATCAGGTCCACTCAATTATTACACACGCAAATGCAGCGTCGCAAATGGAACCAGAACTCGATTCCACTGACAGAAGGATAATTAGTCTTTATCTCTGGTGAACACACGGACCCTCTCTGCTGGCCCATGGGACGCATAATGGATCTTCATCCAGACCCTGATCACGTCAGTCGGGTCGCCACTATACAAACCGCCCATGCTCTTCTTAAGCGCCCGGTACACAAACTTATAGGTATACCACCCCTGTCTTAGTTCTGCTAGACTCCCTCTGCTATCATAACATTATATAAAGTTAACACAAGCCGAGCACACATATTTCTAAAACACCTTAATTTCATACATCCAAAACTAACATATACCATCGACACAGAACAACAAAACTCTCAACTTCCTAGACCTTACAATTAAACGAACGGACAAACAAACACATAAATTCAATATATACCGAAAACCCACTAGCACCAATACGACCATTCACAGCTCCTCAAACCATCCACACCAACATAAACTAGCCACTTATGATATATCGCCTGCTTAAAACACCGCTAAACAAAGAAGAACACTACCATTAATTAAACACCATAAAACATATAGCACAAACTAACGGATACAACCCAACAATGATTGACAAATTATACATCTACCTAAAAAATAAACCTAATAACCCAAATACAAACACACAACAGGACAATCCCATAAAATACTTACCAATACCATACAGATCATCCAAAACCCACAACCTAACCAACACACTACGAAAATACAATTGCAATATAGCTTACTCCACACACTACACTCTCAATAAACAATTTAATCCCAACAACAAAATCGACGACATTTACAACGCCACTGGAATTTACAAACTAACTTGCAGTTCGTGTCCCAGTTTTTATATAGGCCAGACAGGGAGGCAATTTTACACACGTTACCAAGAACATATAAAAGCATTAACAAACAATAACTACCAATCAAACTTCGCCGATCATCTCAACTCCACAAAACATGACTAATAATATTATTATTTTACATTTGTTTGCTTCTATAAGAACTTCAAGATGTACAACACAAAAACTGAAAGTAATATTTTATTGTTTGAAAGGTTGGCTACACTAGCTAAATCGAGGTGGTAAGTCTCATTAGTTTGGAAGGAGTGTAAGGAATGCTATGTGTTTACTGTTGGATGCAATATTTTCTGTTTTGTGGAAAGAATACTGTTTGGCTAAAAGGTTTGTAAGTGTTTGTTTCGTTATTGTGAGTAATTTTGCGACCTACTACCGCAAAACAAATGATAAGTGAACAAAGTTTCATAATTCTAAAAGGTAGGTAGAGTGCTTAGTTAGTTACAAGTTAATTACTAAAACAGCTACATATTAGTATGGAACGTTCCTGAACATGTCTTAAGGCTATATTGATATTGATAGTATGGTTTATATAAAATTTTGTCAAGCATCCTATCCACAACTGTTACTTCCGCGCTAAAATTCTACCCAACTTTAAATTAAATAAAAATGTTTCTGAGCAAAAAACAAAAAAATATCAATAAAAATAGCCTTTTTACATGTTTCGGAATGTTTCATGCAAATATATGTCCGGTTAGGAATGCAAACATTTACCCGAATATCAACTTTTCTTTCTACGGAAAATACGGAAAGTTAATTTATTTTCACATTTTAAATGTTAGGTTGTAATGGCATGTATAGCATAAGCTAGTCTTATTGATATTGTTAAAATGCTGAAGCTCGGCCACCTACGATATTTTGGGAGATTGTTTAACACCACCAAATAGGAAGATACCCACAAGAATTTTTTTTTATTGACCTAGGAAAGTTACTTTTTTACAATTTTTTGGCGTGAACTGGCGCATTAGCTACAGTGCACTGTACTATGTCAAAGTCAGTTTATTTTAATACTTATCTTAAAATCTAATAAATTTTGGTTATAATTTTATACAACATGACTATATACCTACATTAAAATATACTTACGAAGTATCCAGTCAGGATAGATTTGGTTATAATGTTATTCAACTTTACTATCCACCTATATTGAAATATACCTACGAAGTATTCAGTCAGGATAGATTTGGTTATAGTTTTATACAACATTACTATATACCTACATTAAAATATACCTATGAAGTGTCAAGCAGGATAGAATTGGTTATAATTTTATTTAACATTACTATCTACCTATATTAAAATATACCTATGAAATATCCAGTCAGGATAGATTTGGTTCTAATTTTCTGCATCGGCAATAAGTCTAAAAATATTTACCAAAATTACAACCAAATCTATCCTGACTGAATACAGGTAGATAATAATGTTTAATAAAATTATTACCAAATCTATCCTGACTGGATACTTCGTAGGTATCTTTTTAATATAGGTAGATAGTAATATGAATAAAATTATAACCAAATCTATCCTGACTGGATACTTCGTAGGTATATTTTAATATAGTAATGTATAAAATTACACATCTAAACGTAGTGCAGTGCACTGTAGCTATTGCGCGCCTGGTTCATGCTATAGGCCTAATTGCATTTACAACTTAACATTTAATATGTGAAAAAAGTAACTTTCCGTATTTTCCGCGAAAAAATGATATTCGTATTCTACACATTAAAACGAGTAATATAATTTTTTTAAAAATTTTCAACACCAACGTCATTAAGACTATATTTTTACCATTATCTTAACCATAAATGTGTCGGCTATATTTTACATACCTATGTAGTAATATAGTGTAAGATAATTTGGCAATTTGTCAATAAGTACTTAATTAATGTAATCCTTAAGTTACATTTCTTTGACGATAACCAATGTAAGTATTAAGAACGACTGTCACATATGTTACAGTTTTATACTTGGAACCCGCCTCAGCAGAAAGTTTAAAAATAATCACTGAAAATTGTCCAGTGTTTCTAGGGTTTAATGTTTTAATAAGGGTGGACGTAAGTGGGTACAAAACCCAGGGTGTTTGGCTATCTAACACTTTCCTAAATCTGTCCCTTAGTATATAATTCATTACCAGGATTCATGAAGTATTTCCTAATAAAGAAGTATATTTTGATATTAATAAAATGTTTGTGTGATAATAGTTAATGTTAGGTTTAAGCTCTGTTTATGATATGGAAATTTAAAATAACTTTTATAGAATGTATTATTTTCTAATGGATATAAAAATAGAAAAACTAGAGCTGAGAGAGTATTACCTTTCAAAATGTTTAATTGTTAATTTAATTAATTTTTTAATATGATGAAACCTGATTAAAAAAAAGTCCTATCTCTACTACAAGCCACCCTTAGAACAACATCACTGCTGCATTTTAAAATTAATTTTAAGGCAGTATTTTAAGTCATGTTGATATGTACTTTTTCTTATTTCAGTGAGATACCCTACCATTCCTAGACGGTTTGTAAAAGCAAATAGTACAACACAAACCCAGTTGAACAAAAAGGATTATTTTTGATAAGGAAGCCTATGGCAGGTAAGTTTTTTCTTTACAAATACTGGCTCTTGATTTCTACTTATTGACAATATTTTGAGTAAGTTGACTAATTACTTATACATATTCTTTTCTTTTAAATTAATTTTATTATTCTGAATGTCTTAACAACATTCCATGGAAATTTTAAAAAAAATTCAGTTTATTTCACAAATTGAATTATTTAAAAATTTGTATTTGTTGATTCCATCTTCACATGAGCTACTAGTTTTCACTAAATACTTGTAAATATTTATAAACTTGCCTATAGTACCACTTACTTATATTTGTTGAGGACGGCCGTTTCGGGAGATGTGTCCCATTGTCAACTCAGATCGTAACTGATCTCAAGGTTTACGTAGGTTAGGGTGTGGTGGGATATTTTGGTGTTGTGGGTGTATTTTGTGAGTATTAGGAGTTATGATGTCAAATAGTGTTTGTGTGGGTTGTAATGTAATTGTTTATTGAGTATGTGTGTAGGGTGTAGTTTAAAGTGTATGTATACAGTAAAGTCCGGATTATCCGTGGAATAGGGTGGCCCGGCAACGACAGATAACCGAATTTGCCGTATAATCCGCTATGAACAAAGAATACGCAAAACGATCGATAATCGATTATTATACCATAAGTTACACAAATAATGACCCCGGTTAATGCAATTCACAAATAATCTTCAGAGGACAAAGTAAATACAGAAAATAATTTAAAATTTTGATGTATTTGACGGATTATAACATGTACATTTATATGTCTAACTATTTACAATACGTACTGTCAAAAGTAAGTATGTATGTACATATGTAATTTCCTTTACACATAATACAAAAAAATCTGTCACTTTCGTCTTTGTTTTGTGCGCATTGATTTAGCTTTAATGTGCTATCTAAGTTTCTTGAGAACCATTTTGTTGCACAGTGTCTACTTGTGTCACAAAGCCATAGAGATCTATAATGTATATGACAGATATGGATAATGCATATGTCACGTCCTAGACTATTTATAGCAGAGATAGCTGACATTTGTTTATAATCTTATGATACACATTAAGTTTTCGGGCGTCCAAGCATTTTGTCATTGTCTCTTATATACAGTAGTCTGCTCGCCCCTTTTATTTCGCTGGCCCGTGTCGGGATGCTTACCTTTCAATGTAAAAATTAGTACGTACATATTTACATATCTATTTCCTTCATCTTAACTTCTATTAAGTCTTATATGTATTTACGTCGTAATTCACTGTTTGGAAATTTAAACACATTAATCTGATTGGAATAAAATTTTGATATTTTTTAAATGTCAAAACTGGGGCACGAGTTGCAAGTTAGTTTGTAAATTCCAGTGGCGATGTAAATGTAGTCGATTTTGTTGTTGGGTTTAAATTGTTTATTGAGAGTGTAGTGTGGGGAGTAAGCTCTTTTGCAATTGTATTTTCGTAGTGTGTTGGTAAGGTTGTGGGTTTTGGATGATCTGTATGGTATTGATAAGTATTTTATGGGATTGTCCTGTTGTGTGTTTGTATTTGGGTTATTAGATTTATTTTTTAGGCAGTTATATAATTTGTCAATCATTGTTGGGTTGTATCCGTTAGTTTGTGCTATATGTTTTATGGTGTTTAACTCCTGGTAGTGTTCTTCTTTGTTTAGCGGTGTTTTAAGCAGGCGATATATCATAGTGTTGTAAGTGGCTAGTTTAAGTTGGTGAGGATGGTTTGAGGAGCTGTGAATGGCCGTATTGGTACTAGTGGGTTTTCAGTATATATTCAATTAATGTGTTTGTTTGTCTGTTTTTTTAATTGTAAGGTCTAGGAAGTTGAGAGTTTTGTTGTTCGGTGTTGATGGTATATGTTAGTTTTGGATGTATGGAATTAAGGTATTTTAGAAATATGTGTGCTCGGCGTGTGTTAACTTTATATAATGTTATGATATCATCGACGTATCTGTAACACTAAATTATGTTATCTGAGTATTTATTTTTGTGTAAAATGTGGTTTTCTTCAGTATGGTGTATGAATATTTCAACTAAGATGCTAGCTATGAGGGAGCCCATAGGTAGGCAATCTAAATTAAAGATTCCTAAGCTCCAGAAAAATGAATTCCTAAAGTATCGACACACTACATGTCTATCAGAGGAGGAAAATCAGGTCATGAACGGAAACTTCTCCCTTGCAGAACTAAAGGTAGCTTTATATACTCTAAAGCCAGGAAAATCAGCTGGACCAGACTCCATATTCCCAGAGTTCCTGTTACATCTTGGGACATCCGCCCAGAAAACTCTATTGAAGCTTATGAACCTAACTCTGAATAAATTCATCCCTGACCTGTGGCGCAAAGCGGAAATCATTCCTATCCTTAAAAAAGGAAAGCCTCCATGCGAAGTAAAAAGCTACAGACCCATTTCTCTCACGAGCTGCTGCTGCAAGCTAGCCGAGCGAATGATTGTCAATCGTCTGAGTCCCTTTCTAGAGAGGACCGGTGCCCTGTCAGATGAGCAAGCTGCCTTTAGAAAACACGGTGGCACTATGGACCAAGTTGTGAAGCTCGTTCAAGCAGTGAAGGATGGCTTTCATAGAAAAATGTCGACTGTGGCAGTCTTTGTAGACTTCAAGGAAGCCTATGACAGAGTATGGAGGAAGCTTCTGTTGCACAAACTCCAAAAATTAGGAATAACTGGAAAACTCTTAGGATGGGTGAAGTCCTTTCTGGCACAGAGGCATGTTCGAGTCCGTTTCCGAGACACATTTTCTTCATTTAAACAGCAACGCAACGGCCTACCGCAGGGAGCAGTACTCAGCTGTATCCTTTTCAATATTATGATAAACGACCTCTTAAAAATAGTAAAAGAAGTACCGGGCATATCAACCTTACTTTTTGCGGACGACCTTGTCTTTTGGGCTTCAAGCGGGACTCCTTCAAACCTGGAAGAAACTATAAATCGAACCCTTAGCAGAGTTGCTGACTGGGCCAACTACAACCAAATGGTAGTTAGTGAGAAAAAGACTGTTTTCACTCTATTCACCCTTTCAACTAAGCCGCCAAAACTGAGGATCAAGTTAAACAACAAAACTTTAAACCATGAAGATACTCCACGATATCTTGGCATCACGTTAGACAGGAAGCTAAACTTTGCAAATCATATTGAGGCAACAGCCGAAAAAGCTACCAACAGAAGCAAACTGCTGAAGAGATTAACAGCAACTACATGGGGTACTACCCAGGATGTCCTAAGTTCAACGTACCGGACCTATGTACGACCAACAATGGAGTATGGAGGAGAGGTGCTCAACCTGGCCAGCTCAAATTGCCTAAAGAAGCTAGACAAGGTTCAAAATAATAACATGAGGCTCATAACTGGAGGAGCTAAATCGACTCCAATACTAGCTATGGAAATCCAAACAGGACTGGAACCCTTGGAAGTCAGAAGAGACAAGTGTCTCCTAAAATTCTGGGAAAAAAATAAAAGAACAAATAGAAAGTTTTGGGAAACATATAAAGCTGCCACTTCCCGCCTCAGAACTCAGATTACTCCAGTAATAAAAGCTCTACAGCTGGAACAAAAATATAACCTTTTCCTTCATGCAGAAGCTGCCCCATTAAATCAACACAATCGAGTCTTTGACAACCTACCTCCAGTTTTTCTAAACCTTGTTGACCAGGTGAAACCAAAGTCACAGGCTATGGATATTGAACTCAGGAAAGCAACATTAATGACCATCAACGAACGATTCCCTGAAAGTGACTGGCTTCATATTTACACAGATGGATCTTCAAACCCTTCAAGTGGAGAAACTGGAGCAGGATATTTTTCAAAATTATTTCAGGGCTCGGTAGCTGTGGGCCTCTGCTGCAGCAATTTTGATGGTGAGGTTGTGGCCATAGGAGAAGCAGCATCATGCGTCATGCGACTTTCGCCGCGGCAGGTTGTATTCCTGATTGATTCACAATCAGCGATTTTGGCAGTTTCCTCTAACACACCAACTGACTGCACCTTGACAGTGTCGTGCAGAGAAAAAATGCAACTATGCCAAGAGGCAGGCTTCAGAATTGCGCTCCAGTGGATTCCCAGCCACGTTGGCACAACAGGGAACGAAAAAGCTGACAACCTCGCCAAGAGTGGGTGCCGTCTACCACAGCCACAAATCAAAATATCACTGGGCTCTGCTTACACCAGGATCCACGCAGCAGCTAAGACGTACTTGAAAACATCACAAGAAAACCTGGCTGTTGGAAAGAGATGGCAAGAACTTTGCACCAACCCCATTCCAAAAAACCTGCCTCGACCTATCAGTGTTGCGCTGTTCCGTCTAACCACGGGACACGACTACCTTCAGGCGCACCTTCATCGCATTGGGCTAGCGGACACGGATCAATGCCCCTTGTGCCAAACAGGAAAGATGGATGGAGACCACCTTCCTGCCTGCCCACAGCTCGAAGCATACAATAGCGACCCAAAAACCAGACTCTCCAAGCTCTACTGGTCTGCACGATGCCAAATGGTCGAGTTACCAAGGGCAGGCGTTGGATAAAGTAAAGTAAAGTAAAGTAAGTAGGTAGGCAATCTTTTTGGTTGTAGAATGTGTTATTGTAGGTGAAGTAATTTTGAGATGTGATTAATTTTGTAAGGTCAATGATTTCGTCAATGTGTGTATGTGGTGTATTTGTGTCTATAAGCATGTTTTTAAGGATGTTGATGGTTTCTGGAATGGGGATGTTTGTATATAGATTTGATATATTGAAAGAGACCAAAGTGGAATTGTGTGTGATATTTACGTTTTTTATTTTGTCTGTTAGATTTAGGCTATGTTTTATGCTACAATGATTATGAAGATTTATATGGCAGAAACTTCAAACTACACCCTACACACATACTTAATACACAATTACATTACAACTCACACACACTTTTTGACATCATACCTCCTAATACTCACAAAATACACCCACACCACCATAATATCCCACCCCTACCCTAACAAAAAATTAACCATAACCAAAGGTGACAAAGGCAACATAATAGTAATTATTAACAATAACAACCTCAACAAAAAAGTACACAACTTCATATAAAATAACAACATACTACACTAAAAGAAGACCCAACAACAAGATACAAATGCTAAAATCTAAGAAGCAATCAACAAAACAAAACTTATTATCCTAGACTACACCAAGAAACACCTAAAACAAATAAAACCAATAGCCCCTAAACTAAACGCCCTGCCCAAACTTCACAAAACAGATATCCTAATACGTCCACTCAACAACCACACAAGCGTCCCTTCTCATCTTCTAGCAAAATTCCTCTACAAAACTATCCGAAACCATATAAAATTTAATACTCATTGAGGCATAAAAAATATCCTAAATCTAATAGACAATAAACTGTAAATATTTATAAACTTGCCTATAGTACCACTTACTTATATTTGTTGAGGACGGCCGTTTCGGGAGATGTGTCCCATTGTCAACTCAGATCGTAACTGATCTCAAGGTTTACGTAGGTTAGGGTGTGGTGGGATATTTTGGTGTTGTGGGTGTATTTTGTGAGTATTAGGAGTTATGATGTCAAATAGTGTTTGTGTGGGTTGTAATGTAATTGTTTATTGAGTATGTGTGTAGGGTGTAGTTTAAAGTGTATGTATACAGTAAAGTCCGGATTATCTGTGGAATAGGGTGGCCCGGCAACGACAGATAACCGAATTTGCCGTATAATCCGCTATGAACAAAGAATACGCAAAACGATCGATAATCGATTATTATACCATAAGTTACACAAATAATGACCCCGGTTAATGCAATTCACAAATAATCTTCAGAGGACAAAATAAATACAGAAAATAATTTAAAATTTTGATGTATTTGACGGATTATAACATGTACATTTATATGTCTAACTATTTACAATACGTACTGTCAAAAGTAAGTATGTATGTACATATGTAATTTCCTTTACACATAATACAAAAAAATCTGTCACTTTCGTCTTTGTTTTGTGCGCATTGATTTAGCTTTAATGTGCTATCTAAGTTTCTTGAGAACCATTTTGTTGCACAGTGTCTACTTGTGTCACAAAGCCATAGAGATCTATAATGTATATGACAGATATGGATAATGCATATGTCACGTCCTAGACTATTTATAGCAGAGATTAGCTGACATTTGTTTATAATCTTATGATACACATTAAGTTTTCGGGCGTCCAAGCATTTTGTCATTGTCTCTTATATACAGTAGTCTGCTCGCCCCTTTTATTTCGCTGGCCCGCGTCGGGATGCTTACCTTTCAATGTAAAAATTAGTACGTACATATTTACATATCTATTTCCTTCATCTTAACTTCTATTAAGCCTTATATGTATTTACGTCGTAATTCACTGTTTGGAAATTTAAACACATTAATCTGATTGGAATAAAATTTTGATATTTTTTAAATGTCAAAACTGGGGCACGAATTGCAAGTTAGTTTGTAAATTCCAGTGGCGATGTAAATGTAGTCGATTTTGTTGTTGGGTTTAAATTGTTTATTGAGAGTGTAGTGTGGGGAGTAAGCTCTTTTGCAATTGTATTTTCGTAGTGTGTTGGTAAGGTTGTGGGTTTTGGATGATCTGTATGGTATTGATAAGTATTTTATGGGATTGTCCTGTTGTGTGTTTGTATTTGGGTTATTAGATTTATTTTTTAGGCAGTTATATAATTTGTCAATCATTGTTGGGTTGTATCCGTTAGTTTGTGCTATATGTTTTATGGTGTTTAACTCCTGGTAGTGTTCTTCTTTGTTTAGCGGTGTTTTAAGCAGGCGATATATCATAGTGTTGTAAGTGGCTAGTTTAAGTTGGTGAGGATGGTTTGAGGAGCTGTGAATGGCCGTATTGGTACTAGTGGGTTTTCAGTATATATTCAGTTAATGTGTTTGTTTGTCTGTTTTTTTAATTGTAAGGTCTAGGAAGTTGAGAGTTTTGTTGTTCGGTGTTGATGGTATATGTTAGTTTTGGATGTATGGAATTAAGGTATTTTAGAAATATGTGTGCTCGGCGTGTGTTAACTTTATATAATGTTATGATATCATCGACGTATCTGTAACACTAAATTATGTTATCTGAGTATTTATTTTTGTGTAAAATGTGGTTTTCTTTAGTATGGTGTATGAATATTTCAACTAAGATGCTAGCTATGAGGGAGCCCATAGGTAGGCAATCTTTTTGGTTGTAGAATGTGTTATTGTAGGTGAAGTAATTTTGAGATGTGATTAATTTTGTAAGGTCAATGATTTCGTCAATGTGTGTATGTGGTGTATTTGTGTCTATAAGCATGTTTTTAAGGATGTTGATGGTTTCTGGAATGGGGATGTTTGTATATAGATTTGATATATTGAAAGAGACCAAAGTGGAATTGTGTGTGATATTTACGTTTTTTATTTTGTCTGTTAGATGTAGGCTATGTTTTATGTTACAATGATTATTAAGATTTATATGGCAGAAACTTCAAACTACACCCTACACACATACTTAATACACAATTACATTACAACTCACACACACTTTTTGACATCATACCTCCTAATACTCACAAAATACACCCACACCACCATAATATCCCACCCCTACCCTAACAAAAAATTAACCATAACCAAAGGTGACAAAGGCAACATAACAGTAATTATTAACAATAACAACCTCAACAAAAAAGTACACAACTTCATATAAAATAACAACATACTACACTAAAAGAAGACCCAACAACAAGATACAAATGCTAAAATCTAAGAAGCAATCAACAAAACAAAACTTATTATCCTAGACTACACCAAGAAACACCTAAAACAAATAAAACCAATAGCCCCTAAACTAAACGCCCTGCCCAAACTTCACAAAACAGATATCCTAATACGTCCATTCAACAACCACACAAGCGTCCCTTCTCATCTTCTAGCAAAATTCCTCTACAAAACTATCCGAAACCATATAAAATTTAATACTCATTGAGGCATAAAAAATATCCTAAATCTAATAGACAATAAACTGTAAATATTTATAAACTTGCCTATAGTACCACTTACTTATATATGTTGAGGACGGCCGTTTCGGGAGATGTGTCCCATTGTCAACTCAGATCGTAACTGATCTCAAGGTTTACGTAGGTTAGGGTGTGGTGGAATATTTTGGTGTTGTGGGTGTATTTTGTGAGTATTAGGAGTTATGATGTCAAATAGTGTTTGTGTGGGTTGTAATGTAATTGTTTATTGAGTATGTGTGTAGGGTGTAGTTTAAAGTGTATGTATACAGTAAAGTCCGGATTATCCGTGGAATAGGGTGGCCCGGCAACGACGGATAACCGAATTTGCTGTATAATCCGCTATGAACAAAGAATACGCAAAGCGATCGATAATCGATTATTATACCATAAGTTACACAATTAATGACCCCGGTTAATGCAATTCACAAATAATCTTCAGAGGACAAAATAAATACAGAAAATAATTTAAAATTTTGATGTATTTGACGGATTATAACATGTACATTTATATGTCTAACTATTTACAATACGTACTGTCAAAAGTAAGTATGTATGTACATATGTAATTTCCTTTACACATAATACAAAAAAATCTGTCACTTTCGTCTTTGTTTTGTGCGCATTGATTTAGCTTTAATGTGCTATCTAAGTTTCTTGAGAACCATTTTGTTGCACAGTGTCTACTTGTGTCACAAAGCCATAGAGATCTATAATGTATATGACAGATATGGATAATGCATATGTCACGTCCTAGACTATTTATAGCAGAGATTAGCTGACATTTGTTTATAATCTTATGATACACATTAAGTTTTCGGGCGTCCAAGCATTTTGTCATTGTCTCTTATATACAGTAGTCTGCTCGCCCCTTTTATTTCGCTGGCCCGCGTCGGGATGCTTACCTTTCAATGTAAAAATTAGTACGTACATATTTACATATCTATTTCCTTCATCTTAACTTCTATTAAGCCTTATATGTATTTACGTCGTAATTCACTGTTTGGAAATTTAAACACATTAATCTGATTGGAATAAAATTTTGATATTTTTTAAATGTCAAAACTGGGGCACGAATTGCAAGTTAGTTTGTAAATTCCAGTGGCGATGTAAATGTAGTCGATTTTGTTGTTGGGTTTAAATTGTTTATTGAGAGTGTAGTGTGGGGAGTAAGCTCTTTTGCAATTGTATTTTCGTAGTGTGTTGGTAAGGTTGTGGGTTTTGGATGATCTGTATGGTATTGATAAGTATTTTATGGGATTGTCCTGTTGTGTGTTTGTATTTGGGTTATTAGATTTATTTTTTAGGCAGTTATATAATTTGTCAATCATTGTTGGGTTGTATCCGTTAGTTTGTGCTATATGTTTTATGGTGTTTAACTCCTGGTAGTGTTCTTCTTTGTTTAGCGGTGTTTTAAGCAGGCGATATATCATAGTGTTGTAAGTGGCTAGTTTAAGTTGGTGAGGATGGTTTGAGGAGCTGTGAATGGCCGTATTGGTACTAGTGGGTTTTCAGTATATATTCAGTTAATGTGTTTGTTTGTCTGTTTTTTTAATTGTAAGGTCTAGGAAGTTGAGAGTTTTGTTGTTCGGTGTTGATGGTATATGTTAGTTTTGGATGTATGGAATTAAGGTATTTTAGAAATATGTGTGCTCGGCGTGTGTTAACTTTATATAATGTTATGATATCATCGACGTATCTGTAACACTAAATTATGTTATCTGAGTATTTATTTTTGTGTAAAATGTGGTTTTCTTCAGTATGGTGTATGAATATTTCAACTAAGATGCTAGCTATGAGGGGCCCATAGGTAGGCAATCTTTTTGGTTGTAGAATGTGTTATTGTAGGTGAAGTAATTTTGAGATGTGATTAATTTTGTAAGGTCAATGATTTCGTCAATGTGTGTATGTGGTGTATTTGTGTCTATAAGCATGTTTTTAAGGATGTTGATGGTTTCTGGAATGGGGATGTTTGTATATAGATTTGATATATTGAAAGAGACCAAAGTGGAATTGTGTGTGATATTTACGTTTTTTATTTTGTCTGTTAGATGTAGGCTATGTTTTATGTTACAATGATTATTAAGATTTATATGGCAGAAACTTCAAACTACACCCTACACACATACTTAATACACAATTACATTACAACTCACACACACTTTTTGACATCATACCTCCTAATACTCACAAAATACACCCACACCACCATAATATCCCACCCCTACCCTAACAAAAAATTAACCATAACCAAAGGTGACAAAGGCAACATAACAGTAATTATTAACAATAACAACCTCAACAAAAAAGTACACAACTTCATATAAAATAACAACATACTACACTAAAAGAAGACCCAACAACAAGATACAAATGCTAAAATCTAAGAAGCAATCAACAAAACAAAACTTATTATCCTAGACTACACCAAGAAACACCTAAAACAAATAAAACCAATAGCCCCTAAACTAAACGCCCTGCCCAAACTTCACAAAACAGATATCCTAATACGTCCATTCAACAACCACACAAGCGTCCCTTCTCATCTTCTAGCAAAATTCCTCTACAAAACTATCCGAAACCATATAAAATTTAATACTCATTGAGGCATAAAAAATATCCTAAATCTAATAGACAATAAACTGTAAATATTTATAAACTTGCCTATAGTACCACTTACTTATATATGTTGAGGACGGCCGTTTCGGGAGATGTGTCCCATTGTCAACTCAGATCGTAACTGATCTCAAGGTTTACGTAGGTTAGGGTGTGGTGGAATATTTTGGTGTTGTGGGTGTATTTTGTGAGTATTAGGAGTTATGATGTCAAATAGTGTTTGTGTGGGTTGTAATGTAATTGTTTATTGAGTATGTGTGTAGGGTGTAGTTTAAAGTGTATGTATACAGTAAAGTCCGGATTATCCGTGGAATAGGGTGGCCCGGCAACGACGGATAACCGAATTTGCTGTATAATCCGCTATGAACAAAGAATACGCAAAACGATCGATAATCGATTATTATACCATAAGTTACACAATTAATGACCCCGGTTAATGCAATTCACAAATAATCTTCAGAGGACAAAATAAATACAGAAAATAATTTAAAATTTTGATGTATTTGACGGATTATAACATGTACATTTATATGTCTAACTATTTACAATACGTACTGTCAAAAGTAAGTATGTATGTACATATGTAATTTCCTTTACACATAATACAAAAAAATCTGTCACTTTCGTCTTTGTTTTGTGCGCATTGATTTAGCTTTAATGTGCTATCTAAGTTTCTTGAGAACCATTTTGTTGCACAGTGTCTACTTGTGTCACAAAGCCATAGAGATCTATAATGTATATGACAGATATGGATAATGCATATGTCACGTCCTAGACTATTTATAGCAGAGATTAGCTGACATTTGTTTATAATCTTATGATACACATTAAGTTTTCGGGCGTCCAAGCATTTTGTCATTGTCTCTTATATACAGTAGTCTGCTCGCCCCTTTTATTTCGCTGGCCCGCGTCGGGATGCTTACCTTTCAATGTAAAAATTAGTACGTACATATTTACATATCTATTTCCTTCATCTTAACTTCTATTAAGCCTTATATGTATTTACGTCGTAATTCACTGTTTGGAAATTTAAACACATTAATCTGATTGGAATAAAATTTTGATATTTTTTAAATGTCAAAACTGGGGCACGAATTGCAAGTTAGTTTGTAAATTCCAGTGGCGATGTAAATGTAGTCGATTTTGTTGTTGGGTTTAAATTGTTTATTGAGAGTGTAGTGTGGGGAGTAAGCTCTTTTGCAATTGTATTTTCGTAGTGTGTTGGTAAGGTTGTGGGTTTTGGATGATCTGTATGGTATTGATAAGTATTTTATGGGATTGTCCTGTTGTGTGTTTGTATTTGGGTTATTAGATTTATTTTTTAGGCAGTTATATAATTTGTCAATCATTGTTGGGTTGTATCCGTTAGTTTGTGCTATATGTTTTATGGTGTTTAACTCCTGGTAGTGTTCTTCTTTGTTTAGCGGTGTTTTAAGCAGGCGATATATCATAGTGTTGTAAGTGGCTAGTTTAAGTTGGTGAGGATGGTTTGAGGAGCTGTGAATGGCCGTATTGGTACTAGTGGGTTTTCAGTATATATTCAATTAATGTGTTTGTTTGTCTGTTTTTTTAATTGTAAGGTCTAGGAAGTTGAGAGTTTTGTTGTTCGGTGTTGATGGTATATGTTAGTTTTGGATGTATGGAATTAAGGTATTTTAGAAATATGTGTGCTCGGCGTGTGTTAACTTTATATAATGTTATGATATCATCGACGTATCTGTAACACTAAATTATGTTATCTGAGTATTTATTTTTGTGTAAAATGTGGTTTTCTTCAGTATGGTGTATGAATATTTCAACTAAGATGCTAGCTATGAGGGAGCCCATAGGTAGGCAATCTTTTTGGTTGTAGAATGTGTTATTGTAGGTGAAGTAATTTTGAGATGTGATTAATTTTTTAAGGTCAATGATTTCGTCAATGTGTGTATGTGGTGTATTTGTGTCTATAAGCATGTTTTTAAGGATGTTGATGGTTTCTGGAATGGGGATGTTTGTATATAGATTTGATATATTGAAAGAGACCAAAGTGGAATTGTGTGTGATATTTACGTTTTTTATTTTGTCTGTTAGATGTAGGCTATGTTTTATGTTACAATGATTATTAAGATTTATATGGCAGAAACTTCAAACTACACCCAACACACATACTTAATACACAATTACATTACAACTCACACACACTTTTTGACATCATACCTCCTAATACTCACAAAATACACCCACACCACCATAATATCCCACCCTTACCCTAACAAAAAATTAACCATAACCAAAGGTGACAAAGGCAACATAACAGTAATTATTAACAATAACAACCTCAACAAAAAAGTACACAACTTCATATAAAATAACAACATACTACACTAAAAGAAGACCCAACAACAAGATACAAATGCTAAAATCTAAGAAGCAATCAACAAAACAAAACTTATTATCCTAGACTACACCAAGAAACACCTAAAACAAATAAAACCAATAGCCCCTAAACTAAACGCCCTGCCCAAACTTCACAAAACAGATATCCTAATACGTCCACTCAACAACCACACAAGCGTCCCTTCTCATCTTCTAGCAAAATTCCTCCACAAAACTATCCGAAACCATATAAAATTTAATACTCATTGAGGCATAAAAAATATCCTAAATCTAATAGACAATAAACTGTAAATATTTATAAACTTGCCTATAGTACCACTTACTTATATTTGTTGAGGACGGCCGTTTCGGGAGATGTGTCCCATTGTCAACTCAGATCGTAACTGATCTCAAGGTTTACGTAGGTTAGGGTGTGGTGGGATATTTTGGTGTTGTGGGTGTATTTTGTGAGTATTAGGAGTTATGATGTCAAATAGTGTTTGTGTGGGTTGTAATGTAATTGTTTATTGAGTATGTGTGTAGGGTGTAGTTTAAAGTGTATGTATACAGTAAAGTCCGGATTATCCGTGGAATAGGGTGGCCCGGCAACGACGGATAACCGAATTTGCCGTATAATCCGCTATGAACAAAGAATACGCAAAACGATCGATAATCGATTATTATACCATAAGTTACACAAATAATGACCCCGGTTAATGCAATTCACAAATAATCTTCAGAGGACAAAATAAATACAGAAAATAATTTAAAATTTTGATGTATTTGACGGATTATAACATGTACATTTATATGTCTAACTATTTACAATACGTACTGTCAAAAGTAAGTATGTATGTACATATGTAATTTCCTTTACACATAATACAAAAAAATCTGTCACTTTCGTCTTTGTTTTGTGCGCATTGATTTAGCTTTAATGTGCTATCTAAGTTTCTTGAGAACCATTTTGTTGCACAGTGTCTACTTGTGTCACAAAGCCATAGAGATCTATAATGTATATGACAGATATGGATAATGCATATGTCACGTCCTAGACTATTTATAGCAGAGATTAGCTGACATTTGTTTATAATCTTATGATACACATTAAGTTTTCGGGCGTCCAAGCATTTTGTCATTGTCTCTTATATACAGTAGTCTGCTCGCCCCTTTTATTTCGCTGGCCCGCGTAGGGATGCTTACCTTTCAATGTAAAAATTAGTACGTACATATTTACATATCTATTTCCTTCATCTTAACTTCTATTAAGCCTTATATGTATTTACGTCGTAATTCACTGTTTGGAAATTTAAACACATTAATCTGATTGGAATAAAATTTTGATATTTTTTAAATGTCAAAACTGGGGCACGAATTGCAAGTTAGTTTGTAAATTCCAGTGGCGATGTAAATGTAGTCGATTTTGTTGTTGGGTTTAAATTGTTTATTGAGAGTGTAGTGTGGGGAGTAAGCTCTTTTGCAATTGTATTTTCGTAGTGTGTTGGTAAGGTTGTGGGTTTTGGATGATCTGTATGGTATTGATAAGTATTTTATGGGATTGTCCTGTTGTGTGTTTGTATTTGGGTTATTAGATTTATTTTTTAGGCAGTTATATAATTTGTCAGTCATTGTTGGGTTGTATCCGTTAGTTTGTGCTATATGTTTTATGGTGTTTAACTCCTGGTAGTGTTCTTCTTTGTTTAGCGGTGTTTTAAGCAGGCGATATATCATAGTGTTGTAAGTGGCTAGTTTAAGTTGGTGAGGATGGTTTGAGGAGCTGTGAATGGCCGTATTGGTACTAGTGGGTTTTCAGTATATATTCAATTAATGTGTTTGTTTGTCTGTTTTTTTAATTGTAAGGTCTAGGAAGTTGAGAGTTTTGTTGTTCGGTGTTGATGGTATATGTTAGTTTTGGATGTATGGAATTAAGGTATTTTAGAAATATGTGTGCTCGGCGTGTGTTAACTTTATATAATGTTATGATATCATCGACGTATCTGTAACACTAAATTATGTTATCTGAGTATTTATTTTTGTGTAAAATGTGGTTTTCTTCAGTATGGTGTATGAATATTTCAACTAAGATGCTAGCTATGAGGGAGCCCATAGGTAGGCAATCTTTTTGGTTGTAGAATGTGTTATTGTAGGTGAAGTAATTTTGAGATGTGATTAATTTTGTAAGGTCAATGATTTCGTCAATGTGTGTATTGCGGCGGGCAATATTCTCTTGGAATACATGCCGCAAAAAGATAAAATTTAAAACATAGAGAGTCAAAATTCCTTTTAAGTAAAACAAACCAAGCCACCGTAAGAAGGGTTAGAAACTTAAATTTAAGGTCGTTTGCAAGGGGAAGATGGTCAATTTTGACCTAGAGTGACCATCGACATTTCCAGAGATAAAGCAAGACGAGAAAAATCAAAAATAAAGAATAATAAAATTCCATCAGAAGCACCCTTAAAGAGTTATACGGCTTGATCGAAAAAGTGGATTGAATCGATCTGTCTATCAATTTTGCGAGCCGTTACGCACTTGTACAAAAGGAGTGCGCGCGCCGATCAGGCGACATAAATAAAGCATCCTTATTGGTTGTCAACTCGTGGGAACGGACTGCAGGGTGGGGGTGTTTCCCTGTTTGAGAAGAAGCCAAGCGTCCTGAGCCCCAGCTAAACCAGGACTCTCGAAGGGTAAGGTCGGTGTCGGGCGTAGCTCCGGTAAAACAATGAACAGTAGTTTTGTTACCGTTAATAGTTCAAAAACTATGAGTGGCTAGGGAAAGTTCGTTTCGTTGAGATGTCGTGACGCTGTAGTTTAGTGTATGGGGCCCTTTCGCATTTCAAGATCGCGGCGAAAGAGGTTTCCCCATAAATTTCCATCAAATTATGTGCGAGCGTCGTTAAATGTGTGTGTTGCAGCCTTACTAGAAAGACAAGGCGATGTGAACAGTGTAACCTAGCAAACAGTTTTTAAAAGAGTGAGTCTAAATTTGTAACAAAATTAAACAAAATTTAACTAAATTGATAAACGTTTTTAAAAGATTTTTCTATTTCTTTTCTGTGTTAAAAAATGCCCAAGAACTGTGTTAAAAGAAGGGCTTCAAGCTAAAATTTTATTAGTAACTGTTAAAATTTAAAAGAGGTGCGAATGTCATCGAAGAAAGAAGATGGGAGAATTTCAACCAAAGGGTGAAGCGAGCTGATCTACCTGAGGCGTACCAGACACACAAAGGGATGGAGGATTTCAAAGATGGCGGCAACGCGTGGGAAGTCATCAAAGTATACTTACGTGGGAACGATGCAACAGCCAAGCCGGACCTTCCCCAACCCCGCTGGAGAGAAAGGGAGAGACGAAGAAGAGAGGGAGAAAATAGGCAAGCCGTGCTTTGTGTGGATTCAGGTCAGATCTTATTTGTCTTCCCTTTGCAAATTAAAAATTTTAATTTGAAGAATTTTTTCTAAATTGGGAAAATGTTATAAAATTTAAATAAATTTTCAAACCATTAACAGTAAACTTTGAATTTTATAAGTAAATGCTGGTGGCTTTGTTTTAAAGAGTGGGGGGTTTCAAGATGGCGATGCCATAAAAGCAGAAATTATGTAGTATTTCATGAATGTAAGGGAAATAGAAATTTTAGATTAGAACTTATGTAAAGGGAAAGGGTTTTAAATAAACAAATCAAATAAAGGGATTTAAATTAATTAAAGAGTTAAAATCTTATGAAGGTGTAAAGAATTTAAATAAAAGATGTGTTGAAATAAAGTTAAATATAATTTGCTAAAGGTAAATATCCAAGATGGCGGACAAAAGGCCATTGTTTACAACAGCTGATTGGAAGGCTATGCTTTAGTTTCAGGTACTCCTATAAACAGGAGTGTTATTTCATATAATTAAATTAAACTAAATTGGTATTTTATTTAGAAGGAGTCATTACGACATTTTTCCATATGAAACAAATTGACATAAATTGTTCTCATATAAAATAAACAAGGGTTATAACAAATTGAAGCTTTTTAAATTTAAACTGTTGATCTTATTTAGAAAAGGGTGAAATTATATATGTGTATTAAATAAATTAAATCAAACCAAGGTTTGAGTAAAAATGAAGGGTTATGATTTTGATATGTGTAGATTTTAAATATTTTAAAAAGTGCAACAAAAGAGTTAAGTTAACCAAGAGATTTTAAATTTGTAAGTGGGTCTAGCTAACCATAAAAATATGTTAATATAAGTTTTCCTTTTTGAATTATAAGTATATATATTGTTTATTTCATGATTTATATGTATGTAAAATAATATGTTGGTGATAGGGTAACTTAGAAAAGAAAAATGAGATTTTTGCAAATTGGTTTAAATATAAATTATATAAAATAAAGGCAAATGGGCTAGTAGCCACTTAGCAAAGGTTACTCAAGATTTATTAAATATCAATTTCCTTCAGAAATTGCATTGATAAATTTTAAATAAATTTTAATTAAACTTCAGTATGTATAATTTTAATGAAGAAAGGGTTAATTCAAATGAGAACCAAAGGGTTTTTTATTTTATATAAAAAGGGTTAAATAAATTTTAAAATTTGTAAATTTCTTTGTAAATGATCAAGGATCAGTTTAAAAGGGTGTAACTAGGTTTTAATAAATATAAATAAATTTCATTATGTGAATTTTCATGCCGAAAGGGTTAATCAAATAGTAACCAAAGGGTTAAATATTTTCTAGTGAAAGGGTTAAGTGAATTTAAATAAATTTGTAGATTTTGTAAATGAGTGAAGATATGTTTGAAAAAGGTTTTAAATAATGTTTCAGTAAACGATTGAATTAAAATATGTATTTAAATATTATAATTTCAATATGGGAAGGTGTTTGAATTTATTCAGCAGATGTTTTAACAATTTTTATAAATTATGATTTGATGTTCAGTAAATATTTTGATAATCTTGTAGGAGATATGGCTATATGTTTTATATATAATTTTTGTTTCAGTATGTACTTCATAATTGGTTTTTATATAATTTGATATGTTTTATGAAATTGTTTTTAGGTTGTTTGGTAAAATTGATTGAAACTTTACCTGCTAAAGTAAATAGAAATTGAATTCTAAAATGCTCATTTTAAATTGATAAAGATATAGAAAAAATTTTTATTATTTACATGGCTATGTAAAATATGGCCATAAATAAAGTAGCGTGTTTAGAAAGTTTAAACCAATTGAACAAAATGTGAAAAGTAGGGATCTTTCGGAGTGTGTTGAAAAGTAAGGCTTTGCTTGAATCCAAAAGGTTAAAGCGAATATTTGTAATTTGTAACATTTAAAGTTTCAGTAAAAAGTTAAGTAAACAAAACCAACTATTGACAATTAAAATTGCAAGGTTGAGAACCGGGGATACTGAAATAAAGTTAGGACAAGCTGTAAAGGGTTGTTAAAAAGTCACTTAAGGGAAAAGAGAATTTTTTAATTTGAAGATAAGAACAAGAATTTCAGGTAGTAAAGGGTTATATTTTCGACAAGTAAGATTGACCGTCAAGTAGAGAAAAGTTTTACGCTTTGGCATACTCCGATTGAAAGAAAATTAAAATCGTAAATTCTTAATTTAAATTTTAATGTCAACTAAAATAAGCAGAGTATGGTTTCTTAACTGGTAAGAACCAACACAAAGGATATTTTTAAGTCAAATAAATTGCAGACTGTGCATTGTAATATTAAATTTTAAATTTTTTAAAATTAAAAAATAAATATTTTTTAACTAACTTGCAAACAAACTGAGTATTATTTTAAACAAGTTTCTTACACTCTCCTACAGCTGATATGGTCATTTTGCCGTTTAGATGTCTTTCAAAAGAACCCATCCCCCGGGATGACTTACCCGTTAAGGGTAGAATCCGCAGCAAGTTAGGTTTTTTCTTTTTTAAGTCCAGTGACTTGTTCTCTGGCAGATTTTGGCGAGCATTGCACAGCGTTCGTGGTTTTGGCTGCGAGCGGCTCGTTTCAAAATTCTTGCTCTGCAATGGGAGTTGGTGGGCGGACTTGCGCGCGCGTGTTGGTCAACGGTTGGGTTGACGGCGCCGTGCGTAGGTGGTGGCCCGGTCCGTTGCAGTTAGTAAGATGGCGCCCGAAATGTGGGGCCGACGGGTAAAGTTGCGGATTTTCCCGTATAAATATTTCGGTCTCTATTAAAATCATAAAAAGACATGGCGAAATTCGACCTAGGAAGTGTAAGAAATAAAAAATAAAATGTTAAAGAAAAGAGTTAGATTGCAGTTTTAGGTTGAAACACTAGTAAATTAATTAAAATTAAGATAAGAAAATGAAATTAAGAGGTAAATAGTTTAGTATGAGAAATAGTTTTTAAAGAGTTAAGAAAGTAAAGTAGGGGTAAATAGTAGTAAGTAGAAAGAAGGAAACACATAGACGAACGCGCGCATAGGAAACACACGCACGACATCCAACGACACTTTTATGTAAATTAAAGGATTTTATAGAAAAGTTTAGAATTAGGGTTTAGAAAGAAGGAAAGGATTAAAAACAAAAAGGAGATAAACAAAACAGAAGCCATGGCAACACAAAAGCAGCAGGAAAGAAGTGAAATGGAAAAGCTAATGGCGATGCTAAGGAAAGAAAGAGAACAAGAAAAATTAGAAAGAAAACAGGAGAAAGAACAGGATGAGGCTAAAAGACAGCAAAAGGAAGAACAGGATGAGGCTAAAAGACAGCAAAAGGAAGAACAGGATGAGGCTAAAAGACTGCAAAAGGAAGAACAGGATGAGGCTAAAAGACAGCAGGAAAAAGAAAAGGAGAGATTAGAAAGACAGAAGGAGAAAGAACAGGATAGGTTAGAAAGACAAAAGAAGGAAGAACAGGAAAGGTTAGAAAGACAAAAGGAGAAGGAAGAGGGGAGGTTAGAAAGGGAGACAGAAAGGAAGGAGGAAGAGATGAGGAGATATAAAGAGAGAGAACAAGCCGAGTTAAGATGGCAAAATGAAGAAGCGAGAAGGATAAGGGAAGCAGAAGAAAAAGAGGGCAGGAGAAAAAAGAAACAACAAGAGAAAGAACAGGAAAAGAAAGAGAGAGAAGAAAAAGAAAAAAGGGATAGAGAAGAAATGAAACAATTCCAAGAAAGGATGGCGGAAAAGTTTAAAAGTCATAAGGACGACATAGCCCAGCACATGGTGAGCATGGACGCAAGAGTGTCGACTTATGAGAGCAAAGTCGACCAATTACAAGTAAGGATCGAAAAGGAGGAAGAAGAGCAACTGGAGCAGGACAAGAAAATCGTGGACCTGCAAACAGGCCTGCAGAAAGTGGAAACCAGCGTTAAAAGAGTAGCGGACAAAGTAAGGAGTGCAGGTGCACAAGCGACAAGCGTTAGCTGGATAAAACCACGGGCCTGGGATTATCAGGAGCTTGCAGGAGCAAAAAGGATCGAGTATTATGGAAAAGACAACGAAGATCCGGTAGCGTTTATAAAGAGCATGGAGGAGCTCTTTGATGAAGTAGACCCCATGTTAGAAGAGGAGACCAAACTGAAGATGGTGGTCAGAAATTTAAAAGGAACGGCAGAAGCCTGGTGGAAGGCAGTGATGAATCCAGGAGACCAGTATGGACAGTTTAAGGCTAAGTTTTTAGCCAGATACTGGGGTTTTGCTGCGCAAGAGAAAATAAGGCGGCAGTTAGACACTGGGAAGTATTATGAAATGGGACCCTACAGCAAGTCCGAGTACTTCGTAGTAATGGTTAACAAAGCCAGAAATTTGGACCCGCCGATACCAGAGCGATACCTTGTGAACAAGGTGATGACGCATTTCGGAAGGGAGGTCCGGAATGCTAGCCTTGGAGTTCATAGGGAGTCAGTGGCCAGTGCCATTGATTTCCTGAACGGCGTGGAGACGGACAACGGGAGCCGGGGTATAAATGGGAGAGAGGTGCCGCCTAGGTACCAACAGAGGCCACCTCCAAATATGAGGCCTCCTCACCCAAGGAACAACACAAATGGGAACCCCAGGCCGGAGAGAGAGACCAGACCACCTCCAAGACAGAACGTGGAACCAAGAAATAGGACAAGGAGTCCAAAAAACGAGGCGGGAGGGTCTCGTGCGAAATAGAAGAAAACAGACAACATAGAGACAGACAATGGCGAGCAAAAGGAACCGAGACCCGGAACAAAGAAATGAAAAAAAATATTGGTAGTATAAAAGAGAGTAAAAGAACAGTAAAAGAAAAAGAGGCAAAAAGGAGTTACATCTGACAGAGAAGCGAGCAAAAACGTGCTGGAAGGAGAAGGCAAAAGGGAACAGAGTGGAAACAGGGCGATGGGTGGGGCAGAGCCCAAGGATGCTGTAGAACAGCTACCCAGTAACAGTAAGGAAGGAAGAAAGGAAGAATTTGAGAGAAAAAGTAGGCAGCAGGAAGCTGCAAAACAAGGAGGCCCAAAGAGTTCCAGTGACCTAGCCAAGACCCAAGAAGGAAGCGGAAATGCAAGCAAACTCGAAGAAACTCAGAATCAGGAAAACAAAGAAGGAGGCGAAAAGCCAGAAAAAATAAGAGCCACAGCTCAACAGCCAGACATGGAACAAACAAGGTAGTTAGGAGGTCTCAATATGGAGATACGAGACGACCTGCTCGAGGAGGAAGGTTTGTTGCCCCGACAATCCCAGAATTCTGAGGAATGCCCTGCACTCATAGGCGCTATCTGGCAACAGGTAGTGCGTGTTGAGATTGACACCGGCGCGGGCGGACGTATCCGTTATACAGGGCAACCTGTATAACGAGCTGAAGCGCCAAGGGAAAGAATTCTTGGAATTGCCGGTAAGCAATACGGGCATTATTATGGCGGTGAAGACACCCCAGATAAGAGTCTGTAAGCAGGCCTTTATTCCTCTGAGTTTGGGAGGTCATGTAATAGAGAGTAGCTTCATGGTGGTGGAACGCTTACGGGCGGAAATTGTCATGGGTTGCGATCTGTTACATCGACTCAAAGCCCGTATCAACATGGAGAGACGCTTCATGACTTTCGAGGTCGAAGGAGAGATTGCTAGTCTCGACTTCATAAGACCTAAACAAGACCATCCAAACACATCCATTGCTAACTTGGAAGCTCAAGAAGGAGAAGATGTAAGATCTACACAAGACCATCCAGGAGAGCTCCAAGAGAATAGTAGGAGAGCAAAAATCGACAAGGTGGGATGGATTGGTACAAGCGAAGAAGAGGGGCTTGTACTGGCGCCAGCCGAACACCAGGCTGACGTCGTTACCCCTATCGAGAACCCGGAGTGGCCGAGTCTCGGGGGGGGATGGGGACATGGATCCCAATCTGAGGGAAATGTTGGAGCAGAAGTGGCAAAAGAAAAACCAGATACAGAATTAACACAGAGATGTAGTGAACAGGAGAAAAAGGGAAAACCAGAAGGCCAGGAGGCAAAAGAAATAGAGCAAAGTGAAAGCAAGAAGGGAGCAGCAACTTTAAGCAAAAGAAGAGGAGCCGATGGCAAAGCAAACAGGAATGTGCCGGAAGGGAGGAGCAAAGAAGGTCATACACGTGGAACTAGGGCGGAAAAAAGGGCAGAGCCCGAGAAAGCCGAAAGTAGGCACAAAAAGTATAAAGGACAAGAGGAAGAAATAGGAGGAAAAGTACAGAGAGGACAAGGAGGCCCAGAATGTTCCTACGACCATGCGGAAATCCCGGAAGGAAACAAGGATGCGAGCGAGCCAGAGGACAAGAAAAACAAGCGTAATAGGAAGGAAAAAGGAGGAGAAAAGAGAACTCAGGACAAGGCAAAAAGAAGTAGACCCAGATACAGGATGAGGAGGAGATTAGGAGTTGTAAATTGGAAGAGTAGAGTAAAGAGAAAGAAACACAAAAATTATAAAAATGGCCAAACACTGAAACCACGTCGAGTATACAATGTAAGAAACCTAAGTACAATACAGCAGCAGGATGAAAATAAATCGATTCTCACAAAGACTCAGGAGGAAAGGCTGGAAAAATTAATAGAGGAATACAAAGAGGTATTCAGCGAGACTCCAGGAAGGTCCAATAAGTATAAACATAAATTGAAAATATATGAGGATAAACCATTTATAAAGAGGAGTTATCCGATCCCTATAAACTATAGGAAACAGGTCCAACAGGAAATCGACGTTATGCTGGCCAACGACATCATCGAGAGGTCAAGAACGCCATACATCAACCCGATGGTAATGGTCCTCAAGCCAGACAAATCCATCAGACTATGCCTTGATGCTAGGAGACTAAATGACATCACTGTACCAGATTACGAAAGCGCACCAGCGATTGACGAGATTCTAAGGAAAGGAAGATGTAAGAGGTATATCTCCAAGATTGATCTCACGTCTAGTTTTTGGCAAATACCTCTTACACATGACTCCAAGAAGTATACGGGGTTCCTCTTCAACAACAAGGTGTACAACTTCAAGGTAGTGCCTTTCGGACTACAGAACTCCTTAGCGGCATTGGTTAGGACGGTGGATTTGACGCTGGGACAGGAATTAGAGGAAAACATTCTAGCATACGTCGACGACCTGTTATGCTTGTCTGAGACGTTCGAGGAACACCTCGAACATTTACGAACGATCTTCACCAAATTCAGGGAAGGAAACTTGACAATAAATCCAAGAAAAACATTTTTCTGTCAGGAGGAGGTGAAATTCCTAGGATACATCTTTACTCAGGAAGGGGTACGAACAGACCCAGAGAAGCTACAGGCCATACACGATTTCCCAGTGCCTAAAAATAAAAAGCAATTACAATCGTTTCTAGGATTTGTGAATTACTATGCTCGTTTTACGAGCAAGTATTCACAGGAAACCTCACCTCTTTTAAAGCTCCTGCGCAAGCAACAACCCTGGATTTGGAACTCAGACATGCAGGCGGCTTTTGATCGTGTCAAAGGGTTGTTTCTCGAGGCAGTAACGATTACACACCCAAGAGCTGGGCAGGATGTCTTCCTACAAACGGATGCCAGCCACATAGCGATAGCAAGTCAACTCTATCAAAAGGACGATAACGGGGATTTGGCGGTTATTGGATTCGCTAGTAGGACCCTCAAGAAAGCAGAATTGTCATACAGCGTGTGCGAGAAAGAACTGCTGGCCATTGTGCACGGCCTCAAGAAATTTAGACCACTTATATTAGGAGCGCCGTTGCACATCATCACTGATAACAAGGCATTGCAATTTTTAAACACCTGCAACTTCACCAACTCTCGCATCACCAGATGGACACTAGCGATCCAAGAATACCAACCCTCCGTTATTCACTGCCCTGGCAAGGAGAACATACCTTGCGATACGGTCAGCCGCATGTACCAGGCACAAAGCGGGATCGGAAAACTAAAGAACGAGCAGGCAGTTATCAGGCTAAATGAATTGAAAAGCGAGAGACCCTTAAGACAAATAATCCTATCATTGAAAGAAGGACAAAGGGAACAAATAGATTTAAATAATATAACAGAAAATATACAAAGGTACCCGAGATACGAGGTAATAGAAGGATATTTGTGCTTTAAAGTGAGAGGAAAAAATAAAATAGTGATTCCAGAAGGGAACATTGAGCCACTCATAAACGAAGTACACCAGGTGTACTTGCACATTGGGAGAAATAAATTGGCAAAAATGCTAGGTCGGAGCTTCTATATAAAGAATATGTACCAAAGGGTTATGGAAGTGATAAGGAGATGCAAAATATGTCAATACGCCAAGCATACTAACAGGTATTCACAAGCATTAACAAGACCAATCCTTACACAACAACCAGGGGAAATGGTTGCCGTAGACTTCTTAGGGCCCCTACCCAGGAGCATAGGAGGGGCGAGACACGTACTAGTGATCCTTGACGTGTTCTCGAAGTTCCTAAAATTATACGCTGTGAAAAGCCCGAACTCCAAAACCTCCATCGATCGCATGACTGAGTATTTTAATACAGTGGGAAAACCGATTAAAATTCTTACCGATTTCGGCGCGGCATTTACCTCCAAACAGTGGAAAGAATGGATCGAGGCAGTAGGAGTGCGACACATTCTTATCCCTGTTCGGCATCCCCAGGTAAATTTAGCCGAGCGTGTAAATCGAGATTTGGGAAGAATTTTACGGACATACTGTAGTAATGCACAATCCTCATGGCAAAAATACTTGCAATACATAGAAAAAAATCATAACCAAATGCCACACGAGATCACAGGCTACGTGATCTCATTACAAAACACCATTGCCGGCAATGGTCCACTGGGGAGTGGAAACAAACTATGTATGGGAAGGATATATCCCTGAGGATTGTAGGAATGCGGTAGTGGAGACTAGGAGGGAGATGCTTCAGAAAGTATTTCAGCGAATTAGGACTAAGGGAGACTACAGAGCGGCAAGGACAAATAGAACCTGTAAGGAGACGCACTTCCAAGTCAACGACCTAGTGTTAATCACGAGGCATAACCGCTCCAATGTGCAAAGAAAAGAGACAGAAAAGTTACTATTGATTTACGAAGGCCCATTTAAAATAACCAGGAAAATAGGGCGTAAGACCTATGAAGTGGCCAATATTATGACAAATAAAGTAAGAGGAAGGTACGATGTTAAAGATATAAAATTATACGTAGACTAATAATAAACAAAGAAGCCTGATAGCTGACCTGACTTCAAAACAAAAAATGTATGTTGCCGTAGTGCAACAAATATCGATCCAAAGTTGTGTATACAGTAAGAGCACTGACCCAGGCAAAAAAGATAAGGAAACAGCTTTACTACACAAGGTCACAGCTGTGTGGAGTTGCCGATTAATGCGTAGGCAAGTTACGCAAGAAGCCTGCTGATAAAAGGGACAGCGCCCGAGAGTGAGAGGGGAATACCCGAACATCGTTCCTCACTTAAGATAAGGAGCGTAAGTAAATAACTGCTGGTAGATTGTAAGAACTTGGTTAGATATTTTGGAGTGTATTTATAAGAAATGTAAAATGTTTATATGTATGTATGAAAAAAATAAAATAAAGCCACTAACGAGGGTATAAATGTAGGGGAATTAAGAAATGGAAAATTTAAGATAAAAAATTTTAAATTTTTTTTAACTTTTAAAAAATAAAGCAAAGAGAAAACAAGATCAGATATATTGTATAAAGCCTGTGAGTGAATAGTGAGAGTTGTGAGATTTATAAAAATGCATAAACTTATGGTTGTACTTATCAATATAGTAAAAGTGTTTTAAGTGTTTCAGTGAGAAGAGATAGAAGAGGACCAAGGACAAGTAGATATATAAGTAAGGTAGTTAAGAGTTAGCTAGCACCCACAAATAAAATAGGAAAACAGATAAATCTCGAAAAATAAATTTTTTTTTTGTTGTATGAGTAAATTTTTTTTTTGGAGATACTTTCAAAAAAAAATTTTTTTTGTCTCAATTTTAAAGGGGGATCTTGCGGCGGGCAATATTCTCTTGGAATACATGCCGCAAAAAGATAAAATTTAAAACATAGAGAGTCAAAATTCCTTTTAAGTAAAACAAACCAAGCCACCGTAAGAAGGGTTAGAAACTTAAATTTAAGGTCGTTTGCAAGGGGAAGATGGTCAATTTTGACCTAGAGTGACCATCGACATTTCCAGAGATAAAGCAAGACGAGAAAAATCAAAAATAAAGAATAATAAAATTCCATCAGAAGCACCCTTAAAGAGTTATACGGCTTGATCGAAAAAGTGGATTGAATCGATCTGTCTATCAATTTTGCGAGCCGTTACGCACTTGTACAAAAGGAGTGCGCGCGCCGATCAGGCGACATAAATAAAGCATCCTTATTGGTTGTCAACTCGTGGGAACGGACTGCAGGGTGGGGGTGTTTCCCTGTTTGAGAAGAAGCCAAGCGTCCTGAGCCCCAGCTAAACCAGGACTCTCGAAGGGTAAGGTCGGTGTCGGGCGTAGCTCCGGTAAAACAATGAACAGTAGTTTTGTTACCGTTAATAGTTCAAAAACTATGAGTGGCTAGGGAAAGTTCGTTTCGTTGAGATGTCGTGACGCTGTAGTTTAGTGTATGGGGCCCTTTCGCATTTCAAGATCGCGGCGAAAGAGGTTTCCCCATAAATTTCCATCAAATTATGTGCGAGCGTCATTAAATGTGTGTGTTGCAGCCTTACTAGAAAGACAAGGCGATGTGAACAGTGTAACCTAGCAAACAGTTTTTAAAAGAGTGAGTCTAAATTTGTAACAAAATTAAACAAAATTTAACTAAATTGATAAACGTTTTTAAAAGATTTTTCTATTTCTTTTCTGTGTTAAAAAATGCCCAAGAACTGTGTTAAAAGAAGGGCTTCAAGCTAAAATTTTATTAGTAACTGTTAAAATTTAAAAGAGGTGCGAATGTCATCGAAGAAAGAAGATGGGAGAATTTCAACCAAAGGGTGAAGCGAGCTGATCTACCTGAGGCGTACCAGACACACAAAGGGATGGAGGATTTCAAAGATGGCGGCAACGCGTGGGAAGTCATCAAAGTATACTTACGTGGGAACGATGCAACAGCCAAGCCGGACCTTCCCCAACCCCGCTGGAGAGAAAGGGAGAGACGAAGAAGAGAGGGAGAAAATAGGCAAGCCGTGCTTTGTGTGGATTCAGGTCAGATCTTATTTGTCTTCCCTTTGCAAATTAAAAATTTTAATTTGAAGAATTTTTTCTAAATTGGGAAAATGTTATAAAATTTAAATAAATTTTCAAACCATTAACAGTAAACTTTGAATTTTATAAGTAAATGCTGGTGGCTTTGTTTTAAAGAGTGGGGGGTTTCAAGATGGCGATGCCATAAAAGCAGAAATTATGTAGTATTTCATGAATGTAAGGGAAATAGAAATTTTAGATTAGAACTTATGTAAAGGGAAAGGGTTTTAAATAAACAAATCAAATAAAGGGATTTAAATTAATTAAAGAGTTAAAATCTTATGAAGGTGTAAAGAATTTAAATAAAAGATGTGTTGAAATAAAGTTAAATATAATTTGCTAAAGGTAAATATCCAAGATGGCGGACAAAAGGCCATTGTTTACAACAGCTGATTGGAAGGCTATGCTTTAGTTTCAGGTACTCCTATAAACAGGAGTGTTATTTCATATAATTAAATTAAACTAAATTGGTATTTTATTTAGAAGGAGTCATTACGACATTTTTCCATATGAAACAAATTGACATAAATTGTTCTCATATAAAATAAACAAGGGTTATAACAAATTGAAGCTTTTTAAATTTAAACTGTTGATCTTATTTAGAAAAGGGTGAAATTATATATGTGTATTAAATAAATTAAATCAAACCAAGGTTTGAGTAAAAATGAAGGGTTATGATTTTGATATGTGTAGATTTTAAATATTTTAAAAAGTGCAACAAAAGAGTTAAGTTAACCAAGAGATTTTAAATTTGTAAGTGGGTCTAGCTAACCATAAAAATATGTTAATATAAGTTTTCCTTTTTGAATTATAAGTATATATATTGTTTATTTCATGATTTATATGTATGTAAAATAATATGTTGGTGATAGGGTAACTTAGAAAGAAAAATGAGATTTTTGCAAATTGGTTTAAATATAAATTATATAAAATAAAGGCAAATGGGCTAGTAGCCACTTAGCAAAGGTTACTCAAGATTTATTAAATATCAATTTCCTTCAGAAATTGCATTGATAAATTTTAAATAAATTTTAATTAAACTTCAGTATGTATAATTTTAATGAAGAAAGGGTTAATTCAAATGAGAACCAAAGGGTTTTTTATTTTATATAAAAAGGGTTAAATAAATTTTAAAATTTGTAAATTTCTTTGTAAATGATCAAGGATCAGTTTAAAAGGGTGTAACTAGGTTTTAATAAATATAAATAAATTTCATTATGTGAATTTTCATGCCGAAAGGGTTAATCAAATAGTAACCAAAGGGTTAAATATTTTCTAGTGAAAGGGTTAAGTGAATTTAAATAAATTTGTAGATTTTGTAAATGAGTGAAGATATGTTTGAAAAAGGTTTTAAATAATGTTTCAGTAAACGATTGAATTAAAATATGTATTTAAATATTATAATTTCAATATGGGAAGGTGTTTGAATTTATTCAGCAGATGTTTTAACAATTTTTATAAATTATGATTTGATGTTCAGTAAATATTTTGATAATCTTGTAGGAGATATGGCTATATGTTTTATATATAATTTTTGTTTCAGTATGTACTTCATAATTGGTTTTTATATAATTTGATATGTTTTATGAAATTGTTTTTAGGTTGTTTGGTAAAATTGATTGAAACTTTACCTGCTAAAGTAAATAGAAATTGAATTCTAAAATGCTCATTTTAAATTGATAAAGATATAGAAAAAATTTTTATTATTTACATGGCTATGTAAAATATGGCCATAAATAAAGTAGCGTGTTTAGAAAGTTTAAACCAATTGAACAAAATGTGAAAAGTAGGGATCTTTCGGAGTGTGTTGAAAAGTAAGGCTTTGCTTGAATCCAAAAGGTTAAAGCGAATATTTGTAATTTGTAACATTTAAAGTTTCAGTAAAAAGTTAAGTAAACAAAACCAACTATTGACAATTAAAATTGCAAGGTTGAGAACCGGGGATACTGAAATAAAGTTAGGACAAGCTGTAAAGGGTTGTTAAAAAGTCACTTAAGGGAAAAGAGAATTTTTTAATTTGAAGATAAGAACAAGAATTTCAGGTAGTAAAGGGTTATATTTTCGACAAGTAAGATTGACCGTCAAGTAGAGAAAAGTTTTACGCTTTGGCATACTCCGATTGAAAGAAAATTAAAATCGTAAATTCTTAATTTAAATTTTAATGTCAACTAAAATAAGCAGAGTATGGTTTCTTAACTGGTAAGAACCAACACAAAGGATATTTTTAAGTCAAATAAATTGCAGACTGTGCATTGTAATATTAAATTTTAAATTTTTTAAAATTAAAAAATAAATATTTTTTAACTAACTTGCAAACAAACTGAGTATTATTTTAAACAAGTTTCTTACACTCTCCTACAGCTGATATGGTCATTTCGCCGTTTAGATGTCTTTCAAAAGAACCCATCCCCCGGGATGACTTACCCGTTAAGGGTAGAATCCGCAGCAAGTTAGGTTTTTTCTTTTTTAAGTCCAGTGACTTGTTCTCTGGCAGATTTTGGCGAGCATTGCACAGCGTTCGTGGTTTTGGCTGCGAGCGGCTCGTTTCAAAATTCTTGCTCTGCAATGGGAGTTGGTGGGCGGACTTGCGCGCGCGTGTTGGTCAACGGTTGGGTTGACGGCGCCGTGCGTAGGTGGTGGCCCGGTCCGTTGCAGTATGTGGTGTATTTGTGTCTATAAGCATGTTTTTAAGGATGTTGATGGTTTCTGGAATGGGGATGTTTGTATATAGATTTGATATATTGAAAGAGACCAAAGTGGAATTGTGTGTGATATTTACGTTTTTTATTTTGTCTGTTAGATGTAGGCTATGTTTTATGTTACAATGATTATTAAGATTTATATGGCAGAAACTTCAAACTACACCCTACACACATACTTAATACACAATTACATTACAACTCACACACACTTTTTGACATCATACCTCCTAATACTCACAAAATACACCCACACCACCATAATATCCCACCCCTACCCTAACAAAAAATTAACCATAACCAAAGGTGACAAAGGCAACATAACAGTAATTATTAACAATAACAACCTCAACAAAAAAGTACACAACTTCATATAAAATAACAACATACTACACTAAAAGAAGACCCAACAACAAGATACAAATGCTAAAATCTAAGAAGCAATCAACAAAACAAAACTTATTATCCTAGACTACACCAAGAAACACCTAAAACAAATAAAACCAATAGCCCCTAAACTAAACGCCCTGCCCAAACTTCACAAAACAGATATCCTAATACGTCCACTCAACAACCACACAAGCGTCCCTTCTCATCTTCTAGCAAAATTCCTCTACAAAACTATCCGAAACCATATAAAATTTAATACTCATTGAGGCATAAAAAATATCCTAAATCTAATAGACAATAAACTGTAAATATTTATAAACTTGCCTATAGTACCACTTACTTATATTTGTTGAGGACGGCCGTTTCGGGAGATGTGTCCCATTGTCAACTCAGATCGTAACTGATCTCAAGGTTTACGTAGGTTAGGGTGTGGTGGAATATTTTGGTGTTGTGGGTGTATTTTGTGAGTATTAGGAGTTATGATGTCAAATAGTGTTTGTGTGGGTTGTAATGTAATTGTTTATTGAGTATGTGTGTAGGGTGTAGTTTAAAGTGTATGTATACAGTAAAGTCCGGATTATCCGTGGAATAGGGTGGCCCGGCAACGACGGATAACCGAATTTGCCGTATAATCCGCTATGAACAAAGAATACGCAAAACGATCGATAATCGATTATTATACCATAAGTTACACAAATAATGACCCCGGTTAATGCAATTCACAAATAATCTTCAGAGGACAAAATAAATACAGAAAATAATTTAAAATTTTGATGTATTTGACGGATTATAACATGTACATTTATATGTCTAACTATTTACAATACGTACTGTCAAAAGTAAGTATGTATGTACATATGTAATTTCCTTTACACATAATACAAAAAAATCTGTCACTTTCGTCTTTGTTTTGTGCGCATTGATTTAGCTTTAATGTGCTATCTAAGTTTCTTGAGAACCATTTTGTTGCACAGTGTCTACTTGTGTCACAAAGCCATAGAGATCTATAATGTATATGACAGATATGGATAATGCATATGTCACGTCCTAGACTATTTATAGCAGAGATTAGCTGACATTTGTTTATAATCTTATGATACACATTAAGTTTTCGGGCGTCCAAGCATTTTGTCATTGTCTCTTATATACAGTAGTCTGCTCGCCCCTTTTATTTCGCTGGCCCGCGTAGGGATGCTTACCTTTCAATGTAAAAATTAGTACGTACATATTTACATATCTATTTCCTTCATCTTAACTTCTATTAAGCCTTATATGTATTTACGTCGTAATTCACTGTTTGGAAATTTAAACACATTAATCTGATTGGAATAAAATTTTGATATTTTTTAAATGTCAAAACTGGGGCACGAATTGCAAGTTAGTTTGTAAATTCCAGTGGCGATGTAAATGTAGTCGATTTTGTTGTTGGGTTTAAATTGTTTATTGAGAGTGTAGTGTGGGGAGTAAGCTCTTTTGCAATTGTATTTTCGTAGTGTGTTGGTAAGGTTGTGGGTTTTGGATGATCTGTATGGTATTGATAAGTATTTTATGGGATTGTCCTGTTGTGTGTTTGTATTTGGGTTATTAGATTTATTTTTTAGGCAGTTATATAATTTGTCAATCATTGTTGGGTTGTATCCGTTAGTTTGTGCTATATGTTTTATGGTGTTTAACTCCTGGTAGTGTTCTTCTTTGTTTAGCGGTGTTTTAAGCAGGCGATATATCATAGTGTTGTAAGTGGCTAGTTTAAGTTGGTGAGGATGGTTTGAGGAGCTGTGAATGGCCGTATTGGTACTAGTGGGTTTTCAGTATATATTCAGTTAATGTGTTTGTTTGTCTGTTTTTTTAATTGTAAGGTCTAGGAAGTTGAGAGTTTTGTTGTTCGGTGTTGATGGTATATGTTAGTTTTGGATGTATGGAATTAAGGTATTTTAGAAATATGTGTGCTCGGCGTGTGTTAACTTTATATAATGTTATGATATCATCGACGTATCTGTAACACTAAATTATGTTATCTGAGTATTTATTTTTGTGTAAAATGTGGTTTTCTTCAGTATGGTGTATGAATATTTCAACTAAGATGCTAGCTATGAGGGGCCCATAGGTAGGCAATCTTTTTGGTTGTAGAATGTGTTATTGTAGGTGAAGTAATTTTGAGATGTGATTAATTTTGTAAGGTCAATGATTTCGTCAATGTGTGTATGTGGTGTATTTGTGTCTATAAGCATGTTTTTAAGGATGTTGATGGTTTCTGGAATGGGGATGTTTGTATATAGATTTGATATATTGAAAGAGACCAAAGTGGAATTGTGTGTGATATTTACGTTTTTTATTTTGTCTGTTAGATGTAGGCTATGTTTTATGTTACAATGATTATTAAGATTTATATGGCAGAAACTTCAAACTACACCCTACACACATACTTAATACACAATTACATTACAACTCACACACACTTTTTGACATCATACCTCCTAATACTCACAAAATACACCCACACCACCATAATATCCCACCCCTACCCTAACAAAAAATTAACCATAACCAAAGGTGACAAAGGCAACATAACAGTAATTATTAACAATAACAACCTCAACAAAAAAGTACACAACTTCATATAAAATAACAACATACTACACTAAAAGAAGACCCAACAACAAGATACAAATGCTAAAATCTAAGAAGCAATCAACAAAACAAAACTTATTATCCTAGACTACACCAAGAAACACCTAAAACAAATAAAACCAATAGCCCCTAAACTAAACGCCCTGCCCAAACTTCACAAAACAGATATCCTAATACGTCCACTCAACAACCACACAAGCGTCCCTTCTCATCTTCTAGCAAAATTCCTCTACAAAACTATCCGAAACCATATAAAATTTAATACTCATTGAGGCATAAAAAATATCCTAAATCTAATAGACAATAAACTGTAAATATTTATAAACTTGCCTATAGTACCACTTACTTATATTTGTTGAGGACGGCCGTTTCGGGAGATGTGTCCCATTGTCAACTCAGATCGTAACTGATCTCAAGGTTTACGTAGGTTAGGGTGTGGTGGAATATTTTGGTGTTGTGGGTGTATTTTGTGAGTATTAGGAGTTATGATGTCAAATAGTGTTTGTGTGGGTTGTAATGTAATTGTTTATTGAGTATGTGTGTAGGGTGTAGTTTAAAGTGTATGTATACAGTAAAGTCCGGATTATCCGTGGAATAGGGTGGCCCGGCAACGACGGATAACCGAATTTGCCGTATAATCCGCTATGAACAAAGAATACGCAAAACTATCGATAATCGATTATTATACCATAAGTTACACAAATAATGACCCCGGTTAATGCAATTCACAAATAATCTTCAGAGGACAAAATAAATACAGAAAATAATTTAAAATTTTGATGTATTTGACGGATTATAACATGTACATTTATATGTCTAACTATTTACAATACGTACTGTCAAAAGTAAGTATGTATGTACATATGTAATTTCCTTTTCACATAATACAAAAAAATCTGTCACTTTCGTCTTTGTTTTGTGCGCATTGATTTAGCTTTAATGTGCTATCTAAGTTTCTTGAGAACCATTTTGTTGCACAGTGTCTACTTGTGTCACAAAGCCATAGAGATCTATAATGTATATGACAGATATGGATAATGCATATGTCACGTCCTAGACTATTTATAGCAGAGATTAGCTGACATTTGTTTATAATCTTATGATACACATTAAGTTTTCGGGCGTCCAAGCATTTTGTCATTGTCTCTTATATACAGTAGTCTGCTCGCCCCTTTTATTTCGCTGGCCCGCGTAGGGATGCTTACCTTTCAATGTAAAAATTAGTACGTACATATTTACATATCTATTTCCTTCATCTTAACTTCTATTAAGCCTTATATGTATTTACGTCGTAATTCACTGTTTGGAAATTTAAACACATTAATCTGATTGGAATAAAATTTTGATATTTTTTAAATGTCAAAACTGGGGCACGAATTGCAAGTTAGTTTGTAAATTCCAGTGGCGATGTAAATGTAGTCGATTTTGTTGTTGGGTTTAAATTGTTTATTGAGAGTGTAGTGTGGGGAGTAAGCTCTTTTGCAATTGTATTTTCGTAGTGTGTTGGTAAGGTTGTGGGTTTTGGATGATCTGTATGGTATTGATAAGTATTTTATGGGATTGTCCTGTTGTGTGTTTGTATTTGGGTTATTAGATTTATTTTTTAGGCAGTTATATAATTTGTCAATCATTGTTGGGTTGTATCCGTTAGTTTGTGCTATATGTTTTATGGTGTTTAACTCCTGGTAGTGTTCTTCTTTGTTTAGCGGTGTTTTAAGCAGGCGATATATCATAGTGTTGTAAGTGGCTAGTTTAAGTTGGTGAGGATGGTTTGAGGAGCTGTGAATGGCCGTATTGGTACTAGTGGGTTTTCAGTATATATTCAATTAATGTGTTTGTTTGTCTGTTTTTTTAATTGTAAGGTCTAGGAAGTTGAGAGTTTTGTTGTTCGGTGTTGATGGTATATGTTAGTTTTGGATGTATGGAATTAAGGTATTTTAGAAATATGTGTGCTCGGCGTGTGTTAACTTTATATAATGTTATGATATCATCGACGTATCTGTAACACTAAATTATGTTATCTGAGTATTTATTTTTGTGTAAAATGTGGTTTTCTTCAGTATGGTGTATGAATATTTCAACTAAGATGCTAGCTATGAGGGAGCCCATAGGTAGGCAATCTTTTTGGTTGTAGAATGTGTTATTGTAGGTGAAGTAATTTTGAGATGTGATTAATTTTGTAAGGTCAATGATTTCGTCAATGTGTGTATGTGGTGTATTTGTGTCTATAAGCATGTTTTTAAGGATGTTGATGGTTTCTGGAATGGGGATGTTTGTATATAGATTTGATATATTGAAAGAGACCAAAGTGGAATTGTGTGTGATATTTACGTTTTTTATTTTGTCTGTTAGATGTAGGCTATGTTTTATGTTACAATGATTATTAAGATTTATATGGCAGAAACTTCAAACTACACCCTACACACATACTTAATACACAATTACATTACAACTCACACACACTTTTTGACATCATACCTCCTAATACTCACAAAATACACCCACACCACCATAATATCCCACCCCTACCCTAACAAAAAATTAACCATAACCAAAGGTGACAAAGGCAACATAACAGTAATTATTAACAATAACAACCTCAACAAAAAAGTACACAACTTCATATAAAATAACAACATACTACACTAAAAGAAGACCCAACAACAAGATACAAATGCTAAAATCAAAGAAGCAATCAACAAAACAAAACTTATTATCCTAGACTACACCAAGAAACACCTAAAACAAATAAAACCAATAGCCCCTAAACTAAACGCCCTGCCCAAACTTCACAAAACAGATATCCTAATACGTCCACTCAACAACCACACAAGCGTCCCTTCTCATCTTCTAGCAAAATTCCTCTACAAAACTATCCGAAACCATATAAAATTTAATACTCATTGAGGCATAAAAAATATCCTAAATCTAATAGACAAAATAAAAAACGTAAATATCCCACACAATTCCACTTTAGACGAAATCAACTACTTTACAAAATTAATCACATGTCAAAATTATTTCACCTACTATAACACATTCTACAACCAAAAGGATGGCCTACCTATGGGTTCCCCCATAGCTAGCATCTTAGCAGAAATATTCATACACCATATTGAACGACATATTTTACACAACAATAAATACTCAGATAACATAATTTACTGGTACAAATACTTCGACAATATCAGAACATTATATAAAGGTAACACACGCCGAGCACACATATTTCTAAAACACCTTAATTCCATACTCCCAAATCTAACATACACCATCGAAACAGAACAACAAAACTCTCTCAGTTTCCTAGACCTTACAGTTAAAAGAACAGACAAACACATAAATTCAACATATACTGAAAACTCACTAATACCAATATGACCATTCATAGCTCCTCAAACCACCTACACCAACATAAACTAGCCGCTTACAACACCATGATATATTGTCTGCTTAAAACACATTTAGACAAAGAAGAACACTACCAGGAGTTAAACACCATAAAACATATAGCACAAACTAATGGATACAACAAAACAATGATTGACAAATTATACAACTGCCTAAAAAATAATCCTAATATCCCAAATACAATCACACAACAGGGTAATCCCATAAAATACTTATCAATACCATACAGATCATCCAAAACCCACAATCTAACCAACACACTACAAAAATACAACTACAAAATAGCTTACTCCACACACAACACTCTCAATAAACAATTTAAACCTAACAACAAAACAGACGACATTTACAACGCCATTGGAGTTTACAAACTAACTTGCAGTTCGTGCCCCAGTTTTTACATAGGCCAGACAGGGAGGTCTTTCTACACACGTTACCAAGAACATATAAAAGCACTAACAAACAATAACTACCAATCAAACTTCATCGATCATCTCAACTACACAAAACATGACTACATACACATAACATCTAATCTACAAATTCTTCATAACACAGAAACAACCAACGATACACAACCGAACAATACAAAATATACAGACACTTCAAACTACACCCTACACACACACTCAATACACAATTACATTACAACTCAACACACACCTTTTGAGATCATAACTCCTAATACTCACAAAATACACCCACACCACCATAATATCCCACCCCACCCTAACACCCTAACCTACGTAAACCAACGTAACTTAATTATAAGTTAGTAAATCTAAATTACTATTATTATTTTTTCAGAAGAAATATATCAATATCCACTGATAATATTTGAAAATGATTAGCTCTCGATGTAAATATAACATTTATTTCAATTAAATACACACAAATATTATTCTTCAGAATCTATGGTGAAATATTTCATTGTTCAATGTATAGGATCCATTATTCTTTTATTAGAAGTAATAGTTATTTCTGTACTAATCTATACTATTATATAAAAAATTTAATGGTGTATGTGTGTGATTTACTCAATCACGTAAAAACTACTGGACCTATTCAGCTGAAGTTTTACATCGACATTCTTAGGGTCCCTGGTTACGAAGTAGGCATATTTTTATAGAAATTCCATCACGGCACCTCCCCAAGGGCTTTGAAAACCTCCTTTACGCTCAATTATCTATACTTCATTCAATAGTTAACATGGCTTAATCAGCTGACAATCACCTGTAACAATCACTTTTAAACACATTTAAACAGCTGATAGTGATTGTTTGTTGTTATTCATCTTCCAAGGCTAGTTATACTTTACAAATGTTATGTTACCAGCAGAAGTTTTCCTTCTCGTAGTAATTAAACAATAATCCGTAAGTTTATAGTTTGAAAAATTCATTGGGAACTAATCTATACTGTTATATAAAAATCTAATGATGTCTGGGGTGTATTACTCGATCATGTAAAAACTACTGGAGCCATTGAGCTAAAATTAGCGTGTTCGAATAAGCATTTCCCGTCCCTGCGTGTTCGATTTTAGCAAAAACAATTATACCGTTCGACACAGAAAGTCATCAGAGATACAAACAATATTATGAAAATGTCACTAACGTCCTTAAAGTTTACAATTTTGGAAAATTATAATTCCCCCCAACGTGATGCTAATAATGCTGGAAAAATACACATTGCCCAAGCCCAATACAGTGCATATAAAATGAATCAGAAACATGTCCTAAAACTATATTGATAGTTATTGTTTGTTGTTGCCATGGAAGTATTTATATACCTGTGAAGTATCCAATCAGGAAAGATATTATTGTAATTTTGTACATTTAATCAAATGTACACATGTAAGGCTAGAATAGAGATCACGTGACGAAGTAATACTCTGCCACGAAAGTAGACGTCTAATTAGGTATTGTTGTATAAAATTACAACCAAATCTATCCTGTCAAGTCACTTTACAGGTATATGTCACTTTACAGGTTTAATATAGTTATATAGTAATGTATAAAATTACAACCAAATCTGTCCCATCAGGAGGCTTTATATGTATAATTTAATATATGAAGTTGATATATTACTATTGTAAATACTTTTATCCACCACTAAGTGCAATAATTTTACCTTGTTTTGATGAGGCACCTTTCGGTCACTTGACCACTGTCGAATCACTGATATTTTTCTGGTGTAGATGTTTGGTCCGTGATGTTGGTATTTGTTGACGTTACATGTATTTTCTCTTGATCTGCGTGTATGATGTTTTTATATAGTATGTCTTCTGTATTTGTGGTCTGTAAGTTCATTAAATTATTGTGTGTGTTTTTATAAATGTGGTATTTTTCTAGTGAGTTTAATTCTATTGGGTTATTATTTATTTCAAGTATGGTTAGGTTATTTTAGTAGTTTGTTATTTCATGTTTATTTGATATTAGGTGTGCTGCAACATTTGATACTTTTGTATTTTTATTTTTGAATGCTCTGTATTGTTCTTCGAATCTTATTTTAAATGATCTGGGCGTTTTCCCTACATGTTACATGTAATTTTGTAAACTCCTGATAGGTTATGTTTTTCTGTATTTGTTTTGTGGTTTCTGTTATTAAGATATTTTATTATTTTGTTGTTTGGTTTGTATGTTGGAGTGTAGTATTCTTTGTTGTATATATTTGTTAGTGTTTCTATTTTGTTATTGGTGTATTTATATTTAAGGTAGATTTTTTTATATTTATTATTTTTGTGTTCAGGTTGTAGTGTTGTGTTGAGGTTAGGTTTTTTTTGTAAATTTATTGTATATGTTTTTTATAAGGTGTTTGTTGTATCCATTTTCTATTGCTATTTTTGTAATGTTATCTAATTCTTCATTTAATTTTTGTTTGTTATCTTGTGTGTATTTTATTGCTTTATTTATCATGTTACTGTAAGTGTTAATTTTGTATGATCAGCGGTGGTTAGATTTGTAGTGTATTGTGGTGTTGTTGGAAGTAGGTTTTCTGTGTACTGTAGTTTCTATTTTATTGTTATTTATATTTAATGTGATGTCAAGATAGTTTATTGTTCTGTAAGTTTCTTTTTCGACAGTGAATTGTATGTTTTTGTTGTATATATTTAGTTTGTTTAGTATTATGATGTGTTCGTTGTGAATGGTGGGTTGGTATATTACAAGCATATCGTCTACGTATTTTGTTCATAGTAAAATATTACGTGTGTTTAGTATAGGTTTAATTATTATTTGTTCAAAGTGTTGTAGATATATTTCTGACATGACTGATGATATGGGTGATCCCATGGGGAGTCCAGTTGTTTGTTGATAGCATTTATTGTTAAATTGGAAGTAATTTTGGTTACATATGTGTTATGATACTATTTATTGTGTTTTCTTTTTCGTTGTTGTGTATTAGTTTGTTTTTCATTATTTCTATGGTTTCTTCTATTGGGATACTAGGGTACATGTTAATTATGACATAACTTATTATTTTAGTGTTGTTGTTTGTTTCTATGTTTTCTATTTTATTAATTAATTCATATCAATTTTTTATATTGTATGTGTTGTTAATTTGTATTTTAGATCCTATTATTTTGTCTAGTATTTTTGCGATTATGTAGGATGGTGCTGTTTTGAAATGTATTAGTGGTCTAAATGGTGTGTCGGGTTTGTGGATTTTTGGTATGCCTGTTAATATTGGTGTGTATGGTTTGAATGGGTAAAGTCTTGTGTGGTATTTTAATTTATTGTTATAGTTTAGGGTATTTCTGTGTGTGACTATTAGGTTTTTTATTGTATTAAGGTATTTGTTAGTTGGGTCTGGGATTTGTTTGTATTTGTTTTCTTTTATGTGGTTAGTCATTGAATTGATGTATTTGGTATTTTCTATTATTACTGGTGTGTTTGTTTCATCTGATTTTAATATTAAGTAGTCGTTATTTTCTAGTTTTTCTTTGAGTTTTATAATTTCTTTTTTATTTATATATTGTTTTGTTTTTTTGTTTTTTTCCGTTTTTATTAGGTTATTTTTATTATTGATGTTGTTTCTTATGAGTTCAGTGTTTTGGTGGGTAATTTTATGGATATTAGATTCTGTGTCAAATATTATGTTTTTTATTATTTGGTTTTTATTAAAATTGGGTAGGTTAAATTTGAAAGCATTTGTTATTATTATTTTTTTCTTTTTCCGTGAATTGGGTTTCAGTTAAGTTTATGAATTTTTTATTATTAGAAGTGTGATTTGGTTGTTGGTTTGGTATTAGGCTATTTTTGAGGTTACGTTGTTTTGTTAAATTTTCAATTTTTTTGTTATGTCTATTGTGTTAAAATTAAAATTTATTTTCTTGATGCAATTAATAAACAATGCATAGCACTTAATATCACACCTAAATACGCTAAATTACACTTAAGAAATAAACAAAATACAATATAAAAAAACAAATACAATTATAAACAAAATAAAGCAACAAAAATAGCCGAACTACACATAATTAAAAAACATTAAATCTGCCTACCATAAGACAAACCAAATCAACTTACAACTTTACACAACTAATTTAGAAATAATGAAAACTTCTGATAATCTCACACCCATTATACACGAAAAAATACAACATATCATAATAAAACACAAAATAAACACTCAAAAAACACACAAAGTTAACAATCCCATAAGACCCCTAATAAATTTCAAAAAAGCACCTGCCTATAAAATATCACAATCGCCAATAATCTAAAACACGAACTTAAACTTGAAAATAAATACACCATAAAAAACTCAATTAAATTAACTGAAATACTAAAAACAATAAACATAACCAAAAACACCAAATTTATATAATTTGATATCACAAACATATACTCTAATATACCAATAAACGAAACCATCCAAATAATAAAAAACAAATTAACTGACCTTAAAACCAACCCCAAATACACAAACCAAATTACAAAATGCCTAAAGACCATACTAAACCAAATTTATTTCATATTTAATAATAAGATATATAAAAAAATAGATGGCCTAACAATGGAATCACCCCTCTCAAGTATAATATCAGAAATTTACCTCCAAAACCTTGACGAATTAATCACACAAACCATAAAAACACAAGACCCCAATGGAGATTGGATACGATATGTTGACGATGGATCATACATCTCACAAAATAAAGCAATAAATGATAATATCATACTAAATGAAATCAACAACTTACACCCTAACATAAAATTCATCATGGAGGAAGAAATAAACAATAAAATAAACAATCTAGATCTAACAATCACCAGAAGTCCAAGTAACATTGAATACTGAATTCATAGGAAACCCACACAAACCATTAATACAATACCAAACTACTCTAACCATCCCCCACAACATAAAATGGCTGCTTACAACTCACTCTTATACAGAATGCAGAAAGCCAAAGAAAACCAATAATGTATCAAATAGCCCAAAAAAATGGTTCACAGATATTCCCAATCTCATGAACCTTCAATAAAAAAAAATCTTTAAAAGGCACATGCTTACCCAATCTCTTGAAAAAACACTAAAAGTGTTTATAATGAAGTTATGCAGTTACAAAATTGAGAAATCTTAGAAGACATATGGTTACCTATACTTGAGAAAACCCTTACAAATTTTCATAGATTAGATATTCATCTAAACATTCGGGAAGGCTTAAGGTACATGTGCATACCTGTATAAGGATATAATCAAACTTGGTGGGCTTATAAAGCTATAATAAACATTAAGATTTGTATTAATATATTTTTAAATTTTATAAAAGAAGATGCCACGATTGACTGATTGATTGATGCATAGGTCTAATCAACACACAGCCTAAACTATGTTTGGTAGAAACTTAACGAATCTTCTGTCGGTAATGTAGTTAAAAAGTGATTTTTCAAATTCAGATTTCAAAGTTATTTTAACATTTTCTCACTTATAATAATTGTTAGATTTTATTTAAACTGAATGTTGTGTTAGAAACGTAGTATCACTTCTATATAAATTCAATATTCAATTTAATTTAATTTGTTATTCAAACTAACCCAAACAGAGAGTAATAATTATTGTATGAAACGATGTTTTAAATTATATAAAGTATATACTATTGTATGTCATAGAGTGATTACTGCCATCTAATGATTAATAAATTAAAATAATCATTGATTGTGATGAAAATTGTTAGTCAATGTAAGTGAATGAAAGCTTGGTTAGAAAAGTAAGAGCACTTTGTACATAAATTTAGTCAATTTAATTGACTCTTTAAATACATGAACTGTCATAGAGTAGATATTTTTCTGTTTTTTTCTGTATATGTATAGATAGATACCTTAATTGGAATGTCCTCTGCAACTACCCAATACATGTTTCATTTCAATCGGTTAAATGGTTTGAAATGCTTAAAAGACATGCAAACATATACATATATATATATTATCATGTTGTCCATTTTTTTTCCGTTGCATTGAGTTTATGAAGTTATTATTATTACTTGTAAATAATGGTGGAAAGTGGGGGGAAAAATTATTTACAAGTAATAATAATATCTTTATATACTGTATATATATATATATATATATAATGCACAGCCCTGGACCAGGCTGACAACAAACGGCAAATCAAACAACTACACAATTACATTAATACCATACACCAAAACCTCACATTTACCCTCGAATTAGAAGAAAACAATAAAATAAACTTTCTAGACCTTACCATCACCAACACAACACCAAACATAATTTCAAAATATACAGAAAACTAACAACTACCTAAATTGTCATACATAATACATCTAATCACCCCACACAACACAAACACGCTGCATTTAATCATATGTTACACCGCCTAATCAACATACCAATGCGACAGAAAGACTACGACGAAGAACTCACCTACCACAACAAAAACACACAAAATAGCCTCCACATTCAAGAAACTCCATTACCAAATATCCTACAAAACTACAAACACTTGAACACAGCACATACAACCTTTTCAAAAAGAAACTGACAAATACAAACTCTCAGGTATTTACAAATTAACTTGTAACGATTGTCCCAACTATTACATCGGCCAAACCGGCAGGTCATTCTAGACACGCTTCAAAGAACACATTACCCAAAATAAACAAACGAACCCTAAATCCAGCTACGCAAAACATCTAAAAAGCTCTCAACACACACACACCGACATACACACTACTTTAAATGTTCTACACACTTTAAAACAAAGTAATAAACTAACAACCTAAGAAAAATATGAAATCTACAAACACTACACAACAGATAAAGAAAACGTTTTAAATGATCATTTACATTTTGAAGCAACTAGCCTTTTCTATTATATGACACACTACTCAAACAACCACCTCATTCCACAGTCATAAATCTATTTCCGTTAGAGCCTTTACAACTAACCGATGCCGTCCAGTAGAGGGTTAGCTTCGTAAAAGGAACGAATGTTTTGAAAGCGTCGTCAAGTAAGCAATTACGTATTCACTTAGTTAAGTATTTTTAAAATTAGTAACTTATTGTTTGTTGAGCTCCTGGAATCTTGACCGTTGATAGCTGCTTCGCTACACTTTTTAATAGAAGTAACTTTCTTTCCTAATTCTTTACTAAATCATTTTCGTTGCACTTTTAAATTTTACACATAAAAAAACTTACAATTCCCTTAATTCTATTAAACAATTTTACCCCTTTTCATTGCTTACACTTGGTACCCCCCCCCCCCCCAATTACCTCTGCCCTCTTGTGAAGTTCCTCCTTCATAGCATCTTCTACATTTATTCATCTGGCATCCAATTTTTACAAACTATACCAAATTACATTAATATGATGTAGTGACAAAGATTGATTGCTTAACTAATACTACAATTACTAAACAGATGGACTCTTGTGGCTTTAGGTTTTTAATACAATAAAGTTTAATACTACAATTAAAAATTACTTAACTAAGTGAATACTTATAGCTTACTTGCTGTCGCGTTTCGAAACGATAGTTCTTTTTCGAAGCAAAGCCTCTACTGTCAGCTTATGCGTTATGTTTAAAGGATATCAGGGCGGATTTATGACTATAGAAGGGGTGGGTTATTTTTGTTGTGCGCTATGTAATGGAAAAGGAGTTGGCATCAAAATATGTGTGATCGTTTAATATGTTTTCTTTATCTGTTGTGTAGTGTATGTATATCTCGTATTTTCCTAAAGTTGTTAGTCTTTTACTTTGTTTTAATGTGTGAAGTTTGTTTAAATTAGTATGTATGTCCGTGTGTATGTTGCGTGTTTTATAGGTGTAATGCGTAGCTGATTTTGGGATTGTTTGATATCTTTGTGCAATGTGTTCTTCGAAGCGTGTATAAAATGACCAATCTATTTGGCCAATATAATAGCTGGGACAATTATTACATGTTAATTTGTAAATATCGGATACTTTGTACTTGTCTGTTTGTTTTTGAAAAGGTTGTATTTGCTGTCTTATCATATGACCCACCCAGCTATTGTTGGACCATGGACGATTGTTTTATTATGTTGCACACTGTGTCTGGATTATTTTTAATATTTAGTTCCTGGTGCATCAAAGAAAAAAAAAAAGAATTCATCTTATTCTGCCAAATTTGCGAGCATAATACTGTCCAAAATGGTTCATTGTTCCTCAGTCATTATTGCGACATTGCAAGTATCACTGCCATTTCTACATTATTGTACTGCAGTTCATGATTCCTTTCTGTGTTTATTAAATCAGATGCACTTCGATTTGGCAAATGTATACTGAAAAGACTTAGTGGTAAATTGCCAATGACAATGCAAAGATCCTCGATAGCAATCAATGGTTCATTGTACGTAGCGTTGCTGAATGTTATTGTTAGATAATCTTTGCACCATGTACGATGTCGATGAATTATATCATCAGTCATTGAATCTTTGTGACTATCCCACAACATTTGCTTGGGCTGAGAACAGTAGTCAACACTATAACAAATAGTAGAGGAATTTGTATTGCTGTACAGTTCAGTGTTGCTCCAGTAACCATACAGTCCCACTGGTTGTCGTCTTCTAGCAAGGCCAGTGCAAGGCATGTATCTTTATACGTTCGATACTATTGTCCTTTCACTTAATGTGTATCTTGAAATGACAATTGGCCAGTGACATTAACCAACGACAGTCGCAAATTAAAACAGTCACTCTCCCTTGGATTTACTGTAAATACCGGAAAACGGTTTATTATTTATTAAAACTGTTTACGCCGGGTGAGAATAACTGATTGAGTGGTAACTGATCAATTATCGACAGTAGAAAATTACTAAAGTACTAATATTAAAAAATAGGGGTTGGTGGTAGAAGGGTGAAAATTTGGGGCTATATACGTTTATTAATGCCAAATCAAAAAAAAAATTGAAATGAAAATTTTTTCATGGGCTACCCCTAACACTTGGGGCATAAAAAATAGTTTATGTCCTATTCTCAGCCTACTGAATAAACACAAAAATTTCATAAGAATTAGTCAAGCCGTTTTCGAAGAGTATTGTTACAAACGCTGTGACACGAGAATTATATATATATATATATATATATATATATATATATATATATATATATATATATATATATGAGATTGTAATTGTCTAGAAGGAAAAAAATTATATCACAAAGTTAATAAAACTGGTTGGTTTTGAGATGTCTCTATTACCAGTAAACTCCGTTTAAAGGTTACATTTGTTAACTTGGTCCCATTTTCCTACAGCTGCCTTTATGTTTTAATTATCATGACTTTTTATCAAATGTTCATAGTACAGTGTAAATATTATATTTTGATGTTATATATTATATACAGGGTGCGGCAGCATAACTTCCTATTTTTGTATTACAAACCAATACAAAAAAAGGAAGTTATGCTGCCGCATCCTGTATAATAAAAACCATTTTACAATTATTGAATTTACCATTACATTTATTAGCCTAACTTGAACTAAAATATTCAAATTTGCTCTTCAAACTCAAGCGTCCTTCATCAGTTGGACTAATCTAAAATACTATTATAATTTTAAAAATTCATTTAAATCAACACATTTATTAAATTAGAGGTTCATGTAAAAGAATACAATAACCAGAATATGTTATATTCGTATCTTGTAGTTTACATTTGTATAATTTTGGTAGCAAAACTAAAGAAAGAAAATTATGTGAAATATTAGAAATCAATCGGAAAGTTCAAATCATATGAGGTTGCACTAGAAAGTCCGGAAGACCACCCACGCTTTGTTGGAGCAGTATGGGGTCTGCTTTATTAATAAAAAACGACACTGAATTTAAGTGAAACACTAAACGTTAATTAAATGAGATAGTTCAATTTTAGGAGTGAAGATAAGTCTACGCCACTTACCATTCCAAGCTATACAGGGTAGGCGAAGCGGTGATGCGGCGGTTGTCCCAGGCCTGGGTTAAGTCCAGAAGTGATGAAACGTAGCTTGCGAAGAAGAATTGAAAGTTAAAAGCACTTCAATAGTCACAATAGCAAATCTTTAATTAACATTGGATATTTCACACGCGAGGTTAAAGAGTTAATTGTCTGCGGTGTAATGAAATACCACGCGGTTAACCTAACACAATGGCAATCAAACTTAGAATGCGGTTAAAATGACTTATTAAAGTTTGACGGCGGTAATTTATAGTTCTAAGACATTAACTGAACATAATCAGTAAGCGTTGTAATATTCTAACGCGGTTTAAACCCCATGTAATCAGCTAAAGCACTTGAATAGAAACAGGAGAGCCGCACTAGTAACAGGCCATATTGCAAGAGAGTGTGTAACTGAGAAAGAACGGAAATGCTAGCAAAAGCAACTAGATCAAAACCTACGTGGACCTAGTCTTAAAACATAGATGAATAGTCTCAATGCGTCTGGTAACTGGATCGTAAAACTACTTCTTTGCAGTAAAAGAAGCCTAGATTCTGGCCGGCAACGAAAGTCTAGTAGGCGGTGGAAATTGAACTGTGGTAAAACACCAGCTAATTTCTAGGTTATACGAAAATAATGACAGAGGTAAATAAACGTGATTTAGGGAAAGTGAGGTTAGCAATCCTGTACTTAACAACATTATTAGTGCTGGTCAAATACAATTACATCTAATACAACTGTTGTGATAGTTAATAGCCTATAGTTTGTAAAATGTATATCAATGATTCTCAATTAATTTTAAATTATTTTTATGAAACCATATTTGAATTTTATGTTTATTTTAAACCTTTACCTTTTAATACTAGGCATAGAACTGTTGTGTAGAAGGTTATGTTTTAAAATAATTTATTTTTAAGAATATAAATTTTCTATTGAATTTAGAATGTCACGAAATAAAGTCATATTATAAAAGAATGAAGTATTTATAAAAAACTCAACCAAATATGCTATGGTATCTCGTTTTCCTGGTCAGGTTTCTCCATCTTTCCAATCAGCAATGGTTTTGCACTAACTTCAGCTAAATTGTAGTTCCTATACTTGATTCTTCTCTAGATGGCTTTGGTATCTACAGATATCATTTAATTTTGAACTGTTTAAAATTGAAATGATTGAATGAATGTCGTTATAACTTAGTTTGTATATCTCGGATTCGTATATTTAAAATTTTCTTATTTATATTTTATCTTCATGTTAATTCACATTGGTTACTTGACCATTTCTACACCGCTGACACTGTGTTGCACAACTATTCTGATTTTTAATCCATTTCGATGGTTTTCACCACACTCAATTTAAATACGTTCTTTTACCACAACAGCTTCTCTCAGAGTTCTTTAAATGAAGCTAACTTTTCTTGTTATCCTCTTTGTAACACCCAATTTTTCCTCACTCTGTTGATTTATCCAAAGAAATTAATGTTGCCATAGTGATGAGTTTGTTGATTTTAATATCTCTCTATTTTACGGTGATTTTTTATTTAATTTTGGCCTTTAAACTTCATACATCTGATCTTTATCCACTTTTAACTTTTATATTAGTCCCTATGTATTTATTTTAACTTCCATGGGTCTGTAGCTGAGTACATATAGCGCTCTAACCATACTTTAAAAGCAACACCGTGTATGAACACAATTTTCGATATGGTTTCATCCAAGGATGCTAGAACTATTCTAGTAATCGTGGTTTCATCCAGCCTGCTTTGAGGCTATGTACGTATTATGTAACAGTTATACCTGCATAAAATTCAAGACAAATGCAAAAAATTTTCTTCAATTAAAAAAAAATATATATAATCTAAACTTAACAAACTAATTGAAAAACAAAATAACATAGACAATAATACAACAATCCATCAATTCCACCCCAGTTTTATAACCCTTACAAAAACAAGTTTCATCAAAGGAGAAGTAAAGATACTCGAAAATAGCACAAAAACCAACATCAAACCAAAATTACAAAGTACAGTAGAAAACCTCATAGTAGAAAAAGAGTGGCAATAAACCTTATAAATTACGAAAATCAAGATAACATGAGAAACACAGCATCACACGAAATCAACAAAATCATCAAAAAAGGAAATCACATCAAAAATAAAATACAAATAAACAAATTGAAACAAAAACTATTCAAAAATGAAATAATTGGAACAAAAGCAAGTAAAAGTAACGCTACAGTAATCATATCAAAAACAGAATATAACAAAAAAACAGAAGAATTCATAAAATCCAACAATTACATAGAATCAAACAAAGACCTCACTAAAAAGTACCAAAACGAAATTATACAATTAGCAAAAATCAATGACAATTTATATAGCCAAAAAAACCCCTTACCAAAACACAATAGACAATCCAAAGCCTCCAAAAATGATCGCCCTTATCAAAATACATAAAGTAAAAAATCCCATAAGACCCCTAATAAATTTCAAAAAAGCACCTGCCTATAAAATATCACAATCGCCAATAACCTAAAACACGAACTTAAACTTGAAAATAAATACACCATAAAAAACTCAATTAAATTAACTGATATACTAAAAACAATAAACATAACCAAAAACACCAAATTTATATAATTTGATATCACAAACATGTACTCTAATATACCAATAAACGAAACCATCCAAATAAAAAACAACAAATTAACTGATCTTAAAACCAACCCCAAATACACAAACCAAATCACAAAATGCCTAAAGACAATACTAAACCAAAACTATTTCATATTCAATAATAAGATATATAAAAAAATTTTTTAACCTAGGGATCACCCCTTTCAAGTATAATATCAGAAATTTACCTCCAAAACCTTGACGAATTAATCCTTGACCCCAATGGAGATTGGATACGATATGTTGACGATGGATCATATATCTCACAAAATAAAGCAATAAATGATAATATCATACTAAATAAAATCAACAACTTACACCCTAACATAAAATTCACCATGGAGGAAGAAATAAACAATAAAATAAACAATCTAGATCTAACAATAACCAGAGAAGTACAAGTAACATTGAATACTCAATTTATAGGAAACCCACACAAACCATTAATACAATACCAAACTACTCTAACCATCCCCCACAACATAAAATGGCTGCTTACAACTCACTCTTATACAGAATGCAGAAAGCCAAAGAAAACCAATAATGTATCAAATAGCCCAAAAAAATGAATACAATTAAAAACCTATAGATAAATTAGAATTTAAAATATTAAATAAATTAATAAAACAAGCTAAAATCAAACTACAAACAACAACAAAATGTGCCACATTCACATACACAGGGTACAACATGAAAGGAATAACTAAAACACTAAAAAAATAATAATATTAACATAGCTTACAAAAACACAGGAAACATAATCAATAAAATAAACCAACCGGAAACAATATGTCTCACACTTAATAATGGAATATACAAAATTGAATGCCAAGACTGTAACAAAATATACATAGACCAAACAAAAAATGATATTAAAAGACAGATATCAAGAACAACTCAATGCATACATCAAACCTCAAACTTAGCTACACACCCCATCAAAAACAAACACACATTCCCCACATTAGAAAACGTACACCTAATAAAAAAATTTAAAAATGCCTAAAAAAAGCAATCTGGGAACAACAACTACAAATTTATAAACATAAAAGTAATATCATAAATGAACAAATACAAATAAAATCAAAAAATAATAAATTATTTAACCTAATAGACAAAATTAACCCCAAGACAAGCTGAAAAGACTCCCACAGTGCAGTAAATCCGAAAAAAGAACAATAATGGTACACCACACCTTGTGACAATGGAATGTCCACACAAATCGCAATCTACTACAAACCCCGGTCAATGATACTCGGTAATGAAGATACTATCAATCTTTAAAACAGGGTGTCTAGCGACAGGGAAAACCAGGAAAACCTGGAAAAGTCAGGGAATTTTAAGATTCTGGAAAATTCAGGGAAAAGTCAGGGAAAATTTCAAAAAACCGGGAAAATATTTATTTTGATTAGAAACAAAACTAGTGGCCATTGCTCTAGTTGAGCAAATTATTTTAAAGACCTGTTACTGACATCATTAAATTCAAATTCTAACTATGTAATTGGCTTTGATGAAAGTTTAAACAAAATATCACAAAGAGCCCAAATGGATTTGAGTGTTAGGTATTGGGATGCAGAGACGGATCAAGTAAAAGCTCGATATTTTGGTTCTGTGTTCCTTACAGACACAAAAGCAAAAGAGTTACTCAATTCGTTCTTAAAAGGTGTTCAAAGTCTGGATTTATCCAAGATCCTTCAGATATCAATGGATGGGCCCAATGTAAACTGGGCTTTCTATAGTCATCTAAAAGAGGAAAAGTCAGGGAAAACTCAGGGAATTTCTTCAAGCTATTTTACTAGACACCCTGGAAAAGTCAGGGAAAACTCAGGGAATTTCTTCAAGCTATTTTACTAGACACCCTGTAAAAGTTAAAACGCATACATACCAAGTAAGATTCTTGTTTAAGTACATATAGTGAAAGTGATATATATATATATATATATATATATATATATATATATGAAGTTAATATATTACTATTGTAAGTAATTTTATCCACCATTAGGTGCAATGATTTTACCTTGTGTGATGAGGCACCTTTCGGTCACTTGACCATTGTCGAATCACTGAAATAATGTTCTCCATTTTTCTGGTGTGGATGTTCGGTCTGTGATGTTGGTATTTGTTGACGTCATATCTATTTCTTCTTGAACTGTGTGTATAATGTTTTTGAATAGTAGGCTATTCTAAGATGACAAGATTCAAGGACATGGATGACTAAAGATGGGTATTAAAAATGGAGGGGTTGGGGTTGTATATATAGTATTTATTTTGGTATTTTTTAAAAACTATTATAAACACTGTGTTAGAACTATTTAGATATGAATTACTTATTGACATTGTGTGTAAAGTTATTTTTATTGCTGAAAAATATTGCAAGTAATCAATAATATTTTTTCAGCAATTTTGATGAGGAACTAAAACATTGCGGCAACTCAACGTGTTGAATATATATTTAAAAGTTAATGTTTTAAACTCTTATTAAAATAAATGTATACATTGATTTATTATAGTATATACATTTATTTATGTCTGTATGTATGAGGGGCGTGTGTGTATAGATATTTATTTCTGTGTTATATTTATTGTTAAATACTTTTTTGTTAATAATTTATTGTCATTTATTACTTGTTGAGACACCTATTGTTATAGATTTAATATTGTTCATTTATTGTTCTATATTACAAATTTTAAAAAATAATAAATTATAATAATATTTATTGGTGATTATGTTTTTTATAGTCTTATTTCTTTTCTGTTTTTGTTTTTTCAGTTATATATTGTTGTTGGTTTTAATATATTTCTCTATTATTACATTTTATTCTTGAGTTAACTTAAATCTTATTTTCTAAGCAGTTATTGTGTTTGGGGATAGTGACCAACATTAGTATCTTTTTTTTAATTAATGAATTATTTGTCAAAAGTAGTAATAAATAATAATAAGGTTATGGATATTGAGTAGTAAGATATTTAAAATCAAATAGACTATTTCTCAATTTTCAGATATCGTGTACTCTGAAGCTTATGCCAACAGTAACCTAAAATGAGCAACACGGAGAACTGAAAAAGAATATATCCAGGTTCTGATAAACAAATAATGCATTGCAACCCTTGTAAGCAAAATAGACAAACAATTTGCAACTACACATCATCAGTAATGTCTGCATTCTGGGTGACTATCAAAAAAGACACAAACAAGATATTCAAATGTCAACAATGTCTTTATGTAGGGGCAAGGATATATCAGCTAATAATCCACTTAAAAACACACATTCATAAAAGATCCTATAAAAATATACAACAGGATTTTTCAGCAGCACCCAAAACTACTTTTAAAAAATACTTTAAACCCCGTTCTAGGGCAAGATATGGATATCTTGAAAGACAAATGCTTACCCATTCTGGTGAAAAACCATACAAATGTACACATTGTAGTTATTCAGGAACAAGATCTGGACTTCTTACATCACATATGCTTACCCATTCTGGTGAAAAAAATTACAAATGTTTACATTGTAGCTATTCAACTGCACGATTAGGAGATCTTAAATCACATATACATACCCATTCTGGTGAAAAACCTTACAATTGTTTACAATGTAGTTATTCAGCTGCAGAATTAAGAGGTCTTAAAGCACATATGCTTACCCATTCTGGTGAAAAACCTTACAAATGTTATCAGTGCAGTTATTCAGCCAAAACATCAGGAAGGCTTAAAATACATATGCGTACACATTCTGGTGAAAAACCTTACAAATGTTCACAGTGTAGCTATTCAGCTACAAGTTCTAGACTTCTTAAATCACATATGCTTACCCATTCTGGCGTAAAACCTTACAAATGTTTACAGTGTAGTTATTCAGTTGCACGATTAGGAGATCTTAAAGAACATATGCACACCCATTCTGGTGAAAAACCTTACAAATGTTCACAGTGTAGCTATTCTGCTACAAGTTATAGACTTATTAAATCACATATGCTTACCCATTCTGGTGAAAAACCTTACAAATGTACACATTGTAGTTATTCAGCTACAAGTCCTGGACTTCTTAAATCACATATGATTACCCATTCTGGTGAAAAACCTTACAAATGTTCACAGTGTAGCTATTCAACTGCACGATTAGGACATCTTAAATCACATATGCTTACCCATTCTGGTGAAAAACCTTACAAATGTTTACAGTGTAGTTATTCAGCTGCACGATTAGGAGATCTTAAAGCACATATGCTTACCCATTCTGGTGAAAAACCTTACAAATGTACACATTGTAGTTATTCAGCTACAAGTTCTGGACTTCTTAAATCACATATGCTTACCCATTCTGGTGAAAAACCTTACAAATGTTCACAGTGTAGCTATTCAGCTACAAGTTCTGGACTTCTTAAATCACATATGCTTACCCATTCTGGTGAAAAACCTTACAAATGTTCACAGTGTAGCTATTCAGCTACAAGTTCTGGACTTCTTAAATCACATATGCTTACCCATTCTGGTGAAAAACCTTACAAATGTTCACAGTGTAGCTATTCAGCTGCACGATTAGGACATCTTAAAGCACATATGCTTACCCATTCTGGTGAAAAACCTTACAAATGTACACATTGTAGTTATTCAGCTACAAGTTCTCGACTTCTTAAATCAGATATGCTTACCCATTCTGGTGAAAAACCTTACAAATGTTCACATTGTAGCTATTCAGCTACAAGTTCTGGACTTCTTAAATCACATATGCTTACCCATTCTGGTGAAAAACCTTACAAATGTTTACAGTGTAGTTATTCAGCTGCACGATTAGGAGATCTTAAAGCACATATGCTTACCCATTCTGGTGAAAAACCTTACAAATGTACACATTGTAGTTATTCAGCTACAAGTTCTGGACTTCTTAAACCACATATGCTTACCCATTCTGGTGAAAAACCTTACAAATGTTCACAGTGTAGCTATTCAGCTGCACGATTAGGACATCTTAAAGCACATATGCTTACCCATTCTTGTGAAAAACCTTACAAATGTACACATTGTAGTTATTCAGCTACAAGTTCTGGACTTCTTAAAGCACATATGCTTAACCATTCTGGTGAAAAACCTTACAAATGTACACATTGTAGTTATTCAGGTAAAAGTTCTGGACTTCTTAAATCACATATGCTTACCCATTCTGGTGAAAAACCTTACAAATGTTCACAGTGTAGCTATTCAGCTACAAGTTCTAGACTTCTTAAATCACATATGCTTACCCATTCTGGCGTAAAACCTTACAAATGTTTACAGTGTAGTTATTCAGTTGCACGATTAGGAGATCTTAAAGAACATATGCACACCCATTCTGGTGAAAAACCTTACAAATGTTCACAGTGTAGTTATTCAGCTGCACGATTAAGAAGTCTTAAGCTACACATGCGTACTCATTCTGGTGAAAAACATTACAAATGTAGTCAGTGCAGTTATTCAGCCACAAGATTAGGAAAGCTTAAAATACATATGGGTACCCACTCTGGTGAATAATCTTACCAATGTTCACAGTGTAGCTATTCAGCTACAAGATCTGGACTTCTTTAATCACATATGCTTACCCATTCTGGTGAAAAACCTTTAAAATGTTTACAGTGTAGTTATTCAGCTGCACGTTTAGGATATCTTAAATCACACATGCTCACCCATTCTGGTGAAGAACCTTACAAATATTCCCAGTCTCATTATGAATCTTCACTAAAAAAAATGTTTAAAAGGCACATGCTTACCCATTCTGGAGGAAAAACTTTAAAAGTGTTTATAATGAAGTTTTACAGTTACAAAATTGAGAAATCTTAGAAGACATATGTTTACCTATGCTTGAGAAAACCCTTACAAATTTTCATAGATTAGATATTGATCTACACATTCAGGAAGGCTTAAGGTACATGTGCATACCTGTATAAGGATATAATCAAACTTGGTGGGCTTATAAAGCTATAATAAACATTAAGATTTGTATTAATATATTTTTAAATTTTATAAAAGAAGATGCCACGATTGACTGATTGATTGATGCATAGGTCTAATCAACACACAGCCTAAACTATGTTTGGTAGAAACTTAACACTTTGTGGGAATCTTCTGTCGGTAATGTAGTTAAAAAGTGATTTTTCAAATTCAGATTTCAAAGTTATTTTAACATTTTCTCACTTATAATAATTGTTAGATTTTATTTAAACTGAATGTTATTTGACTGAATGTTGCGTTAGAAACGTAGTATCACTTCTATATAAATTCAATATTCAATTTTATTGAATTTGTTATTCAAACTAACCCAAATGGAGAGTAATAATTATTGTATGAAACGATGTTTTAAATTATATAAAGTATATACTATTGTATGTCATAGACAGGGTGTCTAGTGACAGGGAAAACCGGGAAAAGTCAGGGAATTTTAAGATTCTGGAAAATTCAGGGAAAAGTCAGGGAAAATTTTAAAAAATCGGGAAAATATTTATTTTGATTAGAAACAAAACTAGTATCCATTGCTCTCGAATATTTGGTATTGTAAGCCAGCGGTTTAGGGGCAGGGCAGTCAGGAAATAACACTTCTTTATTTAGATGCCCATTATTTATTTGATAAGCCCAATGCTATGACTTCAGGACTTATGTCAATAAATATTAAACGTGTCGAGTTGGTACAGCTGGGAGGTTTTAGCCTGGACCGTGGCCTTGGGGTGCGCAGTGGTTCTGTTATCATATGGACAGGTGGGGATAACAGATAACTCAGTCTGTTTCTGACCACACAGAACGCTGTGTAAACATTCGTAGCCAGCTATTTGTCTAGACTCGTGATAGTATGTGTTTTATTTGACGATGATTATTTGTACACTGTTTATTTCAACATGGAAGGTTCCAGTTTTCATTGCCGTAGCGGGCAAGCGCGTCATGCAGATGTCGTCATTACCTCCCCTCCTTCCTTAGGATAAATATAAACTAAAAGATAAAGTGACTGAAGCAGAGATTATATGGTGCGTGAATTTAGTAATGCAACACTTCTTTACGCAATGCAGAAGGTAGTGTGCCTCTTTCTAAGGATGTTCCCTGATAGCACCATTGCACAGAACATGAGATTGGGGAAAGATAACATTTCCTATAGTGTTGTAATCGGTTTATCAAATTATATTAAAGACCTGTTACTGACATCATTAAATTCAAATTCTAACTATGTAATTGGCTTTGATGAAAGTTTAAACAAAATTTCACAAAGAGCCCAAATGGATTTGAGTGTTAGGTATTGGGATGCAGAGACGGATGAAGTGAAAGCTCGATATTTTGGTTCTGTGTTCCTTACAGACACAAAAGCAAAAGAGATACTCAATTCGTTCTTCAAAGTCTGGATTTATCCAAGATCCTTCAGATATCAATGTAAACTGGGCTTTCTATAGACATCTAAAAGAGGAAAAGTCAGGGAAAACTCAGGGAATTTCTTCAAGCTATTTTACTAGACACCCTGATAGAGTGATTACTCCCATCTAATGATTAATAAATTAAAATAATCATTGATTGTGATGAAAATTGTTAGTCAATGTAAGTGAATGAAAGCTTGGTTAGAAAAGTAAGAGCACTTTGTAAATAAATTTAGTCAATTTAATTGACTCTTTAAATACAAGAACTGTCATAGAGTAGATATTTTTCTGTTTTTTTCTGTATATGTATAGATAGATACCTTAATGGGAATGTCCTCTGCAACTACCCAATACATGTTTCATTTCAATCGGTTAAATGGTTTGAAATGCTTAAAAGACATGCAAACATATATATATATATATATATATATATATATATAATGTTGTCCATTTTTTTCCCGTTGCATTGACTTTATGAAGTTATTATTATTACTTGTAAATAATGGTGGAAAGTGGGGGGAAAAATTATTTACAAGTAATAATAATATCTTTATATACTGTATATATATATATATATATTCTTGATATTTAACGTTATCCATTGTTTTTCCGTTGCACTGACTTTATGAAGTTAATATATTACTATGTAGTAATTTTATCCACCATTAAGTGCAATAATTTTACCTTGAGAGATCACTGTGAGTGATTTGACAATGGTCAATTGACCGAAAGGTGCCTCATCTCTCAAGGTAAAATTATTGCACTTAATGGTGGATAAAATTACTACATAGTAATATATTAACTTCATATATATATATATATATATATATATATATATATATATATATATATATATATATATATATATATATATAATGCACAGCCCTGGACCAGGCTGACAACAAACGGCAAATCAAACAACTACACAATTACATTAATACCATACACCAAAACCTCACATTTACCCTCGAATTAGAAGAAAACAATAAAATAAACTTTCTAGACCTTACCATCACCAACACAACACCAAACATAATTTCAAAATATACAGAAAACCAACAACTACCTAAATTGTCATACATAATACATCTAATCACCCCACACAACACAAACACGCTGCATTTAATCATATGTTACACCGCCTAATCAACATACCAATGCTACAGAAAGACTACGACGAAGAACTTAATACCATAAAATACATAGCTCAACAAAACTGCTACCAACACACACTCATAGACAACATACTCAGGAAAATTAAACATAAACATCATCACATGGACACGCAGACAAACCACACAAAAATCAACAAATACATATCCCTCACCTACCACAACAAAAACAAACACAAAATAGCCTCCACATTCAAAAAACTCCATTACCAAATATCCTAAAAAACAACAAACACTTTAAGACAGCACATACAACCTTTTCAAAAAGAAACTGACAAATACAAACTCTCAGGTATTTACAAATTAACTTGTAACGATTGTCCGAACTATTACATCGTCCAAACCGGCAGGTCATTCTAGACACGCTTCAAAGAACACATTACCCAAAATAAACAAACGAACCCTAAATCCAGCTACGCAAAACATCTAGAAAGCTCTCAACACACACACACACCGACATACACACTAGTTTAAATGTTCTACACACATTAAAACAAAGTAATAAACTAACAACCTAAGAAAAATATGAAATCTACAAACACTACATAACAGATAAAGAAAACGTTTTAAATGATCATTTACATTTTGAAGCAACTAGCCTTTTCTATTATATGACACACTACTCAAACAACCACCTCATTCCACAGTCATAAATCTATTCCTGTTAGAGCCTTTACAACTAACCGATGCCGTCCAGTAGAGGGTTAGCTTTGTAAAAGGAACGAATGTTTTGAAATGCGTCAGCAAGTAAGCAATTACGTATTCACTTAGTTAAGTATTTTTAAAATTAGTAACTTATTGTTTGTTGATCTCCTGGAATCTTGACCGTTGATAGCTGCTTCGCTACACTTTTTAATAGAAGTAACTTTCTTTCCTAATTCTTTACTAAATCATTTTCGTTGCACTTTTAAATTTTACACATAAAAAAACTTACAATTCCCTTAATTCTATTAAACAATTTTACCCCTTTTCATTGCTTACACTTGGTACCCCCCCCTCAATTACCTCTGCCCTTTTGTAAAGTTCCTCCTTCATAGCATCTTCTACATTTATTCATCTGGCATCCAATTTTTACAAACTATACCAAATTACATTAATATGATGTAGTGACAAAGATTGATTGCTTAACTAATACTACAATTACTAAACAGATGGACTCTTGTGGCTTTAGGTTTTTAATTTCATAAAGTTTAATACTACAATTAAAAATTACTTAACTAAGTGAATACTTATAGCTTACTTGCTGTCGCGTTTCGAAACGATCGTTCTTTTTCGAAGCAAAGCCTCTACTGTCAGCTTATGCGTTATGTTTAAAGGATATCAGGGCGGATTTATGACTATAGAAGGGGTGGGTTATTTTTGTTGTGCGAAATGTAATGGAAAAGGAGTTGGCATCAAAATATGTGTGATCGTTTAATATGTTTTCTTTATCTGTTGTGTAGTGTATGTATATCTCGTATTTTCCTAAAGTTGTTAGTTTTTTACTTTGTTTTAATGTGTGAAGTTTGTTTAAATTAGTATGTATGTCCGTGTGTATGTTGCGTGTTTTATAGGTGTAATGCGTAGCTGATTTTGGGATTGTTTGATATCTTTGTGCAATGTGTTCTTCGAAGCGTGTATAAAATGACCAATCTATTTGGCCAATATAATAGCTGGGACAATTATTACATATTAATTTGTAAATATCGGATAGTTTGTACTTGTCTGTTTGTTTTTGAAAGGGTTGTATTTGCTGTCTTATCATATGACCCACCCAGCTATTGTTGGACCATGGACGATTGTTTTATTATGTTGCACACTGTGTCTGGATTATTTTTAATATTTAGTTCCTGGTGCATCAAAGAAAAAAAAAAAAAGAATCCATCTTATTCTGCCAAATTTGCGAACATAATACTGTCCAAAATGGTACTTTGTTCCTCAGTCATTAGTGGGACATTGCAAGTATCACTGCCATTTCTACATTATTGTACTGCAGTTCATGATTCCTTTCTGTGTTTATTAAATCAGATGCACTTCGATTTGGCAAATGTATACTGAAAAGACTTAGTGGTAAATTGCCAATGACAATGCAAAGATCCTCGATAGCAATCAATGGTTCATTGTACGTAGCGTTGCTGAATGTTATTGTTAGATAATCTTTGCACCATGTACGATGTCGATGAATTATATCATCAGTCATTGAATCTTTGTGACTATCCCACAACATTTGCTTGGGCTGAGAACATGTAGTCAACACTATAAGAAATAGTAGAGGAATTTGTATTTCTGTACAGTTCAGTGCCGCTCCAGTAACCATACAGTCCCACTGGTTGTCTTCTTCTAGCAAGGCCAGTGCAAGGCATGTAACTTAATACATTCGATACTATTGTCCTTTCACTTAATGTGTATCTTGAAATGACAATTGGCCAGTGACATTAACCAACGACAGTCGCAAATTAAAACAGTCACTCTCCCTTGGATTTACTGTAAATACCGGAAAACGGTTTATTATTTATTAAAACTGTTTACGCCGGGTGAGAATAACTGATTGAGTGGTAACTGATCAATTATCGACAGTAGAAAATTACTAAAGTACTAATATTAAAAAATAGGGGTTGGTGGTAGAAGGGTGAAAATTTGGGGCTATATACGTTTATTAATGCCAAATCAAAAAAAAAAATTGAAATGAAAATTTTTCATGGGCTACCCCTAACACTTGGGGCATGAAAAATAGTTTATGTCCTATTCTCAGCCTACTGAATAAACACAAAAATTTCATAAGAATTAGTCAAGCCGTTTTCGAAGAGTGTTGTTACAAACGCTGTGACACGAGAATTATATATATATATATATATATATATATATATTATATATATATAAGATTGTAATTGTCTAGAAGGAAAAAAATTATATCACAAAGTTAATAAAACTGGTTGGTTTTGAGATGTCTCTATTACCAGTAAACTCCGTTTAAAGGTTACATTTGTTAACTTGGTCCCATTTTCCTACAGCTGCCTTTATGTTTTAATTATCATGACTTTTTATCAAATGTTCATAGTACAGTGTAAATATTATATTTTGATGTTATATATTATATACAGGGTGCGGCAGCATAACTTCCTATTTTTGTATTACAAACTAATACAAAAAAAGGAAGTTATGCTGCCGCACCCTGTATAATAAAAACCATTTTACAATTATTAAATTTACCATTACATTTATTAGCCTAACTTGAACTAAAATATTCAAATTTGCTCTTCAAATTCAAGCGTCCTTCATCAGTTGGACTAATCTAAAATACTATTATAATTTTAAAAATTCATTTAAATCAACACATTTATTAAATTAGAGGTTCATGTAAAAGAATACAATAACCAGAATATGTTATATTCGTATCTTGTAGTTTACATTTGTATAATTTTGGTAGCAAAACTAAAGAAAGAAAATTATGTGAAATATTAGAAATCAATCGGAAAGTTCAAATCATATGAGGTTGCACTAGAAAGTCCGGAAGACCACCCACGCTTTGTTGGAGCAGTATGGGGTCTGCTTTATTAATAAAAAACAACACTGAATTTAAGTGAAACACTAAACATTAATTAAATGAGATAGTTCAATTTTAGGAGTGAAGATAAGTCTACGCCACTTACCATTCCAAGCTATACAGGGTAGGCGAAGCGATGATGCGGCGGTTGTCCCAGGCCTGGGTTAAGTCCAGAAGTGATGAAACGTAGCTTGCGAAGAAGAATTGAAAGTTAAAAGCACTTCAATAGTCACAATAGCAAATCTTTAATTAACATTGGATATTTCACACGCGAGGTTAAAGAGTTAATTGTCTGCGATGTAATGAAATACCACGCGGTTAACCTAACACAATGGCAATCAAACTTAGAATGCGGTTAAAATGACTTATTAAAGTTTGACGGCGGTAATTTATAGTTCTAAGACATTAACTGAACATAATCAGTAAGCGTTGTAATATTCTAACGCGGTTTAAACCCCATGTAATCAGCTAAAGCACTTGAATAGAAACAGGAGAGCCGCACTAGTAACAGGCCATATTGCAAGAGAGTGTGTAACTGAGAAAGAACGGAAATGCTAGCAAAAGCAACTAGATCAAAACCTACGTGGACCTAGTCTTAAAACATAGATGAATAGTCTCAATGCGTCTGGTAACTGGATCGTAAAACTACTTCTTTGCAGTAAAAGAAGCCTAGATTCTGGCCGGCAACGAAAGTCTAGTAGGCGGTGGAAATTGAACTGTGGTAAAACACCAGCTAATTTCTAGGTTATACGAAAATAATGACAGAGGTAAATAAACGTGATTTAGGGAAAGTGAGGTTAGCAATCCTGTACTTAACAACATTATTAGTGCTGGTCAAATACAATTACATCTAATACAACTGTTGTGATAGTTAATAGCCTATAGTTTGTAAAATGTATATCAATGATTCTCAATTAATTTTAAATTATTTTTATGAAACCATATTTGAATTTTATGTTTATTTTAAACCTTTACCTTTTAATACTAGGCATAGAACTGTTGTGTAGAAGGTTATGTTTTAAAATAATTTATTTTTAAGAATATAAATTTTCTATTGAATTTAGAATGTCACGAAATAAAGTCATATTATAAAAGAATGAAGTATTTATAAAAAACTCAACCAAATATGCTATGGTATCTCGTTTTCCTGGTCAGGTTTCTCCATCTTTCCAATCAGCAATGGTTTTGCACTAACTTCAGCTAAATTGTAGTTCCTGTACTTGTTTCTTCTCTAGATGGCTTTGGTATCTACAGATATCATTTAATTTTGAACTGTTTAAAATTGAAATGATTGAATGAATGTCGTTATAACTAAGTTTGTATATTTCGGCGTCGTATATTTAAAATTGTATTAGTTATATTTTATCTTCATGTTAATTCACATTGGTTACTTGACCATTTCTACACCGCTGACACTACATGTTGCACAACTATTCTGAATTTTACTTCATTTCGATGATTTTCACCACACTCAATTTACGTTCTTTTACCACAACAGCTTCTCTCAGAGTTCTTTAAATGAAGCTAACTTTTCTGGGCATCCTCCTTGTAACACCCAATTCTTCCTCGCTCTGTTGATTTATCCAAAGAAATTAACGTTGCCGTAGTGGTGAGTTTGTTGATTTAATCTCTCTATTTTACGGTGATTTTTTATTTAATTTTGGCCTTTAGACTTCATACATCTGATAGTTTTATTAATTAGATTTATTTAATTTTCTGATCTTCTTTATCCACTTTTAACTTTTATATTAGTCCCTATGTATTTATTTTAACTTCCATGGGTCTGTAGCTGAGTACATATAGCGCTCTAACCATACTTTAAAAGCATTCACTGTGTATGAACACAATTTTCGATATAGTTTCATCCAAGGATGCTAGAACTATTCTAGTAATCGTGGTTTCATCCAGCCTGTTTTGAGGCTATGTACGTATTATGTAACAGTTATACCTGGAGAACGAGGCTATTCTTTTCCTAAACTAAGTTATTTGATCAATTTACATGATAATCAATTTTATTATATTAAATCTACAATTTACTTAGGTTAATTCAATTTGAGTGTTATTTCTAAATCTATCTGAATTTATCTGTGCTTAAATTTTGATACTTTTGTCTAATGTCTCTTTCTTGACTATTACCAATATTTGCAGTGGTCAATTTGGTCATGGCGACATCTCCCTCTCTGTAAAAGATGGAAATTTTCTTAAAATATTTATTTTCTAAATCCCCCAGAAAGTCTTCCTTTTTCCTATTCTTACAACCATGATTCTAAATTATAGCTATTTCCCAAAATTTACATGTCAACACATATTATTTTCTTATACTACTAATTGTTTATTTTCCTGTCCTCTATCTTATATAGTCTGTATCTTATTTAATGATATTTATGGCAAAGACAGATGAAAAACCTTTTTTAAACTTAGTATTTTTCCTCACCGCCATTGCTAAATTATATTTTGCAGCTTGAAAGCAAATTACCAATGTTTGTAAATATCATTGCCTTATTAACGTTAGGAATGTTAAGATAGCAAATGAAGCTCTTTTAAAAATTGCACGGGCCGCATTAAGAAGAACCAAGCTCACCCTATCACAAAACACACTTTATAAATAATAGGGTTTAATCTTTGAGCCACTGATCTTTTTTGTACGGGATGTTTATAAAACGTTTTCCTCATTTTTGTGTACAAATATATAGATATATTACTTTGATTTTTGAAATATTGAAGTAAGATGTTTATTTTCGTTATACCACTAGTATTCGTTTTGTCCTCCTTCCTTTAAGGTTTGAAATGTTATCATATGTTCTGATGTGATTTTATTATTGACATTGTGCATTTGCAAAAACTGTATCCTCATTGTTCAAGAATAATAATTTGTCCTTATTGTAAATAATAATATAATATTAATTACTGATAAGCGATATTAAATATACATAAATGTGTGCAATAAAGAAAACATTAACATGATTTTTCAAAGACTATACAGTTACATTGATTTTAATGTACAGAACCGTAATCAGAGCTTCTGCGATTGTAAGTACAGGAATACAATACTTTAATAATTATTTTCAAAAGGTTTGCAGCACGACGCCATTTTGTGCAGTAAGTGATATCGTTTTAAGGCAGAGTTAGAAACAAAAGAGTATGTGTGAGTGTTCAATGCAATTTTGTTTTGTTTGTGTGTAGTGACTGTGGAATACGTGTCTGTTTCGTCCTTTTCAATTGTTTTGCAACTTACTATCACAAAAATCTAATGGTATTTGTCTGTGTGTGCGTGTTTTACTCAATCTCGTAAAGACTACTGGGTCCATTGAGCTGAGATTTCATATGGATATTCTTATGGTCCCTGGTTAACACACAGGCATATTTTTATTTAGAAATTCCTTCAGTGCACCGCCCCACTGGTCTTGAAAACCTCTTTATCAATCAATTATCTATAACCTACATCATTGTATACTTAACTTGGCTTAATCAGATGATGATCACCTGTGACAGTCACTTTAAAACACATTTAAATAGCTGACAGTCATTGTTTGTTGTTATTATTCTTTCAAGTTTAGTTATACTTTACAAATGTTATGATAGAAGCAGAAATATTTCCTTCCCTTGGTTTTTCAAGACAATAATTGGTAAATTTATAGTCTGATATATTAATTGCGAACTAATCTATACTATTAAATAAAAATCTAATTGTGACTGTGTTTGTGTGTGTTATGCTCAATCACGTAAAAAGTACTCGATCAATTGTGCTGAAATTTCAAAAGGACATTTTCAGGGTCCCTGGTTAACACTTAGACTTATTTTTATTAGAAATGCTATCTGGGCACCGCCCCTTTAAAAACTCCCTAACACTCAATTATATATAGGCCTACTCCATTATATACTTGGCTTAGTCAGCTTATGGTAAATGTGTTTGTAATCACCTGTAAAGTCACTTTTAAACATGACTAAACAGATGATAGTAAATGTTTGTTGTTATTCATTGTTCAAGATTAGTTATACTTTGCAAATGTCATGTTCCAGAAACTTTTCCTTCTTTTAATTAAAACCAAATCTTACCTGACTGGATACGTCATAGGTATATTTTAATAGAGGTGTATTGTAATGCTGTTTAAAATTACAACCAAAAAATCTATGCTAACGAGATGGTTTATAGAGATATTCATGTCTAGACATAGTACAGTGTGCTGTTGCTACTGCGTGCCCCTAAACGTAGTCCCAACTAAAAAATGATGAAAAATTAACCTACAGCACCAATAATAAAATAACATAGATACCTTTCAAGGTATTTTGCTAGTTTCTTGATAAAACACTGAATTTTTTTTAGGTGACACTGAAAGTTTTAGGTAACCGTGAAGTAGGTCGGGGTGGAATAATTTCACCACACTCAATTTAAATACGTTCTTTTACCACAACAGCTTCTCTCAGAGTTCTTTAAATGAAGCTAACTTATCTTGGTATCCTCCTTGTAACACCCAATTCTTCCTCGCTCTGTTGATTTATCCAAAGAAATTAATGTTGCCATAGTGATGAGTTTGTTGATTTTAATATCTCTCTATTTTACGGTGATTTTTTATTTAATTTTGGCCTTTAAACTTCATACATCTGATCTTTATCCACTTTTAACTTTTATATTAGTCCCTATGTATTTATTTTAACTTCCATGGGTCTGTAGCTGAGTACATATAGCGCTCTAACCATACTTTAAAAGCAATATGAACATTCACCGTGTATGAACACAATTTTCGATATGGTTTCATCCAAGGATGCTAGAACTATTCTAGTAATCGTGGTTTCATCCAGCCTGCTTTGAGGCTATGTACGTATTATGTAACAGTTATACCTGCATAAAATTCAAGACAAATGCAAAAAATTTTCTTCAATTAAAAAAAAAATATATAATCTAAACTTAACAAACTAATTGAAAAACAAAATAACATAGACAATAATACAACAATCCATCAATTCCACCCCAGTTTTATAACCCTTACAAAAACAAGTTTCATCAAAGGAGAAGTAAAGATACTCGAAAATAGCACAAAAACCAACATCAAACCAAAATTACAAAGTACAGTAGAAAACCTCATAGTAGAAAAAGAGTGGCAATAAACCTTATAAATTACGAAAATCAAGATAACATGAGAAACACAGCATCACACGAAATCAACAAAATCATCAAAAAAGGAAATCACATCAAAAATAAAATACAAATAAACAAATTGAAACAAAAACTATTCAAAAATGAAATAATTGGAACAAAAGCAAGTAAAAGTAACGCTACAGTAATCATATCAAAAACAGAATATAACAAAAAAACAGAAGAATTCATAAAATCCAACAATTACATAGAATCAAACAAAGACCTCACTAAAAAGTACCAAAACGAAATTATACAATTAGCAAAAATCAATGACAATTTATATAGCCAAAAAAACCCCTTACCAAAACACAATAGACAATCCAAAGCCTCCAAAAATGATCGCCCTTATCAAAATACATAAAGTAAAAAATCCCATAAGACCCCTAATAAATTTCAAAAAAGCACCTGCCTATAAAATATCACAATCGCCAATAACCTAAAACACGAACTTAAACTTGAAAATAAATACACCATAAAAACTCAATTAAATTAACTGATATACTAAAAACAATAAACATAACCAAAAACACCAAATTTATATAATTTGATATCACAAACATGTACTCTAATATACCAATAAACGAAACCATCCAAATAAAAAAAAAACAAATTAACTGATCTTAAAACCAACCCCAAATACACAAACCAAATCACAAAATGCCTAAAGACCATACTAAACCCAAACTATTTCATATTCAATAATAAGATATATAAAAAAAAAATTTAACAATGGGATCACCCCTTTCAAGTATAATATCAGAAATTTACCTCCAAAACCTTGACGAATTAATCACACAAACCATAAAAACGCACGACCCCAATGGAGATTGGATACGATATGTCGATGACGGATTATACATTTCACAAAATAAAGCAATAAATGATAATATCATACTAAATGAAATCAACAACTTACACCCTAACATAAAATTCACCATGGAGGAAGAAATAAACAATAAAATAAACAATCTAGATCTAACAATAACCAGAGAAGTACAAGTAACATTGAATACTCAATTTATAGGAAACCCACACAAACCATTAATACAATACCAAACTACTCTAACCATCCCCCACAACATAAAATGGCTGCTTACAACTCACTCTTATACAGAATGCAGAAAGCCAAAGAAAACCAATAATGTATCAAATAGCCCCAAAAAATGAATACAATTAAAAACCTATAGATAAATTAGAATTTAAAATATTAAATAAATTAAAACAAGCTAAAATCGAACTACAAACAACAACAAAATGTGCCACATTCACATACACAGGGTACAACATGAAAGGAATAACTAAAACACTAAAAAAATAATAATATTAACATAGCTTACAAAAACACAGGAAACATAATCAATAAAATAAACCAACCGGAAACAATATGTCTCACACTTAATAATGGAATATACAAAATCGAATGCCCAGACTGTAACAAAATATACATAGGCCAAACAAAAAATGATATTAAAAGACAGATATCAAGAACAACTCAATGCATACATCAAACCTCAAACTTAGCTACACACCCCATCAAAAACAAACACACATTCCCCACATTAGAAAACGTACACCTAATAAAAAAATTTAAAAAGGCCTAAAAAAGCAATCTGGGAACAACAACTACAAATTTATAAACATAAAAATAATATCAAAAATGAACAAATACAAATAAAATAAAAAAAATAATAATATATTTAACCTAATAGAGAAAATTAACCCCAAGACAAGCTGAAAAGACTCCCACAGTGCAGTAAATCTGAAAAAAGAACAATAATGGTACACCACACCTTGTGACAATGGAATTTCCACACAAATCGCAATCTACTACAAACCCCGGTCAATGATACTCGGTAATGGACCGAAAGATATGCTTACCCATTCTGGTGAAAAACCTTACAAATGTTCACAGTGTAACTATTCGGCTACAAACTCAGGAAGTCTTAAAGTACATATGCACACCCATTCTGGTGAAAAACCTTACAAATGTTTACAGTGTAGTTATTCAGCTGCACAATTAGGAAATCTTAAAGCACATATGATTACCCATTCTGGTGAAAAACCTTACAAATGTTTACAGTGTAGTTATTCAGCTGCACGATTAGGACATCTTAAATCACATATGATTACCCATTCTGGTGAAAAACCTTACAAATGTTTACAGTGTAGTTATTCAGCTACACGATTAATAGATCTTAAATCACACATGCTTACCCATTCTGGTGAAAAACCTTACAAATGTTTACAGTGTAGTTATTCAGCTGCACGATCAGGATATCTTAAAGCACATATGCTTACCCATTCTGGTGAAAAACCTTACAAATGTTTACAGTGTAGTTATTCAGCTACACGATTAATAGATCTTAAATCACACATGCTTACCCATTCTGGTGAAAAACCTTACAAATGTTTACAGTGTAGTTATTCAGCTGCACGATCAGGATATCTTAAAGCACATATGCTTACCCATTCTGGTGAAAAACCTTACAAATGTTCACAGTGTAACTATTCGGCTACAAACTCAGGAAGTCTTAAAGTACATATGCACACCCATTCTGGTGAAAAACCTTACAAATGTTTACAGTGTAGTTATTCAGCTGCACAATTAGGAAATCTTAAAGCACATATGCTTACACATTCTGGTGAAAAACCTTACAATTGTTTACAGTGTAGTTATTCAGCGACAAGATCAGGGAAGCTTAAAATACATATGCGTACCCATTCTGGTGAAAAACCTTACAAATGTACACATTGTAGCTATTCAGGTACAAGTTCTGGAGTTCTTAAATCACATATGCTTACCCATTCTGGTGAAAAACCTTACAAATGTTTACAGTGTAGTTATTCAGCTGCACGATTAGGAGATCTTAAATCACATATGCTTAACCATTCTGGTGAAAATCCTTACAAATGTTCACAGTGTAGTTATTCAGCTGCACGATTAAGAAATCTTAAGCTACACATACTTAACCATTCTGGTGAAAAACCTTACAAATGTTGTCAGTGCAGTTATTCAGCGATAACATCAGGAAACCTTAAAATACATATGCGCACCCATTCTGGTGAAAAACCTTACAAATGTTCACAGTGTAGTTATTCAGCTGCACGATTAAGAACTCTTAAGCTACACATGCTTAACCATTCTGGTGAAAAACCTTACAAATGTTGTCAGTGCAGTTATTCAGCCACAACATCAGCAAAGCTTAAAATACATATGCGTATCCATTCTGGTGAAAAACCTTACAAATGTTCACAGTGTAACTTTTCGACTACATACTCAAGAAGTCTTAAAAGACATATGCACACCCATTGTGGTGAAAAACCTTAGAAATGTTTACAGTGTAGTTATTCAGCTGCACAATTAGGACTTCTTAAATCACATATGATTACCCATTGTGGTGAAAAACCTTAGAAATGTTTACAGTGTAATTATTCAGCTGCACAATTAGGACTTCTTAAATCACACATGCTTACCCATTCTGGTGAAGAACCTTACAAATATTCCCAGTGTCATTATGAATCTTCACTAAAAAAAATTTTTTAAAGGCACATGCTTACCCATTCTGGAGGAAAAACTTTAAAAGTGTTTATAATGAAGTTTTACAGTTACAAAATTGAGAAATCTTAGAAGACATATGTTTACCTATGCTTGAGAAAACCCTTACAAATTTTCATAGATTAGATATTGATCTACACATTCAGGAAGGCTTAAGGTACATGTGCATACCTGTATAAGGATATAATCAAACTTGGTGGGCTTATAAAGCTATAATAAACATTAAGATTTGTATTAATATATTTTTAAATTTTATAAAAGAAGATGCCACGATTGACTGACTGATTGATGCATAGGTCTAATCAACAGACAGCCTAAACTATGTTTGGTAGAAACTTAACACTTTGAGGGAATCTTCTGTCGGTAATGTAGAAGTTAAAAAGTGATTTTCAAATTCAGATTTCAAAGTTATTTTAACATTTTCTCACTTATAATAATTGTTAGATTTTATTTAAACTGAATGTTGTGTTAGAAACGTAGTATCACTTCTATATAAATTCAATATTCAATTTAATTGAATTTGTTATTCAAACTAACCCAAATGGAGAGTAATAATTATTGTATGAAACGATGTTTTAAATTATATAAAGTATATACTATTGTATGTCATAGAGTGATTACTGCCATCTAATGATTAATAAATTAAAATAATCATTGATTGTGATGAAAATTGTTAGCCAATGTAAGTGAATGAAAGCTTGTTTAGAAAAATAGGAGCACTTTGTAAATAAATATAGTCAATTTAATTGACTCTTTAAATACATGACCGTCAACTGTCATAGAGTAGATATTTTTCAGTTTGTTTTCTGTATATGTATAGATAGATAGCTTAATGGGAATGTCCTCTGCAACTACCCAATAAATACATGTTTCATTTCAATCAGTTAAATGGTTTGAAATGCTTAAAAGACATGCAAACATCTATCTATCTATCTATATATATATATATATATATATATATATATATATATATATATATATATATATATATATATATATATATTTAGGTTAGTTTTCGTTGGTAAAAATTATTTAGATTTTTTGACTAGGAGACTGAGAGACTTACCTTGGTAAGAGTCCACTCTGTAGTCTTGAAATAGAAACACATAAAAGCACTTAAACAATGATATATTTCAACCACACAGTGGTCTTTGTCAAATCTATATATATATATATATATATATATATATATATATATATATATATATATATATATATATATATAGGAATTTTTGGACTTGATAGGAGACTGACAGACTTACCTAAAGGCAATAGTCCAAAACTGCAATCTCTTGGAAATAAGCACATATAAAACACAATAAAACACTTAATACACTATTATTTGAAATATTTCGATCACCATGATCTTCTTCAGTCAAGAAAGAGAAAAAAAACAAAAGATTGAAGTGAACCACGGATGTATATAAACATCCAAATGTCACAGATTTATAGTTTATGATATAGTGCTATATGTGATATGTGTAGAAATTGTTATATGTGAATCGTGTAAAGATCGGTTACTTGAAACTAGATATTAAAAGTCTGTCAGAAGGAAGGTAATGGAGCTGTTAAAAATGGTAGAAGTTAGGGGGAAGTTAAAAGGAGTTTTATCTGATGTTGAGGTTAGGAGGCTCTCTAGATTTGGTATACCACTGGTATGATAACTCCCATCTTCTTAATTCTGAAGAGTTGCAATCAGGGGGGAGGGCTTTAATTATTTTGGTGGTATAGCAATCATTGAAAGAGATGATGTTGTGACTAGCAGCGTGTTGAGCGGTTGGCCTGTCTATGTTCATGGTTCCAACGTCATGTCTGTGGCCATTCATTCTGATGCTCAGACTATCCGTGGTAAGGCCTATGTACTGTGCCGGGCAAAATTTACATTGTAACTGGTATATTACATTACTGGATGTACAAGTATGATGACCCTGAATCTTGAAGTCCACATTGGTTGCTAGGCTATGGAAACTATTTGTTGGGATGTGTATTGGACATGTCTTGCATCTTGGTCTATTGCACGGAAAGGAGCCGTGAGGAAGTTTGGGCGGTTTTTCAGTACTTGGATCTGGTAATTTTGGATGTACTCAAATACTTTTTAAATTGAACGGTATATCAAGTTCAAAAATTCCTAAATAAGCTTTAAGCTCTACTAGAACTAACCTATATATATATATATATATATATATATATATATATATATATATATATATATATATATATATATATATATATATATATATATATATAAAACCTCCCATTTCCCCTTGAATTAGAAGACAACAATAAAATAAACTTTCTAGACCATCACCAAAACAGCATCAAACATAATTTCAAAATATACAGAAAACCAACAACTACCGATATTGTCATACATAATACAGTAAACTCCCGATTATCCGTGGGCGGAATAACCGGTTTGTGGATTATCCGGGGTCTGCAGTTGTTTTACAAATATCCAATTTTTATTCTAATCAGATTCATGTGTTTATATTTCCAAACGGTGAATTACGACATAAATACTCGTATAAGGCTTAATAGAAGTTAAGATGAAGGCAATAGATATGTAAATATGTACGTACTAATTTCTACATTGAAAGGGAAGCATCCCGACGGGGGCCAGCGAAATAAAAGGGGCGAGCAGACTACTGTATATAAGAGACAATGACAAAATGCTTGGATGCCCGAATACCTAATGTATATCATAAGATTGTAAACAAATGTCAGCTAATCTCGGCTATAAATAGTCTAGGACGTGACATATGCATTATCCATGTCTGTCATATACATTATCGATCTTTATGACTTTGTGACACAAGTAGACACTGTGCGACAAAATGGTTCTCAAGGAACTTAGATCGCACATTAAAGCTAAATCAATGCTCACAAAAAAACAGACGAAAGTCACAGATTTTTTTGTTAAAAAGTGAAAGTATTATGTGTAAAGGAAATTACATATGTACATACATACTTACTTTTGACATATACTTATTTATGTATTGTAAATAGTTAGACATATGAATGTACATGTTATAATCTATCAAATACATCGACATTTTAAATTATTTTCTGTATTTATTTTGTCCTCTGAAGATTATTTTTGAATTGCATTAACCGGGGTCATTATTTGTGTAATTTATGGTATAATAATCGATTATCGATCGTTTTGCATATTCTTTGTTCATAGCGGATTATCCGGGGAATTCGTTATCCGGCGTTGCTGGGCCACCATATTCCACGGATAATCGGGAGTTTACTGTACATCTAATCACCCCACACAACACAAACACGCTGCATTTAATCATATGTTACACCGCCTAATCAAAATACCAATGCTACAGAAAGACTACGACGAAGAACTTAATACCATAAAATAAATCGCTTAACAAAACTGCTACCAACACACACTCATAGACAACATACTCAGGAAAATTAAACATAAACATTATCACACGGCCACACAGACAAACCACACAAAAATCAACAAATACATATCCCTCACCTACCACAACAAAACACACACAAAATAAGCCTCCACATTCAAAAAACTCCATCACCAAATATCCTACAAAACAACAAACACTTTAAGACAGCACATACAACCTTTTCAAAAAGAAACTGACAAATATAAACTCTCAGGTATTTACAAATTAACTTGTAACGATTGTCCCAACTATTACATCGGCCAAACCGGCAGGTCATTCTATACACGCTTCAAAGAACACATTAACCAAAAAAACAAACAAACCCTTAATCCAGCAACACAAAACATCTAAAAAGCTCCCAACACCCACACACCGACATACACACTACTTTAAATGTTCTACACACATTAAAACAAAGTAATAAACTAACAACCTTAAAAAAATATGAAATCTACAAACACTACACAACAGATAAAGAAATTTTTTTAAATGATCACATACATTTTGAAGCAAACAGCCTTTCCTATTATATGACACACTACTCAAACAACCGCCCCATTCTACAGTCATAAATCTATTCTCGTTAGAGCCTTAACAACTAACCGATGCCGTCCAGTAGAGGGTTAGCTTCGTAAAAGGAACGAATGTTTTGAAATGCGTAAGCAATTACGTATTCACTCAGTTAACTATTTTTAAAATTAATAACTTATTCTTTGTTGAGTTCCTGGAATCTTGACAGTTGATAGCTGCTTCGCTGCACTTTTTAATAGAAGTAACTTTCTTTCCTAATTCTTTACTACATCATTTACGTTGCACTTTTAAATTTTACACATTACAAAAACTTACAATTCCCTTAATTCTATTAAACAATTTTACCCCTTTTCATTGCTTACACTTCGTTGTCCCCCTTTTTTACTTCGTTTTAATGTGTAAAGTTTGTTTAAATTATTATGTATGTCCGTGTGTGTGTGTTGCGTGTTTTATAGGTGTATTGCGTAGCTGGATTTTGGGATTCTTTGATATCTTTGGACAATGTGTTCTTCGAAGCGTGTATAAAATTACCTATCTCTTTGGCCGATATAATAGCTGGGACAATTATTACATGTTAATTTGTAAATACCGGATAGTTTGTACTGGCCTGTTTGTTTTTGAAAGGGTTGTATTTGCTGTCTTATCATATGACCCACCCAGCTATTGTTGGACCATGGACGATTGTTTTATTATGTTGCACACTGTGTCTGGATTATTTTTAATATTTAGTTCCTGGTGCATCAAAGAAAAAAAAAGAATCCACCTTGTTCTGCCAAAATTGCGAGCATAATACTGTTGAAAATGGTTCTTTGTTCCTCAGTCATTAGTGGGACATTGGAAGTATTGCTGCCATTTCTACATTATTGTACTGCAGTTCATGATTCATTTCAGTGTTTATTAAATCAGATGCACTTCGATTTGGCAATTGTATACCGAAAAGACTTAGTGGTAAATTGCCAACGACAATGCAAAGATCCTTGATAGCAATCAATGGATGGTAGCGTCGCTGAATGTTATTGTTAGATAATCTTTGCACCATATACGATGTCGATGCATTATATCATTAGTCATTGAATCTTTGTGACTATCCCACAACATTTGCTTGGGCTTAGATCATGTAGTCAACACTATAACAAATAGTAGAGGAATTTGTATCGCTGTACAGTTCAGTGCTGCTCCAGTAACCATACAGTCCCACTGGCTGTCGTCTTCTAGCAAAGCCAGTGCAAGGCTTGTATCTTTATACTGTTATCCATTCACTTAATGTATATCTTGAAATGACAATTGGCCAGTGACAATATGGCCATACGTTCCCTATGTTCGGCCATGTTAACTTAGGTACATTTATCTCATGAACCCCTAAAGATTCAACTATCAAATGTTACACAGTTCTTATATGGTTCTTTCTACATGTTTTTACCAGAGGATATTTTAAAATACTGTTTGGTCATGAGATATGATTTTTTTTCTAAACCCTTTTTAAATTGTAATGTTTTTATGTATAAAAATATTTATAACCAAACAAATATTAGGATTTTAGGAAAACCCTCTGGTCTGTTTGTTTACAATACATATTATAATATGTTTGCCAAATTGTATCATTCTAGCTTGAATGGCTACTGAGAAAAGTATACCTAAAGTTTAAAAAAACAGGGGTTTCGGGAATCGCAAAAATAAATTCGTCAATTGCTTTATCTGCTTTCTTAACACGTCTTATGTCAAGCACCTTCATTGCTTTTACACAGTTTTCACCAGCTTGTAAGCTCATAAGTTTGAACACAAAGCACTTTGAAATGTTCCCCTTGTTGTAATTGCATCATATACACCAAGTTTTAGTGTGTTGATCCTCACAAAAACTCTTTTTGGGACGTGGCTCTAAATTGTGCTATTGAGGGGCTCACTTATGTTCTGAGTTCCACCATGAGCGCACTTACTCAACAGAATGAGGTTTGACAGATCTTTGAATATCTGTTTGATTTCAAGCAAAACAGCTTTTGGTAGGTGAGTGTGTTCTGCATGTTTATATGGAACACCATCTCTTACTGTTGTTGGTATTTAGACCAGGAATTCTCATCTTTTCGACATAAGCTATGTTGCGGTTCTGAATCAGTTGAGCCTAAGTGGAAGTATTCTGCCCATATGGTTTGCCTCATTGCTTCCACGCCTATTTTACAATTTCTTCTTATAGCAAGGCCATAGTACAGTTGTATGGTGTTTATAGCTGCCTCTGTAAGCCTTCCCCGGCCACCAATAGTTTTGCCGTCAGATAATTTTTTTTTAGAATTTCTCAATTTGTATGCTCTAAGACGAGTCCCCATCCGTTTTTGAACGTGACCCACCCATTCCATTTTTTTTTTAACTACAAGGTTTGGGTCATATGGTTTTGATTCAGAAATTGTTTCAAATCCTTTGCAGTCTCCATCTTCTAAATAATATTCATAGAGAATGTCATAATTCTCTTGTGTCGAGCAAAACTTTGATGAACGTCCGAATATATATTTTTATTACATAACGAAGGAACAATTCAAATTATGCATGTAGTATATCATTTTAAAGAGTAAATTCCAAGTTATGTTTTAATGCAAAAACCCAAAAATTGTTTTTTTTTCATCACGTTACTCCCCTTAACCAACTACAGTCGCAAATAAAAACAGTCACTCTCCCTTGGATTTACTGTAAATACCCGAAAACGGTTCATTATTTATTAAAACTGTTTACGCCGGGTGAGAATAACTGATTGAGTGGTAACTGATCAATTATCGACAGTAGAAAATTACTAAAGTACTAATATTAAAAAATAGGGGTTGGTGGTAGAAGGGTGAAAATTTGGGGCTATATATGTTTATTAATGCCAAATCATAAAAAAATTGAAATGAAAATTTTTTGATGGACCACCCCTAACACTTGGGGCATGAAAAATAGTTTATGTCCTATTCTCAGACTTGCTGAATGTACACAACAATTTCATAAGAATTAGTCAAGCCGTTTTCGAAGAGTGTTGTTACAAACGCTGTGACACGAGAATTATATATATATAAGATTGTAATTGTCTTGAAGGAAAAAAATTATATCACAAAGTTAATAAAACTGGTTGGTTTTGAGATGTCACTATTACCAGTAAACTCCATTTAAAGGTTACATTTGTTAACTTGGTCCCATTTTCCTACATCTGCCTTTAGGTTTTAATTATCATTACTTTTTATCAAATGTTAATAGTACAGTGTAAATATTATATTTTGATGTTATATATAATAAAAACCATTTTACAATTATTGATTTTGCCATTACATTTATTAACCTAACTTGAACTAAAATATTCAAATTTGCTCTTCAACCTCAAGCGTCCTTCATCAGTTGGACTAATCTAAAATACTATTATAATTTTAAAAGTTCATTTAAATCAACACAATTATTAGATTAGAGGTTCATGTAAAAGAATACAATAACCAGAATATGTTATATTCGTATCTTGTGTTTACATTATTAGTGCTGGTCAAATACAATTACATCTAATACAACTGTTGTGATAGTTAATAGCCTATAGTTTGTAAAATGTGTATCAATGATTCTCAATTAATTTTAAATTATTTTTATGAAACCATATTTGAATTTTATGTTTATTTTAAACCTTTACCTTTTAATACTAGGCATAGAACTGTTGTGTAGAAGGTTATGTTTTAAAATAATTTATTTTTAAGAATTTATAAATTTTCTATTGAATTTAGAATGTCACGAAATAAAGTCATATTATAAAAGAATGAAGTATTTATAAAAAACTCAACCAAATATGCTATGGTATCTCGTTTTCCTGGTCAGGTTTCTCCATCTTTCCAATCAGCAATGGTTTTGCACTAACTTCAGCTAAATTGTAGTTCCTGTACTTGTTTCTTCTCTAGATGGCTTTGGTATCTACAGATATCATTTAATTTTGAACTGTTTAAAATTGAAATGATTGAATGAATGTCGTTATAACTAAGTTTGTATATTTCGGCGTCGTATATTTAAAATTGTATTAGTTATATTTTATCTTCATGTTAATTCACATTGGTTACTTGACCATTTCCACACCGCTGACACTACATGTTGCACAACTATTCTGAATTTTACTTCATTTCGATGATTTTCACCACACTCAATTTAAATACGTTCTTTTACCACAACAGCTTCTCTCAGAGTTCTTTAAATGAAGCTAACTTTTCTGGGCATCCTCCTTGTAACACCCAATTCTTCCTCGCTCTGTTGATTTATCCAAAGAAATTAACGTTGCCGTAGTGGTGAGTTTGTTGATTTAATCTCTCTATTTTACGGTGATTTTTTATTTAATTTTGGCCTTTAGACTTCATACATCTGATAGTTTTATTAATTAGATTTATTTAATTTTCTGATCTTCTTTATCCACTTTTAACTTTTATATTAGTCCCTATGTATTTATTTTAACTTCCATGGGTCTGTAGCTGAGTACATATAGCGCTCTAACCATACTTTAAAAGCATTCACTGTGTATGAACACAATTTTCGATATAGTTTCATCCAAGGATGCTAGAACTATTCTAGTAATCGTGGTTTCATCCAGCCTGTTTTGAGGCTATGTACGTATTATGTAACAGTTATACCTGGAGAACGAGGCTATTCTTTTCCTAAACTAAGTTATTTGATCAATTTACATGATAATCAATTTTATTATATTAAATCTACAATTTACTTAGGTTAATTCAATTTGAGTGTTATTTCTAAATCTATCTGAATTTATCTGTGCTTAAATTTTGATACTTTTGTCTAATGTCTCTTTCTTGACTATTACCAATATTTGCAGTGGTCAATTTGGTCATGGCGACATCTCCCTCTCTGTAAAAGATGGAAATTTTCTTAAAATATTTATTTTCTAAATCCCCCAGAAAGTCTTCCTTCTTTACTACTCTTACAACCATGATTCTAAATTATAGCTATTTCCCAAAATTTACATGTCAACACATATTATTTTCTTATACTACTAATTGTTTATTTTCCTGTCCTCTATCTTATATAGTCTGTATCTTATTTAATGATATTTATGGCAAAGACAAGATGAAAAACCTTTTTTAAACTTAGTATTTTTCCTCACCGCCATTGCTAAATTATATTTTGCAGCTTGAAAGCAAATTACCAATGTTTGTAAATACCATTGCCTTATTAACGTTAGGAATGTTAAGATAGCAAATGAAGCTCTTTTAAAAATTGCACGGGCCGCATTAAGAAGAACCAAGCTCACCCTATCACAAAACACACTTTATAAATAATAGGGTTTAATCTTTGAGCCACTGATCTTTTTTGTACGTGATGTTTATAAAACGTTTTCCTCATTTTTGTGTACAAATATATAGATATATTACTTTGATTTTTGAAATATTGAGGTAAGATTTTTATTTTCGTTATATCACTAGTATTCGTTTTGTCCTCCTTTCTTTAACCCTCATGGACGCGCGCCTTTTTATCTAACGTAAGTAGGCGCGTTGTTGTATTTTATACAACATCTCGGTTTTCTACATTTTCCTTAACTTTCAATCGAGTTATTAAAAGTTTGGTCTTACCAATGAAAAAATTACTTGTGAGTTGACCACAGCAATGTTTAACAGAGCAAAAAATAATGCAACTGGCCATCTTTTTGTCCTCCGGGCAACGCTATATGTAGCACAAAGCTGGTCATTACTATCAACTCCACCTATCGTTCTGTTGTACTGCAATATAATTTCTGGCTTATTTGTTTGTTCGTCAACATCATCTGAGTCGTGCATAGTCGAAATCAATATTACAGCTTTATTTTTTTTTGTCGTATATGAGACCATGGTTCGATCATTCTGGAACCCAAACAAGGAAGTACCTGGCTGATTGGTTTTATTAGGCAGAAATTCTGGTGGAATTTCCCGTTTGTTCTTACGTAGAGTGCCAATCACCTTCCAATTCACTTTCTGAGTTATGATCACTTTTTTCAGCTTCACCGTCGCTCAGATCATCGTCACTTTCAATAAAATCAATTTCTTCGTCAGAAAGATCCTGTAAAAGCTTTGGAATGTCTTCCAAATTCACTCCTAAAAACATGAAAATTTATAAAAATGTTGAACAAAACAAATAATTACATAATTATTTTAAAAAATGTATATTAAAAACTTACGTTCCATCATGGAGGAAAAAAAACTGCACCGAAAAAATAAAAACGTCAGAAGGCGCGTTGTTGTATTTTGTACAACAGTGATGACTGACCAGAACTAATCGCACACTGAGGCTATGTTGATAGAATAAAGATATTGATGACAACTGATAAGAGTAGTGAAGGGACCAATAGAAGAATAGAACGGTGATTTGAACAAATATCTACCAACAGGTTTCAACAAGAATCAAAATATTAAAACTGTTGTACTTTTTACAACAGCGCGCGTCCTTGAGGGTTAAGGTTTGAAATGTTATCATATGTTCTGATGTGATTTTATTATTGACATTGTGCATTTGCAAAAACTGTATCCTCATTGTTCAAGAATAATAGTTTGTCCTTATTGTAAATAATAATATAATATTAATTACTGATAAGCGATATTAAATATACATAAATGTGTGCAATAAAGAAAACATTAACATGATTTTTCAAAGACTATACAGTTACATTGATTTTAATGTACAGAACAGTAATCAGAGCTTCTGCGATTGTAAGTACAGGAATACAATACTTTAATAATTATTTTCAAAAGGTTTGCAGCACGACGCCATTTTGTGCAGTAAGTGATATCGTTTTAAGGCAGAGTTAGAAACGAAAGAGTATGTGTGAGTGTTCAATGCAATTTTGTTTTGTTTGTGTGTAGTGACTGTGGAATAAGTGTCTGGTTCGTCCTTTTCAATTGTTTTACAACTTACTATCACAAAAATCTAATGGTATTTGTCTGTGTGTGTGTGTGTTTTACTCAATCTCGTAAAGACTACTGGGTCCATTGAGCTGAGATATCATATGGATATTCTTATGGTCCCTGGTTAACACACAGGCATATTTTTATTTAGAAATTCCTTCAGTGCACCGCCCCACTGGTCTTGAAAACCTCTTTAACACTCAATTATCTATAACCTACATCATTGTATACTTAACTTGGCTTAATCAGATGATGATCACCTGTGACAGTCACTTTAAACACATTTAAATAGCTGACAGTCATTGTTTGTTGTTATTATTCTTTCAAGTTTAGTTATACTTTACAAATGTTATGATAGAAGCAGAAATATTTCCTTCCCTTGGTTTTTCAAGACAATAATTGGTAAATTTATAGTCTGATATATTAATTGCGAACTAATCTATACTATTAAATAAAAATCTAATTGTGACTGTGTTTGTGTGTGTTATGCTCAATCACGTAAAAAGTACTCGATCAATTGTGCTGAAATTTCAAAAGGACATTTTCAGGGTCCCTGGTTAACACATAGACTTATTTTTATTAGAAATACTATCTGGGCACCGCCCCTTTAAAAACTCCCTAACACTCAATTACATATAGGCCTACTCCATTATATACTTGGCTTAGTCAGCTTATGGTAAATGTGTTTGTAATCACCTGTAAAAGTCACTTTTAAACACGACTAAACAGATGATAGTAAATGTTTGTTGTTATTCATTGTTCAAGATTAGTTATACTTTGCAAATGTCATGTTCCAGAAGCTTTTCCTTCTTTTAATTAAAACCAAATCTTACCTGACTGGATACGTCATAGGTATATTTTAATAGAGGTATATTGTAATGTTGTTTAAAAATCATGCTCAATAATTAAAATATTTTTTAGCATAATTTCAGTTAACCAAATTTTTTGGTAAGAAACATAATTTTTTTATAATACCAATTTTAGTAGTAACCAAATAGGAAACATAACAGAATTTTAAGTCTTGTCCTAGATTATAAAACTTATCCACGAAAACTTAACAATAATCATCTAATGAATTTTGATAACTAATGAATTTCATCTTGAAGATGAATTTACTTGTCCAGCTTTATGGCATGATGGATGATGATTTCATAAAACATTTTGTATCGTTAATCATTTCATAATAATAATAATAATAATTTCTAATGCAGTGAAACAAATCAAAATCTATGACGGATAAACTAAAATTTTGCCAAATATTATAATGTTCAATATAAAGGTCATGAGTTTAGAAATGATTTAATTTATTATAGAAATAACGCTGGTTTATCTAAAATAATATCAAGAGAGATCTTGATTGGGTAAGTTGACTAGCAATATTTCATAAAAGGTAATGGGCTGCAACTGGTTTCTTTATTAATCATTCAGTTGACATTAGCAAATATAGTGTTTAATTTCTTTTACAACCAAACCAATCTTGACCAGAAACATTTTACCTATATTTCTTCTCCCTGTGTAACATAATTAGGTAATTCATGAATAATTACTTCATAAATTTAATCCCTAAATTAAATTTCTACGATGATAATGTGAGTATTAAGCACTACTATCACATATATGGCAAAAATCGAAGCACATTCAGCCTGTGTAAAGTATCACCTAATATGTTATGTTTTACTGCTTTGTTATATATAGTACATTAATTTGGTTCATAAACTTTTGTGTATGCTTTTAAACTTGGGTTATGTTTGTAATTTTTCAAATTGTAAGTAGTCTTTCTAGTTGCAACATTTATAATAAGTTTCTTGATGTAATCATCTTGAATTCACTGATTAAACTAATTTTAAAAATACTTAACTAAGTGAATACGTAATTGCTTACTTGCTGACGCGTTTCAAAACATTCGTTCCTTTTACGAAACTGACCCTCTACTATTGGCTTCAAAAAATGTGTGATCATTTAATATGTTTTCTTTTTCACTTGTTTAGTGTTTGTAGATTTCACATTTTTCTATGGTTGTAAATTTTTTACTATTTTTTAATGTGTGGAGAACATTTAAATTAGTGTGTATGTTGTTGGTGTGTGTATGTGTGTTGGGTGTGTTTTAGGTGTTTTGCTTTGCTGGATTTAGGGTTTGTTTTTTTTTTATATAGAATGACCTGCCGGTTTGGGCGATGTAATAATTGGGACAATCGTTACAAGTTAATTTGTAAATACCTGGGAGTTTGTATTTGTCAGTTTCTTTTTGAAAAGGTTGTATGTGCTGCCTTAAAGTGTTTGTTGTTTTGTAGGATATTTGGTAATGGAGTTTTTTGAATGTGGAGGCTATTTTGTGTGTGTTTTGTTGAGGTAGGTGAGGGATATGTATTTGTTACTTTTTGTGTGGTTTGTCTGCATGGGCGTTTGATGGTGTTTATGTTTCATTTTCCTGAGTGTGTTGGTAGCCGTTTTGTTGAGCGATGTATTTTATGGTATTAAGTTCTTGGTCGTAGTCTTTTTGTAACTTTGGTATATTGATTGGTAGCCGGCGTAACATATGATTAAAAGCAGCGTGTTTGTATTGTGTGGGGTGATTAGATGTATTATGTATGACAATATTGGTAGTTGTTGGTTTTCTGTATATTTTGAAATTATGTCTGGTGTTGTGTTTGGTGATAGTAAGATCTAGAAAGTTTATTTTATGGTTTTCTTCTAATTCAAGAGTAAATCTGAGGTTGTGTTATATGGTATTAATGTAATTGTGTAGTTGTTTGATTTGGCGTTTGTTGCCGTTATATAATATTAAAATGTCATCTACATATCTATGGTAATAAATTATTTTATGTGTGTGATAATTGTTCTGAAGAATGTATTGTTGTTCGATATGTTGTAGGAATATTTCTGCTAGGATGCCTGAGATACAGAAACCCATAGGGAGACCATCTTTCTGTGTGTAGAATTTGTGTTGGTGTGTGAAGTAGTTTTGTGATTATATTAATTAAAACAACCTCTCACCACAAATTCAACAAATTTTATTTTAACCTTATGTACATTTCGACTACAAAGTAATCATCTTCAGAGGTATTTTTACAAATAACTTATTTATTACAGTTATTTATAAAAATACCTCTGAAGATGATTACTTTGTAGTCGAAATGTACATAAGGTTAAAATAAAATTTGTTGAATTTGTGGCGAGAGGTTGTTTTAATTAATATAAACATTTAAGCCACAGTTGCTTTAATTTGTTGTAGTTTTGTGATGTGATGAGTTTGGTGAGTGTGATTATTTCACGTATGAGTTTATGTAGAGTGTTGTTTGCTGTGACCATATTTTGTAGTATGTTGAGTGTTTGTTCTATTGGCACATTAGTGTAAAGGTTTTTTATGTCGAATGAGGCAATGGTGGAATTGTGTGGTATGTGAATGTCTTGAATTTTGTGTATGAGGTCTATGTTATTGTGTATGGATGTGTGATTGTGAAAGTTTATGTTATCTCTGACAAGTTTGTCTATGTATTTGGCTAGTTTCTGTGATAGTGCATGTGTGTGATTGATTAGGGGACGGATGGGTGTGTTTTCTTTGTGGATTTTAGGTAATGTGTTAATATGGGGGCTTGGGGTTTTATTTGTTTGTAATATTCCTTTGTTCATTTTTCATGATTTTGGTGCATTTATTTAGAAGATTTTTAATTTCTGTTTTAAATTTAGGTGTGAGGTCTAATCGGAATTCGGTTATTTTGTTTCCAGTTATTAACCTTTTTATTTTCTTGTCAATGTCTTGTTGGTGCTTTTTTACGATAGAATTGCCTTTGTCTGCTTTTAAGAAATTTAGGTTGTGTTTGTCGAGTTTTTGTATAATTTATTTAAGGATTGAATGTTCATGAAGGAAGTCTATGCAGGAAGTCATCAGGAATATGAAAAAAAATTTTTTTTAACTTTTGCTCTCTCTACAAAAGTTAATAATTTTTGATAGTAGCAATTCCTCCCTCCTTTACGATACACCTAAATGTTATGAATTCAACGTTTTGGCTTTATTTTTTGACATAGTATCTGTCAAAATGCTACGATATATAATTAAACCTCTGGTGACTCACACAAAATTACAAATTTTGAAAAAATGAACTTTACCTCTTCAATTTAACATTGCTTTGCACTGGACGTTCTATCGTTTGTAGGCCAACGTTGGAAATAAAACATGTGTAAATATTCAATGCAATATTTTTTGTTTTGTGTGTGGAGTGGGGTCTGGAAGTTATTCTCTCGGTCATTTGAGTAATTTTGGGACTTATAGCAAAAAACAAAAAAAAATAGATATGTGTACGAGTTTTATAACTCTAAAAGGTTTTTCTGTGGGTGAAACGTGGTGCTAATAGTGCTTTGTTAAAGGTTTTTTTTTAAATTTATATTATTTCGGGTTTCAACAGAAATTTTAACTACATTTCAAGACATTTTGCAAATTATTTCGTTTAAAAAATAGAGCCTAAACGTTAAATTGGTAATGTTTTATGTGGTTTGGACGGAAAGAGAAAACGCTGTGTTCCAAAATTTTAAATTTTTTGGGGCGTAAGCAGAAGTTTTTATAACTTTTTTTCGTATTCATAATGACTTTCTGCATCGGCCAGTATAATTGTTTTTTGCTAGAGTCAATTACGTAGGAACGGGGCAAAATACCCACGTTTGTGTAAAATATACTACTTTTTTAAGAGAAGAGTAGTATTCAGAAATGAGTGAACAAAGGTGTGTTTGTAGCCTCAGAGTGTTCTACGTTTGCATGGTTCTTTCTGATTCCATCGTTAAGGCGTGTTTACACCAAAGTCTTCCACTAAGTTTTCCTCCAAGTAGTGGCAATTTTTTGCTTATTCTACAAAATACAACTATTTTTTCTCTATTCCACTTGTGAAGAGACAAATCTTCCACTAAATTTTGGTTTCCTGCGGAATGTCGATAAAGATCAAAGAATGTTTACAACTAAAACTGGAAGATTTGTTGCTGCGCACTTTGCGCAAACAATTTATAGGAAAATAGCGGAGAACTAATCACCCTCTATGCGCCCCAGTCATGACCTTAGGCGCTAGCATCCCCCTTCAGTGCACGGGTGTACTTCAGCTGCAGGTGTTATCAGAGATTTCGTGAATTTTTTCGTTTTGTTTGTGTCAAGATGTAAAGCTGTAGTGAGAGGGAATGGACCAGGACGAAAACCAATGAACTAATTGAATTTTACTAGAGCAGAGATGTTCTCTAGAACCCCAAAAGTCCTAACATTAAAAAAAAAAAAACTTAAGAAAATCAGTCGTGGGAAAACTGCATGCCAGGTCCAAGATGGTACATTTGAAGTTCAAAACAAGGTAAAGAACTTAATTAAGTGTTTCTGAAGAGAGGCAAAGAAAAAGAAGAGTAGCAGCGGTTTTCCAATCAGTCAAATTGTGGGCGTTTAAGTCTCTACTTTTCTCAAGGACAAAACGACACAAAGAACTATCATAGAGCCCGGGACTAGTAGATATGAGGTAATTATTGTTTGTTCTTGTTTCAATAATTAAAACAATATCCCTGAAAGGCAAGTTCTTGGAGGAAGACCTAATTTTGAAACTTCTAAAAGTTCCGTCAGACAACCTTCCTTGTCTTCCTACAGATACATAGGTAAAACAATAGTTAGGAACAGCAACAGCAAGCAATAAGCTGCATAAACACCCTATAATTTAAAAAAATTACTCCCTGAATGAATAGGTGCTTGTAATATGACGTGTTTTCCCTCCATACTGCCGATGCAATGTGGAAAATTCCATTTATTGTTTCTATCAGTTGCAAGGAGCAAGCATTCTTTTGTCTCTGGTAACTAAAAAAAAAAAAATCAGTTGAATAACTATAGGAATAATCTGATAAAGAATGGGAGTTGTAAGGAGCGGAATTGTAAGGTACTTGTACATTACAAATGAAATTACTCTGTCACTAAAAATAGCAGCGGTGCCTTACTTTTTTTTTAAAGTATATAGGTTAAGAATTATTTTTTAATAAATTATTAAACAGATACAGGAACAGTCCTTATAGCTATTTACAACTGTTTCAGTTTATGAAATAATCATAATTAAACAACTGTATAGATTCTTAAGCCTTTCGTCTGTATATCATAATTTATATCACTTACAGATTGTTAGTAATTCAAATGATATTGGAAACCTGATAAAAGAAGTATAATATAAATTAAATAGATTTTTAAAGTAGTCAACTCACCGGGGAGGAACATTTTTCCTGACTTTCCTTCAGTTCATTTGTCATTAAATTAACTTTATCACTCAGTAGTTCGAATTCCAATGTTTTTGGTGGTTCTTGACAAGTGATTTCTTCATTTCTTTCAAATCTTGTATTTTTTGTTTCTGAAACTATTTCAAATAAATTGAAAATATCTGTGTTTTTAGCCCCCTCCACAAAATATATTTTAAATATTGGTCAAATATTTTATAGATTGTAAACAATGTTGACAAAAATATTAAACATAGATTAAATATATAAATGTGTTGAAACTATGTATTTTTTTCGAAAGAGAAAGTAGATATTAAAGGAAAATTATTTTATGGATTTAAAGCATAACAAAATTATCAAATAATTTGCTATACATCTAATGTGGTCAAAAAAAGCATATCATCAAAAGGTAAACTATTAAAAATATATCAATAGTACGAGTAAAGACTTCTTTTACAAAATAGTAATATTTCTTTAGGTTGAAAAATTCTTTTGTAACTTTTCCAGTCTTAAATTAAAACTGATTTTGAAGCATTTCATAATTTTAAACACATAAAAACCAAATAAATTCAAATCTTCAAAAAAATTCAATATGTACCAATTGATTCCAATACTGATGATGCTTAAAATAAAATCATATTTAACATTATATCATCCAGGAGACCGTTTACACTGTTGCTATAATTGACATGCATGATTGATATAGTTCCTGCTTATTTTTACTTTCTCACTAAAGCAATCTAAATCAGTAACTTTTGTAGCTCACATGACTATTATAATAAGATATAAGTTCATATGATGACATTAATTTATCTGTTAATGAAATACCAATAATGTTTATTTGATAAACCATTAAACTGTGATGATTATTACAAATCAAAGACTGGAGCAGCTCAAGATGAATCCAGTGACAATGTCAGTGAAATAAAGTGTACTTGAACCTGAAACTTCTTTTGCAACTACGTTTTCTAAAAAGTGGATCATTATTAAAGGCCTAATGTCTTTATACTTAAAACTTGATGATTCTTTAATCAATTTACACTAAGAAATATATCTGATTCAGGATGTATGGTTTTTATTTTAATTAGATAACAATAATGTGTTTTTACATTTGACATTTCTATTCAATTCAATAGATATTGGGGGTTATAAAAGTTCATTATGCAAAATTTAAAAATTGTTAATTATCAAACATGATTATTTTGCATTAATATATGTTTATTTCTTCACCTGTAAGTTTCCTTTAGTGTTTTATCCATTAAATAATAAATGAAATAATATGATTATTGCAGATAATACATTTCTGAATGTTTAAAAAGAAATGAGGTACATGGAGTATTTCAAAATCACCTTATTTTAGGATTATTGCCCTTAAGTTCGATGTAACTTTTGGCAATTTGTATTTCCAAAGTCAGGTATAAATATATTTTTGTATTGGACAGTTCTGAGAGGCATAAACATTTACTAACCCATAAGAAATGTGTTCCAGGTATTAATCTGAATCAAGAAGATTATAACACATTAACAAGGGCCAAGAAAATTAAACATTCAATGTCTGACTATCGATGATACATATTGCAACGGGCAGTTTGCCCTTGCAATCTACAGAAATTATAATTTTTATAAATTTGAATTTCACCAAGTAAATTGCAAATAGATAATGTTAAAATGTTTATATTAAAATTTAAGTAAAGCAAAGCATATGATTACAGGTGAAAAAGCCTCTATTTTATAGTCAGTAATAAAAAATTGTAATTAACAAATAAATTTGACCCACCAGGAGTGTAGTGCCAACAATTAAGTGCAAGAAAATAATTAAAAAATGCTAGCTAGTGAACCCGACCACCTACAACCACCATTAACATTTCTAAATAACGAGTAAAGTGTAAACAAAATCAATAGTGCAATAATAAACCATAAAATTTTATTAAGACAAAAATTAGAGCAAAATGAAATAAAATGAACTTTTAGGAATTGAAAAACGACAAGGGGCCATCCAGCAAGATGATGCATGCAACCGAGAAACAGAATTTGACAAGAAAACAAACCCATAAAGTCGTATAACCAAGCGGCTGGAGGAGGAAGTTACGACAAGGCCAATATAAACGGTAACCCACGGCTTTTCAAGGAGCCCGAAAAAATGAAATTTTAAGAACTGCTGAAGGAAACTAAGCCGGTTTTCAGCTAGGCAAAACAGTTGACGGGCCAGAAGGTGTCTACAGAAACTTTTCTATCGAAATTTTTATAATGCCAGTTATAAATCAGGATTCGGAAATTGGTACTTCCATTTTGTAGAAATGTAACTCAATCGCTACGACTTACCAAGGTTTCGCTGTCCAAGAATTCCATAGGATCCAAAGTTAAAATTTTAATAAACCTTTCAGAAATTACTAATTAAAATTTTTATTAATAACAAAATAAACAATGGCTTTACTGTTAGTAAACTTGTTAAATAGTATTGAAAAAGTTAAACATTTTTCTAATATGTCATATTGAACTGTGTAAAACGAATTAAGTCAGTTTTCCAAAAGGGAAAGAATTTACATGTAAATTATTCAAATTTCATTTTAAAGTCTCTAGACCAGCTCAATCAGGAAGGAACCAACGAAAGAATAATTCGGTAAATTTACTACAGTGGTTTCGACTATAAACTTGGTTATTTTCAATAAGATCAAAAGAAAAAATAATTATTAAAAAAGTTTGAATAATTTGGAATATTAAATATTATAAATAATTTCATGTAATAATAGTAAACGATTTTGAAATATTTAAATAAATATTATTATCACAGAACATTATATTAACACTTAAGCTAAATTAATTCCAGATTTAAAATTTATGGAAAGAATCAAAATATGATATACTCTGAAACTCAAAATAAAATCCTAATTTATTTTTCAAGAAATAAATATTAAATTCATTATATAAATTAAATATATGTAAAATACTTTTATTTAATTAAATAGTAATGTTAAATGTTGTCTACATATTGATAAAAGCAGGAGAAATCAATAAGTGTAAAATTATGTTTAATTTTATTATTTTATTTTGCAATTAAAATTGATATGCAAAATCTTCTTAATTTATTTCAAAATATCCTGTGTTAATAAATAAATAAAAGCTTAAAGTTTTTTCCAACTATTAAATTAAATGTTGCAAAGTCAAATATCAAGTGTACCGGTATTTAAATTCATAATACAATAAATTAAATTAAATAAAGCCTAATGTTACAACAGGAGAGTTACTCCTAAGAGTAAATTATTTTAAATAGTTGAGCTATATCAAAATATAGTTGATTTTTAAATAAAGTCCAGGGACAAGTACCACGGGCAGATGCTGCTTAAATGTAACACAGGAGCCTATAAAAAGATAAAATCAAGCTGGATCATATTTGCAGGAACCAACCTGTATCACCTGTCAATAATTGCACATGGTAAGATATAATGTATGTGATGATTTTTAATGCTAATATGTATCTTTTCAGCTGACAAAATACTGAGATATATGACTATACAGGCCTCACACCATTAGTTAACAGTAGGGGGTATTTAAGAACAGCAAGTCGTCAGCGTGTTGTTGCATGCCTATTAAACAGTAGGCAGGTAGTTAAGCGTTGTGCAGGGTAGGAGGGTTCTTTCAAAATACTTCGACATTACACTGGCAGCAGAAAATAATAGATGATGCATAATTGAAACAGCAATCCGCAATGGGTTGATGCAGTGGCGGACTTCCCATTAGGCAAAGCCTCGAGGGGGCGGCTGCCGTTTTTTTCTTTTTTGTAGCGATGAGTTTTAGTGACAATAGTAATAGTACCTAGTTAAATTTGGTGAATGTCATAATGTGAACCTCAAATCATAAAAAAAACTTATTCTCTTTTTTACATTTTACGGTAAAAATATGCCTATTTGGGTATTTCGATCGCGTCAGAAGTTGGGCGTAGAGCTGAGTGAGGGCAGTACTCGCAACATGCACGGCTCCGTAGTGACAACTTCAATCATCTACTGCTTGCCCTGCGAATAGAGGTCACAGTGGTGTGTAGACAGATAATAATAGCAGTGCAATTTTTACAGAGGCTTATCAACGTTAAAGTGTATTATGCGTGTTGTTTATTTGTCAGTTACACATAATTGAGTTTTTTTTATACGTAATCAAAAGCGGTTATACCGTAATTACCCTGGCCATTTGATTTGACAATGTCTTGCATATAATCCTAAAGTACTAACCATATAATAACAATGATAATTAATAAATATTCTATTAATAATAAAAAGTTATTTTAAATAGTAGTACTGTATATACTGGCCTACTGCCTATTAGTATATAAATATTATTTTCTGTTGTGAAAATACGACATGCAGACTGCAGTCACTACCGGCATTACCCTACTAAAAATTTTATTTCTACATTTTATAATATCTTTTTTGTTAACGTTTTCATCTAAAATATTAAAAAGGCAACGATTAAGGAAATAAGTCCTGTTAAACTTTTTTATTCACTCGCAGTATACGGAAAAAAATTATCACCCTGAAAGACAGTGAACTCAATGTTTATTTATCGTGCTTGCCGTCCACCTAAATTACTTACTTTATTTAATTTATGTGTACAACCAATTACCAAACTGTTTAGTAACGGCTTTTGATTATTTTTTTCTATAGTTTATTTTGTAAATATACCTATATAAAATGCTGAAACATTAACAATATCAAATAATGAGTGACAATAAACGAAAAAAGTTAAGTGGGGCAGCATTCCGCAAACTGGCAAATGAAAAGCGTTAGAAGAAGGATAAGTTGTTAGGCTTAATAAAAAGTGTTGACAGCTATTTTTCAAAAAACAAAAAATCAAATGAAAATAGCCAAAGTGACAACAAAGACCAAAGATTGATGAAACCTATGACAATCTAAGTCGGTCTACTAGTACGACTAAGAACGAAAATAGTGAGGTGCGAATTGTTAACATTTTCGAAGACCATGAAACAGACAGTGACAAATGTTCGAACGATGCTGAAATTAAAATCACTACTGGGGCTAGTGAAACGGTTGTGCAAGTAGACAATGCAAGTGCTGGACTTATAAGTGACGATCCCATTGAATGGATCTTCTACTATTGAAGTTCTGTTACGGCGTGATATTAATCAAAACAAGAACTGTCATTTTTCAAACTCCAAAAGGCATTTTGGAGAACAAGTAAGATTTTTGACAGCAAATACTTTTCGACGTCAATTAGCTAATGGTGAGATAAGGTCAAGGGATTATTTAGTTTACTCTCCTAGCAGTGGGTCTGTTTTCTGTGCTCCATGTAAGCTTTTTGGTTCAAAATATGTAGCTTGTAAATCAAAAGATTCTACTGAAGGTACATCAGATTGGAAAAATATTGCAAGCATTTTAGCCACACACGAAAACTCTCAAGACGATAAAAGTTGTGAGCTAGATCTATTAGCACGAAAAAAGAGCTTAGGAACAATTACTAATCAGTTTAATTCATATGTAGAGGCTGAAATAAAATATTGGAGAAATGTACTTGCTAGAGTTTTTGCAGTAGTAAAAAAATTAACAAGCATAGGCCGCCCCCTTCGCGGCCATGATGAAAAATTTGGTTCATTGCACAATGGAGAATTTATTATGTCATTAGAACTTATAGCTGGATTTGATCAGTTTCTGGCCAATCACAATGAGCAATACGGGAACCCTGGTGCTGGAAAAACGTCTTACCTATCTTCAACCATATGTGATGAAGTTGTCAATTTACTTGCCAGTAAAGTAAGAAGATTATCGTTGATGATATCAAGAATGCAAAATATTTCTCTGTAATAGTAGATTCAACCCCAGATATCTCTCACACCGATCAATTGTCCTTTGTAATAAGGTATGTTGGAAAAGATGGTTTACCTGTTGAACGGTTTTTACTATTTATTCCCAATACTGGACACAAATCAGAGAACTTGGCTGCCGCTGTGTTAAAAGTTTTAGAGTCAAATTCCATTGACATAAATGATTGTCGTGGACAATCATATGACAACGCAAGTAACATGTCTGGGATTTACTCCGGCCTACAAGCTCGTATTAAAGAAATTAACCCTACAGCACTGTATGTCCCGTGTGCTGCACATTCACTAAACTTAGTGGGCACATGTGCTGCAAGCTGTTGCCAAGAGGCATGCACGTTTTTTTAATTTAGTACAAAATGTATACACATTCTTCACGGCTTCTACAAAACGGGAGAATTTGATGGAACACCAGGTACATAAATGTAATACTATAAAGGGGTTATCTGATACGAGGTGGTATGCACGTGAAGATGCTTGCAGAAGCTTGAGTGAAAACTGGGAAACAGTAATAGAAGTCCTGCATATTTATCAGAACAACCCGTGTGAAAAACCTCTTGCAAGAAATGAACCTTCTGGCATTCTTAATGGAATGTACAGATTAGAAACCGCATTCATGTTGGAGATTTGGACAGGTTTCAAAAAATAAGTACAACTATTCAAAGCGTTGATAAGTCCATTGAGAGAGTCAACCGACTCTATGATTCTCTTGTATATTATATGGACTCTCTTCGTGGTATGTTTGATCTATATGAAAAGAAGGCAATGGATCGATGTGAATGGTGTGAGAGTGATTATGACACTTCTCATAAACGTTTGCCCAAGAGAAAATGTCGTCCAGATGAAGGGAGTGGAGAAGAAGGTGTCCTTACAGGGAAAGACAAGTTTAAAATGGAAACTTTTTATGTTATTATTGACAGACTTAAAAGTGAACTAATAAAAAAGAAAAGAAGCTGGAGGCGTCAGCTCCGCTAAAATATTAGAAATAAGACAAAAGAGAGAGATAGCCGCGGTCGGTACCGTGACTAAAATTGCAAATGAATAAAATGAAGGCTGGCGGCAGAAACGCTTAATCGACAAATAATAACATTGTTTATCATTAATTAAACCTCGGGAAAATAGGCACAAGTTTATGTTAAAAGTATTTGGAACTGATTAACACTTACCCTAAGCTGAACAAAGGGGTTACGTGCACGGGAGGTTTGATGTCTTCTGGACTTCTGCAGCAGGGCCCTGGGTGGAGTGGGGACTGGCAGACGGCTCGTGCTGTAAAACTTAATAAACGGGGTTCAATTCTAATGCTATTCACAATTGAATAAGTCTTTAAATAAGTGCGAGCGACTCGTAACGGCGGCTTGTAACGGCGAGGTTAAAGGTGCATTCGAACACGGCACTTGGACTAAATAATATACATTTTCGCGGTTAACGAGCATATAACGAAAGTACAACTCGAAACACTTAAATTTATACATGCGCGGGGCGAACTTAACGTCCACGAGGTTGGCTAATACGTTTAAAACCCGCAACGGACGTGCTGGTCTGTCCACGACAAGCAGGAGACTGGGGTGAGGAAAATGTGCGCTAGGTGGGGGGTTAGGAGCGCGGCAAGGAACAACGTGGTCTTAAACTATTGACGATAAACCATAGATTGAGCTATCGATTAGACAAGGCACAGCTGATTGAATTCGATACTGGAGCTGTTTAATCTACCAAAGCTGACTCCAACATTCCGCCCACCAAAACGGATGTTTTTAATCCGCCCAGGTGGGTAGAGGGCGAAGAACTAGAGAGCACCGGAGACCGAGGGTGCCGAAGAAGAAGTGGTCGGGGTACGAAGAAAGCAGAAAAGAGCAGATGAAGTGATTAGCTCCATAAGCTGTGCTGAAGACAATAGACTACCGCCCACCCTGGGTAACCACTGGGTGACGGTGAACGGGGTTGACTGGAAGAAGCGAGGTGCTGAAGATGTAGCGAAGAAATCTATGGCGTTGAAGATACTTAAAGAAACGAGGTTGGACAAAATTGCTGAAGAGGCGAAGAAGTCGAGTGAGATTAAGAACTCGAGGAAACGCGGTTGTACCACAAAGGTGCTGAAGGAGCGGTAAAGAGATTAAGGTTGTAGCGGAAAGCCTACAAGCTTATGGACAGGTCGCTTTAATTGTCCATGTGAGGTCTTGACGGTGACTACGCGGGTTATCCGGTCGGGTCCAGGGTGAAGACGTACGATCCGACCCATAGGCCAATGAAGAGGGCTCGGATGTTCTCCAGTGATAAATACAAGCTGACCCTCCTGGAGGGGTGAGGCGTCTTTGTGCCATTTACAGCGTTGAATCTGCGAGTGTAGATATTGGGTAGACCAGGTTTTCCAAAACCGATTGGTCATCTGCTGTAGCATAGTCCATCTGGACTTGAGCGCGGGTTCAGAATGACATTCCTCAGGGAGTGCTAGAAGGGGACGGCCGATGAGAAAGTGTCCGGGCGTAAGGAACGAAGCTCCTTCGTTGGGGTCAGGCGAGACCTCGAAAATGGGTCGACTGTTGAGAATAGCTTCGATGCGTATAAATAACGTAGCTAACTCCTCGAGGTTCAATAACGTAAGGCCAAGAGTACGGCGTAGGAGCCCTTTGACGGATTTAACGGCAGCTTCCCAAAGTCCGCCGAAGTGTGGTGCGGCTGGAGGGTTGAAGTGCCATTCAACCCGTTGTGCGGCGAGCTTGCGTTGGATGATTGACTTGGATTGGTCGAGCATTTTATAGACCTCGTGCAGGCGGTTGGCGGCGCCGACAAAATTGGTGCCATTATCTGAATAAATGTCTGTAGGCAGACCACGTCTTGCGACAAAACGCTGAAGCGCGGCGAGAAAAGCATCAGTAGAGAGGTCTGATACTAATTCCAAATGTACAGCCTTAGTGGCCATACAAACAAATAGGCATAAGTAAGCTTTCAGGATCTTTGCCGTACGAAGATGGTTGGCCTTAGTGTCGAAAGGTCCAGCAAAGTCAATGCCTACCTTACAGAAAGGTGGCGACGGAGTGACGCGAGAAGACGGTAAAGCTGCCATCATAGGTGGCCGAGGTTTCGACTGTAGTCTAAAGCATCGCATGCAAGCATGAATGCGTTGTCGTAACAACGAACGTAGCGCAACGATCCAGAACTCACCATTGATCATCGCTTGCGTGGTACGCGGCCCAGCGTGTAAGGCGAGGCGGTGATATTGATCGCATACAAGATTGACATAATGATGCCGCTTAGGCAGTAAAATGGCATGCTTAGCTGCGTATGGTATATCAGCATGATTAAGACGTCCGCCCACCCTAAGTAGCCCCATTGAGTCGATAAAGGGCGTTAGGTTGCGAAGCTGAGCACTGATCGGGACGCCGCGGTGTAGGCGTTGCAACGTTTCGCTGAAGGCCAGCTCTTGTATGAGCTTAACGCAAAGATTTCTGGCGTTCCTTAATTCTTGTACTGAAGGTGCAGCGAATGAAATCTTGGCTACGGTGTTCTTGGCTTTGTAGCGAGTGTTGTGACAATGGCTGGTAGACTGGGTCTTAATGCGGCAATTGTTAACGAAACGAAGCACGTAGGCGAAGACATGATGCAGCGTGGTGAGATTGGAATGACGCTCAATAACGTTCAATAAGTGGTTAGGCGCTTGGACAGTCGCGCAGAGCACCTGAGGCTCGGTCTTGAGCTCGGTCGGGTCGCGGTTCGGTCCAGTTGGCTTAGACAAACGCCAAGAGGTAGTACATTGTAACGCCCATGGTGGTCCGTGCCACCACAGTGGATGTGTAGCAAACTGCGCGGGTAGACACCCACGGGAAGCAACGTCCGCGGGGTTGTCAACAGTTGAGAGGTGGTAGCAATGATTGGTCGAAGTGTTCGAGGTAATTTCAATAACGCGGTTGGCAACGAAAGTTTTCAAAAGATGCGGCGGGGTGCTAAGCCAATACAGCACAATTTCTGAATCGGTGAAGAAAAGCGTAGCGTTGTCGGCCACAAATTTCACAGCAGGCTGAACAGACTTATAGAGCTTGGCCAGTAAGACGGCGCCGCAGAGCTCCATTCGAGGTATAGTGAGTGTTTTGACGGGAGCCACTCTGCTCTTAGCCTTTAGAAGGCTGACGGAAACTAAACCGTTCCATTCAGTTCGCAAGTAGATGGCGGCTGCGTAACCAGCTTTGGACCCATCACAGAAGCCTAATAAATGATGTTTGGCATCACGTGTGCCCACATGTCGAGGTATTTGAATGTCAGATAACTTAGCGAAGTGGACAATGAAGCTGTCCCAACGACTGCGCAGCGCGGTTGGCAAAGGTTCATCCCATGATAACCTTTCGAGCCACAATTGTTTCAAAAATGACTTGATCCAAAATGTGATAGGCGTAAGGAAGCCCAGTGGGTCGAAGGTGCGAGCGACGTAAGAGAGAATGGTGCGTTTCGTAGGCACCGACACAAAGTTTTGAATACGATAAGAAAACGAGTCATTAACAGGATGCCATTGGAGTCCCAATATTTTAATAGCGGTAGAGTCGTCTTGGAATAACAACGGGTGCTCCAGGTGAGAAGATGGCAGCGTCGACAGCAGCGCGGGATCGCTGGAAGACCATTTCCTGAGCTCTAGTCCTGCCAGTGCGAAGATGTTAATAAGTTGCCGTATTAATTCCTGGGCGTCCGCGGACGTATCGGCGCCAGTGACGACATCATCAACGTACGTTTGATGAAGAATGGCGTGCGACGCAGCAGGGTAACAGTCGCCCTCATCTTTGACGAGTTGTTCGAGTGTACGTAGGGCTAAATAAGCAGACGGGGTAAGCCCGTAAGTGACAGTAGCTAGTTCATACTCCATCAGCGGAGAATGAGGAGTCGGTCTGTACAAAATGTGCTGATGACGACGATCATCATTGCGTACGGCAATTTGGCGGTACATCATTTTAAGATCCGCGCAGACGGCGTGAACAAACAATCGAAACGAGATAATAACGTTGGACAGGTCCCTTTGTAACTTAGGGCCAGCCAGCAATTGCTGGTTTAAAGAATGAGCGTTGCAATCAGGCGCAGAAGCATTGAAAACTACTCGTAATTTAGTAGTAGAACTATCGGCCTTGAAAACGCAATGATGTGGTATTAAATAATTCGAAGGCTTAACGGCAGGGTACATATGACCTAAAGTCATATATTCTCTCATGAACTGATGATATTGTTGTGCCACATCCGGTTGTCGGCTCAGACGGCGTTCCAGAGCATGATAACTAGCAAGAGCGACATTACGGTTTGACTTAAGTTCGACGGCGTCAGGTTTAAAAGGCAAAGCTACGACATATCTCCCAGTGGCGTCACGTTCAGTAGTGGTGGCAAATACATTTTCGCAGAGCTGCTCATCAGGGCTCAACAAGTTAGATTCGTTTACCTCTTCGATTTCCCAAAATCGTTGCATGTTTTCGTCGATAGACTTGAGCGAGGTGATAAACACGTGTGGTTGTTGTGGCGTACTGTAAGGTACAGATCCCATAATGACCCAACCTAAAAGTGTGTTAAGTGCCGATGGTTGGCCATGAATGATGGTACGAGGCCCGTTGATAATTATTTGCGTGAAGACATCGGCGCCCAGTATAATGTCAACAGGGGCAGGTAAGTCGAACTGAGGATCAGCTAACGGAAAGTGCTGATATTGAGCACTTAAAGCAGAGGATAATTTATCAGCTGGCAGCGGGTCAGTTATATGGTTGAGCACAGCGGCTTCCGTAGTCAGCATGACGCCAGGGTCATGTCGTGAGAATAAAATTAAAGTTACGTATTCGTGAATACGTGTAGACTTGGCAGCGACGCCAATCAAAGACAGGTTCGATCTCCGAGTAGGCAGGCTCAACATATCGCTAGCTTGTTTCGTAATGGCAGATATCTGACTGCCGGGGTCGATAATAGCTCTTAGAAAACGAGGTTGACCCTAATGGTCCTGTAGGACTACTTGCGCGGTACTCAACAGGGCGAGAGACGAGGTAATGTTGCATGACAAAGAACGAGGTTGAGCTTTAGTATCGATTGGATGGCTAGCGGTTGGCCTAAGGCCTCGTGGGGCGGCTAGTCACTGCTGCGGCGGTGCGTCGTTGTGCAGCAGTGTGTGATGTGCTTGGCTGCATTGTCTACAACGATGACGAGACTGACACTGAGCTTGATAATGAGAGCCGAGACAATTATAACACCGTTGTAATTTTGAAATAGCGTCAATGCGTTCCGCTATGGTAAGAGAAATAAATCGTTGACAATTAATGATGCAGTGACCTTCTCCGCAGTAGTAGCATTTACCTACACGCGTGGTAGGCGCGTTAGACTGATTGAGGTTAAGCGGTGGCGAACGATTGCGAAGTGTTGACGTTCTAGGCGCATTCATAATAGGCAACAAGTTAGGTTGTAGTGGTTGATTAACCGGTTGCATAGTGACTGGCGCAGCACGTTTGGACTGAATAGTACCTTGGGCGTCCTTATTCTGACGGCCATTTTCATTTGACGCCACTGATTGAAATATAGGGCTGTGACCCAAAGTGAGGTTAGGTTCAGACAAGTAATTATTTGGTTCAAGGGCCCCTTGAAACCCGGGTTTATCCATCGATGACACCAACACGCGGGGTCTTTGTCCACGTCCGGCGTTTGCTACAACCACGGCAGCTGGTTGGCTAAGCATCTCCAGGGCTCTAGCCTGTTCGGTTATAAAGTCGTTCAACAATTTATATGTCGGCATGCGGTTAGTGCCTAGTCGGCTTTCAAAACTTAAGCGTGTCTTGGCATCCAGATTATTAATTGCCATAGAGAACAATAAGAAATCCGCTAAGTCTTCGAGGGGTATAGCTCTTAATGCACAGACGGCATTAGAGTGCGCGGTTAAGAAACGATTTAGTTCCGCGGGTGAAGCATTATTGATGCGCTGAAAGTCTTTAATTATGTTAAAGTAATGATCTGCGAGACGTCGCGGGTTCGCGTATCGGTTACGCAACGCATTGTAAGCAATGTTGTAATTTGCTTCGGAGATGGAAAGTCCGGTGACGATGGCCAGTGCATCTCCCTTTAAGACGGACTTTAAGTATTGAAAACGTTGGATGTTGCTAAGCGCCTCATTGTTATGTACCATAGAGTCGTACATCGTAATAAAATCGGTCCAGTCGTCACTCTGGCCCGAAAAGCTTGGCAAAGTTAGACTTGGAAGGTTAGGTGAAGTCGGTGTTGATTTGACAGGCGAGGTCGAGGTAACCTCCGTCTTAACGAGGTTAGGGTATTTTACTATCATGGGCAAATAGGTGTCCTGAAATTGACGTTTTGCTATAAAGACATTCGCGACAAATTCGGAAGTTTGACTGTCAAAAGTCTGCTCCGCGCGGTCAAAGGTTTCGATAAATTCGACATGAAGTCGCCTGACTTCCTGCGCTATGCCCTCCGACATTTCACTATCACCGAGCAAGCTGTTTACTTGCTCTAAATCACTGCATATAGCCTTCAACTTATCAAGGCAATATGCGTTGTTATTAGCCATCGTGACAAAATTTAAATTAAAAAAAACAAAATTTAAAATAAATTGCAATTATGTTTAAACCAAACCCAATGACTACACAATGGTACATTTAATTACGAAAGAGTGGACTGTATAATAAAGTTAATATAAGACATAACGTTTTACAAATCATAAGCATTAGATTAGAACAGCTGCCAATTTTCCTTATGACCAGGATAAATCTACAGTGGTGCTCCACGGATCAATATTGAGCCTAACTTGTTTAGTCAAGTGTTTCTTATCTGCGCAGCTGTCCCATAAATCTGCTGATAGTAGCGGAATGCAGCTGCAAGCTACAGCTTGTGACGTCACTACTGCGTATTGAATTTAGACAAAGGAAGGAGTGCGGGAAGTTACATAGGATTACGTAATGCTTGCAACTTAGCTTATTACTGTGAAATTTAACACAACGCTTCGAAATTGTTCGCATAATAAATAACACTTATAAATCACTAATGAACTTATTTGTAAAGCAAATGCCTTGCTATTAAGACTGAATAAGTTTCGAGGTTACTGAGAACTTTAACACTTCTTTGCACTTTAAATGTTCATAGATCGCTGAAATGCAAAATCCGGCCCGGCGGGACCAAAATGGAGGCGTCAGCTCCGCTAAAATATTAGAAATAAGACAAAAGAGAGAGATAGCCGCGGTCGGTAACGTGACTAAAATTGCAAATGAATAAAATGAAGGCTGGCGGCAGAAACGCTTAATCGACAAATAATAACATTGTTTATCATTAATTAAACCTCGGGAAAATAGGCACAAGTTTATGTTAAAAGTATTTGGAACTGATTAACACTTACCCTAAGCTGAACAAAGGGGTTACGTGCACGGGAGGTTTGATGTCTTCTGGACTTCTGCAGCAGGGCCCTGGGTGGAGTGGGGACTGGCAGACGGCTCGTGCTGTAAAACTTAATAAACGGGGTTCAATTCTAATGCTATTCACAATTGAATAAGTCTTTAAATAAGTGCGAGCGACTCCGTAACGGCGGCTTGTAACGGCGAGGTTAAAGGTGCATTCGAACACGGCACTTGGACTAAATAATATACATTTTCGCGGTTAACGAGCATATAACGAAAGTACAACTCGAAACACTTAAATTTATACATGCGCGGGGCGAACTTAACGTCCACGAGGTTGGCTAATACGTTTAAAACCCGCAACGGACGTGCTGGTCTGTCCACGACAAGCAGGAGACTGGGGTGAGGAAAATGTGCGCTAGGTGGGGGGTTAGGAGCGCGGCAAGGAACAACGTGGTCTTAAACTATTGACGATAAACCATAGATTGAGCTATCGATTAGACAAGGCACAGCTGATTGAATTCGATACTGGAGCTGTTTAATCTACCAAAGCTGACTCCAACAGAAGCATATTCTATTATAGCTGACAGATTTTCTGACCTTTCAAACAGAGAACCAAGAGACATTATAGAGCATGCAGCAAAACTGTAAAACCTTTACAGTAGTGATCTGGAGTCATTCTTTGGAAGTGAGTGAGTGTGTACATTTTTCAAACTTGATCAGAGAAGACAACTTGCAGGATACATTTCCTAACGTAGATATAGCTTTGGGAATATATTTGTGTACTGCGGTTAGCAACTGCTCTGCAGAAAGGTCATTTTTGTCCCTGAAGAGAATCAAGTCATATCTACTTTCTACCCTCAAAGAAGACAAATTGAATTCTCTTGCAATTCTCAACATTGAAGCTGATATCCTTAACACCAAAGACTTTTCTTTTGAACAGTTAATAGAAGAATTTTCTATCAACAAAGCAAGACGTAAACCTTTAATGTAAGAATAAATGTTTTTAGTCATACGTAGGCTACAAGTTTTGTTTCTGCAATATTTATATAAATATTAGACCACCATATTCCACTTAGAAAGTATGAAAGGCATGAAAACGGATTCGTATAGTGAAAAATTAAAAGCAATTTATTACGTTGGGACGTTTTCAATAAATTCGCGAACTGGGCGCAAAGGAGTGGCCGGCCGAATTGTGCCTAGGGGCGGCACCATGGCAAAGTCCGCCACTGGACAACCCTGGGTTTGGGACGTAGAAATGAAAGATGCATTTAACAGCGTAAAAAACCTGTTTGTGGAGGCAGTCACACTGACACATCCGGTGGAGAGGCGGGGAACGTTTTTACAAACTGACGCCAGCGATAACGCGATTGCAAGTTAGTTGTAGCAGGAAGATCAACAGGGCAGATTACACGTAATAGGCTTTGTATCAAGAACACTTAAACAAGCAGAATTAGGGGACACAGTATGCGAAAAGGAGCTCTTGGCAATAGTACATGGCCTAAAGAAATTCCGAGGGCTCCACTAACAATACTTACCGACAATAAAGCATTAAAATTTCTGTATTCATGCAATTACACCAATGAACGCATAACTAGGTGTATTTTAGCGATACAAGAGTAACAGCCAAAAATGAGACACTGCCCGGGAAAAGAAAACGTTCATTGCGACACAATAAGCCGGATGTACCAGACTGGTATGGGAAACAATAGTGGGCAAAAGGGTTTAAATTTAATTCAAGTAGGACAAATAAAAATAGAATGTCCCACGGCAATACAAAGAATTTTTAAGGACATGAGGCAAAATCAGGAACAACAACCTGATTTGTTACATATAATTAATCAAATAAACAATTTTAACAATTATAAAATGTCTAGTAATGTATTATGTAAAGTTGTAAATGGCAAAACGAAAATCGTAATGCCAAGTCAGAGTATTGTTCCATTTATAGAACAAGTACACAAAAAATATGCGCACTTAGGCAAAAATAAAATTGTCAAGATGATTAAGAAACATATTTACATTAATAATATTATTTTACATTTGTTTGCTTCTATAAGAACTTCAAGATGTACAACACAAAAACTGAAAGTAATAATATTTTATTGTTTGAAAGGTTGGCTACACTAGCTAAATCGAGGTGGTCTGGTAAGTCTCATTTGTTTGGAAGGAGTGTAAGGAATGATATGTGTTTAATGTTGGATGCAATATTTTCTGTTTTGTGGGAAGAATACTGTTTGGCTAAAAGGTTTGTAAGTGTTTGTTTCGTTATTGTGAGTAGTTTTGCGACCTACTACCGCAAAACAAATGATAAGTGAACAAAGTTTCATAATTCTAAAAGGTAGGTAGAGTGCTTAGTTAGGTACAAGTTAATTAGTAAAACAGCTACATATTAGTATGGAACGTTCCTGAACATGTCTTAAGGCTATATTGATATTGATAGTATGGTTTTTTTTTATTTTGTCAAGCATCCTATCCACAACTGGGTTATTGTGGATATCGTCCTATTTGGTGGTGTTTAACAATTTCCCAAAATATCGTATGGCGCCGAGCTTCAGCATTTTTACCCAAATCTATCCTGACTGAATACAGGTACATAGTAATGTTAAATAAAATTATTACCAAATCTATCCTGACTGGATACTTCATAGGTATATTTTAATATAGGTAGATAGTAATGTTAAATAAAATTATTACCAAATCTATCCTGACTGGATACTTCGTAGGTATCTTTTTAATATAGGTAGATAGTAATATGAATAAAATTATAACCAAATCTATCCTGACTGGATACTTCGTAGCTATATTTTAATATAGTAATGTATAAAATTACACATCTAAACGTAGTGCAGTGCACTGTAGCTACTGCGCGCCCGGTTCATGCTATAGGCCTAATTGCATTTACAACTTAACATTTAATATGTGAAAAAAGTAACTTTCCATATTTTCCGCGAAAAAATGATATTCGTATTCTACACATTAAAACGAGTAATATAATTTTTTAAAAAATTTTCAACACCAACGTCATTAAGACTATATTTTTACCATTATCTTAACCATAAATGTGTCGGCTATATTTTACATACCTATGTAGTAATATAGTGTAAGATAATTTGGCAATTTGTCAATAAGTACTTAATTAATGTAATCCTTAAGTTACATTTCTTTGAGGATAACCAATGTAAGTATTAAGAATGACTCACATATGTTACAGTTTTATACTTGGAACCTGCCTCAGCAGAAAGTTTAAAAATAATCACTGAAAATTGTCCAGTGTTTCTAGGGTTTAATGTTTTAATAAGGGTGGACGTAAGTGGGTACAAAACCCAGGGTGTTTGGCTATCTAACACTTTCCTAAATCTGTCCCTTAGTATATAATTCATTACCAGGATTCATGAAGTATTTCCTAATAAAGAAGTATATTTTGATATTAATAAAATGTTTGTGTGATAATAGTTAATGTTAGGTTTAAGCTCTGTTTATGATATGGAAATTTAAAATAACTTTTATACAATGTATTATTTTCTAATGGATATAAAAATGGAAAAACTAGAGCTGATCAATCTTTGTTTAGTATTACCTTTCAAAATGTTTAATTGTTAATTTAATTAATTTTTTAATATGATGAAACCTGATTAAAAAAAAGTCCTATCTCTACTACAAGCCACCCTTAGAACAACATCACTGCTGCATTTTAAAATTTATTTTAAGGCAGTATTTTAAGTCATATGTTGATATGTACTTTTTCTTATTTCAGTGAGATACCCTACCATTCCTAGACGGTTTGTAAAAGCAAATAGTACAACACAAACCCAGTTGGACAAAAAGGATTATTTTTGATAAGGAAGCCTATGGCAGGTAAGTTTTTTCTTTACAAATACTGGCTCTTGATTTCTACTTATTGACAATATTTTGAGTAAGTTGACTAATTACTTATACATATTCTTTTCTTTTAAATTAATTTTATTATTCTGAATGTCTTAACAACATTCCATGGAAATTTAAAAAAAAATTCAGTTTATTTCACAAATTGAATTATTTAAAAATTTGTATTTGTTGATTCCATCTTCACATGAGCTACTAGTTTTCACTAAATACTTGTAAATATTTATAAACTTGCCTATAGTACCACTTACTTATATTTGTTGAGGACGGCCGTTTCGGGAGATGTGTCCCATTGTCAACTCAGACCGTAACTGATCTCAAGGTTTACGTAGGTTAGGGTGTGGTGGGATATTTTGGTGTTGTGGGTGTATTTTGTGAGTATTAGGAGTTATGATGTCAAAAAGTGTTTGTGTGGGTTGTAATGTAATTGTTTATTGAGTATGTGTGTAGGGTGTAGTTTAAAGTGTATGTATACAATAAAGTCCGGATTATCCGTGGAATAGGGTGGTCCGGCAACGACGGATAACCGAATTTGCCGTATAATCCGCTATGAACAAAGAATACGCAAAACGATCGATAATCGATTATTATACCATAAGTTACACAAATAATGACCCCGGTTAATGCAATTCACAAATAATCTTCAGAGGACAAAATAAATACAGAAAAAAATTTAAAATTTTGATGTATTTGACGGATTATAACATGTACATTTATATGTCTAACTATTTACAATACGTACTGTCAAAAGTAAGTATGTATGTACATATGTAATTTCCTTTACACATAATACAAAAAAATCTGTCACTTTCGTCTTTGTTTTGTGCGCATTGATTTAGCTTTAATGTGCTATCTAAGTTTCTTGAGAACCATTTTGTTGCACAGTGTCTACTTGTGTCACAAAGCCATAGAGATCTATAATGTATATGACAGATATGGATAATGCATATGTCACGTCCTAGACTATTTATAGCAGAGATTAGCTGACATTTGTTTATAATCTTGTGATACACATTAAGTTTTCGGGCGTCCAAGCATTTTGTCATTGTCTCTTATATACAGTAGTCTGCTCGCCCCTTTTATTTCGCTGGCCCGCGTCGGGATGCTTCCCTTTCAATGTAAAAATTATTACGTACATATTTACATATCTATTCCCTTCATCTTAACTTCTATTAAGCCTTATATGTATTTACGTCGTAATTCACTGTTTGGAAATTTAAACACATTAATCTGATTGGAATAAAATTTTGATATTTTTTAAATGTCAAAACTGGGGCACGAATTGCAAGTTAGTTTGTAAATTCCAGTGGCGATGTAAATGTAGTCGATTTTGTTGTTGGGTTTAAATTGTTTATTGAGAGTGTAGTGTGTGGAGTAAGCTCTTTTGCAATTGTATTTTCGTAGTGTGTTGGTAAGGTTGTGGGTTTTGGATGATCTGTATGGTATTGATAAGTATTTTATGGGATTGTCCTGTTGTGTGTTTGTATTTGGGTTATTAGATTTATTTTTTAGGCAGTTGTATAATTTGTCAATCATTGTTGGGTTGTATCCGTTAGTTTGTGCTATATGTCTTATGGTGTTTAACTCCTGGTAGTGTTCTTCTTTGTTTAGCGGTGTTTTAAGCAGGCGATATATCATAGTGTTGTAAGTGGCTAGTTTAAGTTGGTGAGGATGGTTTGAGGAGCTGTGAATGGCCGTATTGGTACTAGTGGGTTTTCAGTATATATTCAATTAATGTGTTTGTTTGTCTGTTTTTTTAATTGCAAGGTCTAGGAAGTTGAGAGTTTTGTTGTTCGGTGTTGATGGTATATGTTAGTTTTAGATGTATGGAATTAAGGTATTTTAGAAATATGTGTGCTCGGCGTGTGTTAACTTTATATAATGTTATGATATCATCGACGTATCTGTAACACTAAATTATGTTATCTGAGTATTTATTTTTGTGTAAAATGTGGTTTTCTTCAATATGGTGTATGAATATTTCAACTAAGATGCTAGCTATGAGGGAGCCCATAGGTAGGCAATCTTTTTGGTTGTAGAATGTGTTATTGTAGGTGAAGTAATTTTGAGATGTGATTAATTTTGTAAGGTCAATGATTTCGTCAATGTGTGTATGTGGTGTATTTGTGTCTATAAGCATGTTTTTAAGGATGTTGATGGTTTCTGGAATGGGGATGTTTGTATATAGATTTGATATATTGAAAGAGACCAAAGTGGAATTGTGTGCGATATTTACGTTTTTTATTTTGTCTGTTAGATTTAGGCTATGTTTTATGCTACAATGATTATTAAGATTTATATGGCAGAAACTTCAAACTACACCCTACACACATACTTAATACACAATTACATTACAACTCACACACACTTTTTGACATCATAACTCCTAATACTCACAAAATACACCCACACCACCATAATATCCCACCCCTACCCTAACAAAAAATTAACCATAACCAAAGGTGACAAAGGCAACATAACAGTAATTATTAACAATAACAACCTCAACAAAAAAGTACACAACTTCATATAAAATAACAACATACTACACTAAAAGAAGACCCAACAACAAGATACAAATGCTAAAATCAAAGAAGCAATCAACAAAACAAAACTTATTATCCTAGACTACACCAAGAAACACCTAAAACAAATAAAACCAATAGCCCCTAAACTAAACGCCCTGCCCAAACTTCACAAAACAGATATCCTAATACGTCCATTCAACAACCACACAAGCGTCCCTTCTTATCTTCTAGCAAAATTCCTCTACAAAACTATCCGAAACCATATAAAATTTAATACTCATTGAGGCATAAAAAATATCCTAAATCTAATAGACAAAATAAAAAACGTAAATATCCCACACAATTCCACTTTAGACGAAATCAACTACCTTACAAAATTAATCACATGTCAAAATTATTTCACCTACTATAACACATTCTACAACCAAAAGGATGGCCTACCTATGGGTTCCCCCATAGCTAGCATCTTAGCAGAAATATTCATACACCATATTGAACGACATATTTTACACAACAATAAATACTCAGATAACATAATTTACTGGTACAAATACTTCGACAATATCAGAACATTATATAAAGGTAACACACGCCGAGCACACATATTTCTAAAACACCTTAATTCCATACTCCCAAATCTAACATACACCATCGAAACAGAACAACAAAACTCTTTCAGTTTCCTAGACCTTACAGTTAAAAGAACAGACAAACACATAAATTCAACATATACTGAAAACTCACTAATACCAATATGACCATTCATAGCTCCTCAAACCACCTACACCAACATAAACTAGCCGCTTACAACACCATGATATATTGTCTGCTTAAAACACATTTAGACAAAGAAGAACACTACCAGGAGTTAAACACCATAAAACATATAGCACAAACTAATGGATACAACAAAACAATGATTGACAAATTATACAACTGCCTAAAAAATAATCCTAATATCCCAAATACAATCACACAACAGGATAATCCCATAAAATACTTATCAATACCATACAGATCATCCAAAACCCACAATCTAACCAACACACTACAAAAATACAACTACAAAATAGCTTACTCCACACACAACACTCTCAATAAACAATTTAAACCTAACAACAAAACAGACGACATTTACAACGCCATTGGAGTTTATAAACTAGCTTGCAGTTCGTGCCCCAGTTTTTACATAGGCCAGACAGGGAGGTCTTTCTACACACGTTACCAAGAACATATAAAAGCACTAACAAACAATAACTACCAATCAAACTTCATCGATCATCTCAACTACACAAAACATGACTACATACACATAACATCTAATCTACAAATTCTTCATAACACAGAAACAACCAACGATACACAACCAAACAATACAAAATATACAGACACTTCAAACTACACCCTACACACACACTCAATACACAATTACATTACAACTCAACACACACCTTTTGAGATCATAACTCCTAATACTCACAAAATACACCCACACCACCATAATATCCCACCCCACCCTAACACCCTAACCTACGTAAACCAACGTAACTTAATTATAAGTTAGTAAATCTAAATTACTATTATTATTTTTTCAGAAGAAATATATCAATATCCACTGATAATATTTGAAAATGATTAGCTCTCGATGTAAATATAACATTTATTTCAATTAAATACACACAAATATTATTCTTCAGAATCTATGGTGAAATATTTCATTGTTCAATGTATAGGATCCATTATTCTTTTATTAGAAGTAATAGTTATTTCTGTACTAATCTATACTATTACATAAAAAATTTAATGGTGTATGTGTGTGATTTACTCAATCACGTAAAAACTACTGGACCTATTCAGCTGAAGTTTTACATCGACATTCTTAGGGTCCCTGGTTACGAAGTAGGCATATTTTTGTTTAGAAATTCCATCACGGCACCTCCCCAAGGGCTTTGAAAACCTCCTTTACGCTCAATTATCTATACTTCATTCAATAGTTAACATGGCTTAATCAGCTGACAATCACCTGTAACAATCACTTTTAAACACATTTAAACAGCTGATAGTGATTGTTTGTTGTTATTCATCTTCCAAGGCTAGTTATACTTTACAAATGTTATATTACCAGCAGAAGTTTTCCTTCTCGTAGTAATTAAACAATAATCCGTAAGTTTATAGTTTGAAAAATTCATTGGGAACTAATCTATACTATTATATATAAATCTAATGATGTCTGGGGTGTATTACTCGATCATGTAAAAACTACTGGAGCCATTGAGCTAAAATTAACGTGTTCGAATAAGCATTTCCCGTCCCTGCGTGTTCGATTTTAGCAAAAACAATTATACTGTTCGACACAGAAAGTCATCAGAGATACAAACAATATTATGAAAACATCACTAACGTCCTTAAAGTTTACAATTTTGGAAAATTATAATTCCCCCCAACGTGATGCTAATAATGCTGGAAAAATACACATTGCCCAAGCCCAATACAGTGCATATAAAATGAATCAGAAACATGTCCTAAAGCTATATTGATAGTTATTGTTTGTTGTTGCCATGGAAGTATTTATATACCTGTGAAGTATCCAATCAGGAAAGATATTATTGTAATTTTGTACATTTAATCAAATGTACACATGTAAGGCTAGAATAGAGATCACGTGACGAAGTATTACTCTGCCACGGAAGTAGACGTCTAATTAGGTATTGTTGTATAAAATATATATATATGGATATATATGTATATATATATATATATATATATATATATATATATATATATATATTTTATCATGTTGTCCATTTTTTTTCCGTTGCATTGACTTTATGAAGTTATTATTATTACTTGTAAATAATGGTGGAAAGTGGGGGGAAAAATTATTTACAAGTAATAATAATATCTTTATATACTGTATATATATACATATATATATATATATATATATATATATATATATATATATATATATATATATATATATATATATATAATGCACAGCCCTGGACCAGGCTGACAACAAACGGCAAATCAAACAACTACACAATTACATTAATACCATACACCAAAACCTCACATTTACCCTCGAATTAGAAGAAAACAATAAAATAAACTTTCTAGACCTTACCATTACCAACACAACACCAAACATAATTTCAAAATATACAGAAAACCAACAACTACCTAAATTGTCATACATAATACATCTAATCACCCCACACAACACAAACACGCTGCATTTAATCATATGTTACACCGCCTAATCAACATACCAATGCTACAGAAAGACTACGACGAAGAACTCACCTACCACAACAAAAACACACAAAATAGCCTCCATATTCAAGAAACTCCATTACCAAATATCCTACAAAACTACAAACACTTTAAGACAGCACATACAACCTTTTCAAAAAGAAACTGACAAATACAAACTCTCAGGTATTTACAAATTAACTTGTAACGATTGTCCCAACTATTACATCGGCCAAACCGGCAGGTCATTCTAGACACGCTTCAAAGAACACATTACCCAAAATAAACAAACGAACCCTAAATCCAGCTACGCAAAACATCTAAAAAGCTCTCAACACACACACACCGACATACACACTACTTTAAATGTTCTACACACTTTAAAACAAAGTAATAAACTAACAACCTAAGAAAAATATGAAATCTACAAACACTACACAACAGATAAAGAAAACGTTTTAAATGATCATTTACATTTTCAAGCAACTAGCCTTTTCTATTGTATGATACACTACTCAAACAACCACCTCATTCCACAGTCGTAAATCTATTCCCGTTAGAGCCTTTACAACTAACCGATGCCGTCCAGTAGAGGGTTAGCTTCGTAAAAGGAACGAATGTTTTGAAACGCGTCAGCAAGTAAGCAATTACGTATTCACTTAGTTAAGTATTTTTAAAATTAGTAACTTATTGTTTGTTGAGCTCCTGAAATCTTGACCGTTGATAGCTGCTTCGCTACACTTTCTAATAGAAGTAACTATCTTTCCTAATTCTTTACTAAATCATTTTCGTTGCACTTTTAAATTTTACACATAAAATAAACTTACAATTCCCTTAATTCTATTAAACAATTTTACCCCTTTTCATTGCTTACACTTGGTAAACCCCCCCCCCCCCCCCCCAATTACCTCTGCCCTCTTGTGAAGTTCCTCCTTCATAACATCTTCTACATTTATTCATCTGGCATCCAATTTTTACAAACTATACCAAATTACATGAATATGATGTAGTGACAAAGATTGATTGCTTAACTAATACTACAATTACTAAACAGATGGACTCTTGTGGCTTTAGGTTTTTAATACAATAAAGTTTAATACTACAATTAAAAATTACTTAACTAAGTGAATACTAATAGCTTACTTGCTGTCGCGTTTCGAAACGATCGTTCTTTTTCGAAGCAAAGCCTCTACTGTCAGCTTATGCGTTATGTTTAAAGGATATCAGGGCGGATTTATGACTATAGAAGGGGTGGGTTATTTTTGTTGTGCGCTATGTAATGGAAAAGGAGTTAGCATCAAAATATGTGTGATCGTTTAATATGTTTTCTTTATCTGTTGTGTAGTGTATGTATATCTCGTATTTTCCTAAAGTTGTTAGTTTTTTACTTCGTTTTAATGTGTGAAGTATGTTTAAATTAGTATGTATGTCCGTGTGTATGTTGCGTGTTTTATAGGTGTAATGCGTAGCTGGATTTTGGGATTGTTTGATATCTTTGTGCAATGTGTTCTTCGAAGCGTGTATAAAATGACCAATCTATTTGGCCAATATAATAGCTGGGACAATTATTACATGTTAATTTGTAAATATCGGATAGTTTGTACTTGTCTGTTTGTTTTTGAAAAGGTTGTATTTGCTGTCTTATCATATGACCCACCCAGCTATTGTTGGACCGTGGACGATTGTTTTATTATGTTGCACACTGTGTCTGGATTATTTTTAATATTTAGTTCCTGGTGCATCAAAGAAAAAAAAAAAAGAATCCATCTTATTCTGCCAAATTTGCGAGCATAATACTGTCCAAAATGGTTCATTGTTCCTCAGTCATTATTGCGACATTGCAAGTATCACTGCCATTTCTACATTATTGTACTGCAGTTCATGATTCCTTTCTGTGTTTATTAAATCAGATGCACTTCGATTTGGCAAATGTATACTGAAAAGACTTAGTGGTAAATTGCCAATGACAATGCAAAGATCCTCGATAGCAATCAATGGTTCATTGTACGTAGCGTTGCTGAATGTTATTGTTAGATAATCTTTGCACCATGTACGATGTCGATGAATTATATCATCAGTCATTGAATCTTTGTGACTATCCCACAACATTTGCTTGGGCTGAGAACATGTAGTCAACACTATAACAAATAGTAGAGGAATTTGTATTGCTGTACAGTTCAGTGCTGCTTCAGTAACCATACAGTCCCACTGGTTGTAGTCTTCTAGCAATGCCAGTGCAAGGCATGTATCTTTATACGTTCGATACTATTGTCCTTCCACTTAATGTGTATCTTGAAATGACAATTGGCCAGTGACATTAACCAACGACAGTCGCAAATTAAAACAGTCACTCTCCCTTGGATTTACTGTAAATACCCGAAAACGGTTTATTATTTATTAAAACTGTTTACGCCGGGTGAGAATAACTGATTGAGTGGTAACTGATTAATTATCGACAGTAGAAAATTACTAAAGTACTAATATTAAAAAATAGGGGTTGGTGGTAGAAGGGTGAAAATTTGGGGCTATATACGTTTATTATGCCAAATCAAAAAAAAAAAAATTGAAATGAAAATTTTTTCATGGGCTACCCCTAACACTTGGGGCATGAAAAATAGTTTATGTCCTATTCTCAGCCTACTGAATAAACACAAAAATTTCATAAGAATTAGTCAAGCCGTTTTCGAAGAGTATTGTTGCAAACGCTGTGACACGAGAATTATATATATATATATATATATATATATATATATATATATATATATATATATATATATAAGATTGTAATTGTCTGGAAGGAAAAAAATTATATCACAAAGTTAATAAAACTGGTTGGTTTTGAGATGTCTCTATTACCAGTAAACTCCGTTTAAATGTTACATTTGTTAACTTGGTCCCATTTTCCTACAGCTGCCTTTATGTTTTAATTATCATGACTTTTTATCAAATGTTCATAGTACAGTGTAAATATTATATTTTGATGTTATATATTATATACAGGGTGCGGCAGCATAACTTCCTATTTTTGTATTACAAACCAATACAAAAAAGGAAGTTATGCTGCCGCACCCTGTATAATAAAAACCATTTTACAATTATTGAATTTACCATTACATTTATTAGCCTAACTTGAACTAAAATATTCAAATTTGCTCTTCAAACTCAAGCGTCCTTCATCAGTTGGACTAATCTACTATTATAATACTATGAATACTATTATGAAAATACTATTATAATTTTAAAAATTCATTTAAATCAACACATTTATTAAATTAGAGGTTCATGTAAAAGAATACAATAACCAGAATATGTTATATTCGTATCTTGTAGTTTTCATTTGTATAATTTTGGTAGCAAAACTAAAGAAAGAAAATTATGTGAAATATTAGAAATCAATCGGAAAGTTCAAATCATATGAGGTTGCACTAGAAAATCCAGAAGACCACCCACGCTTTGTTGGAGCAGTATGGGGTCTGCTTTATTAATAAAAAACTACACTGAATTAAAGTGAAACACTAAACGTTAATTAAATGAGATAGTTCAATTTTAGGAGTGAAGATAAGTCTACGCCACTTACCATTCCAAGCTATACAGGGTAGGCGAAGCGGTGATGCGGCGGTTGTCCCAGGCCTGGGTTAAGTCCAGAAGTGATGAAACGTAGCTTGCGAAGAAGAATTGAAAGTTAAAAGCACTTCAATAGTCACAATAGCAAATCTTTAATTAACATTGGATATTTCACACGCGAGGTTAAAGAGTTAATTGTCTGCGGTGTAATGAAATACCACGCGGTTAACCTAACACAATGGCAATCAAACTTAGAATGCGGTTAAAATGACTTATTAAAGTTTGACGGCGGTAATTTATAGTTAGAACGCATCTAAGACATTAACTGAACATAATCAGTAAGCGGTGTAATATTCTAACGCGGTTTAAACCCGATGTAATCAGCTAAAGCACTTGAATAGAAACAGGAGAGCCGCACTAGTAACAGGCCATATTGCAAGAGAGTGTGTAACTGAGAAAGAACGGAAATGCTAGCAAAAGCAACTAGATCAAAACCTACGTGGACCTAGTCTTAAAACATAGATGAATAGTCTCAATGCGTCTTCTTACCGTCTTACTTTTTTAACCTTACGTTGTTTCTTTCTCTTCATCATTTGCTAAGTCAGTAAGAAAGTAATGGTTTATCCATTGACTACGAACCTAATTTCATAGACCTGTGCCTCAAGCTCCTTTTCGGGTAGTGGAATCTTTGAGAGACACTTGTGATTTAAAGACTATACCTGGATACCTAGTGAACTTATCTTATTTAGAATGAAAACACAGCTAATTGGAAAATATACCTTTTTATTTATTTGTTCCAAGGTTCAAATTAATTATTATTGTTTTTATTTAATTTAACAGGATTTTCTTGACTAATTACTTTTTCAAAATTTCATACAACTTGCCATTGAATTAAACATTATTATCTCATTCTATGTTTTTCAATTTTCTTATCATCATTAATTTTATATATAATTTAAATTTTCAAAGTTACCATAATTAATTTTATATATAGTTTTGATTGTTACAGTTAAATTTAACATATTTTAAAATCTGATTCTTTTTTAAACACTTAATATTACTATTTACTGCCTTTAGGCTAGGCCTTGAACAATTAACTTCTTTAGAACTTATTCATTAGAAATTCACTTAGAAAAAGCCATATAAGATATACATCTTTATACTTAATCCATACATTCCCACAGCGATGGGAATGGAAAGTCAATTTCGAATCTTTGTTACTTAAATTTGGGTAACCTAAGAGAGTTGACTAATCAGTCCCTTAGGTTATTCCCATCTTATTTAATTTTGAATTTAAGTTAATATAATTCGAAGTAAAATGTTATTTAAAAAGAATAATTAAATTGATTATATAACCTTGTACTGTAGAAATCTTTTTATCTTCATTAATGTTGTCATCTGTCGGTCCCGTTACAGCTTCAAGGGTCTTGGTAGGTAGGCGTCTCTCCATAATTTCGGTTAATCTTCTTATTTTCTTTAATTTTGCATTTTGGTGGTCGAAATTTTGTTCTGGGTATATATGAGCCCTTGCTCATATATATCTTCCTTCCCCTGATCACATCGTAGCACTTTTTACTCTGTTTCTAGCACATTTTTTCTTGTCCTGGTCGCATGGTACAAAAACACGTCTGCTCGCCTTGAGAGCCTAATGCATTCTCCTTTTGGATAGCGTCTCTTTTGTGAGGCCCCACTTCTCCAATTTCAAACTTCCCACGTCCTAGTATCCATTTTTCAACTTTTGACCAATCAGAAAGCCGTTGCCATGGCAATTGACTTTGTTTGTTCGGAAATTATGAACTAAGATTAGTTTCACTTTTTGTAAAAGGCGTTTCTGTATTCTGATGTGTCCTTTCCATTTTTACCTTTTATTTAATAACGTTTTAATAACGTATTTGACTTTATTTCTTCTTATTTAATTTAATTTACTTTTTAAAATTCCTAATCCAAAGTTCGACTGTAGCGCTTTCGTTTCGTAGTGACAAGATTTATAATCAATACCCTAAGCGGATTTTTCCGGAATCAAATATGACTACTTTTAGTATAACCTAATTTCTAGGCTATTACACTTTAACATTTAATCTTTACTTTTACATAAATACTATTTTCCCTAGCTAGGCCTAATTTACTTTCCTCACATCTTATAAATTTACATTCTTTATTCCTGATTTTTTTTAAGTACAATTATTTTAATAGCCGGCATCTAGGCCGAGTTTGTTATACTACACAATTACCGTCTTTTTTGTATACATAATTTAGGCTATCCACTTTGAAGTGATAATTTTTCTTATTGATTATAATTTATGTTTTTTAAGTCTAAAGTTATTTCTAATTTTCTTCATTTTACTATTATTTACCCTAGTTTTAATATTATTATTATTATAATGCTTTAAAATTTTTACATATAAATTTAGCCAATTATTTAACCCGGTTAGGTTTGATTCTGGTATTCTGTACAATTACCCTGATTCTTTGCATCGGACATTCTGGCCGCTGCAGTCTGGTAACTGGATCGTAAAACTACTTCTTTGCAGTAAAAGAAGCCTAGATTCTGGCCGGCAACGAAAGTCTAGTAGGCGGTGGAAATTGAACTGTGGTAAAACACCAGCTGATTTCTAGGTTATACGAAAATAATGACAGAGGTAAATAAACGTGGTTTAGGGAAAGTGAGGTTAGCAATCCTGTACTTAACAACATTATTAGTGCTGGTCAAATACAATTACATCTAATACAACTGTTGTGATAGTTAATAGCCTATAGTTTGTAAAATGTGTATCAATGATTGTCAATTAATTTTAAATTACTTTTATGAAGCCATATTTGAATTTTATGTTTATTTTAAACCTTTACCTTTTAATACTAGGCATAGAACTGTCGTGTAGAAGGTTATGTTTAAAAATAATTTATTATTAAGAATTTGTAAATTTTCTATTGAATTTAGAATGTCACGAAATAAAGCCATATTATAAAAGAATGAAGTATTTATAAAAAAAACTCAACCAAATATGCTATGGTATCTCGTTTTCCTGGTCAGGTTTCTCCATCTTTCCAATCAGCAATGGTTTTGCACTAACTTCAGCTAAATTGTAGTTCCTATACTTGTTTCTTCTCTAGATGGCTTTGGTATCTACAGATATCATTTAATTTTGAACTGTTTAAAATTGAAATGATTGAATGAATGTCGTTATAACTTAGTTTGTATATCTCGGATTCGTATATTTAAAATTTTCTTAGTTATATTTTATCTTCATGTTAATTCACATTGGTTACTTGACCATTTCTACACCGCTGACACTACGTGTTGCACAACTATTTTGATTTTTAATCCATTTCGATGGTTTTCACCACACTCAATTTAAATACGTTCTTTTACCACAACAGCTTCTCTCAGAGTTGTTTAAATGAAGCTAACTTTTCTTGGTATCCTCCTTGTAACACCCAATTCTTCCTCACTCTGTTGATTTATCCAAAGAAATTAATGTTGCCATAGTGATGAGTTTGTTGATTTTAATATCTCTCTATTTTACAGTGATTTTTTATTTAATTTTGGCCTTTAAACTTCATACATCTGATCTTTATCCACTTTTAACTTTTATATTAGTCCCTATGTATTTATTTTAACTTCCATGGGTCTGTAGCTGAGTACATATAGCGCTCTAACCATACTTTAAAAGCAACACCGTGTATGAACACAATTTTCGATATGGTTTCATCCAAGGATGCTAGAACTATTCTAGTAATCGTGGTTTCATCCAGCCTGCTTTGAGGCTATGTACGTATTATGTAACAGTTATACCTGCATAAAATTCAAGACAAATGCAAAAAATTTTCTTCAATTGAAAAAAAAAATATATAATCTAAACTTAACAAACTAATTGAAAAACAAAATAACATAGACAATAATACAACAATCCATCAATTCCACCCCAGTTTTATAACCCTTACAAAAACAAGTTTCATCAAAGGAGAAGTAAAGATACTCGAAAATAGCACAAAAACCAACATCAAACCAAAATTACAAAGTACAGTAGAAAACCTCATAGTAGAAAAAGAGTGGCAATAAACCTTATAAATTACGAAAATCAAGATAACATGAGAAACACAGCATCAAAAGAAATCAACAAAATCATCAAAAAAGGAAATCATATAAAAAATAAAATACAAATAAACAAATTGAAACAAAAACTATTCAAAAATGAAATAATTGAAACAAAAGCAAGTAAAAGTAACGCTACAGTAATCATATCAAAAACAGAATATAACAAAAAAACAGAAGAATTCATAAAATCCAACAATTACATAGAATCAAACAAAGACCTCACTAAAAAGTACCAAATCGAAATTATACAATTAGCAAAAATCAATGACAATTTATATAGCCAAAAAAACCCCTTACCAAAACACAATAGACAATCCAAAGCCTCCAAAAATGACCGCCCTTATCAAAATACATAAAGTAAAAAATCCCATAAGACCCCTAATAAATTTCAAAAAAGCACCTGCCTATAAAATATCACAATCGCCAATAACCTAAAACACGAACTTAAACTTGAAAATAAATACACCATAAAAAACTCAATTAAATTTACTGAAATACTAAAAACAATAAACATAACCAAAAACACCAAATTTATATAATTTGATATCACAAACATGTACTCTAATATATCAATAAACGAAACCATCCAAATAAAAAAAAAACAAATTAACTGATTTTAAAACCAACCCCAAATACACAAACCAAATCACAAAATGCCTAAAGACCATACTAAACCAAAACTATTTCATATTCAATAATAAGATATATAAAAAATTTTTTTAACAATGGGATCACCCCTTTCAAGTATAATATCAGAAATTTACCTCCAAAACCTTGACGAATTAATCACACAAACCATAAAAACACACGACCCCAATGGAGATTGGATACGATATGTTGACGATGGATCATATATCTCACAAAATAAAGCAATAAATGATAATATCATACTAAATAAAATCAACAACTTACACCCTAACATGAAATTCACCATGGAGGAAGAAATAAACAATAAAATAAACAATCTAGATCTAACAATAACCAGAGAAGTACAAGTAACATTGAATACTCAATTTATAGGAAACCCACACAAACCATTAATACAATACCAAATTACTCTAACCATCCCCCACAACATAAAATGGCTGCTTACAACTCACTCTTATACAGAATGCAGAAAGCCAAAGAAAACCAATAATGTATCAAATAGCCCAAAAAAATGAATACAATTAAAAACCTATAGATAAATTAGAATTTACAATATTAAATAAATTAAAACAAGCTAAAATCAAATTACAAACAACAACAAAATGTGCCACATTCACGTACACAGGGTACAACATGAAAGGAATAACTAAAACACTAAAAAAATAATAATATTAACATAGCTTACAAAAACACAGGAAACATAATCAATAAAATAAACCAACCGGAAACAATATGTCTCACACTTAATAATGGAATATAGAAAATTGAATGCCCAAACTGTAACAAAATATACATAGGCCAAACAAAAAATGATATTAAAAGACAGATATCAAGAACAACTCAATGCATACATCAAACCTCAGACTTAGCTGCACACCCCATCAAAAACAAACACACATTCCCCACATTAGAAAACGTACACCTAATAAAAAAATTTAAAAAGGCCTAAAAAAAGCAATCTGGGAACAACAACTACAAATTTATAAACATAAAAATAATATCATAAATGAACAAATACAAATAAAATTATTTAACCTAATAGACAAAATTAACCCCAAGACAAGCTGAAAAGACTCCCACAGTGCAGTAAATCCGAAAAAAGAACAATAATAGTACACCACACCTTGTGACAATGGAAGTTCCACACAAATCGCAATCTACTACAAACCCCGATCAATGATACTCGGTAATGGAGATACTATCAATCTTTAAAAGTTAAAACGCATACATACCAAGTAAGATTCTTGTTTAAGTACATATAGTGAAAGTGATATATATATATATATATATATATATATATATATATATATATATATATATATATATGAAGTTAATATATTACTATTGTAAGTAATTTTATCCACCATTAGGTGCAATGATTTTACCTTGGGTGATGAGGCACCTTTCGGTCACTTGACCATTGTCGAATCACTGAAATAATGTTCTCTATTTTTCTGGTGTGGATGTTCGGTCTGTGATGTTGGTATTTGTTGACGTCATATCTATTTCTTCTTGAACTGTGTGTATAATGTTTTTGAATAGTAGGCTATTCTAGGATGACAAGATTCAAGGACATGGATGAGTAAAGCTGAGTATTAAAAATGGAGGGGTTGGGGTTGTATATATAGTATTTATTTTGGTATTTTTTAAAAACTATTATAAACACTGTGTTAGAACTATTTAGATATGAATTACTTATTGACATTGTGTGTAAACTTATTTTTATTGCTGAAAAATATTGCAAGTAATCAATAATATTTTTTCAGCAATTTTGATGAGGAACTAAAACATTGCGGCAACTCAACGTGTTGAATATATATTTAAAAGTTAATGTTTTAAACTCTTATTAAAATAAATGTATACATTGATTTATTATAGTATATACATTTATTTATGTCTGTATGTATGAGGGGCGTGTGTATAGATATTTATTTCTGTGTTATATTTATTGTTAAATACTTTTTTGTTAATAATTTATTGTCATTTATTACTTGTTGAGACACCTATTGTTATAGATTTAATATTGTTCATTTATTGTTCTATATTACAAATTTTAAAAAATAATAAATTATAATAATATTTATTGGTAGATTATGTTTTTTATAGTCTTATTTCTTTTTCTGTTTTTGTTTTTTAGTTATATATTGTTGTTGGTTTTAATATATTTCTCTATTATTACATTTTATTCTTGAGTTAACTTAAATCTTATTTTCTAAGCAGTTATTTTGTTTGGGGATAGTGACCAACATTAGTATTTTTTTTTTAATTAATGAATTATTTGTCAAAAGTAGTAATAAATAATAATAAGGTTATGGATATTGAGTAGTAAGATATTTAAAATCAAATAGACTATTTCTCAATTTTCAGATATCGTGTACTCTGAAGCTTATGCCAACAGTAACCTAAAATGAGCAACACGGAGAACTGAAAAAGAATATATCCAGGTTCTGATAAACAAATAATGCATTGCAACCCTTGTAAGCAAAATAGACAAACAATTTGCAACTACACATCATCAGTAATGTCTGCATTCTGGGTGACTATCAAAAAAGACACAAACAAGATATTCAAATGTCAACAATGTCTTTATGTAGGGGCAAAGATATATCAGCTAATAATCCACTTAAAAACACACATTCATAAAAGATCCTATAAAAATATACAACAGGATTTTTCAGCAGCACCCAAAACTACTTTTAAAAAATACTTTAAACCCTGTTCTAGGACAAGATATGGATATCTTGAAAGACAAATGCTTACCCATTCTGGTGAAAAACCAAACAAATGTACACATTGTAGTTATTCAGCAACAAGATCTGGACTTCTTACATCACATATGCTTACCCATTCTGGTGAAAAAAATTACAAATGTTTACATTGTAGCTATTCAACTGCACGATTAGGAGATCTTAAAGAACATATGCACACCCATTCTGGTGACAAACCTTACAAATGTTCACAGTGTAGCTATTCTGCTACAAGTTCTAGACTTATTAAATCACATATGCTTACCCATTCTGGTGAAAAACCTTACAAATGTACACATTGTAGTTATTCAGCTACAAGTCGTGGACTTATTAAATCACATATGATTACCCATTCTGGTGAAAAACCTTACAATTGTTTACAGTGTACTTATTCAACTGCACGATTAGGAGATCTTAAAGCACATATCCACACCCATTCTGGTAAAAAACCTTACAAATGTTCACAGTGTAGCTATTCAGCTACAAGTTCTAGACATCTTAAATCACATATGCTTACCCATTCTGGTGAAAAACCTTACAATTGTTTACAGTGTAGTTATTCAGCTGCACGATCAGGAAATCTTAAATCACATATGCTTACCCATTCTGGTGAAAAACCTTACAATTGTTTACAGTGTAGCTATTCAGCTGCACGATTAGGAAATCTTAAATCACATATGCTTACCCATTCTGGCGAAAAACCTTACCAATGTTTACAGTGTAGTTATTCAGCTGCACGATTAATAGATCTTAAAGCACATATGCTTACCCATTCTGGTGAAAAACCTTATAAATGTTCCCAGTGTAGCTATTCAGCTGCACGATTAGGACATCTTAAATCACATATGCTTACCCATTCTGGTGAAAAACCTTACAAATGTACACATTGTAGTTATGCAGGAACAAGTTCTGGACTTCTTACATCACATATGCTTACCCATTCTGGTGAAAAAAATTATAAATGTTTACATTGTAGCTATTCAACTGCACGATTAGGAGATCCTAAAGAACATATGCACACCCATTCTGGTGAAAAACCTTACAAATGTACACATTGTAGTTATTCAGCTACAAGTCGTGGACTTATTAAATCACATATGATTACCCATTCTGGTGAAAAAGCTTACAATTGTTCACAGTGTAGCTATTCAGCTGCACGATTAGGACATCTTAAAGCACATATGCTTACCCATTCTGTTGAGAAACCTTACAAATGTTTACAGTGTAGTTATTCAGCTGCACGATTAGGAGATCTTAAAGCACATATGCTTACCCATTCTGGTGAAAAACCTTACAAATGTACACATTGTAGTTATTCAGCTACAAGTTCTGGACTTCTTAAATCACATATGCTTACCCATTCTGGTGAAAAACCTTACAAATGTTCACAGTGTAGCTATTCAGCTGCACGATTAGGACATCTTAAAGCACATATGCTTACCCATTCTGGTAAAAAAACCTTACAAATGTACACATTGTAGTTATTCAGCTACAAGTTCTTAAATCACATATGCTTACCCATTCTGGTGAAAAACCTTACAAATGTTTACAGTGTAGTTATTCAGCTGTACGATTAGGAGATCTTAAAGCACATATGCTTACCCATTCTGGTGAAAAACCTTACAAATGTTCACAGTGTAGCTATTCAGCTGCACGATTAGGACATCTTAAAGCACATATGCTTACCCATTCTGGTGAAAAACCTTACAAATGTTCACAGTGTAGTTATTCAGCTGCTCGATCAAGAAATCTTAAGCTACACATGTTTACCCATTCTGGTGAAAAACTTTACAAATGTAGTCAGTGCAGTTATTCAGCCACAAGATCAGGAAAGCTTAAAATACATATGGGTACCCACTCTGGTGAATAATCTTACAAATGTTCACAGTGTAGCTATTCAGCTACAAGATCTGGACTTCTTTAATCACATATGCTTACCCATTCTGGTGAAAAACCTTTAAAATGTTTACAGTGTAGTTATTCAGCTGCACATTTAGGATATCTTAAATCACACATGCTTACCCATTCTGGTGAAGATCCTTACAAATATTCCCAGTGTCATTATGAATCTTCACTAAAAAAAAATTTTAAAAGGCACATGCTTAAACATTCTGGAGGAAAAACTTTAAAAGTGTTTATAATGAGGTTTTACAGTTACAAAATTGAGAAATCTCAGAAGACATATGTTTACCTATGCTTGAGAAAACCCTTACACATTTTCATAGATTAGATATTGATCTACACATTCAGCAAGGCTTAAGGTACATGTGCATACCTGTATAAGGATATAATCAAACTTGGTGTGCTTATAAAGCTATAATAAACATTAAGATTTGTATTAATATATTTTTAAATTTTATAAAAGAAGATGCCACGATTGACTGATTGATTGATGCATAGGTCTAATCAACACACAGCCTAAACTATGTTTGGTAGAAACTTAACACTTTGTGGGAATCTTCTGTCGGTAATGTAGTTAAAAAGTGATTTTTCAAATTCAGATTTCAAAGTTATTTTAACATTTTCTTACTTATAATAATTGTTAGATTTTATTTAAACTGAATGTTGCGTTAGAAACGTAGTATCACTTCTATATAAATTCAATATTCAATTTAATTGAATTTGTTATTTAAACTAACCCAAACGGAGAGTAATAATTATTGTATGAAACTTGTAAAATAAATAAAATTATACAGACATTTGATAAAAACGGTTATTGGTTTAGATATGTAGATGATGGTTTATATGTATCTAATAATAATGGTATAAACTTAATAACTATTTTAGATAAAATAAATATGATAAATAAAAATATTAATTTTACTTATGAAATGGAGAAAAATAATAAGATCAACTTTCTAGATATAACAATTATAAGACATATTGATGAATTTGAATTTAACATATATCGTAAACCGACACAAACTAACCAAATTATACCTAATAACTCGAACCATCCGTATAGTCAAAAAATGGCTGCATTATACAATTTATTATATAGATTACATAAAATACCTATGAATAATGAAAACAAGATAAGAGAGAAAAACATTATCTATCAAATTGCAATTGAGAATGGCTATAAAAAGAAAACTGTTGATAAACTTAATTATAATATTTTAAAGAAACAAAATAATAATCTAATTTACAAAAATAATGATGAAAATATCATATGGACTTCATTTACATTTTTTGGTAATGAAGTAAAAAATATCACAAAATTGTTTAAAGGTAGCAACATAAAATTCGCTTATAATACTAATAATAAATTAATAAATATAATATTATATAATATATAATATTATAATAATAATATTTAATAATATGCATGAAAAAACGGTGTATATAAATTAGAATGTGATCATTGTAATAAAGTTTATATAGGACAAACTAAGAAAAAACTTAAAGATAGATATAAAGAACATTTTAATGCATATAAAAAGCCAGAAATTTATAAATCAAATTTTGCTAGTCATTGTATTAATAATAATCACTTATTTCCTAATATAGATAATATGATACTTATAAAAGAGATTAACAAAGGCCTGAGAATGAATATTTATGAAGCTTTAGAAATACATAAATATAATACTAATAATGAATTAATAAATGAACAAATACAAGTAAAATCTAAATTTGCTAATATATTCAGTGTTTGTAATGTTAGGGCAGCAAAATAAAAAATTTAAAAAAATTTAACAACATTGTAATTGATTTGGCATAACTATTATTTGATCTAATTTGCACATATGTTAATTTTAATTGTTTAATATTCCTTATGATGTTGGTACTGTTAGCCAACGAAAAGCTTTGAATTGTGAATTCAATTATAATTCTTGTATTTGTATTTAGACTTTTGTTCTTTATTAATACACAAGAAAACATACTGCGATATTTATATATATATTTATATATATATATATATATATATATATATATATATATATATATATATATTATCATGTTGTCCATTTTTTTTCCGTTGCATTGACTTTATGAAGTTATTATTATTACTTGTAAATAATGGGGGGGGAAAATTATTTACAAGTAATAATAATATCTTTATATATTGTATATATATATATATATATATATATATATATATATAATATGCACAGCCCTGGACCAGGCTGACAACAAACGGCAAATCAAACAACTACACAATTACATTAATACCATACACCAAAACCTCACATTTACCCTCGAATTAGAAGAAAACAATAAAATAAACTTTCTAGCTAGACCTTACCATCACCAACACAACACCAAACATAATTTCAAAATATACAGAAAACCAACAACTACCTAAATTGTCATACATAATACATCTAATCACCCCACACAACACAAACACGCTGCATTTAATCATATGTTACACCGCCTAATCAACATACCAATGCTACAGAAAGACTACGACGAAGAACTTAATACCATAAAATACATAGCTCAACAAAACTGCTACCAACACACACTCATAGACAACATACTCAGGAAAATTAAACATAAACATCATCACATGGACACGCAGACAAACCACACAAAAATCAACAAATACATATCCCTCACCTACCACAACAAAAACAAACACAAAATAGCCTCCACATTCAAAAAAACTCCATTACCAAATATCCTAAAAAACAACAAACACTTTAAGACAGCACATACAACCTTTTCAAAAAGAAACTGACAAATACAAACTCTCAGGTATTTACAAATTAACTTGTAACGATTGACCCAACTATTACATCGGCCAAACCGGCAGGTCATTCTAGACACGCTTCAAAGAACACATTACCCAAAATAAACAAACGAACCCTAAATCCAGCTACGCAAAACATCTAAAAAGCTCTCAACACACACACACCGACATACACACTACTTTAAATGTTCTACACACATTAAAACAAAGTAATAAACTAACAACCTAAGAAAAATATGAAATCTACAAACACTACACAACAGATAAAGAAAACGTTTTAAATGATCATTTACATTTTGAAGCAACTAGCCTTTTCTATTATATGACACACTACTCAAACAACCACCTCATTCCACAGTCATAAATCTATTCCCGTTAGAGCCTTTACAACTAACCGATGCCGTCCAGTAGAGGGTTAGCTTTGTAAAAGGAACGAATGTTTTGAAACGCGTCAGCAAGTAAGCAATTACGTATTCACTTAGTTAAGTATTTTTAAAATTAGTAACTTATTGTTTGTTGAGCTCCTGGAATCTTGACCGTTGATAGCTGCTTCGCTACACTTTTTAATAGAAGTAACTTTCTTTCCTAATTCTTTACTAAATCATTTTCGTTGCACTTTTAAATTTTACACATAAAAAAAACTTACAATTCCCTTAATTCTATTAAACAATTTTACCCCTTTTCATTGCTTACACTTGGTACCACCCCCCCCCAATTACCTCTGCCCTCTTGTGAAGTTCCTCCTTCATAGCATCTTCTACATTTATTCATCTGGCATCCAATTTTTACAAACTATACCAAATTACATGAATATGATGTAGTGACAAAGATTGATTGCTTAACTAATACTACAATTACTAAACAGATGGACTCTTGTGGCTTTAGGTTTTTAATACAATAAAGTTTAATACTACAATTAAAAATTACTTAACTAAGTGAATACTAATAGCTTACTTGCTGTCGCGTTTCAAAACGATCGTTCTTTTTCGAAGCAAAGCCTCTACTGTCAGCTTATGCGTTATGTTTAAAGGATATCAGGGCGGATTTATGACTATAGAAGGGGTGGGTTATTTTTGTTGTGCGCTATGTAATGGAAAAGGAGTTGGCATCAAAATATGTGTGATCGTTTAATATGTTTTCTTTATCTGTTGTGTAGTGTATGTATATCTCGTATTTTCCTAAAGTTGTTAGTTTTTTACTTTGTTTTAATGTGTGAAGTTTGTTTAAATTAGTATGTATGTCCGTGTGTATGTTGCGTGTTTTATAGGTGTAATGCGTAGCTGATTTTGGGATTGTTTGATATCTTTGTGCAATGTGTTCTTCGAAGCGTGTATAAAATGACCAATCTATTTGGCCAATATAATAGCTGGGACAATTATTACATGTTAATTTGTAAATATCGGATACTTTGTACTTGTCTGTTTGTTTTTGAAAAGGTTGTATTTGCTGTCTTATCATATGACCCACCCAGCTATTGTTGGACCATGGACGATTGTTTTATTATGTTGCACACTGTGTCTGGATTATTTTTAATATTTAGTTCCTGGTGCATCAAAGAAAAAAAAAAAGAATTCATCTTATTCTGCCAAATTTGCGAGCATAATACTGTCCAAAATGGTTCATTGTTCCTCAGTCATTATTGCGACATTGCAAGTATCACTGCCATTTCTACATTATTGTACTGCAGTTCATGATTCCTTTCTGTGTTTATTAAATCAGATGCACTTCGATTTGGCAAATGTATACTGAAAAGACTTAGTGGTAAATTGCCAATGACAATGCAAAGATCCTCGATAGCAATCAATGGTTCATTGTACGTAGCGTTGCTGAATGTTATTGTTAGATAATCTTTGCACCATGTACGATGTCGATGAATTATATCATCAGTCATTGAATCTTTGTGACTATCCCACAACATTTGCTTGGGCTGAGAACAGTAGTCAACACTATAACAAATAGTAGAGGAATTTGTATTGCTGTACAGTTCAGTGTTGCTCCAGTAACCATACAGTCCCACTGGTTGTCGTCTTCTAGCAAGGCCAGTGCAAGGCATGTATCTTTATACGTTCGATACTATTGTCCTTTCACTTAATGTGTATCTTGAAATGACAATTGGCCAGTGACATTAACCAACGACAGTCGCAAATTAAAACAGTCACTCTCCCTTGGATTTACTGTAAATACCCGAAAACGGTTTATTATTTATTAAAACTGTTTACGCCGGGTGAGAATAACTGATTGAGTGGTAACTGATCAATTATCGACAGTAGAAAATTACTAAAGTACTAATATTAAAAAATAGGGGTTGGTGGTAGAAGGGTGAAAATTTGGGGCTATATACGTTTATTAATGCCAAATCAAAAAAAAAATTGAAATGAAAATTTTTTCATGGGCTACCCCTAACACTTGGGGCATAAAAAATAGTTTATGTCCTATTCTCAGCCTACTGAATAAACACAAAAATTTCATAAGAATTAGTCAAGCCGTTTTCGAAGAGTATTGTTACAAACGCTGTGACACGAGAATTATATATATATATATAAGATTGTAATTGTCTAGAAGGAAAAAAATTATATCACAAAGTTAATAAAACTGGTTGGTTTTGAGATGTCTCTATTACCAGTAAACTCCGTTTAAAGGTTACATTTGTTAACTTGGTCCCATTTTCCTACAGCTGCCTTTATGTTTTAATTATCATGACTTTTTATCAAATGTTCATAGTACAGTGTAAATATTATATTTTGATGTTATATATTATATACAGGGTGCGGCAGCATAACTTCCTATTTTTGTATTACAAACCAATACAAAAAAGGAAGTTATGCTGCCGCACCCTGTATAATAAAAACCATTTTACAATTATTGAATTTACCATTACATTTATTAGCCTAACTTGAACTAAAATATTCAAATTTGCTCTTCAAACTCAAGCGTCCTTCATCAGTTGGACTAATCTAAAATACTATTATAATTTTAAAAATTCATTTAAATCAACACATTTATTAAATTAGAGGTTCATGTAAAAGAATACAATAACCAGAATATGTTATATTCGTATCTTGTAGTTTACATTTGTATAATTTTGGTAGCAAAACTAAGGAAAGAAAATTATGTGAAATATTAGAAATCAATCGGAAAGTTCAAATCATATGAGGTTGCACTAGAAAGTCCGGAAGACCACCCACGCTTTGTTGGAGCAGTATGGGGTCTGCTTTATTAATAAAAAACAACACTGAATTTAAGTGAAACACTAAACGTTAATTAAATGAGATAGTTCAATTTTAGGTGTGAAGATAAGTCTACGCCACTTACCATTCCAAGCTATACAGGGTAGGCGAAGCGGTGATGCGGCGGTTGTCCCAGGCCTGGGTTTAGTCCAGAAGTGATGAAACGTAGCTTGCGAGGAAGAATTGAAAGTTATAAGCACTTCAATAGTCACAATAGCAAATCTTTAATTAACATTGGATATTTCACACGCGAGGTTAAAGAGTTAATTGTCTGCGGTGTAATGAAATACCACGCGGTTAACCTAACACAATGGCAATCAAACTTAGAATTGCGGTTAAAATGACTTATTAAAGTTTGACGGCGGTAATTTATAGTTAGAACGCATCTAAGACATTAACTGAACATAATCAGTAAGCGGTGTAATATTCTAACGCGGTTTAAACCCGATGTAATCAGCTAAAGCACTTGAATAGAAACAGGAGAGCCACACTAGTAACAGGCCATATTGCAAGAGAGTGTGTAACTGAGAAAGAACGGAAATGCTAGCAAAAGCAACTAGATCAAAACCTACGTGGACCTAGTCTTAAAACATAGATGAATAGTCTCAATGCGTGTGGTAACTGGATCGAAAAACTACTTCTTTGTAGTAAAAGAAGCCTAGATTCTGGCCGGCAACGAAAGTCTAGTAGGCGGTGGAAATTGAACTGTGGTAAAACAAACACCAGCTGATTTCTAGGTTATACGAAAATAATGACAGAGGTAAATAAACGTGGTTTAGGAAAAGTGAGGTTAGCAATCCTGTACTTAACAACATTATTAGTGCTGGTCAAATACAATTACATCTAATACAACTGTTGTGATAGTTAATAGCCTATAGTTTGTAAAATGTGTATCAATGATTGTCAATTAATTTTAAATTACTTTTATGAAGCCATATTTGAATTTTATGTTTATTTTAAACCTTTACCTTTTAATACTAGGCATAGAACTGTTGTGTAGAAGGTTATGTTTAAAAATAATTTATTATTAAGAATTTGTAAATTTTCTATTGAATTTAGAATGTCACGAAATAAAGCCATATTATAAAAGAATGAAGTATTTATAAAAAAACTCAACCAAATATGCTATGGTATCTCGTTTTCCTGGTCAGGTTTCTCCATCTTTCCAATCAGCAATGGTTTTGCACTAACTTCAGCTAAATTGTAGTTCCTGTACTTGTTTCTTCTCTAGATGGCTTTGGTATCTACAGATATCATTTAATTTTGAACTGTTTAAAATTGAAATGATTGAATGAATGTCGTTATAACTTAGTTTGTATATCTCGGATTCGTATATTTAAAATTTTCTTAGTTATATTTTATCTTCATGTTAATTCACATTGGTTACTTGACCATTTCTACACCGCTGACACTATGTGTTGCACAACTATTCTGATTTTTAATCCATTTCGATGGTTTTCACCACACTCAATTTAAATACATTCTTTTACCACAACAGCTTCTCTCAGAGTTCTTTAAATGAAGCTAACTTTTCTTGGTATCCTCTTTGTAACACCCAATTCTTCCTCACTCTGTTTATTTATCCAAAGAAATTATTGTTGCCATAGTGATGAGTTTGTTGATTTTAACATCTCTCTATTTGACAGTGATTTTTTATTTAATTTTGGCCTTTAAACTTCATACATCTGATCTTTATCCACTTTTAACTTTTATATTAGTCCCTATGTATTTATTTTAACTTCCATGGGTCTGTAGCTGAGTACATATAGCGCTCTAACCATACTTTAAAAGCAACACCGTGTATGAACACAATTTTCGATATGGTTTCATCCAAGGATGCTAGAACTATTCTAGTAATCGTGGTTTCATCCAGCCTGCTTTGAGGCTATGTACGTATTATGTAACAGTTATACCTGCATAAAATTCAAGACTTAAACAAAGACCCCTCCAAAAAATACCAAAACGAAATTATACAATTAGCAAAAATCAATGACAATTTATATAGCCAAAAAAACCCCTTACCAAAATACAATAGACAATCCAAAGCCTCCAAAAATGATCGCCCTTATCAAAATACATAAAGTAAAAAATCCCATAAGACCCCTAATAAATTTCAAAAAAGCACCTGCCTATAAAATATCACAATCGCCAATAACCTAAAACACGAACTTAAACTTGAAAATAAATACACCATAAAAAACTCAATTAAATTAACTGATATACTAAAAACAATAAACATAACCAAAAACAACAAATTTATATAATTTGATATCACAAACATGTACTCTAATATACCAATAAACGAAACCATCCAAATAAAAAACAACAAATTAACTGATCTTAAAACCAACCCCAAATACACAAACCAAATCACAAAATGCCTAAAGACCATACTAAACCAAAACTATTTCATATTCAATAATAAGATATATAAAAAAAATTTTTAACCATGGGATCACCCCTTTCAAGTATAATATCAGAAATTTACCTCCAAAACCTTGACGAATTAATCACACAAACCATAAAAACACACGATCCCAATGGAGATTGGATACGATATGTTGACGATGAATCATATATCTCACAAAATAAAGCAATAAATGATAATATCATACTAAATGAAATCAACAACTTACACCCTAACATAAAATTCACCATGGAGGAAGAAATAAACAATAAAATAAACAATCTAGATCTAACAATAACCAGAGAAGTACAAGTAACATTGAATACTCAATTTATAGGAAACCCACACAAACCATTAATACAATACCAAACTACTCTAACCATCCCCCACAACATAAAATGGCTGCTTACAACTCACTCTTATACAGAATGCAGAAAGCCAAAGAAAACCAATAATGTATCAAATAGCCCCAAAAAATGAATACAATTAAAAACCCATAGATAAATTAGAATTTAAAATATTAAATAAATTAAAACAAGCTAAAATCGAACTACAAACAACAACAAAATGTGCAACATTCACGTACACAGGGTACAACATGAAAGGAATAACTAAAACACTAAAAAAATAATAATATTAACATAGCTTACAAAAACACAGGAAACATAATCAATAAAATAAACCAACCGGAAACAATATGTCTCACACTTAATAATGGAATATACAAAATTGAATGCCAAGACTGTAACAAAATATACATAGGCCAAACAAAAAATGATATTAAAAGACAGATATCAAGAACAACTCAATGCATACATCAAACCTCAAACTTAGCTACACACCCCATCAAAAACAAACACACATTCCCCACATTAGAAAACGTACACCTAATAAAAAAATTTAAAAAGGCCTAAAAAAAGCAATCTGGGAACAACAACTACAAATTTATAAACATAAAAGTAATATCATAAATGAACAAATACAAATAAAATCAAAAAATAATAAATTATTTAACCTAATAGACAAAATTAACCCCAAGACAAGCTGAAAAGACTCCCACAGTGCAGTAAATCCGAAAAAAGAACAATAATGGTACACCACACCTTGTGACAATGGAATGTCCACACAAATCGCAATCTACTACAAACCCCGGTCAATGATACTCGGTAATGGAGATACTATCAATCTTTAAGAGTTAAAACGCATACATACCAAGTAAGATTCTTGTTTAAGTACATATAGTGAAAATGACTTACACTTTTTAAAAAATGTTTTAACTTGCCTATAGTAGCACTTACTTTGCTTGTTGAGGACGGCCGTTTCGGGAGATGTGTCCCTTTGTCAACTCAGACCGTAACTCGGCCGTCCTCAACAAGCAAAGTAAGTGCTACTATAGGCAAGTTAAAACATTTTTTAAAAAGTGTAAGTGATTACTAGTAGCTCACGCGAAGATGGAATCGACAAATGTTATATATATATATATGAAGTTAATATATTACTATTGTAAGTAATTTTATCCACCATTAGGTGCAATGATTTTACCTTGTGTGATGAGGCACCTTTCGGCCACTTGACCATTGTCGAATCACTGAAATAATGTTCTCTATTTTTCTGGTGTGGATGTTCGGTCTGTGATGTTGGTATTTGTTGACGTCATATCTATTTCTTCTTGAACTGTGTGTATAATGTTTTTGAATAGTAGGCTATTCTAAGATGACAAGATTCAAGGACATGGATGACTAAAGATGGGTATTAAAAATGGAGGAGTTGGGGTTGTATATATAGTATTTATTTTGGTATTTTTTTAAAAACTATTATAAACACTGTGTTAGAACTATTTAGATATGAATTACTTATTGACATTGTGTGTAAACTTATTTTTATTGCTGAAAAATATTGCAAGTAATCAATAATATTTTTTCAGCAATTTTGATGAGGAACTAAAACATTGCGGCAACTCAACGTGTTGAATACATATTTAAAAGTTAATGTTTTAAACTCTTATTAAAATAAATGTATACATTGATTTATTATAGTATATACATTTATTTATGTCTGTATGTATGAGGGGCGTGTGTATAGATATTTATTTCTGTGTTATATTTATTGTTAAATACTTTTTTGTTAATAATTAATTGTCATTTATTACTTGTTGAGACACCTATTGTTATAGATTTAATATTGTTCATTTATTGTTCTATATTACAAATTTTAAAAAATAATAAATTATAATAATATTTATTGGTGATTATGTTTTTTATAGTCTTATTTCTTTTCTGTTTTTGTTTTTTTAGTTATATATTGTTGTTGGTTTTAATATATTTCTCTATTATTACATTTTATTCTTGAGTTAACTTAAATCTTATTTTCTAAGCAGTTATTTTGTTTGGGGATAGTGACCAACATTAGTATCTTTTTTTTAATTAATGAATTATTTGTCAAAAGTAGTAATAAATAATAATAAGGTTATGGATATTGAGTAGTAAGATATTTAAAATCAATTTTCAGATATCGTGTACTCTGAAGCTTATGCCAACAGTAACCTAAAATGAGCAACACGGAGAACTGAAAAAGAATATATCCAGGTTCTGATAAACAAATAATGCATTGCAACCCTTGTAAGCAAAATAAACAAACAATTTGCAACTACACATCATCAGTAATGTCTGCATTCTGGGTGACTATCAAAAAAGACACAAACAAGATATTCAAATGTCAACAATGTCTTTATGTAGGGGCAAAGATATATCAGCTAATAATCCACTTAAAAACACACATTCATAAAAGATCCTATAAAAATATACAACAGGATTTTTCAGCAGCACCCAAAACTACTTTTAAAAAATACTTTAAACCCTGTTCTAGGGCAAGATATGGATATCTTGAAAGAAAAATGCTTACTCATTCTGGTGAAAAACCATACAAATGTACACATTGTAGTTATTCAGCAACAAGATCTGAACTTCTTACATCACATATGATTACCCATTCTGGTGAAAAACCTTACAAATGTTCACAGTGTAGCTATTCTGCTACAAGTTCTAGACTTATTAAATCACATATGATTACCCATTCTGGTGAAAAACCTTACAATTGTTTACAGTGTAGTTATTCAGCTGCACGATTAGGAGATCTTAAAGCACATATGCTTACCCATTCTGGTGAAAAACCTTACAAATGTACACATTGTAGTTATTCAGCTACAAGTTCTGGACTTCTTAAATCACATATGCTTACCCATTCTGGTGAAAAACCTTACAAATGTTCACAGTGTAGCTATTCAGCTGCACGATTAGGACATCTTAAAGCACATATGCTTACCCATTCTGGTGAAAAACCTTACAAATGTACACATTGTAGTTATTCAGCTACAAGTTCTGGACTTCTTAAATCACATATGCTTACCCATTCTGGTGAAAAACCTTACAAATGTTTACAGTGTAGTTATTCAGCTGCACGATTAGGAGATCTTAAAGCACATATGCTTACCCATTCTGGTGAAAAACCTTACAAATGTACACATTGTAGTTATTCAGCTACAAGTTCTGGACTTCTTAAATCACATATGCTTACCCATTCTGGTGAAAAACCTTACAAATGTTTACAGTGTAGTTATTCAGCTGCACGATTAGGAGATCTTAAAGCACATATGATTACCCATTCTGGTGAAAAACCTTACAAATGTTCACAGTGTAGCTATTCAGCTGCACGATTAGGACATCTTAAAGCACATATGCTTACCCATTCTGGTGAAAAACCTTACAAATGTTCACAGTGTAGCTATTCAGCTACAAGTTCTAGACTTCTTAAATCACATATGCTTACCCATTCTGGCGTAAAACCTTACAAATGTTTACAGTGTAGTTATTCAGTTGCACGATTAGGAGATCTTAAAGAACATATGCACACCCATTCTGGTGAAAAACCTTACAAATGTTCACAGTGTAGTTATTCAGCTGCACGATTAAGAAGTCTTAAGCTACACATGCGTACTCATTCTGGTGAAAAACATTACAAATGTAGTCAGTGCAGTTATTCAGCCACAAGATTATGAAAGCTTAAAATACATATGGGTACCCACTCTGGTGAATAATCTTACAAATGTTCACAGTGTAGCTATTCAGCTACAAGATCTGGACTTCTTTAATCACATATGCTTACCCATTCTGGTGAAAAACCTTTAAAATGTTTACAGTGTAGTTATCCAGCTGCACGTTTAGGATATCTTAAATCACACATGCTTACCCATTCTGGTGAAGAACCTTACAAATATTCCCAGTCTCATTATGAATCTTCACTAAAAAAAATTTTTAAAAGGCACATGCTTACCCATTCTGGAGGAAAAACTTTAAAAGTGTTTATAATGAAGTTTACAGTTACAAAATTGAGAAATCTTAGAAGACATATGTTTACCTATGCTTGAGAAAACCCTTACAAATTTTCATAGATTAGATATTGATCTACACATTCAGGAAGGCTTAAGGTACATGTGCATACCTGTATAAGGATATAATCAAACTTGGTGGGCTTATAAAGCTATAATAAACATTAAGATTTGTATTAATATATTTTTAAATTTTATAAAAGAAGATGCCACGATTGACTGATTGATTGATGCATAGGTATAATCAACAGACAGCCTAAACTATGTTTGGTAGAAACTTAACACTTTGTGGGAATCTTCTGTCGGTAATGTAGTTAAAAAGTGATTTTTCAAATTCAGATTTCAAAGTTATTTTAACATTTTCTCACTTATAATAATTGTTAGATTTTATTTAAACTGAATGTTGCGTTAGAAACGTAGTATCACTTCTATATAAATTCAATATTCAATTTAATTGAATTGGTTATTCAAACTAACCCAAATGGAGAGTAATAATTATTGTATGAAACGATGTTTTAAATTATATAAAGTATATACTATTGTATGTCATAGAGTGATTACTGCCATCTAATGATTAATAAATTAAAATAATCATTGATTGTGATGAAAATTGTTAGTCAATGTAAGTGAATGAAAGCTTGGTTAGAAAAGTAAGAGCACTTTGTAAATAAATTTAGTCAATTTAATTGACTCTTTAAATACATGAACTGTCATAGAGTAGATATTTTTCTGTTTTTTTCTGTATATGTATAGATAGATACCTTAATGGGAATGTCCTCTGCAACTACCCAATACATGTTTCATTTCAATCGGTTAAATGGTTTGAAATGCTTAAAAGACATGCAAACATATATATATATATATATATATATATATATATATATATATATATATATATATATATATATATATATATATATATATACATAATGTTGTCCATTTCTTTCCCGTTGCATTGACTTTATGAACTTATTATTATTACTTGTAAATAATGGTGGAAAGTGGGGGGAAAAATTATTTACAAGTAATAATAATATCTTTATATACTGTATATATATATATATATATATATATATATAATGCACAGCCCTGGACCAGGCTGACAACAAACGGCAAATCAAACAACTACACAATTACATTAATACCATACACCAAAACCTCACATTTACCCTCGAATTAGAAGAAAACAATAAAATAAACTTTCTAGACCTTACCATCACCAACACAACACCAAACATAATTTCAAAATATACAGAAAACCAACAACTACCTAAATTGTCATACATAATACATCTAATCACCCCACACAACACAAACACGCTGCATTTAATCATATGTTACACCGCCTAATCAACATACCAATGCTACAGAAAGACTACGACGAAGAACTTAATACCATAAAATACATAGCTCAACAAAACTGCTACCAACACACAACATACTCAGGAAAATTAAACATAAACATCATCACATGGACACGCAGACAAACCACACAAAAATCAACAAATACATATCCCTCACCTACCACAACAAAAACAAACACAAAATAGCCTCCACATTCAAAAAACTCCATTACCAAATATCCTAAAAAACAACAAACACTTTAAGACAGCACATACAACCTTTTCAAAAAGAAACTGACAATTACAAACTCTCAGGTATTTACAAATTAACTTGTAACGATTGTCCCAACTATTACATCGTCCAAACCGGCAGGTCATTCTAGACACGCTTCAAAGAACACATTACCCAAAATAAACAAACGAACCCTAAATCCAGCTACGCAAAACATCTAGAAAGCTCTCAACACACACACACCGACATACACACTACTTTAAATGTTCTACATACATTAAAACAAAGTAATAAACTAACAACCTAAGAAAAATATGAAATCTACAAACACTACACAACAGATAAAGAAAACGTTTTAAATGGTCATTTACATTTTGAAGCAACTAGCCTTTTCTATTATATGACACACTACTCAAACAACCACCTCATTCCACAGTCATAAATCTATTCCCGTTAGAACCTTTATAACTAACCGATGCCGTCCAGTAGAGGGTTAGCTTCGTAAAAGGAACGAATGTTTTGAAATGCGTCGTCAAGTAAGCAATTACGTATTCACTTAGTTAAGTATTTTTAAAATTAGTAACTTATTGTTTGTTGAGCTCCTGGAATCTTGACCGTTGATACCTGCTTCGCTGCACTTTTTAATAGAAGTAACTTTCTTCCCTAATTCTTTACTAAATCATTTTCGTTGCACTTTTAAATTTTACACATAAAAAAACTTACAATTCCCTTAATTCTATTAAACAATTTTACCCCTTTTCATTGCTTACACTTGGTACCCCCCCCCCCCAATTACCTCTGCCCTCTTGTGAAGTTCCTCCTTCATAGCATCTTCTACATTTATTCATCTGGCATCCAATTTTTACAAACTATACCAAATTACATTAATATGATGTAGTGACAAAGATTGATTGCTTAACTAATACTACAATTACTAAACAGATGGACTCTTGTGGCTTTAGGTTTTTAATACAATAAAGTTTAATACTACAATTAAAAATTACTTAACTAAGTGAATACTTATAGCTTACTTGCTGTCGCGTTTTGAAACGATCGTTCTTTTTCGAAGCAAAGCCTCTACTGTCAGCTTATGCGTTATGTTTAAAGGATATCAGGGCGGATTTATGACTATAGAAGGGGTGGGTTATTTTTGTTGTGCGCTATGTAATGGAAAAGGAGTTGGCATCAAAATATGTGTGATCGTTTAATATGTTTTCTTTATCTGTTGTGTAGTGTATGTATATCTCGTATTTTCCTAAAGTTGTTAGTTTTTTACTTTGTTTTAATGTGTGAAGTTTGTTTAAATTAGTATGTATGTCCGTGTGTATGTTGCGTGTTTTATAGGTGTAATGCATAGCTGATTTTGGGATTGTTTTATATCTTTGTGCAATGTGTTCTTCGAAGCGTGTATAAAATGACCAATCTATTTGGCCAATATAATAGCTGGAACAATTATTACATGTTAATTTGTAAATATCGGATAGTTTGTACTTGTCTGTTTGTTTTTGAAAAGGTTGTATTTGCTGTCTTATCATATGACCCACCCAGCTATTGTTGGACCATGGACGATTGTTTTATTATGTTGCACACTGTGTCTGGATTATTTTTAATATTTAGTTCCTGGTGCATCAAAGAAAAAAAAAATAGAATCCATCTTATTCTGCCAAATTTGCGAGCATAATACTGTCCAAAATGGTTCATTGTTCCTCAGTCATTAGTGGGACATTGTAAGTATCACTGCCATTTCTACATTATTGTACTGCAGTTCATGATTCCTTTCTGTGTTTATTAAATCAGATGCACTTCGATTTGGCAAATGTATACTGAAAAGACTTAGTGGTAAATTGCCAATGACAATGCAAAGATCCTCGATAGCAATCAATGGTTCATTGTACGTAGCGTTGCTGAATGTTATTGTTAGATAATCTTTGCACCATGTACGATGTCGATGAATTATATCATCAGTCATTGAATCTTTGTGACTATCCCACAACATTTGCTTGGGCTGAGAACAGTAGTCAACACTATAACAAATAGTAGAGGAATTTGTATTGCTGTACAGTTCAGTGCTGCTCCAGTAACCATACAGTCCCACTGGTTGTCGTCTTCTAGCAAGGCCAGTGCAAGGCATGTATCTTTATACGTTCGATACTATTGTCCTTTCACTTAATGTGTATCTTGAAATGACAATTGGCCAGTGACATTAACCAACGACAGTCGCAAATTAAAACAGTCACTCTCCCTTGGATTTACTGTAAATACCCGAAAACGGTTTATTATTTATTAAAACTGTTTACGCCGGGTGAGAATAACTGATTGAGTGGTAACTGATCAATTATCGACAGTAGAAAATTACTAAAGTACTAATATTAAAAAATAGGGGTTGGTGGTAGAAGGGTGAAAATTTGGGGCTATATACGTTTATTATGCCAAATCAAAAAAAAAATTGAAATGAAAATTTTTCATGGGCTACCCCTAACACTTGGGGCATGAAAAATAGTTTATGTCCTATTCTCAGCCTACTGAATAAACACAAAAGTTTCATAAGAATTAGTCAAGCCGTTCTCGAAGAGTGTTGTTACAAACGCTGTGACACGAGAATTATATATATATATATATATAAGATTGTAATTGTCTAGAAGGAAAAAAATTATATCACAAAGTTAATAAAACTGGTTGGTTTTGAGATGTCTCTATTACCAGTAAACTCCGTTTAAAGGTTACATTTGTTAACTTGGTCCCATTTTCCTACAGCTTGCAGCGGCCAGAATGTCCGATGCAAAGAATCAGGGTAATTGTACAGAATACCAGAATCAAACCTAACCTGGTTAAATAATTGGCTAAATTTATTTGTAAAAATTTTAAAGCATTATAATAATAATAATATTAAAACAGATATATGCTCACATAGGGAGAAATAAAATAACGAATATAATGAGCCAGAGCATGTATATAAAGCAAATGAAGAAACGGATATTACAAGTGATAGAAAGATGTCAGATATGTCAGTACGCAAAACCGACAAATAGATACCTCCAAGGAAGCACGAAACCAATCGTCTCAAGAGGGCCAGGCGAAATGGTGGCGATAGACCATCTAGGGCCCTTACCAACCAGCGTTGGAGGGGTAAAACATATATTGGTAGTAATAGATAGCTTCTCGAAGTATGTTAAGTTATATGCAGTACGAAGTACCACAACAAGGAGCTCAAAGTTGAAGTTACTGCATTATTTTCAAGCAGTAGGGAAACCAAGCAAGATCCTTACAGATTTTGGAACTGCATTTACATCACGGAAATGGCGTACTTGGATCAGGTGTGAAGGAATCCAACACATACTGAGCCCAGTACGGCACCCGCAGGTGAATTTAGCAGAAAGAGTAAATAGAGAACTGAGAAGGATATTGCGGACCTACTGCTATGATAACCAATCGCACTGGCGGAAGTACCTGTCATACATAGAAGGAGTAATCAATGCTTTACCGCATGAAGCTACTGGATACACACCAGAGCAGATTCAGTTCGGGGTTGATCCGGAATATGTGTGGCAAGGATTTGTACCAGACGTTTGTAAAAATGTAGTAACGGAAACACAACAGCAGCGTGTGCAGAAGGCATACGATAGAATGAGAAGGACAGGAGAGCTCAGGGCTGAGAAATTAAATAGAAAGACGAAGCAGACGGAATTGAAATGTGGAGACAAGGTACTGATAACAAGGGTAAATAGATCTAACTTGGGCCGTCAAGAAACCGAGAAGATGCTATTAATTTACCAGGGTCCATATGTAGTGGCTAGACGATTGGGGGCAAAAACTTATGAAATAGCAAACTTGGAAACAGGGAATATAAGGGGGATCTATGACATCAAAGACATAAAGAAATTTAAAGAATAAAGGATAAAAAGGCAACGTAAATAAAAAATGCTCCATCAGTGATATAGGGAGTAACGGTTAAGTAATAAAAATAAAAATGTAAAATAATCCTAAGTAGTAGATTAAAGCAGTAACATAATCCAAATACATAGGACTAATAATATAAAATCAGTATTAAAAGTAAAAGAAAAAGCCATATGTTAAATGAACGGGATTCATTGAATTTATTAAAGTAAATGTTGTGTTAAACAACAATGAATGTGTAATATAAGGATTACAATATACAATATTGTATAGTTAATATAAACTTGAAATAAGATTAAATAAAAAAGAATGTGACTAAGGACAGGAGTAATAAATGAGTAAATAGAATGTGAAGTGACTAATGTGACAATGATATATATGTGAGTGAAAGGAACAGGAGAGTAAATTGTGAACTTTAGAAAAATTAATTAAGTCATGAAGATGAATAGAAATAGTAGATTAATGAAAGGAATATGAAAATTTTAATATAAACTAGTATAAGTGTTAATGTTACTTTTCACAAATATGTTATTAATTATGTTTATCTGTTTCAAGGGAGAGAAGAACCAAAATTTTCATGTTTTAAAAAGGGGGGAATTTTGCAGCGGCCAGAATGTCCGATGCAAAGAATCAGGGTAATTGTACAGAATACCAGAATCAAACCTAACCTGGTTAAATAATTGGCTAAATTTATTTGTAAAAATTTTAAAGCATTATAATAATAATAATATTAAAGCTAGGGTAAATAATAGTAAAATGAAGAAAATTAGAAATAACTTTAGACTTAAAAAACATAAATTATAATCAATAAGAAAAATTATCACTTCAAAGTGGATAGCCTAAATTATGTATACAAAAAAGACGGTAATTGTGTAGTATAACAAACTCGGCCTAGATGCCGGCTATTAAAATAATTGTACTTAAATATAATCAGGAATAAAGAATGTAAATTTATAAGATGTGAGGAAAGTAAATTAGGCCTAGCTAGGGAAAATAGTATTTATGTAAAAGTAAAGATTAAATGTTAAAATGTAATAGCCTAGAAATTAGGTTATACTAGAAGCAGTCATATTTGATTCCGGAAAAATCCGCCTAGGGTATTGATTATAAATCTTGTCACTACGAAACGAAAGCGCTACAGTCGAACTTTGGATTAGGAATTTTAAAAAGTAAATTAAATTAAATAAGAAGAAATAAAGTCAAATACGTTATTAAATAAAAGGTAAAAATGGAAAGGACACACCAGAATACAGAAACGCCTTTTACAAAAAGTGAAACTAATCTTAGTTCAGAATTTCCGAACAAACAAAGTCAATTGCCATGGCAACGGCTTTCTGATTGGGCAAAAGTTGAAAAATGGATACTAGGGCGTGGGAAGTTTGAATTGGAGAAGACGGGCCTCACAAAAGGGACGCTATCCAGAATTAGAATGCATTAGGCTCTCAAGGCGAGCAGACGTGTTTTTGTACCATGCGAAAAGGACAAGAAAAAATGTGCTAGAAACAGAGTAAAAAGTGCTACGATGTGATCAGGGGAAGGAAGATATATATGAGCAAGGGCTCATATATACCCAGAACAAAATTTCGACCACCAAAATGCAAAATTAAAGAAAATAAGAAGAATAACCGAAATTATGGAGAGACGCCTACCTACCAAGACCCTTGAAGCTGTAATAGGACCGACAGATGACAACATTAATGAAGATAAAAAGATTTCTACAGTACAAGGTTATATAATCAATTTAATTATTCTTTTTAAATAACATTTTACTTCAAATTATATTAACTTAAATTCAAAATTAAATAAGATGGCAATAACCTAAGGGACTGATTAGTCAACTCTCTTAGGTTACCCAAATTTAAGTAACAAAGATTCAAAATTGACTTTCCATTCCCATCGCTGTGGGAATGTATGGATTAAGTATAAAGATGTATATCTTATATGGCTTTTTCTAAGTGAATTTCTAATGAATAATTTCTAATGAAGTTAATTGTTCAAGGCCTAGCCTAAAGGCATTAAATAGTAATATTAAGTGTTTGAAAAAGAATCAGATTTTAAAGTATGTTAAATTTAACTGTAACAATCAAAACTATATACAAAATTAATTATGGTAACTTTGATAATTTAAATTATATATAAAATTAATGATAATAAGACAATTTAAAAACATAGAATGAGATAATAATGTATAATTCAATGGCAAGTTGTATGAAATTTTGAAAAAGTAATTAGTCAAGAAAATCCTGTTAAATTAAATAAAAACAATAATAATTAATTTGAACCTTGGAACAAATAAATAAAAAGGTATATTTTCCAATTAGCTGTGTTTTCATTCTAAATAAGATAAGTTCACTAGGTATCCAGGTATAGTCTTTAAATCACAAGTGTCTCTCAAAGATTCCACTACCCGAAAAGGAGCTTGAACAGGGCTTATCGGAGGCTAATTGGTTTTATCAAAAATTCAGGGGTTGGTTCCTCTGAGAGGTTTATTCCTTGAGGCACAGGTCTATGAAATTAGGTTCGTAGTCAATGGATAAACCATTACTTTCTTACTGACTTAGCAATTGATGAAAAGAGAGGGCCATGGTAAGGCAGGGGGAAAAAGGTCAGTAAGAAGCTGCCTTTATGTTTTAATTATCATGACTTTTTATCAAATGTTCATAGTACAGTGTAAATATTATATTTTGATGTTATATATTATATACAGGGTGCGGCAGCATAACTTCCTATTTTTGTATTACAAACCAATACAAAAAAGGAAGTTATGCTGCCGCACCCTGTATAATAAAAACCATTTTACAATTATTGAATTTACCATTACATTTATTAGCCTAACTTGAACTAAAATATTCAAATTTGCTCTTCAAACTCAAGCGTCCTTCATCAGTTGGACTAATCTAAAATACTATTATAATTTTAAAAATTCATTTAAATCAACACATTTATTAAATTAGAGGTTCATGTAAAAGAATACAATAACCAGAATATGTTATATTCGTATCTTGTAGTTTACATTTGTATAATTTTGGTAGCAAAACTAAAGAAAGAAAATTATGTGAAATATTAGAAATCAATCGGAAAGTTCAAATCATAGGTTGCACTAGAAAGTCCGGAAGACCACCCACGCTTTGTTGGAGCAGTATGGGGTCTGCTTTATTAATAAAAAACAACACTGAATTTAAGTGAAACACTAAACGTTAATTAAATGAGATAGTTCAATTTTAGGAGTGAAGATAAGTCTACGCCACTTACCATTCCAAGCTATACAGGGTAGGCGAAGCGGTGATGCGGCGGTTGTCCCAGGCCTGGGTTAAGGCCAGAAGTGATGAAACGTAGCTTGCGAAGAAGGGCATAAAACTAGAACTCATTTAAAATTAATTGAAAGTTAAAAGCACTTCAATAGTCACAATAGCAAATCTTTAATTAACATTGGATATTTCACACGCGAGGTTAAAGAGTTAATTGTCTGCGATGTAATGAAATACCACGCGGTTAACCTAACACAATGGCAATCAAACTTAGAATGCGGTTAAAATGACTTATTAAAGTTTGACGGCGGTAATTTATAGTTAGGACGCATCTAAGACATTAACTGAACATAATCAGTAAGCGGTGTAATATTCTAACGCGGTTTAAACCCGATGTAATCAGCTAAAGCACTTGAATAGAAACAGGAGAGCCGCACTAGTAACAGGCCATATTGCAAGAGAGTGTGTAACTGAGAAAGAACGGAAATGCTAGCAAAAGCAACTAGATCAAAACCTACGTGGACCTAGTCTTAAAACATAGATGAATAGTCTCAATGCGTCTGGTAACTGGATCGTAAAACTACTTCTTTGCAGTAAAAGAAGCCTAGATTCTGGCCGGCAACGAAAGTCTAGTAGGCGGTGGAAATTGAACTGTGGTAAAACAAACACCAGCTGATTTCTAGGTTATACGAAAATAATGACAGAGGTAAATAAACGTGGTTTAGGAAAAGTGAGGTTAGCAATCCTGTACTTAACAACATTATTAGTGCTGGTCAAATACAATTACATCTAATACAACTGTTGTGATAGTTAATAGCCTATAGTTTGTAAAATGTGTATCAATGATTGTCAATTAATTTTAAATTACTTTTATGAAGCCATATTTGAATTTTATGTTTATTTTAAACCTTTACCTTTTAATACTAGGCATAGAACTGTTGTGTAGAAGGTTATGTTTAAAAATAATTTATTATTAAGAATTTGTAAATTTTCTATTGAATTTAGAATGTCACGAAATAAAGCCATATTATAAAAGAATGAAGTATTTATAAAAAAACTCAACCAAATATGCTATGGTATCTCGTTTTCCTGGTCAGGTTTCTCCATCTTTCCAATCAGCAATGGTTTTGCACTAACTTCAGCTAAATTGTAGTTCCTGTACTTGTTTCTTCTCTAGATGGCTTTGGTATCTACAGATATCATTTAATTTTGAACTGTTTAAAATTGAAATGATTGAATGAATGTCGTTATTACTAAGTTTGTATATCTCGGCGTCGTATATTTAAAATTTTATTAGTTATATTTTATCTTCATGTTAATTCACATTGGTTACTTGACCATTTCTACACCGCTGACACTACATGTTGCACAACTATTCTGATTTTTACTTCATTTCGATGATTTTCACCACACTCAATTTAAATACGTTCTTTTACCACAACAGCTTCTCTCAGAGCTCTTTAAATGAAGCTAACTTTTCTGGGCATCCTCCTTGTAACACCCAATTCTTCCTCGCTCTGTTAATTTATCCAAAGAAATTAACGTTGCCGTAGTGGTGAGTTTGTTGATTTAATCTCTCTATTTTACGGTGATTTTTTATTTAATTTTGGCCTTTAGACTTCATACATCTGATAGTTTTATTAATTAGATTTATTTAATTTTCTGATCTTCTTTATCCACTTTTAACTTTAGTCCCTATGTATTTATTTTAACTTCCATGGGTCTGTAGCTGAGTACATATAGCGCTCTAACCCTACTTTAAAAGCATTCACTGTGTATGACCACAATTTTCGATATGGTTTCATCCAAGGATGCTAGAACTATTCTAGTAATCGTGGTTTCATCCAGCCTGTTTTGAGGCTATGTACGTATTATGTAACAGTTATACCTGGAGAACGAGGCTATTCTTTTCCTAAACTAAGTTATTTGATCAATTTACATGATAATCAATTTTATTACTTACTATCACAAAAATCTAATGGTATTTGTCTGTGTGTGTGTGTTGTACTCAATCTCGTAAAGACTACTGGGTCCATTGAGCTGAGATATCATATGGATATTCTTATGGTCCCTGGTTAACACACAGGCATATTTTTATTTAGAAATTCCTTCAGTGCACCGCCCCACTGGTCTTGAAAACCTCTTTAACACTCAATTATCTATAACCTACATCATTGTATACTTAACTTGGCTTAATCAGATGATGATCACCTGTGACAGTCACTTTAAAACACATTTAAATAGCTGACAGTCATTGTTTGTTGTTATTATTCTTTCAAGTTTAGTTATACTTTACAAATGTTATGATAGAAGCAGAAATATTTCCTTCCCTTGGTTTTTCAAGACAATAATTGGTAAATTTATAGTCTGATATATTAATTGCGAACTAATCTATACTATTAAATAAAAATCTAATTGTGACTGTGTTTGTGTGTGTTATGCTCAATCACGTAAAAAGTACTCGATCAATTGTGCTGAAATTTCAAAAGGACATTTTCAGGGTCCCTGGTTAACACTTAGACTTATTTTTATTAGAAATACTATCTGGGCACCGCCCCTTTAAAAACTCCCTAACACTCAATTATATATAGGCCTACTCCATTATATACTTGGCTTAGTCAGCTTATGGTAAATGTGTTTGTAATCACCTGTAAAAGTCACTTTTAAACATGACTAAACAGATGATAGTAAATGTTTGTTGTTATTCATTGTTCAAGATTAGTTATACTTTGCAAATGTCATGTTCCAGAAACTTTTCCTTCTTTTAATTAAAACCAAATCTTACCTGACTGGATACGTCATAGGTATATTTTAATAGAGGTGTATTGTAATGCTGTTTAAAATTACAACCAAAAAATCTATGCTAACGAGGTGGTTTATAGAGATATTCATGTCTAGACATAGTACAGTGTGCTGTTGCTACTGCGTGCCCCTAAACGTAGTCCCAACTAAAAAATGATGAAAATTTAACCTACAGCACCAATAATAAAATAACATAGATACCTTTCAAGGTATTTTGCTAGTTTCTTGATAAAACACTGAATTTTTTTTAGGTGACACTGAAAGTGTAACCGTGAAGTAGGTGGAATAATTTCACCACACTCAATTTAAATACGTTCTTTTACCACAACAGCTTCTCTCAGAGTTCTTTAAATGAAGCTAACTTTTCTGGGTATCCTCCTTGTAACACCCAATTCTTCCTCGCTCTGTTGATTTATCCAAAGAAATTAATGTTGCCATAGTGATGAGTTTGTTGATTTTAATATCTCTCTATTTTACGGTGATTTTTTATTTAATTTTGGCCTTTAAACTTCATACATCTGATCTTTATCCACTTTTAACTTTTATATTAGTCCCTATGTATTTATTTTAACTTCCATGGGTCTGTAGCTGAGTACATATAGCGTTCTAACCATACTTTAAAAGCAATATGAACATTCACCGTGTATGAACACAATTTTTGATATGGTTTCATCCAAGGATGCTAGAACTATTCTAGTAATCGTGGTTTCATCCAGCCTGCTTTGAGGCTATGTACGTATTATGTAACAGTTATACCTGCATAAAATTCAAGACAAATGCAAAAAATTTTCTTCAATTGAAAAAAAAAATATATAATCTAAACTTAACAAACTAATTGAAAAACAAAATAACATAGACAATAATACAACAATCCATCAATTCCACCCCAGTTTTATAACCCTTACAAAAACAAGTTTCAGCAAAGGAGAAGTAAAGATACTCGAAAATAGCACAAAAACCAACATCAAACCAAAATTACAAAGTACAGTAGAAAACCTCATAGTAGAAAAAGAGTGGCAATAAACCTTATAAATTACGAAAATCAAGATAACATGAGAAACACAGCATCACACGAAATCAACAAAATCATCAAAAAAGGAAATCACATCAAAAATAAAATACAAATAAACAAATTGAAACAAAAACTATTCAAAAATGAAATAATTGGAACAAAAGCAAGTAAAAGTAACGCTACAGTAATCATATCAAAAACAGAATATAACAAAAAAACAGAAGAATTCATAAAATCCAACAATTACATAGAATTAAACAAAGACCCCTCCAAAAAATACCAAAACGAAATTATACAATTAGCAAAAATCAATGACAATTTATATAGCCAAAAAAACCCCTTACCAAAATACAATAGACAATCCAAAGCCTCCAAAAATGATCGCCCTTATCAAAATACATAAAGTAAAAAATCCCATAAGACCCCTAATAAATTTCAAAAAAGCACCTGCCTATAAAATATCACAATCGCCAATAACCTAAAACACGAACTTAAACTTGAAAATAAATACACCATAAAAAACTCAATTAAATTAACTGATATACTAAAAACAATAAACATAACCAAAAACAACAAATTTATATAATTTGATATCACAAACATGTACTCTAATATACCAATAAACGAAACCATCCAAATAAAAAACAACAAATTAACTGATCTTAAAACCAACCCCAAATACACAAACCAAATCACAAAATGCCTAAAGACCATACTAAACCAAAACTATTTCATATTCAATAATAAGATATATAAAAAAAATTTTTAACCATGGGATCACCCCTTTCAAGTATAATATCAGAAATTTACCTCCAAAACCTTGACGAATTAATCACACAAACCATAAAAACACACGATCCCAATGGAGATTGGATACGATATGTTGACGATGAATCATATATCTCACAAAATAAAGCAATAAATGATAATATCATACTAAATGAAATCAACAACTTACACCCTAACATAAAATTCACCATGGAGGAAGAAATAAACAATAAAATAAACAATCTAGATCTAACAATAACCAGAGAAGTACAAGTAACATTGAATACTCAATTTATAGGAAACCCACACAAACCATTAATACAATACCAAACTACTCTAACCATCCCCCACAACATAAAATGGCTGCTTACAACTCACTCTTATACAGAATGCAGAAAGCCAAAGAAAACCAATAATGTATCAAATAGCCCCAAAAAATGAATACAATTAAAAACCCATAGATAAATTAGAATTTAAAATATTAAATAAATTAAAACAAGCTAAAATCGAACTACAAACAACAACAAAATGTGCAACATTCACGTACACAGGGTACAACATGAAAGGAATAACTAAAACACTAAAAAAATAATAATATTAACATAGCTTACAAAAACACAGGAAACATAATCAATAAAATAAACCAACCGGAAACAATATGTCTCACACTTAATAATGGAATATACAAAATCGAATGCCCAGACTGTAACAAAATACACATAGGCCAAACAAAAAATGATATTAAAAGACAGATATCAAGAACAACTCAATTCATACATCAAACCTCAAACTTCGCTACACACCCCATCAAAAACAAACACACATTCCCCACATTAGAAAACGTACACCTAATAAAAAAATTTAGAAAGGCCTAAAAAATGCAATCTGGGAACAACAACTACAAATTTATAAACATAAAAATAATATCATAAATGAACAAATACAAATAAAATCAAAAAATAATAATATATTTAACCTAATAGACAAAATTAACCCCAAGACAAGCTGAAAAGACTCCCACAGTGCAGTAAATCTGAAAAAAGAACAATAATGGTACACCACACCTTGTGACAATGGAATTTCCACACAAATCGCAATCTACTACAAACCCCGGTCAATGATACTCGGTAATGGAGATACTATCAATCTTTAAAAGTTAAAACGCATACATATCAAGTAAGATTCTTGTTTAAGTACATATAGTGAAAGTGATATATATATATATATATATATATATATATATATATATATATATATATATATATATATATTTATTATTATTACTTGTAAATAATTTTTTCTACCACTAATTGCAATAATTTTACCTTATGTGATGAGGCACCTTTCGCTCGCTTGACCATTGTCGAATCACTGAAATAATGTTCTCTATTTTTCTGGTGTGGATGTTCGGTCTGTGATGTTGGTATTTGTTGACGTCATATCTATTTCTTCTTGAGCCGTGTATAATGTTTTTGAATAGTAGGCTATTCTAAGATGACAAGATTCAAGGACATGGATGACTAAAGCTGAGTATTAAAAATGGAGGGGTTGGGGTTGTATATATAGTATTTATCTTGGTATTTTTTAAAAACTATTATAAACACTGTGTTAGAACTATTTAGATATGAATTACTTATTGACATTGTGTGTAAACTTATTTTTATTGCTGAAAAATATTGCAAGTAATCAATAATATTTTTTTCAGCAATTTTGATGAGGAACTAAAACATTGCGGCAACTCAGCGTGTTGAATTTATATTTAAAAGTTAATGTTTTAAACTCTTATTAAAATAAATTTATACATTGATTTATTATAGTATATACATTTATTTATGTCTGTATGTATGAGGGGCGTGTGTATAGATATTTACTTCTGTGTTATATTTATTGCTAAATACTTTTTTGTTAATAATTTATTGTCATTTATTACTTGTTGAGACACCTATTGTTGTAGATTTAATATTGTTCTATATTACAAATTTTAAAAAATAATAAATTATAATAATATTTATTGGTAGATTATGTTTTTTATAGTCTTATTTCTTTTTCTGTTTTTGTTTTTCTAGTTATATATTGTTGTTGGTTTTAATATATTTCTCTATTATTACATTTTATTCTTGAGTTAACTTAAATCTTATTTTCTAAGCAGTTATTTTGTTTGGGGATAGTGACCAACATTAGTATCTTTTTTTTAATTAATGAATTATTTGTCAAAAGTAGTAATAAATAATAATAAGGTTATGGATATTGAGTAGTAAGATATTTAAAATCAAATAGACTATTTCTCAATTTTCAGATATCGTGTACTCTGAAGCTTGTGCCAACAGTAACCTAAAATGAGCAACGCGGAGAACTGAAAAAGAATATATCCAGGTTCTGATAAACAAATAATGCATTGCAACCCTTGTAAGCAAAATAGACAAACAATTTGCAACTACACATCATCAGTAATGCCTGCATTCTGGGGGACTATCAAGAAAGACACAAGGAAGATATTCAAATGTCAACAATGTCTTTATGTAGAGACAAAGATATATCAGCTAATAATCCACTTAAAAACACACATTCATAAAAGATCCTATAAAAATATACAACATGATTTTTCAGCAGCACCCAAAACTACTTTTAAAAAATACTTTAAACCCTGTTCTAGGGCAAAATTATACAAATGTTCAAAGTGTAATCATTCAACTTCAAAGGACATAAATCTTAAAGACCTTGTAAGACCTTATTGTGATGAAAAACCTTACAAATGTCCACAGTGTATTAGATCAGTAAACCTATCAGGAAGCCTCAAAACACATATGCTTACCCATTCTGGTGAAAAACCTTACAATTGTTTACAGTGTAGCTATTCAGCTGCACGATTAGGAAATCTTAAATCACATATGATTACCCATTCTGGTGAAAAACCTTACAAATGTTTACAGTGTAGTTATTCAGCTGCACGATTAGGACATCTTAAATCACATATGATTACCCATTCTGGTGAAAAACCTTACAAATGTTTACAGTGTAGTTATTCAGCTACACGATTAATAGATCTTAAATCACACATGCTTACCCATTCTGGTGAAAAACCTTACAAATGTTTACAGTGTAGTTATTCAGCTGCACGATCAGGATATCTTAAAGCACATATGCTTACCCATTCTGGTGAAAAACCTTACAAATGTACACATTGTAGTTATTCAGCTACAAGTTCTGGACTTCTTAAATCACATATGCTTACCCATTCTGGTGAAAAACCTTACAAATGTTGTCAGTGCAGTTATTCAGCGATAAATTCAGGAAACCTTAAAATACATATGCACACCCATTCTGGTGAAAAGCCTTACAAATGTTCACAGTGTAGTTATTCAACTGCACGATTAGGAGGTCTTAAAGCACATATGCTTACCCATTCTGGTGAAAAACCTTACAAATGTACACATTGTAGTTATTCAGCTACAAGATCTGGACTTCTTAAATCACATATGCTTACCCATTCTAGTGAAAAACCTTACAAATGTTCACAGTGTAGCTATTCATCTACAAGTTCTAGACTTCTTAAATCACATATGCTTATCCATTCTGGCGAAAAACCTTACAAATGTTTACAGTGTAGTTATTCAACTGCACGATTAGGAGGTCTTAAAGCACATATGCTTACCCATTCTGGTGAAAAACCTTACAAATGTACACATTGTAGTTATTCAGCTACAAGATCTGGACTTCTTAAATCACATATGCTTACCCATTCTAGTGAAAAACCTTACAAATGTTCACAGTGTAGCTATTCATCTACAAGTTCTAGACTTCTTAAATCACATATGCTTATCCATTCTGGCGAAAAACCTTACAAATGTTTACAGTGTAGTTATTCAGCTGCACGATTAGGAGTTCTTAAATCACATATGCTTACCCATTCTGGTGAAAAACCTTACAAATGTACACATTGTAGTTATTCAGCTACAAGTTCTGGAGTTTTTAAATCACATATGCTTACCCATTCTGGTGAAAAACCTTACAAATGTTGTCAGTGCAGTTATTCAGCGATAAGATCAGGAAACCTTAAAATACATATGCGCACCCATTCTGGTGAAAAGCCTTACAAATGTTCACAGTGTAGTTATTCAGCTGCACGATTAAGAACTCTTAAGCTACACATGCTTAACCATTCTGGTGAAAAACCTTACAAATGTTGTCAGTGCAGTTATTCAGCGATAACATCAGGAAACCTTAAAATACATATGCGCACCCATTCTGGTGAAAAACCTTACAAATGTACACATTGTAGTTATTCAGCTACAAGTTCTGGACTTCTTAAATCACATATGCTTACCCATTCTGGTGAAAAACCTTACAAATGTTCACATTGTAGCTATTCAGCTGTACGATTAGAACATCTTAAAGCACATATGCTTACCCATTCTGGTGAAAAACCTTACAAATGTTTACAGTGTAGTTATTCAGCTGCACGATTAGGAGATCTTGAAGAACATATGCACACCCATTCTGGTGAAAAACCTTACAAATGTTCACAGTGTAGCTATTCAGCTACAAGTTCTAGACTTCTTAAATCACATATGCTTACCCATTCTGGCGAAAAACCTTACAAATGTTTACAGTGTAGTTATTCAGCTGCACGATTAGGAGATCTTAAAGAACATGTGCACACCCATTCTGGTGAAAAACCTTACAAATGTTCACAGTGTAGTTATTCAGCTGCACGATTAAGAACTCTTAAGCTACACATGCGTACTCATTCTGGTGAAAAACATTACAAATGTAGTCAGTGCAGTTATTCAGCCACAAGATCAGGAAAGCTTAAAATACATATGGGTACCCACTCTGGTGAATAATCTTACAAATGTTCACAGTGTAGCTATTCAGCTACAAGATCTGGACTTCTTTAATCACATATGCTTACCCATTCTGGTGAAAAACCTTTGAAATGTTTACAGTGTAATTATTCAGCTGCACGTTTAGGATATCTTAAATCACACATGCTTACCCATTCTGGTGAAGAACCTTACAAATATTCCCAGTCTCATTATGAATCTTCACTAAAAAAAATTTTTTAAAGGCACATGCTTACCCATTCTGGAGGAAAAACTTTAAAAGTGTTTATAATGAAGTTTTACAGTTACAAAATTGAGAAATCTTAGAAGACATATGTTTACCTATGCTTGAGAAAACCCTTACAAATTTTCATAGATTAGATATTGATCTACACATTCAGGAAGGCTTAAGGTACATGTGCATACCTGTATAAGGATATAATCAAACTTGGTGGGCTTATAAAGCTATAATAAACATTAAGATTTGTATTAATATATTTTTAAATTTTATAAAAGAAGATGCCACGATTGACTGACTGATTGATGCATAGGTCTAATCAACAGACAGCCTAAACTATGTTTGGTAGAAACTTAACACTTTGAGGGAATCTTCTGTCGGTAATGTAGAAGTTAAAAAGTGATTTTCAAATTCAGATTTCAAAGTTATTTTAACATTTTCTCACTTATAATAATTGTTAGATTTTATTTAAACTGAATGTTGCGTTAGAAACGTAGTATCACTTCTATATAAATTCAATATTCAATTTAATTGAATTTGTTATTCAAACTAACCCAAACGGAGAGTAATAATTATTGTATGAAACGATGTTTTAAATTATATAAAGTATATACTATTGTATGTCATAGAGTGATTACTGCCATCTAATGATTAATAAATTAAAATAATCATTGATTGTGATGAAAATTGTTAGTCAATGTAAGTGAATGAAAGCTTGGTTAGAAAAGTAAGAGCACTTTGTAAATAAATTTAGTCAATTTAATTGACTCTTTAAATACATGAGCGTCAACTGTCATAGAGTAGATATTTTTCAGTTTGTTTTCTGTATATGTATAGATAGATAATTTAATGGGAATGTCCTCTGCAACTACCCAATACATGTTTCATTTCAATCGGTTAAATGGTTTGAAATGCTTAAAAGACATGCAAACATATATATATATATATATATATATATATATATATATATATATATATATATATATATATATATATATATATATATATTCTTGATATTTAACATTATCCATCGTTTTTCCGTTGCACTGACCTTATGAAGTTAACATACTACTATGTGAGTAACTTTATCCACCACTAAGTGCAACAATCCTACCCTGAGCGATGAGGCACCTTTCGGTCGTTGACCATTGTCGAATCACTGATTTTTCTCTCTGGCAGCTTTAATGTTTTGTTTAATAATGTGTGATTCTGCTATTTTTGTTGCTTTATTGATAATAGTGTTTTGTTTATTTTTTATGTGTAATTTTGCGTATTTTGGTGTTATATTAAGTGTTAAACATTTTTTATTAAACTGTATTTTGTTGATGCAATTCTGGAGTTTGATTTTTAGGTTAAGATATTTACGGTACAGTTGTTTACCTTGGTAGGTATTAAATTCTTGATATTTAACATTATCCATCGTTTTTCCGTTGCACTGACCTTATGAAGTTAACATACTACTATGTGAGTAACTTTATCCACCACTAAGTGCAACAATCCTACCCTGAGCGATGAGGCACCTTTCGGTCGTTGACCATTGTCGAATCACTGATTTTTCTCTCTCTATATATATATATATATATTTAGGTTAGTTTTGGTTGGTAAAGATTTATTTAGATTTTTTGGACTAGGAGACTGACAGACACCTTGGTAAGAGTCCACTCTGTAGTCTTGAAATAGAAACACATAAAAGCTCTTAAACAATGATATATTTCAACCACACAGTGGTCTTTGTCAAATCTATATATATATATATATATATATATATATATATATATATATATATATATATATATATATATATATATATATATAACCTCACATTTCCCCTTGAATTAGAAGACAACAATAAAATAAACTTTCTAGACCATCACCAAAACAGCACCAAACATAATTTCAAAATATACAGAAAACCAACAAGTACCGATATTGTCATACATAATACAGTAAACTCCCGATTATCCGTGGGCGGATTAACCGGTTTGTGGATTATCCGGGGTCTGCAGTTGTTTTACAAATATCCAATTTTTATTCTAATCAGATTCATGTGTTTATATTTCCAAACGGTGAATTACGACATAAATACTCGTATAAGGCTTAATAGAAGTTAAGGTGAAGGTAATAGATATGTAAATATGTTCGTACTAATTTCTACATTGAAAGGGAAGCATCCCGACGGGGGCCAGCGAAATAAAAGGGGCGAGCAGACTACTGTATATAAGAGACAATGACAAAATGCTTGGACGCCCGAATACCTAATGTATATCATAAGATTGTAAACAAATGTCAGCTAATCTTGGCTATAAATAGTCTAGGACATGACATATGCATTATCCATGTCTGTCATATACATTATCGATCTTTATGACTTTGTGACACAAGTAGACACTGTGCGACAAAATGGTTCTCAAGAAGTTTAGATCGCACATTAAAGCTAAATCAATGCTCACAAAAAAACAGACGAAAGTCACAGATTTTTTGTTAAAAAGTGAAAGTATTATGTGTAAAGGAAATTACATATGTACATACATACTTACATTTGACATATACTTATTTATGTATTGTAAATAGTTAGACATATAAATGTACATGTTATAATCTATCAAATACATCGACATTTTAAATTATTTTCTGTATTTATTTTGTCCTCTGAAGATTATTTTTGAATTGCATTAACCGGGGTCATTATTTGTGTAATTTATGGTATAATAATCGATTATCGATCGTTTTGCGTATTCTTTGTTCATAGCGGATTATCCGGGAAATTCGTTATCCGGCGTTGCTGGGCCACCCTATTCCACGGATAATCGGGAGTTTACTGTACATCTAATCACCCCACACAACACAAACACGCTGCATTTAATCATATGTTACACCGCCTAATCAAAATACCAATGCTACAGAAAGACTACAACGAAGAACTTAATACCATAAAATAAATCGCTTAACAAAACGGCTACCAACACACACTCATAGACAACATACTCAGGAAAATTAAACATAAACATTATCACACGGCCACACAGACAAACCACACAAAAATCAACAAATACATATCCCTCACCTACCACAACAAAACACACACAAAATAGCCTCCACATTCAAAAAACTCCATCACCAAATATCCTACAAAACAACAAACACTTTAAGACAGCACATACAACCTTTTCAAAAAGAAACTGACAAATATAAACTCTCAGGTATTTACAAATTAACTTGTAACGATTGTCCCAACTATTACATCGGCCAAACCGGCAGGTTATTCTATACACGTTTCAAAGAACACATTAACCAAAAAAACAAACAAACCCTTAATCCAGCAACACAAAACATCTAAAAAGCTCCCAACACCCACACACCGACATACACAGTACTTTAAATGTTCTACACACATTAAAACAAAGTAATAAACTAACAACCTTAAAAAAATATGAAATCTACAAACACTACACAACAGATAAAGAAATTTTTTAAAATGATCACATACATTTTGAAGCAAACAGCCTTTCCTATTATATGACACACTACTCAAACAACCACCCCATTCTACAGTCATAAATCTATTCTCGTTAGAGCCTTAACAACTAACCGATGCCGTCCAGTAGAGGGTTAGCTTCGTAAAAGGAACGAATGTTTTGAAATGCGTAAGCAATTACGTATTCACTCAGTTAACTATTTTTAAAATTAATAACTTATTCTTTGTTGAGTTCCTAGAATCTTGACAGTTGATAGCTGCTTCGCTGCACTTTTTAATAGAAGTAACTTTCTTTCCTAATTCTTTACTAAATCATTTACGTTGCACTTTTAAATTTTACACATTACAAAAACTTACAATTCCCTTAATTCTATTAAACAATTTTACCCCTTTTCATTGCTTACACTTCGTTGCCCCCCTTTTTTTACTGGGTTTTAATGTGTAAAGTTTGTTTAAGTTATTATGTATGTCCGTGTGTGTGTGTTGCGTGTTTTATAGGTGTATTGCGTAGCTGGATTTTGGGATTCTTTGATATCTTTGGACAATGTGTTCTTCGAAGCGTGTATAAAATTACCTATCTCTTTGGCCGATATAATAGCTGGGACAATTATTACATGTTAATTTGTAAATACCGGATAGTTTGTACTGGTCTGTTTGTTTTTGAAAGGGTTGTATTTGCTGTCTTATCATATGACCCACCCAGCTATTGTTGGACCATGGACGATTGTTTTATTATGTTGCACACTGTGTCTGGATTATTTTTAATATTTAGTTCCTGGTGCATCAAAGAAAAAAAAAAAGAATCAACCTTGTTCTGCCAAAATTGCGAGCATAATACTGTTGAAAATGGTTCTTTGTTCCTCAGTCATTAGTGGGACATTGGAAGTATTGCTGCCATTTCTACATTATTGTACTGCAGTTCATGATTCATTTCAGTGTTTATTAAATCAGATGCACTTCGATTTGGCAATTGTATACCGAAAAGACTTAGTGGTAAATTGCCAACAACAATGCAAAGATCCTTGATAGCAATCAATGGTTCATTATACGTAGCGTCGCTGAATGTTATTGTTAGATAATCTTTGCACCATATACGATGTCGATGCATTATATCATTAGTCATTGAATCTTTGTGACTATCCCACAACATTTGCTTGGGCTGAGAACATGTAGTCAACACTATAACAAATAGTAGAGGAATTTGTATCGCTGTACAGTTCAGTGCTGCTCCAGTAACCATACAGTCCCACTGGTTGTCGTCTTCTAGCAAGGCCAGTGCAAGGCATGTATCTTTATACTGTTGTCCATTCACTTAATGTATATCTTGAAATGACAATTGGCCAGTGACAATATGGCCATACGTTCCCTATGTTCGGCCATGTTAACTGAGGTACATTTATTTCATGAACCCCTAAAGATTCAACTATCAAATGTTACACAGTTCTTATATGGTTCTTTCTACATGTTTTTACAAGAGGATATTTTAAAATACTGTTTTGGTCATGAGATATGATTTTTTTTCTAAACCCTTTTTAAATTGTAATGTTTTTATGTATAAAAATATTTATAACCAAGCAAATATTAGGATTTTAGGAAAACCCTCTGGTCTGTTTGTTTACAATAGATATTAAAATATGTTTTCCAAATTGTATCATTCTAGCTTGAATGGCTCCTGAGAAAAGTGTACCTAAAGTTTAAAAAAACAGGGGTTTCGGGAATCGCAAAAATAAATTCGTCAATTGCTTTATCTTCTTTCTTAACACGTCTTATGTCAAGCACCTTCATTGCTTTTACACAGTTTTCACCAGCTTATAAGCTCATAAGTTTGAACACAAAGCACTTTGAAATGTTCCCCTTGTTGCAATAAGTAATTGCATCATATACACCAAGTTTTAGTGTGTTGATCCTCACAAAAACTCTTTTTGGGACGTGGCTCTAAATTGTGTTATTGAGGGACTCACTTATGTTCTGAGTTCCACCATGAGCGCACTTACTCAACAGAATGAGGTTTGACAGATCTTTGAATATCTGTTTGATTTCAAGCAAATTAGCTTTTGGTAGGTGAGTGTGTTCTGCATGTTTATATGGAACACCATCTCTTACTGATTGTTGGTATTTACACCAGGAATTCTCATCTTTTCGACATAAGCTATGTTGCGGTTCTGAATCAGTTGAGCCTAAGTGGAAGTATTCTGCCCATATGGTTTGCCTCATTGCTTCCACACCTATTTTACAATTTCTTCTTATAGCAAGGCCATAGTACAGTTGTATAGTGTTTATAGCTGCCTCTGTAAGCCTTCCCCGGCCACCAATAGTTTTGCCGTCAGATAATTTTTTTTATAGAATTTCTCAATTTGTTTGCTCTAAGACGAGTCCCCATCCGTTTTTGAACGTGACCCACCCATTCCATTTTTTATTTTAACTACAAGGTTTGGGTCATATGGTTTTGATTCAGAAATTGTTTCAAATCCTTTGCAGTCTCCATCTTCTAAATAATATTCATAGAGAATGTCATAATTCTCTTGTGTCGAGCAAAACTTTGATGAACGTCCGAATATATATTTTTATTACATAACGAAGGAACAATTCAAATTATGCATGTAGTATATCATTTTAAAGAGTACATTCTAAGTTATGTTTTAATGCAAAAACCCAAAAATTGTTTTTTTTTCATCACGTTACTCCCCTTAACCAACTACAGTCGCAAATAAAAACAGTCATTCTCCCTTGGATTTACTGTAAATACCCGAAAACGGTTCATTATTTATTAAAACTGTTTACGCCGGGTGGAATAACTGATTGAGTGGTAACTGATCAATTATTGACAGTAGAAAATTACTAAAGTACTAATATTAAAAAATAGGGGTTGGTGGTAGAAGGGTGAAAATTTGGGGCTATATATGTTTATTAATGCCAAATCATAAAAAAATTGAAATGAAAATTTTTTTGATGGACCACCCCTAACACTTGGGGCATGAAAAATAGTTTATGTCCTATTCTAAGACTTACTGAATATAAACAACAATTTCATAAGAATTAGTCAAGCCGTTTTCAAAGAGTGTTGTTACAAACGCTGTGACACGAGAATTATATATATATATATATATATATATATATATATATATATATATATATATATATATATATATATATATATATATTTAGGTTAGTTTTGGTTGGTAAAGATTATTTAGATTTTTTGGACTAGGAGACTGACAGACTTACCTTGGTAAGAGTCCACTCTGTAGTCTTGAAATAGAAACACATAAAAGCACTTAAACAATGATATATTTCAACTACACAGTAGTCTTTGTCAATCGAAGAGAAAACACAAAAAGAAATATGAGAAAATGAAATAAAATAATTATTTACATATATAATTATGAACACAATTTTCGATATGGTTTCATCCAAGGATGCTAGAACTATTCTAGTAATCGTGGTTTCATCCAGCCTGTTTTGAGGCTATGTACGTATTATGTAACAGTTATACCTGGAGAACGAGGCTATTCTTTTCGTAAACTAAGTTATTTGATCAATTTACATGATAATCAATTTTGTTATATTAAATCTACAATTTACTTAGGTTAATTCAATTTGAGTGTTATTTCTAAATCTATCTGAATTTATCTGTGCTTAAATTTTGATACTTTTGTCTAATGTCTCTTTCTTGACTATTACCAATATTTGCAGTGGTCAATTTGGTCATGGCGACATCTCCCTCTCTGTAAAAGATGGAAATTTTCTTAAAATATTTATTTTCTAAATCCCCCAGAAAGTCTTCCTTTTTCCTACTCTTACAACCATGATTCTAAATTATAGCTATTTCCCAAAATTTACATGTCAACACATATTATTTTCTTATACTACTAATTGTTTATTTTCCTGTCCTCTATCTTATATAGTCAGTATCTTATTTAATGATATTTATGGCAAAGACAAGATGAAAAACTTTTTTAAACTTAGTATTTTTCCTCACCGCCATTGCTAAATTATATTTTGCAGCTTGAAAGCAAATTACCAATGTTTGTAAATACCATTGCCTTATTAACATTAGGAATGTTAAGATAGCAAATGAAGCTCTTTTAAAAATTGCACGGGCCGCATTAAGAAGAACCAAGCTCACCCTATCACAAAACACACTTTATAAATAATAGGGTTTAATCTTTGAGCCACTGATCTTTTTTGTACGGGATGTTTATAAAACGTTTTCCTCATTTTTGTGTACAAATATATAGATATATTACTTTGATTTTTGAAATATTGAAGTAAGATGTTTATTTTCGTTATATCACTAGTATTCGTTTTGTCCTCCTTTCTTTAAGGTTTGAAATGTTATCATATGTTCTGATGTGATTTTATTATTGACATTGTGCATTTGCAAAAACTGTATCCTCATTGTTAAAGAATAATAGTTTGTCCTTATTGTAAATAATAATATAATATTAATTAATGATCAGCGATATTAAATATACATAAATGTGTGCAATGAAGAAAACATTAACACTATACAGTTACATTGATTTTAATGTACAAAACAGTAATCAGAGCTTCTGCGATTGTAAGTACAGGAATACAATACTTTAATAATTATTTTCAAAACGTTTGCAGCACAACGCCACTTTGTGCAGTAAGTGATATCGTTTTGAGCCAGAGTTAGAAACGAAAGAGTATGTGTGAGTGTTCAATGCAATTTTGTTTTGTTTGTGTGTAGTGACTGTGGAATGTCTGTTTCGTCCTTTTCAATTGTTTTGGAACTTACTATCACAAAAATCTAATGGTATTTGTCTGTGTGTGTGTGTTTTACTCAATCTCGTAAAGACTACTGGGTCCATTGAGCTGAGATTTCATATGGATATTCTTATGGTCCCTGGTTAACACACAGGTATATTTTTATTTAGAAATTCCTTCAGTGCACCGCCCCACTGGTCTTGTAAACCTCTTTAACACTCGATTATCTATAACCTACATCATTGTATACTTAACTTGGCTTAATCAGATGATGATCACCTGTGACAGTCACTTTAAAACACATTTAAATAGCTGACAGTCATTGTTTGTTGTTATTATTCTTTCAAGTTTAGTTATACTTTACAAATGTTATGATAGAAGCAGAAATATTTCCTTCCCTTGGTTTTTCAAGACAATAATTGGTAAATTTATAGTCTGATATATTAATTGCGAACTAATCTATACTATTAAATAAAAATCTAATTGTGACTGTGTTTGTGTGTGTTATGCTCAATCACGTAAAAAGTACTCGATCAATTGTGCTGAAATTTCAATAGGACATTTTCAGGGTCCCTGGTTAACAAATAGACCTATTTTTATTAGAAATACTATCTGGGCACCGCCCCTTTAAAAACTCCCTAACACTCAATTATATATAGGCCTACTCCATTATATACTTGGCTTAGTCAGCTTATGGTAAATGTGTTTGTAATCACCTGTAAAAGTCACTTTTAAACACAACTAAACAGATGATAGTAAATGTTTGTTGTTATTCATTGTTCAAGATTAGTTATACTTTGCAAATGTCATGTTCCAGAAGCTTTTCCTTCTTTTAATTAAAACCAAATCTTACCTGACTGGATACGTCATAGGTATATTTTAATAGAGGTGTATTGTAATGCTGTTTAAAATTACAACCAAAAAATCTATGCTAACGAGATGGTTTATAGAGATATTCATGTCTAGACATAGTACAGTGTGCTGTTGCTACTGCGTGCCCCTAAACGTAGTCCCAACTAAAAAATGATGAAAAATTAACCTACAGCACCAATAATAAAATAACATAGATACCTTTCAAGGTATTTTGCTAGTTTCTTGATAAAACACTGAATTTTTTTTAGGTGACACTGAAAGTTTTAGGTAACCGTAAAGTAGGTCGGGGTGGAATAATTTTACCAAAATTTTAATTATTGGGGACATCAGCGAAAGAGTTATTACTATTTTTTTTTTATTCGTTATGAGTTTCTGCACCGTCTAAATTTTTTAACCTTATATCATGCTCAATAATTAAAATATTTTTTAGAATAATTTCAGTTAACCAAATTTTTTGGTAAGAAACATAATTTTTTTATAATACCAATTTTAGTAGTAACCAAATAGGAAACATAACAGAATTTTAAGTCTTGTCCTAGATTATAAAACTTATCCACGAAAACTTAACAATAATCATCTAATGAATTTTGATAACTAATGAATTTCATCTTGAAGATGAATTTACTTGTCCAGCTTTATGGCATGATGGATGATGATTTCATAAAACATTTTGTATCGTTAATCATTTCATAATAATAATAATAATAATTTCTAATGCAGTGAAACAAATCAAAATCTATGACGGATAAACTAAAATTTTGCCAAATATTATAATGTTCAATATAAAGGTCATGAGTTTAGAAATGATTTAATTTATTATAGAAATAACGCTGGTTTATCTAAAATAATATCAAGAGAGATCTTGATTGGGTAAGTTGACTAGCACAATATTTCATAAATGGTAATGGGCTGCAACTGGTTTCTTTATTAATCATTCAGTTGACATTAGCAAATATAGTGTTTAATTTCTTTTACAACCAAACCAATCTTGACCAGAAACATTTTACCTATATTTCTTCTCCCTGTGTAGTAATGTAGTGTAACATAATTAGGTAATTCATGAATAATTACTTCATAAATTTAATCCCTAAATTAAATTTCTACGATGATAATGTGAGTATTAAGCACTACTATCACATATATGGCAAAAATCGAAGCACATTCAGCCTGTGTAAAGTATCACCTAATATGTTATGTTTTACTGCTTTGTTATATATAGTACATTAATTTGGTTCATAAACTTTTGTGTATGCTTTTAAACTTGGGTTATGTTTGTAATTTTTCAAATTGTAAGTAGTCTTTCTAGTTGCAACATTTATAATAATGAAGTTTCTTGATGTAATCATCTTGAATTCACTGATTAAACTAATTTTAAAAATACTTAACTAAGTGAATACGTAATTGCTTACTTGCTGACGCGTTTCAAAACATTCGTTCCTTTTACGAAACTGACCCTCTACTATTGGCTTCAAAAAATGTGTGATCATTTAATATGTTTTCTTTTTCACTTGTTTAGTGTTTGTAGATTTCACATTTTTCTATGGTTGTAAATTTTTTACTATTTTTTAATGTGTGGAGAACATTTAAATTAGTGTGTATGTTGTTGGTGTGTGTATGTGTGTTGGGTGTGTTTTAGGTGTTTTGCTTTGCTGGATTTAGGGTTTGTTTTTTTTATATATAGAATGACCTGCTGGTTTGGGCGATGTAATAATTGGGACAATCGTTACAAGTTAATTTGTAAATACCTGGGAGTTTGTATTTGTCAGTTTCTTTTTGAAAAGGTTGTATGTGCTGCCTTAAAGTGTTTCTTGTTTTGTAGGATATTTGGTAATGGAGTTTTTTGAATGTGGAGGCTATTTTGTGTGTGTTTTGTTGAGGTAGGTGAGGGATATGTATTTGTTACTTTTTGTGTGGTTTGTCTGCATGGCCGCTTGATGGTGTTTATGTTTCATTTTCCTGAGTATGTTGTCTATGTGAGTGTGTTGGTAGCCGTTTTGTTGAGCGATGTATTTTATGGTATTAAGTTCTTGGTCGTAGTCTTTTTGTAACTTTGGTATATTGATTGGTAGCCGGCGTAACATATGATTAAAAGCAGCGTGTTTGTATTGTGTGGGGTGATTAGATGTATTATGTATGACAATATTGGTAGTTGTTGGTTTTCTGTATATTTTGAAATTATGTCTGGTGTTGTGTTTGGTGATAGTAAGATCTAGAAAGTTTATTTTATGATTTTCTTCTAATTCAAGAGTAAATCTGAGGTTGTGTTATACGGTATTAATGTAATTGTGTAGTTGTTTGATTTGGCGTTTGTTGCCGTTATATAATATTAAAATGTCATCTACATATCTATGGTAATAAATTATTTTATGTGTGTGATAATTGTTCTGAAGAATGTATTGTTGTTCGATATGGTGTAGGAATATTTCTGCTAGGATGCCTGAGATACAGAAACCCATAGGGAGACCATCTTTCTGTGTGTAGAATTTGTGTTGGTGTGTGAAGTAGTTTTGTGATTATATTAATTAAAACAACCTCTCACCACAAATTCAACAAATTTTATTTTAACCTTATGTACATTTCGACTACAAAGTAATCATCTTCAGAGGTATTTTTACAAATAACTTATTTATTACAGTTATTTATAAAAATACCTCTGAAGATGATTACTTTGTAGTCGAAATGTACATAAGGTTAAAATAAAATTTGTTGAATTTGTGGCGAGAGGTTGTTTTAATTAATATAAACATTTACGCCACAGTTGCTTTAAGTTGTTGTAGTTTTGTGATGTGATGAGTTTGGTGAGTGTGATTATTTCACGTATGAGTTTATGTAGAGTGTTGTTTGCTGTGACCATATTTTGTAGTATGTTGAGTGTTTGTTCTATTGGCACATTAGTGTAAAGGTTTTTTATGTCGAATGAGGCAATGGTGGAATTGTGTGGTATGTGGATGTCTTGAATTTTGTGTATGAGGTCTATGTTATTGTGTATGGATGTGTGATTGTGAAAGTTTATGTTATCTCTGACAAGTTTGTCTATGTATTTGGCTAGTTTGTGTGATAGTGCATGTGTGTGATTGATTAGGGGACGGATGGGTGTGTTTTCTTTGTGGATTTTAGGTAATGTGTTAATATGGGGGCTTGGGGTTTTATTTGTTTGTAATATTCCTTTGTTCATTTTTCATGATTTTGGTGCATTTATTTAGAAGATTTTTAATTTCTGTTTTAAATTTAGGTGTGAGGTCTAATCGGAATTCGGTTATTTTGTTTCCAGTTATTAACCTTTTTATTTTCTTGTCAATGTCTTGTTGGTGCTTTTTTACGATAGAATTGCCTTTGTCTGCTTTTAAGAAATTTAGGTTGTGTTTGTCGAGTTTTTGTATAATTTATTTAAGGATTGAATGTTCATGAAGGAAGTCTATGCAGGAAGTCATCAGGAATATGAAAAAAAAAAATTTTAACTTTTGCTCTCTCTACAAAAGTTAATAATTTTTGATAGTAGCAATTCCTCCCTCCTTTACGATACACCTAAATGTTATGAATTCAACGTTTTGGCTTTATTTTTTGACATAGTATCTGTCAAAATGCTACGATATATAATTAAACCTCTGATGACTCACACAAAATTACAAATTTTGAAAAAATGAACTTTACCTCTTCAATTTAACATTGCTTTGCACTGGACGTTCTATCGTTTGTAGGCCAACGTTGGAAATAAAACATGTGTAAATATTCAATGCAATATTTTTTGTTTTGTGTGTGGAGTGGGGTCTGGAAGTTATTCTCTCGGTCATTTGAGTAATTTTGGGACTTATAGCAAAAAACAAAAAAAAATAGATATGTGTACGAGTTTTATAACTCTAAAAGGTTTTTCTGTGGGTGAAACGTGGTGCTAATAGTGCTTTGTTAAAGGTTTTTTTTAAATTTATATTATTTCGGGTTTCAACAGAAATTTTAACTACATTTCAAGACATTTTGCAAATTATTTCGTTTAAAAAATAGAGCCTAAACGTTAAATTAGTAATGTTTTATGTGGTCTGGACGGAAAGAGAAAACGCTGTTTTCCAAAATTTTAAATTTTTTGGGGCGTAAGCAGAAGTTTTTATAACTTTTTTTCGTATTCATAATGACTTTCTGCATCGGCCAGTATAATTGTTTTTTGCTAGAGTCAATTACGTAGGAACGGGGCAAAATACCCACGTTTGTGTAAAATATACTACTTTTTTAAGAGAAGAGTAGTATTCAGAAATGAGCGAACAAAGGTGTGTTTGTAGCCTCAGAGTGTTCTACGTTTGCATGGTTCTTTCTGATTCCATCGTTAAGGCGTGTTTACACCAAAGTCTTCCACTAAGTTTTCCTCCAAGTTGTGGCAATTTTTTGCTTATTCTACAAAATACAACTATTTTTTCTCTATTCCACTTGTGAAGAGACAAATCTTCCACTAAATTTTGGTTTCCCGCGGAATGTCGATAAAGATCAAAGAATGTTTACAACTAAAACTGGAAGATTTGTTGCTGCGCACTTTGCGCAAGCAATTTATAGGAAAATATCGGAGAACTAATCACCCTCTGTGCGCCCCAGTCATGACCTTAGGCGCTAGCATCCCCCTTCAGTGCACGGGTGTACTTCAGCTGCAGGTGTTATCAGAGATTTCGTGAATTTTTTCGTTTTGTTTGTGTCAAGATGTAAAGCTGTAGTGAGAGGGAATGGACCAGGACGAAAACCAATGAACTAATTGAATTTTACTAGAGCAGAGATGTTCTCTAGAACCCCAAAAGTCCTAACATTAAAAAAAAAAAACTTAAGAAAATCAGTCGTGGGAAAACTGCATGCCAGGTCCAAGATGGTACATTTGAAGTTCAAAACAAGGTAAAGAACTTAATTAAGTGTTTCTGAAGAGAGGCAAAGAAAAAGAAGAGTAGCAACAGTTTTCCAATCAGTCAAATTGTGGGCGTTTAAGTCTCTACTTTTCTCAAGGACAAAACGACACAAAGAACTATCATAGAGCCCGGGACTAGTAGATATGAGGTAATTATTGTTTGTTCTTGTTTCAATAATTAAAACAATATCCCTGAAAGGCAAGTTCTTGGAGGAAGACCTAATTTTGAAACTTCTAAAAGTTCCTCAAGCGTGCTATTGTTATATACTCCTCCGTCAGACAACCCCCTATAATTAAAAAAAATTACTCCCTGAATGAATAGGTGCTTGTAATATGACGTATTTTCCCTCCATACTGCCGATGCAATGTGGAAAATTCCATTTATTGTTTCTATCAGTTGCAAGGAGCAAGCATTCTTTTGTCTCTGGTAACTAAAAAAAAAAAAATCAGTTGAATAACTATAGGAATAATCTGATAAAGAATGGGAGTTGTAAGGAGCGGAATTGTAAGGTACTTGTACATTACAAATGAAATTACTCTGTCACTAAAAATAGCAGCGGTGCCTTACTTTTTTTTTAAAGTATATAGGTTAAGAATTATTTTTTAATAAATTATTAAACAGATACAGGAACAGTCCTTATAGCTATTCACAACTGTTTCAGTTTATGAAATAAACATAATTAAACAACTGTATAGATTCTTAAGCCTTTCGTCTGTATATCATAATTTATATCACTTACAGATTGTTAGTAATTCAAATGATATTGGAAACCTGATAAAAGAAGTATAATATAAATTAAATAGATTTTTAAAGTAGTCAACTCACCGGGGGAGGAACATTTTTCCTGACTTTCCTTCAGTTCATTTGTCATTAAATTAATTTTATCACTCAGTAGTTCGAATTCCAATGTTTTTGGTGGTTCTTGACAAGTGATTTCTTCATTTCATTCAAATCTTGTATTTTTTGTTTCTAAAACTATTTCAAATAAATTGAAAATATCTGTGTTTTTAGCCCCCTCCACAAAATATATTTTAAATATTGGTCAAATATTTTATAGATTGTAAACAATGTTGACAAAAATATTAAACATAGATTAAATATATAAATGTGTTGAAACTATGTATTTTTTTGAAAGAGAAAGTAGATATTAAAATTATTTATAATAGATTTAAAGCATAACAAAATTATCAAATAATTTGCTATACATCTAATGTGGTCAAAAAAAGCATATCATCAAAAGGTAAACTATTAAAAATATATCAATAGTACGAGTAAAGACTTCTTTTACAAAATAGTAATATTTCTTTAGGTTGAAAAATTCTTTTGTAACTTTTCCAGTCTTAAATTAAAACTGATTTTGAAGCATTTCATAATTTTAAACACATAAAAACCAAAAAAATTCAATATGTACCAATTGATTCCAATACTGATGATGCTTAAAATAAAATCATATTTCACATTATATCATCCAGGAGACCGTTTACACTGTTGCTATAATTGACATGCATGATTGATATAGTTCCTGCTTATTTTTACTTTCTCACTAAAGCAATCTAAATCAGTAACTTTTGTAGCTCAAATGACTATTATAATAAGATATGAGGTCATATGATGACATTAATTTATCTGTTAATGAAATACCAATAACGTTTATTTGATAAACCATTAAACTGTGATGATTATTACAAATCAAAGACTGAAGCAGCTCAAGATGAATCCAGTGACAATGTCAGTGAAATAAAGTGTACTTGAACCCGAAACTTCTTTTACAACTACGTTTTCTATAAAGTGGATCATTATTAAAGGCCTAATGTCTTTATACTTAAAACTTGATGATTCTTTAATCAATTTACACTAAGAAATATATCTGATTCAGGATGTACATGGTTTTTATTTTAATTAGATGACAATAATGTGTTTTTACATTTGACATTTCATTAAATTCAATAGATATTGGGGGTTATAAAAGTTCATTATGCAAAATTTAAAAATTGTTATTTATCAAGACATGATTATTTTGCATTAATATATGTTTATTTCTTCACCTGTAAGTTTCCTTTAGTGTTTTATCCATTAAATAATAAATGAAATAATATGATTATTGCAGATAATACATTTCTGAATGTTTAAAAAGAAATGAGGTACATGGAGTATTTCAAAATCACCTTATTTTAGGATTATTGCCCTTAAGTTCAATGTAACATTTGGCAATTTGTATTTCCAAAGTCAGGTATAAATATATTTTTGTATTGGACAGTTCTGAGAGGCATAAACATTTACTAACCCATAAGAAATGTGTTCCAGGTATTAATCTGAATCAAGAAGATTATAACACATTAACAAGGGCCAAGAAAATTAAACATTCAATGTCTGACTATCGATGATACATATTGCAACGGGCAGTTTGCCCTTGCAATCTACAGAAATTATAATTTTTATAAATTTGAATTTCACCAAGTAAATTGCAAATAGAAAATGTTAAAATGTTTATATTAAAATTTAAGTAAAGCAAAGCATATGATTACAGGTGAAAAAGCCTCTATTTTATAGTCAGTAATAAAAAATTGTAATTAACGAATAAATTTGACCAACCAGGAGTGTAGTGCCAACAATTAAGTGCAAGAAAATAATTAAAAAATGCTAGCTAGTGAACCCGACCACCTACAACCACCATTAACATTTCTAAATAACGAGTAAAGTGTAAACAAAATCAATAGTGCAATAATAAACCATAAAATTTTATTAAGACAAAAATTAGAGCAAAATGAAATAAAATGAACGTTTAGGAATTGAAAAACGACAAGGGGCCATCCAGCAAGATGATGCATGCAACCGAGAAACAGAATTTGACAAGAAAACAAACCCATAAAGTCGTATAACCAAGCGGCTGGAGGAGGAAGTTACGACAAGGCCAATATAAACGGTAACACACGGCTTTTCAAGGAGCCCGAAAAAATGAAATTTTAAGAACAGCTGAAGGAAACTAAGCCGGTTTTCAGCTAGGCAAAACAGTTAACGGGCCAGAAGGTGTCTACAGAAACTTTTCTATCGAAATTTTTATAATGCCAGTTATAAATCAGGATTCGGAAATTGGTACTTCCATTTCGTAGAAATGTAACTCAATCGCTACGACTTACCAAGGTTTCGCTGTCCAAGAATTCCATAGGATCCAAAGTTAAAATTTTAATAAACCTTTCAGAAATTACTAATTAAAATTTTTATTAATAACAAAATAAACAATGGCTTTACTGTTAGTAAACTTGTTAAATAGTATTGAAAAAGTTAAACATTTTTCTAATATGTCATATTGAACTGTGTAAAACGAATTAAGTCAGTTTTCCAAAAGGGAAAGAATTTACATGTAAATTATTCAAATTTCATTTTAAAGTCTCTAGACCAGCTCAGTCAGGAAGGAACCAACGAAAGAATAATTCGGTAAATTTACTACAGTGGTTTCGACTATAAACTTGGTTATTTTCAATAAGATCAAAAGAAAAAATAATTATTAAAAAAGTTTGAATAATTTGGAATATTAAATATTATAAATAATTTCATGTAATAATAGTAAACGATTTTGAAATATTTAAATAAATATTATTATCACAGAACATTATATTAACACTTAAGCTAAATTAATTCCAGATTTAAAATTTATGGAAAGAATCAAAATATGATATACTCTGAAACTCAAAATAAAATCCTAATTTATTTTTCAAGAAATAAATATTAAATTCATTATATAAATTAAATATATGTAAAATACTTTTATTTAATTAAATAGTAATGCTAAATGTTGTCTACATATTGATAAAAGCAGGAGAAATCAATAAGTGTAAAATTATGTTAAATTTTATTATTTTATTTTGCAATTAAAATTGATATGCAAAATCTTCTTAATTTATTTCAAAATATCCTGTGTTAATAAATAAATAAAAGCTTAAAGTTTTTTCCAACTATTAAATTAAATGTTGCAAAGTCAAATATCAAGTGTACCGGTATTTAAATTCATAATACAATAAATTAAATTAAATAAAGCCTAATGTTACAACAGGAGAGTTACTCCTGAAAGTAAATTATTTTAAATAGTTGAGCTATATCAAAATATAGTTGATTTTTAAATAAAGTCCAGGGACAAGTACCACGGGCAGATGCTGCTTAAATGTAACACAGGAGCCTATAAAAAGATAAAATCAAGCTGGATCATATTTGCAGGAACCAACCTGTATCACCTGTCAATAATTGCACATGGTAAGATATAATGTATGTGATGATTTTTAATGCTAATATGTATCTTTTCAGCTGACAAAATACTGAGATATATGACTATACAGGCCTCACACCATTAGTTAACAGTAGGGGGTATTTAAGAACAGCAAGTCGTCAGCGTGTTGTTGCATGCCTATTAAACAGTAGGCAGGTAGTTAAGCGTTGTGCAGGGTAGGAGGGTTCTTTCAAAATACTTCGACATTACACTGGCAGCAGAAAATAATAGATGATGCATAATTGAAACAGCAATCCGCAATGGGTTGATGCAGTGGCGGACTTCCCATTAGGCAAAGCCTCGAGGGGGCGGCTGCCGTTTTTTTCTTTTTTGTAGCGATGAGTTTTAGTGACAATAGTAATAGTACCTAGTTAAATGTGGTGAATGTCATAATGTGAACCTCAAATCATAAAAAAAACTTATTCTCTTTTTTACATTTTACGGTAAAAATATGCCTATTTGGGTATTTCGATCGCGTCAGAAGTTGGGCGTAGAGCTGAGTGAGGGCAGTACTCGCAACATGCACGGCTCCGTAGTGACAACTTCAATCATCTACTGCTTGCCCTGCGAATAGAGGTCACAGTGGTGTGTAGACAGATAATAATAGCAGTGCAATTTTTACAGAGGCTTATCAACGTTAAAGTGTATTATGCGTGTTGTTTATTTGTCAGTTACACATAATTGAGTTTTTTTTATACGTAATCAAAAGCGGTTATACCGTAATTACCCTGGCCATTTGATTTGACAATGTCTTGCATATAATCCTAAAGTACTAACCATATAATAACAATGATAATTAATAAATATTCTATTAATAATAAAAAGTTATTTTAAATAGTAGTACTGTATATACTGGCCTACTGCCTATTAGTATATAAATATTATTTTCTGTTGTGAAAATACGACATGCAGACTGCAGTCACTACTGGCATTACCCTACTAAAAATTTTATTTCTACATTTTATAATATTATCTTTTTTGTTAACGTTTTCATCTAAAATATTAAAAAGGCAACGATTAAGGAAATAAGTCCTGTTAAACTTTTTTATTCACTCGCTTGCAGTATACGGAAAAAAATTATCACCCTGAAAGACAGTGAACTCACTGTTTATTTATCGTGCTTGCCGTCCACCTAAATTACTTACTTTATTTAATTTATGTGTACAACCAATTACCAAACTGTTTAGTAACCGCTTTTGATTATATTTTTCTATAGTTTATTTTGTAAATATACCTATATAAAATGCTGAAACATTAACAATATCAAATAATGAGTGACAATAAACGAAAAAAGTTAAGTGGGGCAGCATTCCGCAAACTGGCAAATGAAAAGCGTCAGAAGAAGGATAAGTTGTTAGGCTTAATAAAAAGTGTTGAAGCTATTTTTCAAAAAACAAAAAATCAAATGAAAATAGCCAAAGTGACAACAAAGACCAAAGATTGATGAAACCTATGACAATCTAAGTCAGTCTACTAGTACGACTAAGAACGAAAATAGTGAGGTGCGAATTGTTAACATTTTCGAAGACCATGAAACAGACAGTGACAAATGTTCGAACGATGCTGAAATTAAAATCACTACTGGGGCTAGTGAAACGGTTGTGTAAGTAGACAATGCAAGTGCTGGACTTATAAGTGACGATCCCATTGAATGGATCTTCTACTATTGAAGTTCTGTTACGGCGTGGTATTAATCAAAACAAGAACTGTGATTTTTCAAACTCCAAAAGGCATTTTGGAGAACAAGTAAGATTTTTGACAGCAAATACTTTTCGACGTCAATTAGCTAATGGTGAGATAAGGTCAAGGGATTATTTAGTTTCCTCTCCTAGCAGTGGGTCTGTTTTCTGTGCTCCATGTAAGCTTTTTAGTTCAAAATATGTAGCTTGTAAATCAAAAGTTTCTACTGAAGGTACATCAGATTGGAAAAATATTGCAAGCATTTTGGCCACACACGGAAACTCTCAAGACCATAAAAATTGTGAGCTAGATCTATTAGCACGAAAAAAGAGCTTAGGAACAATTACTAATCAGTTTAATTCATATGTAGAGGCTGAAATAAAATGTTGGAGAAATGTACTTGCTAGAGTTTTTGCAGTAGTAAAAAAATTAACAAGCATAGGCCGCCCCCTTCGATGAAAAATTTGGTTCATTGCACAATGGAGAATTTATTATGTCATTAGAACTTATAGCTGGATTTGATCAGTTTCTGGCCAATCACAATGAGCGATACGGGAACCCTGGTGCTGGAAAAACGTCTTACCTATCTTCAACCATATGTGATGAAGTTGTCAATTTACTTGCCAGTAAATTAAGAAGATTATCGTTGATGATATCAAGAATGCAAAATATTTCTCTGTAATAGTAGATTCAACCCCAGATATCTCTCACACCGATCAATTGTCCTTTGTAATAAGGTATGTTGGAAAAGATGGTTTACCTGTTGAACGGTTTTTACTATTTATTCCCAATACCGGGCACAAATCAGAGAACTTGGCTGCCGCTGTGTTAAAAGTTTTAGAGTCAAATTCCATTGACATAAATGATTGTCGTGGACAATCATATGACAATGCAAGTAACATGTCTGGGATTTACTCCGGCCTACAAGCTCGTATTAAAGAAATTAACCCTACAGCACTGTATGTCCCGTGTGCTGCACATTCACTAAACTTAGTGGGCGCATGTGCTGCAAGCTGTTGCCAAGAGGCATGCGCGTTTTTTTAATTTAGTACAAAATGTATACACATTCTTCACGGCTTCTACAAAACGGGAGAATTTGATGGAACACCAGGTACATAAATGTAATACTATAAAGGGGTTATCTGATACGAGGTGGTATGCACGTGAAGATGCTTGCAGAAGCTTGAGTGAAAACTGGGAAACAGTAATAGAAGTCCTGCATATTCATCAGAACAACTCGTGTGAAAAACCTCTTGCAAGAAATGAAGCTTCTGGCATTCTTAATGGAATGTACAGATTAGAAACCGCATTCATGTTGGAGATTTGGACAGACATCTTGGAAAGGTTTCAAAAAATAAGTACAACTATTCAAAGCGTTGATACGTCCATTGAGAGAGTCAACCGACTCTATGATTCTCTTGTATATTATATGGACTCTCTTCGTGGTATGTTTGATCTATATGAAAAGAAGGCAATGGATCGATGTGAATGGTGTGAGAGTGATTATGACACTTCTCATAAACGTTTGCCCAAGAGAAAATGTCGTCCAGATGAAGGGAGTGGAGAAGGTGTCCTTACAGGGAGAGACAAGTTTAAAATGGAAACTTTTTATGTTATTATTGACAGACTTGAAAGTGAACTAATAAAAAGAAAAGAAGCATATTTTATTATAGCTGACAGATTTTCTGACCTTTCAAACAGAGAACCAAGAGACATTATAGAGCATGCAGCAAAACTGTAAAACCTTTACAGTAGTGATCTGGAGTCATTCTTTGGAAGTGAGTGTGTACATTTTTCAAACGATCAAGTTCAATAATTTGACATGCACACCTCTTCCTATGAACAAGTTTCTCAGAGAAGACAACTTGCAGGATACATTTCCTAACGTAGATATAGCTTTGGGAATATATTTGTGTACTGTGGTTAGCAACTGCTCTGCAGAAAGGTCATTTTTGTCCCTGAAGAGAATCAAGTCATATCTACTTTCTACCCTCAAAGAAGACAAATTGAATTCTCTTGCAATTCTCAACATTGAAGCTGATATCCTTAACACTAAAGACTTTTCTTTTGAACAGTTAATAGAAGAATTTTCTATCAACAAAGCAAGACGTAAACCTTTAATGTAAGAATAAATGTTTTTAGTCATACGTAGGCTACAAGTTTTGTTTCTGCAATATTTATATAAATATTAGATCACCATTATCCACTTAGAAAGTATGAAAGGCATGAAAACGGATTCGTATAGTGAAAAATTAAAAGCAATTTATTACGTTGGGACGATTTCAATAAATTCGCGAACTGGGCGCAAAGGAGCGGCCGGCCGAATTGTGCCTAGGGGCGGCACCACGGCAAAGTCCGCCACTGGACAACCCTGGGTTTGGGACGTAGAAATGAAAGATGCATTTAACAGCGTAAAAAACCTGTTTGTGGAGGCAGTCACACTAACACATCCGGTGGAGGGGCGGGGAACGTTTTTACAAACTGACGCCAGCAATAACGCGATTGCAAGTTAGTTGTACCAGGAAGATCAACAGGGCAGATTACACGTAATAGGCTTTGTATCAAGAACACTTAAACAAGCAGAATTAGGGGACACAGTATGCGAAAAGGAGCTCTTGGCAATAGTACATGGCCTAAAGAAATTCCGAGGGCTCCACTAACAATACTTACCGACAACAAAGCATTAAAATTTCTGTATTCATGCAATTACACCAATGAACGCATAACTAGGTGTATTTTAGCGATACAAGAGTAACAGCCAAAAATGAGACACTGCCCGGGAAAAGAAAACGTTCATTGCGACACAATAAGCCGGATGTACCAGACTGGTATGGGAAACAATAGTGGGCAAAAGGGTTTAAATTTAATTCAAGTAGGACAAATAAAAATAGAATGTCCCACGGCAATACAAAAAATTTTTAAGGACATGAGGCAAAATCAGGAACAACAACCTGATTTGTTACATATAATTAATCAAATAAACAATTTTAACAATTATAAAATGTCTAGTAATGTATTATGTAAAGTTGTAAATGGCAAAACGAAAATCGTAATGCCAAGTCAGAGTATTGTTCCATTTATAGAACAAGTACACAAAAAATATGCGCACTTAGGCAAAAATAAAATTGTCAAGATGATTAACAAACATATTTACATTAATAATATTATTTTACATTTGTTTGCTTCTATAAGAACTTCAAGATGTACAACACAAAAACTGAAAGTAATAATATTTTATTGTTTGAAAGGTTGGCTACACTAGCTAAATCGAGGTGGTCTGGTAACTGTTAAGTCTCATTTGTTTGGAAGGAGTGTAAGGAATGATATGTGTTTTAATGTTGGATGCAATATTTTCTGTTTTGTGGGAAGAATACTGTTTGGCTAAAAGGTTTGTAAGTGTTTGTTTCGTTATTGTGAATAGTTTTGCGACCTACTACCGCAAAACAAATGATAAGTGAACAAAGTTTCATAATTCTAAAAGGTAGGTAGAGTGCTTAGTTAGGTACAAGTTAATTAGTAAAACAGCTACATATTAGTATGGAACGTTCCTGAACATGTCTTAAGGCTATATTGATATTGATAGTATGGTTTTTTTAAATTTTGTCAAGCATCCTATCCACAACTGGGTTATTATGGATATCGTCCTATTTGGTGGTGCTTAACAATTTCCCAAAATATCGTATGGCGCCGAGCTTCAGCATTTTTACCCAAATCTATCCTGACTGAATACAGGTACATAGTAATGTTAAATAAAATTATTACCAAATCTATCCTGACTGGATACTTCATAGGTATATTTTAATATAGGTAGATAGTAATGTTAAATAAAATTATTACCAAATCTATCCTGACTGGATACTTCGTAGGTATCTTTTTAATATAGGTAGATAGTAATATGAATAAAATTATAACCAAATCTATCCTGACTGGATACTTTGTAGCTATATTTTAATATAGTAATGTATAAAATTACACATCTAAACGTAGTGCAGTGCACTGTAGCTACTGGGCGCCCGGTTCATGCTATAGGCCTAATTGCATTTACAACTTAACATTTAATATGTGAAAAAAGTAACTTTCCGTATTTTCCGCGAAAAAATGATATTCGTATTCTACACATTAAAACGAGTAATATAATTTTTAAAAAAATTTTCAACACCAACGTCATTAAGATTATATTTTTACCATTATCTTAACCATAAATGTGTCGGCTATATTTTACATACCTATGTAGTAATATAGTGTAAGATAATTTGGCAATTTGTCAATAAGTACTTAATTAATGTAATTCTTAAGTTACATTTCTTTGACGATAACCAATGTAAGTATTAAGAACGACTGTCACATATGTTACAGTTTTATACTTGGAACCCGCCTCAGCAGAAAGTTTAAAAATAATGACTGAAAATTGTCCAGTGTTTCTAGGGTTTAATGTTTTAATAAGGGTGGACGTAAGTGGGTACAAAACCCAGGGTGTTTGGCTATCTAACACTTTCCTAAATCTGTCCCTTAGTATATAATTCATTACCAGGATTCATGAAGTATTTCCTAATAAAGAAGTATATTTTGATATTAATAAAATGTTTGTGTGATAATAGTTAATGTTAGGTTTAAGCTCTGTTTATGATATGGAAATTTAAAATAACTTTTATAGAATGTATTATTTTCTAATGGATATAAAAATGGAAAAACTAGAGTTGATCAATCTTTGTTTAGTATTACCTTCCAAAATGTTTAATTGTTAATTTAATTAATTTTTTAATATGATGAAACCTGATTAAAAAAAAGTCCTATCTCTACTACAAGCCACTCTTAGAACAACATCACTGCTGCATTTTAAAATTTATTTTAAGGCAGTATTTTAAGTCATATGTTGATATGTACCTTTTCTTATTTCAGTGAGATACCCTACCATTCCTAGACGGTTTGTAAAAGCAAATAGTACAACACAAACCCAGTTGGACAAAAAGGATTATTTTTGATAAGGAAGCCTATGGCAGGTAAGTTTTTTCTTTACAAATACTGGCTTATTTCTACTTCTTGACAATATTTTGAGTAAGTTGACTAATTACTTATACATATTCTTTTCTTTTAAATTAATTTTATTATTCTGAATGTCTGAACAACATTCCATGGAAATTTAAAAAAAAATTCAGTTTATTTCACAAATTGAATTATTTAAAAATTTGTATTTGTTGATTCCATCTTCACATGAGCTACTAGTTTTCACTAAATACTTGTAAATATTTATAAACTTGCCTATAGTACCACTTATTTATATTTGTTGAGGACGGCCGTTTCGGGAGATGTGTCCCATTGTCAACTCAGACCGTAACTGATCTCAAGGTTTACGTAGGTTAGGGTGTGGTGGGATATTTTGGTGTTGTGGGTGTATTTTGTGAGTATTAGGAGTTATGATGTCAAAAAGTGTTTGTGTGGGTTGTAATGTAATTGTTTATTGAGTATGTGTGTAGGGTGTAGTTTAAAGTGTATGTATACAGTAAAGTCCGGATTATCCGTGGAATAGGGTGGCCCGGCAACGACGGATAACCGAATTTGCCGTATAATCCGCTATGAACAAAGAATACGCAAAACGATCGATAATCGATTATTATACCATAAGTTACACAAATAATGACCCCGGTTAATGCAATTCACAAATAATCTTCAGAGGACAAAATAAATACAGAAAATAATTTAAAATTTTGATGTATTTGACGGATTATAACATGTACATTTATATGTCTAACTATTTACAATACGTACTGTCAAAAGTAAGTATGTATGTACATATGTAATTTCCTTTACACATAATACAAAAAAATCTGTCACTTTCGTCTTTGTTTTGTGCGCATTGATTTAGCTTTAATGTGCTATCTAAGTTTCTTGATAACCATTTTGTTGCACAGTGTCTACTTGTGTCACAAAGCCATAGAGATCTATAATGTATATGACAGATATGGATAATGCATATCTCACGTCCTAGACTATTTATAGCAGAGATTAGCTGACATTTGTTTATAATCTTATGATACACATTAAGTTTTCGGGCGTCCAAGCATTTTGTCATTGTCTCTTATATACAGTAGTCTGCTCGCCCCTTTTATTTCGCTGGCCCGCGTCGGGATGCTTCCCTTTCAATGTAAAAATTAGTACGTACATATTTACATATCTATTCCCTTCATCTTAACTTCTATTAAGCCTTATATGTATTTACGTCGTAATTCACTGTTTGGAAATTTAAACACATTAATCTGATTGGAATAAAATTTTGATATTTTTTAAATGTCAAAACTGGGGCACGAATTGCAAGTTAGTTTGTAAATTCCAGTGGCGATGTAAATGTAGTCGATTTTGTTGTTGGGTTTAAATTGTTTATTGAGAGTGTAGTGTGTGGAGTAAGCTCTTTTGCAATTGTATTTTCGTAGTGTGTTGGTAAGGTTGTGGGTTTTGGATGATCTGTATGGTATTGATAAGTATTTTATGGGATTGTCCTGTTGTGTGTTTGTATTTGGGTTATTAGATTTATTTTTTAGGCAGTTGTATAATTTGTCAATCATTGTTGGGTTGTATCCGTTAGTTTGTGCTATATGTTTTATGGTGTTTAACTCCTGGTAGTGTTCTTCTTTGTTTAGCGGTGTTTTAAGCAGGCGATATATCATAGTGTTGTAAGTGGCTAGTTTAAGTTGGTGAGGATGGTTTGAGGAGCTGTGAATGGCCGTATTGGTACTAGTGGGTTTTCAGTATATATTCAATTAATGTGTTTGTTTGTCTGTTTTTTTAATTGCAAGGTCTAGGAAGTTGAGAGTTTTGTTGTTCGGTGTTGATGGTATATGTTAGTTTTGGATGTATGGAATTAAGGTATTTTAGAAATATGTGTGCTCGGCGTGTGTTAACTTTATATAATGTTATGATATCATCGACGTATCTGTAACACTAAATTATGTTATCTGAGTATTTATTTTTGTGTAAAATGTGGTTTTCTTGAATATGGTGTATGAATATTTCAACTAAGATGCTAGCTATGAGGGAGCCCATAGGTAGGCAATCTTTTTGGTTGTAGAATGTGTTATTGTAGGTGAAGTAATTTTGAGATGTGATTAATTTTGTAAGGTCAATGATTTCGTCAATGTGTGTATGTGGTGTATTTGTGTCTATAAGCATGTTTTTAAGGATGTTGATGGTTTCTGGAATGGGGATGTTTGTATATAGATTTGATATATTGAAAGAGACCAAAGTGGAATTGTGTGCGATATTTAGGTTTTTTATTTTGTCTGTTAGATTTAGGCTATGTTTTATGCTACAATGATTATTAAGATTTATATGGCAGAAACTTCAAACTACACCCTACACACATACTTAATACACAATTACATTACAACTCACACACACTTTTTGACATCATAACTCCTAATACTCACAAAATACACCCACACCACCATAATATCCCACCCCTACCCTAACAAAAAATTAACCATAACCAAAGGTGACAAAGGCAACATAACAGTAATTATTAACAATAACAACCTCAACAAAAAAGTACACAACTTCATATAAAATAACAACATACTACACTAAAAGAAGACCCAACAACAAGATACAAATGCTAAAATCAAAGAAGCAATCAACAAAACAAAACTTATTATCCTAGACTACACCAAGAAACACCTAAAACAAATAAAACCAATAGCCCCTAAACTAAACGCCCTGCCCAAACTTCACAAAACAGATATCCTAATACGTCCACTCAACAACCACACAAGCGTCCCTTCTCATCTTCTAGCAAAATTCCTCTACAAAACTATCCGAAACCATATAAAATTTAATACTCATTGAGGCATAAAAAATATCCTAAATCTAATAGACAAAATAAAAAACGTAAATATCCCACACAATTCCACTTTAGACGAAATCAACTACCTTACAAAATTAATCACATGTCAAAATTATTTCACCTTCTACAACCAAAAGGATGGCCTACATATGGGTTCCCCCATAGCTAGCATCTTAGCAGAAATATTCATACACCATATTGAACGACATATTTTACACAACAATAAATACTCAGATAACATAATTTACTGGTACAAATACTTCGACAATATCAGAACATTATATAAAGGTAACACACGCCGAGCACACATATTTCTAAAACACCTTAATTCCATACTCCCAAATCTAACATACACCATCGAAACAGAACAACAAAACTCTCTCAGTTTCCTAGACCTTACAGTTAAAAGAACAGACAAACACATAAATTCAACATATACTGAAAACTCACTAATACCAATATGACCATTCACAGCTCCTCAAACCACCTACACCAACATAAACTATCCGCTTACAACACCATGATATATTGTCTGCTTAAAACACAGTTAGACAAAGAAGAACACTACCAGGAGTTAAACACCATAAAACATATAGCACAAACTAATGGATACAACAAAACAATGATTGACAAATTATACAACTGCCTAAAAAATAATCCTAATATCCCAAATACAATCACACAACAGGATAATCCCATAAAATACTTATCAATACCATACAGATCATCCAAAACCCACAATCTAACCAACACACTACAAAAATACAACTACAAAATAGCTTACTCCACACACAACACTCTCAATAAACAATTTAAACCTAACAACAAAACAGACGACATTTACAACGCCATTGGAGTTTACAAACTAACTTGCAGTTCGTGCCCCAGTTTTTACATAGGCCAGACAGGGAGGTCTTTCTACACACGTTACCAAGAACATATAAAAGCACTAACAAACAATAACTACCAATCAAACTTCATCGATCATCTCAACTACACAAAACATGACTACATACACATATCATCTAATCTACAAATTCTTCATAACACAGAAACAACCAACGATACACAACCGAACAATACAAAATATACAGACACTTCAAACTACACCCTACACACACACTCAATACACAATTACATTACAACTCAACACACACCTTTTGACATCATAACTCCTAATACTCACAAAATACACCCACACCACCATAATATCCCACCCCGCCCTAACACCCTAACCTACGTAAACCAACGTAACTTAATTATAAGTTAGTAAATCTAAATTACTATTATTATTTTTTCAGAAGAAATATATCAATATCCACTGATAATATTTGAAAATGATTAGCTCTCGATGTAAATATAACATTTATTTAAATTAAATACACACAAATATTATTTTTCAGAATCTATGGTGAAATATTTCATTGTTCAATGTATAGGATCCATTATTCTTTTATTAGAAGTAATAGTTATTTCTGTACTAATCTATACTATTACATAAAAAATTTAATGTTGTGTGTGTGTGATTTACTCAATCACGTAAAAACTACTGGACCTATTCAGCTGAAGTTTTACATGGACATTCTTAGGGTCCCTGGTTACGAAGTAGGCATATTTTTATTTAGAAATTCCATCACGGCACCTCCCCAAGGGCTTTGAAAACCTCCTTTACGCTCAATTATCTATACTTCATTCAATAATTAACATGGCTTAATCAGCTGACAATCACCTGTAACAATCACTTTTAAACACATTTAAACAGCTGATAGTGATTGTTTGTTGTTATTCATCTTCCAAGGCTAGTTATACTTTACAAATGTTATGTTACCAGCAGAAGTTTTCCTTCTCGTAGTAATTAAACAATAATCCGTAAGTTTATAGTTTGAAAAATTCATTGGGAACTAATCTATACTATTATATAAAAATCTAATGATGTCTGGGGTGTATTACTCGATCATGTAAAAACTACTGGAGCCATTGAGCTAAAATTAGCGTGTTCGAATAAGCATTTCCCGTCCCTGCGTGTTCGATTTTAGCAAAAACAATTATACCGTTCGACACAGAAAGTCATCAGAGATACAAACAATATTATGAAAACATCACTAACGTCCTTAAAGTTTACAATTTTGGAAAATTATAATTCCCCCCAACGTGATGCTAATAATGCTGGAAAAATACACATTGCCCAAGCCCAATACAGTGCATATAAAATGAATCAGAAACATGTCCTAAAGCTATATTGATAGTTATTGTTTGTTGTTGCCATGGAAGTATTTATATACCTGTGAAGTATCCAATCAGGAAAGATATTATTGTAATTTTGTACATTTAATCAAATGTACACATGTAAGGCTAGAATAGAGATCACGTGACGAAGTATTACTCTGCCACGGAAGTAGACGTCTAATTAGGTATTGTTATATAAAATTACAACCAAATCTATCCTGTCAAGTCACTTTACAGGTTTAATATAGTTATATAGTAATGTATAAAATTACAACCAAATCTGTCCCAACAGGAGGCTTTATATGTATAATTTAATATATGAAGTTGATATATTACTATTGTAAGTACTTTTATCCACCACTAAGTGCAATAATTTTACCTTGTTTTGATGAGGCACCTTTCGGTCACTTGACCACTGTCGAATCACTGATATTTTTCTGGTGTAGATGTTTGGTCCGTGATGTTGGTATTTGTTGACGTTACATGTATTTTCTCTTGATCTGCGTGTATGATGTTTTTATATAGTATGTCTTCTGTATTTGTGGTCTGTAAGTTCATTAAATTGTTGTGTGTGTTTTTATAAATGTGGTATTTTTCTAGTGAGTTTAATTCTATTGGGTTATTATTTATTTAAAGTAGGGTTAGGTTATTTTAGTAGTTTGTTATTTCATGTTTATTTGATATTAGGTGTGCTGCAACATTTGATACTTTTGTATTTTTATTTTTGAATGCTCTGTATTGTTCTTCGAATCTTATTTTAAATGATCTGGGCGTTTTCCCTACATGTTACATGTAATTTTGTAAACTCCTGATAGGTTATGTTTTTCTGTATTTGTTTTGTGGTTTCTGTTATTAAGATATTTTATTATTTTGTTGTTTGGTTTGTATGTTGGAGTGTAGTATTCTTTGTTGTATATATTTGTTAGTGTTTCTATTTTGTTATTGGTGTATTTATAATTAAGGTAGATTTTTTTATATTTATTATTTTTGTGTTCAGGTTGTAGTGTTGTGTTGAGGTTAGGTTTTTTTTGTAAATTTATTGTATATGTTTTTTATAAGGTGTTTGTTGTATCCATTTTCTATTGCTATTTTTGTAATGTTATCTAATTCTTCATTTAATTTTTGTTTGTTATCTTGTGTGTATTTTATTGCTTTATTTATCATGTTACTGTAAGTGTTAATTTTGTATGATCAGCGGTGGTTAGATTTGTAGTGTATTGTGGTGTTGTTGGAAGTAGGTTTTCTGTGTACTGTAGTTTCTATTTTATTGTTATTTATATTTAATGTGATGTCAAGATAGTTTATTGTTCTGTAAGTTTCTTTTTCGACAGTGAATTGTATGTTTTTGTTGTATATATTTAGTTTGTTTAGTATTATGATGTGTTCGTTGTGAATGGTGGGTTGGTATATTACAAGCATATCGTCTACGTATTTTGTTCATAGTAAAATATTACGTGTGTTTAGTATAGGTTTAATTATTATTTGTTCAAAGTGTTGTAGATATATTTCTGACATGACTGATGATATGGGTGATCCCATGGGGAGTCCAGTTGTTTGTTGATAGCATTTATTGTTAAATTGGAAGTAATTTTGCTTACATATGTGTTATGATACTATTTATTGTGTTTTCTTTTTTGTTGTTGTGTATTAGTTTGTTTTTCATTATTTCTATGGTTTCTTCTATTGGGATACTAGGGTACATGTTAATTATGACATAACTTATTATTTTAGTGTTGTTGTTTGTTTCTATGTTTTCTATTTTATTAATTAATTCATATCAATTTTTTATATTGTATGTGTTGTTAATTTGTATTTTAGATCCTATTATTTTGTCTAGTATTTTTGCGATTATGTAGGATGGTGCTGTTTTGAAATGTATTAGTGGTCTAAATGGTGTGTCGGGTTTGTGGATTTTTGGTATGCCTGTTAATATTGGTGTGTATGGTTTGAATGGGTAAAGTCTTGTGTGGTATTTTAATTTATTGTTATAGTTTAGGGTATTTCTGTGTGTGATTATTAGGTTTTTTATTGTATTAAGGTATTTGTTAGTTGGGTCTGGGATTTGTTCGTATTTGTTTTCTTTTATGTGGTTAGTCATTGAATTGATGTATTTGGTATTTTCTATTATTACTGGTGTGTTTGTTTTATCTGATTTTAATATTAAGTAGTCGTTTTCTAGTTTTTCTTTGAGTTTTATAATTTCTTTTTTATTTATATATTGTTTCGTTTTTTTGTTTTTTTCCGTTTATATTAGGTTAATTTTATTATTGATGTTGTTTCTTATGAGTTCAGTGTTTTGGTGGGTAATTTTATGGATATTAGATTCTGTGTCAAATATTATGTTTTTTTATTATTTGGTTTTTATTAAAATTGGGTAGGTTAAATTTGAAAGCATTTGTTATTATTATTTTTTCTTTTTCCGTGAATTGGGTTTCAGTTAAGTTTATTAATTTTTTATTATTAGAAGTGTGATTTGGTTGTTGGTTTGGTATTAGGCTATTTTTGAGGTTACGTTGTTTTGTTAAATTTTAAATTTTTTTGTTATGTCTATTGTGTTAAAATTAAAATTTATTTTCTTGATGCAATTAATAAACAATGCATAGCACTTAATATCACACCTAAATACGCTAAATTACACTTAAGAAATAAACAAAATACAATACAAAAAAACAAATACAATTATAAACAAAATAAAGCAACAAAAATAGCCGAACTACACATAATTAAAAAACATTAAATCTGCCTACCATAAGACAAACCAAATCAACTTACAACTTTACACAACTAATTTAGAAATAATGAAAACTTCTGATAATCTCACACCCATTATACACGAAAAAATACAACATATCATAATAAAACACAAAATAAACACTCAAAAAACACACAAAGTTAACAATCCCATAAGACCCCTAATAAATTTCAAAAAAGCACCTGCCTATAAAATATCACAATCGCCAATAATCTAAAACACGAACTTAAACTTGAAAATAAATACACCATAAAAAACTCAATTAAATTAACTGAAATACTAAAAACAATAAACATAACCAAAAACACCAAATTTATATAATTTGATATCACAAACATATACTCTAATATACCAATAAACGAAACCATCCAAATAATAAAAAACAAATTAACTGACCTTAAAACCAACCCCAAATACACAAACCAAATTACAAAATGCCTAAAGACCATACTAAACCAAAACTATTTCATATTTAATAATAAGATATATAAAAAAATAGATGGCCTAACAATGGAATCACCCCTCTCAAGTATATATCAGAAATTTACCTCCAAAACCTTGACGAATTAATCACACAAACCATAAAAACACACGACCCCAATGGAGATTGGATACGATATGTTGACGATGGATCATACATCTCACAAAATAAAGCAATAAATGATAATATCATACTAAATGAAATCAACAACTTACACCCTAACATAAAATTCACCATGGAGGAAGAAATAAACAATAAAATAAACAATCTAGATCTAACAATCACCAGAAGTACAAGTAACATTGAATACTGAATTCATAGGAAACCCACACAAACCATTAATACAATACCAAACTACTCTAACCATCCCCCACAACATAAAATGGCTGCTTACAACTCACTCTTACACAGAATGCTAAAACTGCCTTTAAAAAACGAAGAAAACCGAAAAAACCAATAATGTATCAAATTGCAACAAAAAAAAAATGAATACAAAATAAAAATTATAGATAAATTAGAATTTAAAATATTAAATAAATTAAAACAAGCTAAAATCGAACTACAAACAACAACAAAATGGGCCACATTCACATACACAGGGTACAACATGAAAGGAATAACTAAAACACTAAAAAAATAATAATATTAACATAGCTTACAAAAACACAGGAAACATAATCAATAAAATAAACCAACCGGAAACAATATGTCCAACACTTAATAACGGAATATACAAAATCGAATACCCAGACTGTAACAAAATATACATAGGCCAAACAAAAAATGATATTAAAAGACAAATATAAAGAACCCCTCAATGCATACATCAAACCTCAAACTTACAACTCAAACTTAGCTACACACCCCATCAAAAACAAACACACAAATAAAATTAAAAAATGATAAATTATTTAACTTAATAGACAAAATTAACCCCAAGACAAGCTGAAAAGACTCCCACAGTGCAGTAAATCCGAAAATAGAACAATAATGATACACCACACCTTGTGACAATGGAATTTCCACACAAATTGCAGTCTACCCACATTACAAGTTAACCCGCACAAATACCAAGTAAGATCCTTGTTTAAGTACATTAGTGAAAGTGATATATATATACACATACAATTGACCGTTGAAACAAAAACAAATAGAACAATCAGCTATCTCGACATCACTTTAAATATAAATGATAGTAAAATAGAAACCACAGTATACAGGAAACCTACTTCCAACAACACCACAATACACTACAAATCTAACCACCCCTGGACACACAAAATTAACACTTACAGTAACATGATAAATAAAGCAATAAAATACATACAGGATAACAAACAAAAATTAAATGAAGAATTAGATAACATTACAAAAATAGCAATAGAAAATGGATACAACAAACACCTTATAAAAATATATATACAGTAAATTCACAAAAAAACCTAACCTCAACACAACACTACAACCGGAACACAAAACTAATAAAAATAAAAAAAATCTACCTAAAATATAAATACACCAATAACAAAATAGAAAAAAATAACAAATATATACAACAAAGAATACTACACTCCAACATACAAACCAAACAACAAAATAATAAAATATCTTAATAAAACAAACCACAAAACAAATTCAGAAAAACATAACCTATCAGGAATTTACAAAATTACATGTAACAACTGTAACACATTTTACATAGGGAAAACAACCAGATCATTTAAAATAAGATTTGAAGAACATTATAGAGCATTCAAAAACAAAAATTCGATATATTTGGTATTTTCTATTATTACTGGAATATATCGATTCAATGACTAACTACATAAAAGAAAATAAATACGAACAAATCCCAGACCCAACTAACAAATACCTTATTACAATAAAAAACTTAATTGTCACTCACCGTAACACCCTAAACTATAACAATAAATTAAAATACCACACAAGATTATACCCATTCAAACCATGCGCACCAGTATTATCAGGAATACCTAAAATCCACAAACCCAACACACCATTTAGACCACTAATAAATTTCACAACAGCACCATCTTACATAATCGCAAAAATTCTAGACAAAATCCTAAGATCTAAAATACATATCAACAACACATACAATATAAAAAATGGATACGAATTAATTAATAAAATAAAAACGATAAAAACAAACAGCAACACAAAAATAATAAGTTATGACATAACTAACATGTACCCTAGTATCCCAATAGAAGAAACCATAGAAATAATAAAAAACAAACTGATACACAATAACGAAAAAAGAAACATAATAGATAGTATCATTACGCTAACCAAACACATATGTAACCAAAATTACTTTCAATTTAACAATAAATATTGTAAACAAACAACAGGACTCCCCATGGGTTCACCCATATCATCTGTCATGTCAGAAATATATTTACAACACTTTGAACAAATAATAATTAAACCTATAATAAACACACACAATATCTCACTATGGACAAGATATGTAGACGATATACTTGTAATATACCAACCTACCATACACAACGAACACGTCATAATATTAAACAAACTAAATACATACAACGAAAACATACAATTCACCGTTGAAACAGAAACAAATAGAACAATCAACTTCCTCGACATTACTTTAAATATAAATGATAATAAAATAGAAACTACAGTATACAGGAAACCTACTTCCAACAACACCACAATACACTACAAATCTAACCACCCCTGGACACACAAAATTAACACTTATAGTAACATGATAAATAAAGCAATAAAATACACACAGGATAACAAACAAAAATTAAATGAAGAATTAGATAACATTACAAAAATAGCAATAGAAAATGGATACAACAAACACATTATAAAAAATATATACAATAAATTCACAAAAAAACCTAACCTCAACACAACACTACAACCGGAACACGAAAATAATAAAAATAAAAAAATCTACCTAAAATATAAATACACCAATAACAAAATAGAAAAAATAACAAATATATACAACAAAGAATACTACACTCCAACTTACAAACCAAACAACAAAATAATAAAATATCTTAATAACACAAACCACATAACAAATTCAGAAAAACATAACCTATCAGGAATTTACAAAATCACATGCAACAACTGTAACGCTTTTTACATAGGAAAAACAACCAGAACATTTAAAATAAGATTTGAAGAACATTATAGAGCATTCAAAAACAAAAATTCTAAAGTATCAAATGTTGCAGCACACCTAATATCCCATAAACACGAAATAACAAATTACGAAAATAACCTAACCATACTGGAAATAAATAACAACCCAATAGAACTAAACTCACTAGAAAAATACCACATTTATAAAAACATACACAACAACTTAATGAATCTACAAACAACATATACAGAAGACATACTATATAGAAATATCATACACACAGATCAAGAAAAAGTGCGCGTAACGTCAACAAACACCGGCTTCACGGACCGAGCATCCACAGCAGAGAAACATCAGTGATTCGACAATGGTCAACGACCGAAAGGTGCCTCATCACTCAAGGTAAAATTATTGCACTTAATGGTGGATAAAATTACTTACATAGTAATATATTAACTTCATAAAGTCAGTGCAACGGAAAAACAATGGATAATGTTAATATATATATATATATATATATATATATATATATATATATATATATATCACTTACACTTTTTAAAAAATCTTTTAACTTGCCTATAGTAGCACTTACTTTGCTTGTTGAGGACGGCCGTTTCGGGAGATGTGTCCCTTTGTCAACTCAGACCGTAACTCGGCCGTCCTCAACAAGCAAAGTAAGTGATTACTAGTAGCTCACGCGAAGATGGAATCGACAAATGTTATATATATATATATATATATATATATATGAAGTTAATATATTACTATTGTAAGTAATTTTATCCACCATTAGGTGCAATGATTTTACCTTGTGTGATGAGGCACCTTTCGGCCACTTGACCATTGTCGAATCACTGAAATAATGTTCTCTATTTTTCTGGTGTGGATGTTCGGTCTGTGATGTTGGTATTTGTTGACGTCATATCTATTTCTTCTTGAACTGTGTGTATAATGTTTTTGAATAGTAGGCTATTCTAAGATGACAAGATTCAAGGACATGGATGACTAAAGATGGGTATTAAAAATGGAGGGGTTGGGGTTGTATATATAGTATTTATTTTGGTATTTTTTAAAAACTATTATAAATACTGTGTTAGAACTATTTAGATATGAATTACTTATTGACATTGTGTGTAAAGTTATTTTTATTGCTGAAAAATATTGCAAGTAATCAATAATATTTTTTCAGCAATTTTGATGAGGAACTAAAACATTGCGGCAACTCAACGTGTTGAATATATATTTAAAAGTTAATGTTTTAAACTCTTATTAAAATAAATTTATACATTGATTTATTATAGTATATACATTTATTTATGTCTGTATGTATGAGGGGCGTGTGTGTATAGATATTTATTTCTGTGTTATATTTATTGTTAAATACTTTTTTGTTAATAATTTATTGTCATTTATTACTTGTTGAGACACCTATTGTTATAGATTTAATATTGTTCATTTATTGTTCTATATTACAAATTTTAAAAAATAATAAATTATAATAATATTTATTGGTGATTATGTTTTTTATAGTCTTATTTCTTTTATGTTTTTGTTTTTTTAGTTATATATTGTTGTTGGTTTTAATATATTTCTCTATTATTACATTTTATTCTTGAGTTAACTTAAATCTTATTTTCTAAGCAGTTATTTTGTTTGGGGATAGTGACCAACATTAGTATCTTTTTTTTAATTAATGAATTATTTGTCAAAAGTAGTAATAAATAATAATAAGGTTATGGATATTGAGTAGTAAGATATTTAAAATCAAATAGACTATTTCTCAATTTTCAGATATCGTGTACTCTGAAGCTTATGCCAACAGTAACCTAAAATGAGCAACACGGAGAACTGAAAAAGAATATATCCAGGTTCTGATAAACAAATAATGCATTGCAACCCTTGTAAGCAAAATAAACAAACAATTTGCAACTACACATCATCAGTAATGTCTGCATTCTGGGTGACTATCAAAAAAGACACAAACAAGATATTAAAATGTCAACAATGTCTTTATGTAGGGGCAAAGATATATCAGCTAATAATCCACTTAAAAACACACATTCATAAAAGATCCTATAAAAATATACAACAGGATTTTTCAGCAGCACCCAAAACTACTTTTAAAAAATACTTTAAACCCTGTTCTAGGGCAAGATATAGATATCTTGAAAGAAAAATGCTTACTCATTCTGGTGAAAAACCTTACAAATGTACACATTGTAGTTATTCAGCTACAAGTTCTGGACTTCTTAAATCACATATGCTTACCCATTCTGGTGAAAAACCTTACAAATGTTCACAGTGTAGCTATTCAGCTGCACAATTAGGAAATCTTAAAGCACATATGCTTACCCATTCTGGTGAAAAACCTTACAAATGTACACAGTGTAGCTATTCTGCTACAAGTTCTAGACTTATTAAATCACATATGATTACCCATTCTGGTGAAAAACCTTACAATTGTTTACAGTGTAGTTATTCAGCTGCACGATTAGGAGATCTTAAAGCACATATGCTTACCCATTCTGGTGAAAAACCTTACAAATGTACACATTGTAGTTATTCAGCTACAAGTTCTAGACTTATTAAATCACATATGATTACCCATTCTGGTGAAAAACCTTACAATTGTTTACAGTGTATTTATTCAGCTGCACGATTAGGAGAACTTAAAGCACATATGCTTACCCATTCTGGTGAAAAACCTTACAAATGTACACATTGTAGTTATTCAGCTACAAGTTCTGGACTTCTTAAATCACATATGCTTACCCATTCTGGTGAAAAACCTTACAAATGTTGTCAGTGCAGTTATTCAGCGATAAATTCAGGAAACCTTAAAATACATATGCACACCCATTCTGGTGAAAAGCCTTACAAATGTTCACAGTGTAGTTATTCAACTGCACGATTAGGAGGTCTTAAAGCACATATGCTTACCCATTCTGTTGAAAAACCTTACAAATGTTCACAGTGTAGCTATTCAGCTGCACAATTAGGACATCTTAAAGCACATATGCTTACCCATTCTGGTGAAAAACCTTACAAATGTACACATTGTAGTTATTCAGCTACAAGTTCTGGACTTCTTAAATCACATATGCTTACCCATTCTGGTGAAAAACCTTACAATTGTTCACAGTGTAGCTATTCAGCTGCACGATTAGGACATCTTAAAGCACATATGCTTACCCATTCTGGTGAAAAACCTTACAAATGTACACATTGTAGTTATTCAGCTACAAGTTCTGGACTTCTTAAATCACATATGCTTACCCATTCTGGTGAAAAACCTTACAAATGTTTACAGTGTAGTTATTCAGCTGCACGATTAGGAGGTCTTAAAGCACATATGCTTACCCATTCTGGTGAAAAACCTTACAAATGTACACATTGTAGTTATTCAGCTACAAGTTCTGGACATCTTAAAGCACATATACTTACCCATTCTGGTGAAAAACCTTACAAATGTTCACAGTGCAGCTATTCAGCTACAAGTTCTAGACTTCTTAAATCACATATGCTTACCCATTCTGGCGTAAAACCTTACAAATGTTTACAGTGTAGTTATTCAGTTGCACGATTAGGAGATCTTAAAGAACATATGCACACCCATTCTGGTGAAAAACCTTACAAATGTTCACAGTGTAGTTATTCAGCTGCACGATTAAGAAGTCTTAAGCTACACATGCTTACTCATTCTGGTGAAAAACATTACAAATGTAGTCAGTGCAGTTATTCAGCCACAAGATTAGGAAAGCTTAAAATACATATGGGTACCCACTCTGGTGAATAATCTTACAAATGTTCACAGTGTAGCTATTCAGCTACAAGATCTGGACTTCTTTAATCACATATGCTAACCCATTCTGGTGAAAAACCTTTAAAATGTTTACAGTGTAGTTATTCAGCTGCACGTTTAGGATATCTTAAATCACACATGCTTACCCATTCTGGTGAAGAACCTTACAAATATTCCCAGTCTCATTATGAATCTTCACTAAAAAAAATTTTTAAAAGGCACATGCTTACCCATTCTGGAGGAAAAACTTTAAAAGTGTTTATAATGAAGTTTACAGTTACAAAATTGAGAAATCTTAGAAGACATATGTTTACCTATGCTGTAGAAAACCCTTACAAATTTTCATAGATTAGATATTGATCTACACATTCAGGAAGGCTTAAGGTACATGTGCATACCTGTATAAGGATATAATCAAACTTGGTGGGCTTATAAAGCTATAATAAACATTAAGATTTGTATTAATATATTTTTAAATTTTATAAAAGAAGATGCCACGATTGACTGATTGATTGATGCATAGGTCTAATCAACACACAGCCTAAACTATGTTTGGTAGAAATTTAACACTTTGTGGGAATCTTCTGTCGGTAATGTAGTTAAAAAGTGATTTTTCAAATTCAGTTTTCAATGTTATTTTAACATTTTCTCACTTATAATAATTGTTAGATTTTATTTAAACTGAATGTTGCGTTAGAAACGTAGTATCACTTCTATATAAATTCAATATTCAGTTTAATTGAATTTGTTATTCAAACTAACCCAAACGGAGAGTAATAATTATTGTATGAAACGATGTTTTAAATTATATAAAGTATATACTATTGTATGTCATAGAGTGATTACTGCCATCTAATGATTAATAAATTAAAATAATCATTGATTGTGATGAAAATTGTTAGTCAATGTAAGTGAATGAAAGCTTGGTTAGAAAAGTAAGAGCACTTTGTAAATAAATTTAGTCAATTTAATTGACTCTTTAAATACATGAACTGTCATAGAGTAGATATTTTTCTGTTTTTTTCTGTATATGTATAGATAGATACCTTAATGGGAATGTCCTCTGCAACTACCCAATACATGTTTCATTTCAATCGGTTAAATGGTTTGAAATGCTTAAAAATGCTTAAAAGACATGCAAACATATATATATATATATATATATATATATATATATATATATATATATATATATATATATATATAATGTTGTCCATTTTTTTCCCGTTGCATTGACTTTATGAAGTTATTATTATTACTTGTAAATAATGGTGGAAAGTGGGGGGAAAAATTATTTACAAGTAATAATAATATCTTTATATACTGTATATATATATATATATATTCTTGATATTTAACGTTATCCATTGTTTTTCCGTTGCACTGACTTTATGAAGTTAATATATTACTATGTAGTAATTTTATCCACCATTAAGTGCAATAATTTTACCTTGAGAGATCACTGTGAGTGATTTGACAATGGTCAATTGACCGAAAGGTGCCTCATCTCTCAAGGTAAAATTATTGCACTTAATGGTGGATAAAATTACTACATAGTAATATATTAACTTCATATATATATATATATATATATATATATATATATATATATATATATATATATATATATATAATGCACAGCCCTGGACCAGGCTGACAACAAACGGCAAATCAAACAACTACACAATTACATTAATACCATACACCAAAACCTCACATTTACCCTCGAAATAGAAGAAAACAATAAAATAAACTTTCTAGACCTTACCATCACCAACACAACACCAAACATAATTTCAAAATATACAGAAAACCAACAACTACCTAAATTGTCATACATAATACATCTAATCACCCCACACAACACAAACACGCTGCATTTAATCATATGTTACACTGCCTAATCAACATACCAATGCTACAGAAAGACTACGACGAAGAACTTAATACCATAAAATACATAGCTCAACAAAACTACTACCAACACACACTCATAGACAACATACTCAGGAAAATTAAACATAAACATCATCACATGGACACGCAGACAAACCACACAAAAATCAACAAATGCATATCCCTCACCTACCACAACAAAAACAAACACAAAATAGCCTCCACATTCAAAAAACTCCATTACCAAATATCCTAAAAAACAACAAACACTTTAAGACAGCACATACAACCTTTTCAAAAAGAAACTGACAAATACAAACTCTCAGGTATTTACAAATTAACTTGTAACGATTGTCCCAACTATTACATCGTCCAAACCGGCAGGCCATTCTAGACACGCTTCAAAGAACACATTACCCAAAATAAACAAACGAACCCTAAATCCAGCTACGCAAAACATCTAGAAAGCTCTCAACACACACACACACACCGACATACACACTACTTTAAATGTTCTACACACATTAAAACAAAGTAATAAACTAACAACCTAAGAAAAATATGAAATCTACAAACACTACACAACAGATAAAGAAAACGTTTTAAATGATCATTTACATTTTGAAGCAACTAGCCTTTTCTATTATATGACACACTACTCAAACAACCACCTCATTCCACAGTCATAAATCTATTTCCGTTAGAGCCTTTACAACTAACCGATGCCGTCCAGTAGAGGGTTAGCTTCGTAAAAGGAACGAATGTTTTGAAATGCGTCGTCAAGTAAGCAATTACGTATTCACTTAGTTAAGTATTTTTAAAATTAGTAACTTATTGTTTGTTGAGCTCCTGGAATCTTGACCGTTGATAGCTGCTTCGCTACACTTTTTAATAGAAGTAACTTTCTTTCCTAATTCTTTACTAAATCATTTTCGTTGCACTTTTAAATTTTACACATAAAAAAACTTACAATTCCCTTAATTCTATTAAACAATTTTACCCCTTTTCATTGCTTACACTTGGTACCCCCCCCCCCCAATTACCTCTGCCCTCTTGTGAAGTTCCTCCTTCATAGCATCTTCTACATTTATTCATCTGGCATCCAATTTTTACAAACTATACCAAATTACATTAATATGATGTAGTGACAAAGATTGATTGCTTAACTAATACTACAATTACTAAACAGATGGACTCTTGTGGCTTTAGGTTTTTAATACAATAAAGTTTAATACTACAATTAAAAATTACTTAACTAAGTGAATACTTATAGCTTACTTGCTGTCGCGTTTCGAAACGATAGTTCTTTTTCGAAGCAAAGCCTCTACTGTCAGCTTATGCGTTATGTTTAAAGGATATCAGGGCGGATTTATGACTATAGAAGGGGTGGGTTATTTTTGTTGTGCGCTATGTAATGGAAAAGGAGTTGGCATCAAAATATGTGTGATCGTTTAATATGTTTTCTTTATCTGTTGTGTAGTGTATGTATATCTCGTATTTTCCTAAAGTTGTTAGTCTTTTACTTTGTTTTAATGTGTGAAGTTTGTTTAAATTAGTATGTATGTCCGTGTGTATGTTGCGTGTTTTATAGGTGTAATGCGTAGCTGATTTTGGGATTGTTTTATATCTTTGTGCAATGTGTTCTTCGAAGCGTGTATAAAATGACCAATCTCTTTGGCCAATATAATAGCTGGGACAATTAGTACATGTTAATTTGTAAATATCGGATAGTTTGTACTTGTCTGTTTGTTTTTGAAAAGGTTGTATTTGCTGTCTTATCATATGACCCACCCAGCTATTGTTGGACCATGGACGATTGTTTTATTATGTTGCACACTGTGTCTGGATTATTTTTAATATTTAGTTCCTGGTGCATCAAAGAAAAAAAAAAAGAATCCATCTTATTCTGCCAAATTTGCGAGCATAATACTGTCCAAAATGGTTCATTGTTCCTCAGTCATTAGTGGGACATTGCAAGTATCACTGCCATTTCTACATTATTGTACTGCAGTTCATGATTCATTTCTGTGTTTATTAAATCAGATGCACTTCGATTTGGCAAATGTATACTGAAAAGACTTAGTGGTAAATTGCCAATGACAATGCAAAGATCCTCGATAGCAATCAATGGTTCATTGTACGTTGTTATTGTTAGATAATCTTTGCACCATGTACGATGTCGATGAATTATATCATCAGTTATTGAATCTTTGTGACTATCCCACAACATTTGCTTGGGCTGAGAACAGTAGTCAACACTATAACAAATAGTAGAGGAATTTGTATTGCTGTACAGTTCAGTGCTGCTCCAGTAACCATACAGTCCCACTGGTTGTCGTCTTCTTGCAAGGCATGTATCTTTATACGTTCGATACTATTGTCCTTTCACTTAATGTGTATCTTGAAATGACAATTGGCCAGTGACATTAACCAACGACAGTCGCAAATTAAAACAGTCACTCTCCCTTGGATTTACTGTAAATACCCGAAAACGGTTTATTATTTATTAAAACTGTTTACGCCGGGTGAGAATAACTGATTGAGTGGTAACTGATCAATTATCGACAGTAGAAAATTACTAAAGTACTAATATTAAAAAATAGGGGTTGGTGGTAGAAGGGTGAAAATTTGGGGCTATATACGTTTATTATGCCAAATCAAAAAAAAAAATTGAAATGAAAATTTTTCATGGGCTACCCTTAACACTTGGGGCATGAAAAATAGTTTATGTCCTATTCTCAGCCTACTGAATAAACACAAAAATTTCATAAGAATTAGTCAAGCCGTTTTCGAAGAGTGTTGTTACAAACGCTGTGACACGAGAATTATATATATATAAGATTGTAATTGTCTTGAAGGAAAAAAATTATATCACAAAGTTAATAAAACTGGTTGGTTTTGAGATGTCTCTATTACCAGTAAACTCCGTTTAAAGGTTACATTTGTTAACTTGGTCCCATTTTCCTACAGCTGCCTTTATGTTTTAATTATCATGACTTTTTATCAAATGTTCATAGTACAGTGTAAATATTATATTTTGATGTTATATATTATATACAGGGTGCGGCAGCATAACTTCCTATTTTTGTATTACAAACCAATACAAAAAAGGAAGTTATGCTGCCGCACCCTGTATAATAAAAACCATTTTACAATTATTAAATTTACCATTACATTTATTAGCCTAACTTGAACTAAAATATTCAAATTTGCTCTTCAAACTCAAGCGTCCTTCATCAGTTGGACTAATCTAAAATACTATTATAATTTTAAAAATTCATTTAAATCAACACATTTATTAAATTAGAGGTTCATGTAAAAGAATACAATAACCAGAATATGTTATATTCGTATCTTGTAGTTTACATTTGTATAATTTTGGTAGCAAAACTAAAGAAAGAAAATTATGTGAAATATTAGAAATCAATCGGAAAGTTCAAATCATATGAGGTTGCACTAGAAAGTCCAGAAGACCACCCACGCTTTGTTGGAGCAGTATGGGGTCTGCTTTATTAATAAAAAACAACACTGAATTTAAGTGAAACACTAAACGTTAATTAAATGAGATAGTTCAATTTTAGGACTGAAGATAAGTCTACGCCACTTACCATTCCAAGCTATACAGGGTAGGCGAAGCGGTGATGCTGCGGTTGTCCCAGGCCTGGGTTAAGTCCAGAAGTGATGAAACGTAGCTTGCGAAGAAGAATTGAAAGTTAAAAGCACTTCAATAGTCACAATAGCAAATCTTTAATTAACATTGGATATTTCACACGCGAGGTTAAAGAGTTAATTGTCTGCGATGTAATGAAATACCACGCGGTTAACCTAACATAATGGCAATCAAACTTAGAATGCGGTTAAAATGACTTATTAAAGTTTGGCGGCAGTAATTTATAATTAGAACGCATCTAAGACATTAACTGAACATAATCAGTAAGCGGTGTAATATTCTAACGCGGTTTAAACCCGATGTAATCAGCTAAAGCACTTGAATAGAAACAGGAGAGCCGCACTAGTAACAGGCCATATTGCAAGAGAGTGTGTAACTGAGAAAGAACGGAAATGCTAGCAAAAGCAACTAGATCAAAACCTACGTGGACCTAGTCTTAAAACATAGATGAATAGTCTCAATGCGTCTGGTAACTGGATCGTAAAACTACTTCTTTGCAGTAAAAGAAGCCTAGATTCTGGCCGGCAACGAAAGTCTAGTAGGCGGTGGAAATTGAACTGTGGTAAAACACCAGCTGATTTCTAGGTTATACGAAAATAATGACAGAGGTAAATAAACGTGGTTTAGGAAAAGTGAGGTTAGCAATCCTGTACTTAACAACATTATTAGTGCTGGTCAAATACAATTACATCTAATACAACTGTTGTGATAGTTAATAGCCTATAGTTTGTAAAATGTGTATCAATGATTGTCAATTAATTTTAAATTACTTTTATGAAGCCATATTTGAATTTTATATTTATTTTAAACCTTTACCTTTTAATACTAGGCATAGAACTGTTGTGTAGAAGGTTATGTTTAAAAATAATTTATTATTAAGAATTTGTAAATTTTCTATTGAATTTAGAATGTCACGAAATAAAGCCATATTATAAAAGAATGAAGTATTTATAAAAAAATCTCAACCAAATATGCTATGGTATCTCGTTTTCCTGGTCAGGTTTCTCCATCTTTCCAATCAGCAATGGTTTTGCACTAACTTCAGCTAAATTGTAGTTCCTATACTTGTTTCTTCTCTAGATGGCTTTGGTATCTACAGATATCATTTAACTTTGAACTGTTTAAAATTGAAATGATTGAATGAATGTCGTTATAACTTAGTTTGTATATCTCGGATTCGTATATTTGAAATTTTCTTAGTTATATTTTATCTTCATGTTAATTCACATTGGTTACTTGACCATTTCTACACCGCTGACACTATGTGTTGCACAACTATTCTGATTTTTAATCCATTTCGATGGTTTTCACCACACTCAATTTAAATACGTTCTTTTACCACAACAGCTTCTCTCAGAGTTCTTTAAATGAAGCTAACTTTTCTTGGTATCCTCTTTGTAACACCCAATTCTTCCTCACTCTGTTGATTTATCCAAAGAAATTAATGTTGTCATAGTGATGAGTTTGTTGATTTTAATATCTCTCTATTTGACAGTGATTTTTTATTTAATTTTGGCCTTTAAACTTCATACATCTGATCTTTATCCACTTTTAACTTTTATATTAGTCCCTATGTATTTATTTTAATTTCCATGGATCTGTAGCTGAGTACATATAGCGCTCTAACCATACTTTAAAAGCAACACCGTGTATGAACACAATTTTCGATATGATTTCATCCAAGGATGCTAGAACTATTCTAGTAATCGTGGTTTCATCCAGCCTGCTTTGAGGCTATGTACGTATTATGTAACAGTTATACCTGCATTGAACTAATTGAAAAACAAAATAACATAGACAATAATACAACAATCCATCAATTCCACCCCAGTTTTATAACCCTTACAAAAACAAGTTTCATCAAAGGAGAAGTAAAGATACTCGAAAATAGCACAACAACCAACATCAAACCAAAATTACAAAGTACAGTAGAAAACCTCATAGTAGAAAAAGAGTGGCAATAAACCTTATAAATTTCGAAAATCAAGATAACATGAGAAACACAGCATCACACGAAATCAACAAAATCATCAAAAAAGGAAATCACATCAAAAATAAAATACAAATAAACAAATTGAAACAAAAACTATTCAAAAATGAAATAATTGGAACAAAAGCAAGTAAAAGTAACGCTACAGTAATTATATCAAAAACACAATATAACAAAAAAACAGAAGAATTCATAAAATCCAACAATTACATAGAATCAAACAAAGACCTCACTAAAAAGTACCAAAACGAAATTATACAATTAGCAAAAATCAATGACAATTTATATAGCCAAAAAAACCCCTTACCAAAACACAATAGACAATCCAAAGCCTCCAAAAATGATCGCCCTTATCACAATACATAAAGTAAAAAATCCCATAAGACCCCTAATAAATTTCAAAAAAGCACCTGCCTATAAAATATCACAATCGCCAATAACCTAAAACACGAACTTAAACTTGAAAATAAATACACCATAAAAAACTCAATTAAATTAACTGATATACTAAAAACAATAAACATAACCAAAAACACCAAATTTATATAATTTGATATCACAAACATGTACTCTAATATACCAATAAACGAAACCATCCAAATAAAAAAAAAACAAATTAACTGATTTTAAAACCAACCCCAAATACACAAACCAAATCACAAAATGCCTAAAGACCATACTAAACCAAAACTATTTCATGTTCAATAATAAGATATATAAAAAAATTTTTTAACAATGGGATCACCCCTTTCAAGTACAATATCAGAAATTTACCTCCAAAACCTTGACGAATTAATCACACAAACCATAAAAACACACGACCCCAATGGAGATTGGATACGATATGTTGACGATGGATCATATATCTCACAAAATAAAGCAATAAATGATAATATCATACTAAATAAAATCAACAACTTACACCCTAACATAAAATTCACCATGGAGGAAGAAATAAACAATCTAGATCTAACAATAACCAGAGAAGTACAAGTAACATTGAATACTCAATTTATAGGAAACCCACACAAACCATTAATACAATACCAAACTACTCTAACCATCCCCCACAACATAAAATGGCTCCTTACAACTCACTCTTATACAGAATGCAGAAAGCCAAAGAAAACCAATAATGTATCAAATAGCCCAAAAAAATGAATACAATTAAAAACCTATAGATAAATTAGAATTTAAAATATTAAATAAATTAATAAAACAAGCTAAAATCAAACTACAAACAACAACAAAATGTGCCACATTCACATACACAGGGTACAACATGAAAGGAATAACTAAAACACTAAAAAAATAATAATATTAACATAGCTTACAAAAACACAGGAAACATAATCAATAAAATAAACCAACCGGAAACAATATGTCTCACACTTAATAATGGAATATACAAAATTGAATGCCCAGACTGTTACAAAATATACATAGGCCAAACAAAAAATGATATTAAAAGACAGATATCAAGAACAACTCAATGCATACATCAAACCTCAAACTTAGCTACACACCCCATCAAAAACAAACACACATTCCCCACATTAGAAAACGTACACCTAATAAAAAAATTTTAAAAGGCCTAAAAAAAGCAATCTAGGAACAACAACTACAAATTTATAAACATAAAAATAATATCATAAATGAACAAATACAAATAAAATCAAAAAATAATAAATTATTTAACCTAATAGACAAAATTAACCCCAAGACAAGCTGAAAAGACTCCCACAGTGCAGTAAATCCGAAAAAAGAACAATAATGGTACACCACACCTTGTGACAATGGAATGTCCACACAAATCGCAATCTACTACAAACCCCGGTCAATGATACTCGGTAATGGAGATACTATCAATCTTTAAAAGTTAAAACGCATACATACCAAGTAAGATTCTTGTTTAAGTACATATAGTAAAAGTGATATATATATATATATTTAAAATTATCCATTGTTTTTCCGTTGCACTGACTTTATGAAGCTAATAAATCACTGAATTTGAGTAATTTTATCCACCATTAAGTGCAATAATTTTACCTTAAGTGATGAGGTACCTTTCGGTCTTTGACCATTGTCGAATCACCTGATTCGACAATGGTCAAAGACCGAAAGGTACCTCATCACTTAAGGTAAAATTATTGCACTTAATGGTGGATAAAATTACTCAAATTCAGTGATTTATTAGCTTCATATATATATATATAGGAATTTTTGGACTTGATAGGAGACTGACAGACTTACCTAAAGGCAATAGTCCAAAACTGCAATCTCTTTGTTTTGTTTTTCTCTTTCTTGACTGAAGAAGATCATGTTGATCGAAATATTTCAATAATAATAGTGTATTAAGTGTTTTATATGTGCTTATCTCCAAGAGATTGCAGTTTTGGACTATTGCCTTTAGGTAAGTCTGTCAGTCTCCTATCAAGTCCAAAAATTCCTAAATAAGCTTTAAGCTCTACTAGAACTAACCAAAAAAAAAAAAAAAAAAAAAAAAAAAAAAATATATATATATATATATATATATATATATGTATATATATATATATATATATATATATATATATATATATATATATATATGAAGTTAATATATTGCTATTGTAAGTAATTTTATCCACCATTAGGTGCAATGATTTTACCTTGTGTGATGAGGCATCTTTCGGTCACTTGACCATTGTCGAATCACTGAAATAATGTTCTCTATTTTTCTGGTGTGGATGTTCGGTCTGTGATGTTGGTATTTGTTGACGTCATATCTATTTCTTCTTGAACTGTGTGTATAATGTTTTTGAATAGTAGGCTATTCTAAGATGACAAGATTCAAGGACATGGATGACTAAAGATGAGTATTAAAAATGGAGGGGTTGGGGTTGTATATATAGTATTTATTTTGGTATTTTTTAAAAACTATTATAAACACTGTGTTAAAACTATTTAGATATGAATTACTTATTGACATTGTGTGTAAACTTATTTTTATTGCTGAAAAATATTGCAAGTAATCAATAATATTTTTTCAGCAATTTTGATGAGGAACTAAAACATTGCGGCAACTCAACGTGTTGAATATATATTTAAAAGTTAATGTTTTAAACTCTTATTAAAATAAATGTATACATTGATTTATTATAGTATATACATTTATTTATGTCTGTATGTATGAGGGGCGTGTGTGTATAGATATTTATTTCTGTGTTATATTTATTGTTAAATACTTTTTTGTTAATAATTTATTGTCATTTATTACTTGTTGAGACACCTATTGTTATAGATTTAATATTGTTCATTTATTGTTCTATATTACAAATTTTAAAAAATAATAAATTATAATAATATTTATTGGTAGATTATGTTTTTTATAGTCTTATTTCTTTTCTGTTTTTGTTTTTTTAGTTATATATTGTTGTTGGTTTTAATATATTTCTCTATTATTACGTTTTATTCTTGAGTTAACTTAAATCTTATTTTCTAAGCAGTTATTTTGTTTGGGGATAGTGACCAACATTAGTATCTTTTTTTTAATTAATGAATTATTTGTCAAAAGTAGTAATAAATAATAATAAGGTTATGGATATTGCGTAGTAAGATATTTAAAATCAAATAGACTATTTCTCAATTTTCAGATATCGTGTACTCTGAAGCTTATGCCAACAGTAACCTAAAATGAGCAACACGGAGAACTGAAAAAGAATATATCCAGGTTCTGATAAACAAATAATGCATTGCAACCCTTGTAAGCAAAATAAACAAACAATTTGCAACTACACATCATCAGTAATGTCTGCATTCTGGGTGACTATCAAAAAAGACACAAACAAGATATTCAAATGTCAACAATGTCTTTATGTAGGGGCAAAGATATATCAGCTAATAATCCACTTAAAAACACACATTCATAAAAGATCCTATAAAAATATACAACAGGATTTTTCAGCAGCACCCAAAACTACTTTTAAAAAATACTTTAAACCCTGTTCTAGGGCAAGATATAGATATCTTGAAAGAAAAATGCTTACTCATTCTGGTGAAAAACCTTACAAATGTACACATTGTAGTTATTCAGCTACAAGTTCTGGACTTCTTAAATCACATATGCTTACCCATTCTGGTGAAAAACCTTACAAATGTTCACAGTGTAGCTATTCAGCTGCACGATTAGGACATCTTAAAGCACATATGCTTACCCATTCTGGTGAAAAACCTTACAAATGTACACATTGTAGTTATTCAGCTACAAGTTCTAGACTTATTAAATCACATATGATTACCCATTCTGGTGAAAAACCTTACAATTGTTTACAGTGTATTTATTCAGCTGCACGATTAGGAGAACTTAAAGCACATATGCTTACCCATTCTGGTGAAAAACCTTACAAATGTACACATTGTAGTTATTCAGCAACAAGATCTGGACTTCTTACATCACATATGCTTACCCATTCTGGTGAAAAAAATTACAAATGTTTACATTGTAGCTATTCAACTGCACGATTAGGAGATCTTAAAGAACATATGTACACCCATTCTGGTGAAAAACCTTACAAATGTTCACAGTGTAGCTATTCTGCTACAAGTTCTAGACTTATTAAATCACATATGATTACCCATTCTGGTGAAAAACCTTACAATTGTTTACAGTGTAGTTATTCAACTGCACGATTAGGAGATCTTAAAGCACATATCCACACCCATTCTAGTGAGAAACCTTACAAATGTTTACAGTGTAGTTATTCAGCTACACGATTAATAGATCTTAAATCACATATGCTTACCCATTCTGGTGAAAAACCTTACAAATGTTCACAGTGTAGCTATTCAGCTACAAGTTCTAGACATCTTAAATCACATATGCTTACCCATTCTGGTGAAAAACCTTACAATTGTTTACAGTGTAGTTATTCAGCTGCACAATCAGGAAATCTTAAATCACATATGCTTACCCATTCTGGTGAAAAACCTTACAATTGTTTACAGTGTAGCTATTCAGCTGCAAGATTAGGAAATCTTAAATCACATATGCTTACCCATTCTGGCGAAAAACCTTACAAATGTTTACAGTGTAGTTATTCAGCTGCACGATTAATAGATCTTAAAGCACATATGCTTACCCATTCTGGTGAAAAACCTTACAAATGTAAACATTGTAGTTATGCAGGAACAAGTTCTGGAGTTCTTAAATCACATATGCTTACCCATTCTGGTGAAAAACCTTACAAATGTTTACAGTGTAGTTATTCAGCTGCACGATTAAGAACTCTTAAACTACACATGCGTACGCATTCTGGTGAAAAACATTACAAATGTAGTCAGTGCAGTTATTCAGCCACAAGATCAGGAAAGCTTAAAATACATATGGGTACCCACTCTGGGGAATAATCTAACAAATGTTCACAGTGTAGCTATTCAGCTACAAGATCTGAACTTCTTTAATCACATTTGCTTACCCATTCTGGTGAAAACCCTTTAAAATGTTTACAGTGTAGTTATTCAACTGCACGATTAGGATATCTTAAATCACACATGCTTACCCATTCTGGTGAAAAACCTTACAAATATTCCCAGTGTCATTATGAATCTTCACTAAAAAAAATTTTTAAAAGGCACATGCTTACCCATTCTGGAGGAAAAACTTTAAAATAGTTTATAATGAAGTTATGCAGTTACAAAATTGAGAAATCTTAGAAGACATATGTTTACCTATGCTTGAGAAAACCTTTACAAATTTTCATAGATTAGATATTGATCTACACATTCAGGAAGGCTTAAGGTACATGTGCATACCTGTATAAGGATATAATCAAACTTGGTGGGCTTATAAAGCTATAATAAACATTAAGATTTCTATTAATATATTTTTAAATTTTATAAATTAAGGTGCCACGATTGACTGACTGATTGATGCATAGGTCTAATCAACAGACAGCCTAAACTATGTTTGGTAGAAACTTAACACTTTGAGGGAATCTTCTGTCGGTAATGTAGAAGTTAGAAAATGATTTTTCAAATTCAGATTTCAAAGTTATTTTAACATTTTCTCACTTATAATAATTGTTAGATTTTATTTAAACTGAATGTTATTTGACTGAATGTTGCGTTAGAAACGTAGTATCATTTCTATGTAAATTCAATATTCAATTTAATTGAATTTGTTATTCAAACTAACCCAAACGGAGAGTAATAATTATTGTATGAAACGATGTTTTAAATTATATAAAGTATATACTATTGTCATAGAGTGATTACTGCCATCTAATGATTAATAAATTAAAACAATCATTGATTGTGATGAAAATTGTTAGTCAATGTAAGTGAATGAAAGCTTGTTTAGAAAAATAGGAGCACTTTGTAAATAAATTTAGTCAATTTAATTGACTCTTTAAATACATGACCGTCAACTGTCATAGAGTAGATATTTTTCGGTTTTTTTTCTGTATATGTATAGATAGATACCTTAATAGGAATGTCCTCTGCAACTACCCAATAAATACATGTTTCATTTCAATCAGTTAAATGGTTTGAAATGCTTAAAAGACATGCAAACATCTATCTATCTATCTATCTCTCTCTATATATATATAGGAATTTTTTTTTGGACTTGATAGGAGACTGACAGACGTACCTAAAGGCAATAGTCCAAAACTGCAATCTCTTGGAAATAAGCACATATAAAACACTTAATACACTTTTATTTGAAATATTTCGATCAACATGATCTTCTTCAGTCAAGAAAGAGAAAAACAAAACCTCTTCTCAAGAAAGAGAAGGTTTTGTTTTTCTCTTTCTTGACTGAAGAAGATCATGTTGATCGAAATATTTCAAATAAAAGTGTATTAAGTGTTTTATATGTGCTTATTTCCAAGAGATTGCAGTTTTGGACTATTGCCTTTGGGTAAGTCTGTCAGTCTCCTATCAAGTCAAAAAAAAAAAATTCCTAAATAAGCTATAAGCTCTACTAGAACTAACCTAAAAATATATATATATATATATATATATATATATATATATATATATATATATATATATATATATATATATTCCCATTCCACTGACTGTATGAAGTTATTATTATTACGTGTAAATAATGGTGGGAAGTGAGGGAAAAAATTATTTACAAGTAATAATAATATCTTTATATATATATATATAATGCACAACCCTGGACCAGGCTGTCAACAAACGGCAAATCAAACAACTACACAATTACATTAATACCATACACCAAAACCTCACATTTCCCCTTGAATTAGAAGACAACAATAAAATAAACTTTCTAGACCATCACCAAAACAGCACCAAACATAATTTCAAAATATACAGAAAACCCAACAACTACCGATATTGTCATACATAATACAGTAAACTTCCAATTATCCGTGGGAGGATTAACCGGTTTGTGGATTATCCGGGGTCTGCAGTTGTTTTACAAATATCTAATTTTTATTCCAATCAGATTCATGTGTTTATATTTCCAAACGGTGAATTACGGCATAAATACTCGTATAAGGCTAAATAGAAGTTAAGATGAAGGGAATACATATGTAAATATGTACGTACAAATTTTTACATTGAAAGGGAAGCATCCCGACATGGGCCAGCGAAATAAAAGGGGCGTGCAGACTACTGTATTTAAGAGACAATGACAAAATGCTTGGACGCCCGAATACCTAATGTGTATCATAAGATTGTAAACAAATGTCAGCTAATCTCGGCTATAAATAGTCTAGGACGTGACATATGCATTATCCATGTCTGTCATATACATTATCGATCTTTATGGCTTTGTGACACAAGTAGACACTGTGCGACAAAATGGTTCTCAAGGAACTTAGATCGCACATTAAAGCTAAATCAATGCTCACAAAAAAACAGACGAAAGTCGCAGATGTTTTTGTTAAAAAGTGAAAGTATTATGTGTAAAGGAAATTACATTTGTACATACATACTTACTTTTGACATATACTTATTTATGTATTGTAAATAGTTAGACATATAAATGTACATGTTATAATCTATCAAATACATCGACATTTTAAATTATTGTCTGTATTTATTTTATCCTCTGAAGATTATTTTTGAATTGCATTAACCGGGGTCATTATTTGTGTAATTTATGGTATAATAATCGATTATCGATTATCGATCGTTTTGCGTATTCTTTGTTCATAGCGGATTATCCGGGGAATTCGTTATCAGGCGTTGCTGGGCCACCCTATTCCACGGATAATCGGGAGTTTACTGTACATCTAATCACCCCACACAACACAAACACGCTGCATTTAATCATATGTTACACCGCCTAATCAAAATACCAATGCTACAGAAAGACTACGACGACGAACTTAATACCATAAAATAAATCGCTCAACAAAACAGCTACCAACACACACTCATAGACAACATACTCAGGAAAATTAAAGATAAACATTATCACATGGCCACACAGACAAACCACACAAAAATCAACAAATACATATCCCTCACCTACCACAACAAAACACACACAAAATAGCCTCCACATTCAAAAAACTCCATCACCAAATATCCTACAAAACAACAAACACTTTACGACAGCACATACAACCTTTTCAAAAAGAAACTGACAAATATATACTCTCAGGTATTTACAAATTAACTTGTAACGATTGTCCCAACTATTACATCGGCCAAACCGGCAGGTCATTCTATACACGCTTCAAAGAACACATTAACCAAAAAAAACAAACAAACCCTTAATCCAGCAACACAAAACATCTAAAAAGCTCCCAACACCTACACACCGACATACACACTACTTTAAATGTTCTACACACATTAAAACAAAGTAATAAACTTATGAAATCTACAAACACTACACAACAGATAAAGAAATTTTTTTAAATGATCACATACATTTTGAAGCAAACAGCCTTTCCTATTATATGACACACTACTCAAACAATCATCTCATTCCACAGTCATAAATCTATTCCCGTTAGAGCCTTTACAACTAACCGATGCCGTCCAGTAGAGGGTTAGCTTCGTAAAAGGAACGAATGTTTTGAAATGCGTTAGCAATTACGTATTCACTCAGTTAACTATTTTTAAAATTAATAACTTATTCTTTGTTGAGTTCCTGGAATCTTGACAGTTGATAGCTGCTTCGCTGCACTTTTTAATAGAAGTAACTTTCTTTCCTAATTCTTTCCTAATTCTTTACTAAATCATTTACGTTGCACTTTTAAATTTTACACATTACAAAAACTTACAATTCCCTTAATTCTATTAAACCATTTTACCCCTTTTCATTGCTTACACTTCGTTGCCCCCCTTTTTTACTTCGTTTTAATGTGTAAAGTTTGTTTAAATTAGTATGTATGTCCGTGTGTGTGTGTTGCGTAGCTGGATTTTGGGATTCTTTGATATCTTTGGACAATGTGTTCTTCGAAACGTGTATAAAATGACCTATCTCTTTGGCCGATATAATAGCTGGGACAATTATTACATGTTAATTTGTAAATACCGGATAGTTTGTACTGGTCTGTTTGTTTTTGAAAGGGTTGTATTTGCTGTCTTATCATATGACCCACCCAGCTATTGTTGGACCATGGACGATTGTTTTATTATGTTGCACACTGTGTCTGGATTATTTTTAATATTTAGTTCCTGGTGCATCAAAGAAAAAAAAAGAATCCACCTTGTTCTGCCAAAATTGCGAGCATAATACTGTTGAAAATGGTTCTTTGTTCCTCAGTCATTAGTGGGACATTGCAAGTATTGCTGCCATTTCTACATTATTGTACTGCAGTTTATGATTCATTTCAGTGTTTATTAAATCAGATGTACTTCGATTTGGCAATTGTATACCGAAAAAACTTAGTGGTAAATTGCCAACGACAATGCAAAGATCCTCGATAGCAATCAATGGTTCATTATACGTAGCATCGCTGAATGTTATTGTTAGATAATCTTTGCACCATATACGATGTCGATGCATTATATCATTAGTCATTGAATCTTTGTGACTATCCCACAACGTTTGCTTTGGCTGAGAACATGTAGTCAACACTATAACAAATAGTAGAGGAATTTGTATCGCTGTACAGTTCAGTGCTGCAACTGGTTTCTTTATCAATCACTCAGTTGACATTAGCAAATATAGTGTTTAATTTCTTTTACAACCAAACCAATCTTGACCAGAAACATTTTACCTATATTTCTTCTCCCTGTGTAGTAATGTAGTGTGTCATAATTAGGTAATTCATGAATAATTACTTGATAAATTTAATCCCTAAATTAAATTTCTACGATGATAATGTGGGTATGAAGCACTAGTATCACATATATGGCAAAAATCGAAGCACATTCAGCCTTTGTAAAGTATCACCAAATATGTTAGGATTTACTGCTTTGCTTTATAAAGAACATTAATTTGGTTCATAAACTTTTGTGTATGCTTTTAAACTTGGATTATGTTTGTAATTTTTCAAATTGTAAGTAGTCTTTCTAGTTGCAATATTTATAATGATGAAGTTGCTTGATGTAATCATCTTGAATTCACTGATTAAACTAATTTTAAAAATACTTAACTAAGTGAATACATAATTGCTTACTTGCTAACGCGTTTCAAAACATTTGTTCCTTTTACGAAGCTAACCCTCTACTGGACGGCATCGGTTAGTTGTAAAGGCTCTAACGGGAACAGATTTATGACTGTGAAATGGGGTGGTTGTTTGAGTAGTGTGTCATATAATGGAAATTACTATTGGCTTCAAAATGTGTGTGATCATTTAATATGTTTTCTTTTTCAATTGTTTAGTGTTTGTAGATTTCATAGTTTTCTATGGTTATAAGTTTTTTACTTTGTTTTAATGTGTGGAGAACATTTAAATTTGTGTGTATGTTGGTGTGTGTGTGTGTGTGTGTTGGGTGTGTTTTAGGTGTTTTGCGTAGCTGGATTTTGGGTTTGATTGTTTTTTTGGGTAATGTGTTCTTCGAAGCGTGTATAGAATGACCTGCCGGTTTGGCCGATGTAATGGTTGGGACAATCGTTACAAGTTAATTTGTAAGTACCTGAGAGTTTGTATTTGTCAGTTTCTTTTTGAAAAGGTTGTATGTGCTGTCTTAAAGTGTTTTTTGTTTTGTAGGATATTTGGTAATGGGGTTTTTTGAATGTGGAGGCTATTTTATTGTGTAGGTGAGGGATATGTATTTGTTACTTTTTGTGTGGTTTATCTGCGTGGCCGTGTGATAATGTTTATGTTTAATTTTCCTGAGTATGTTGTCTATGAGTGTGTGTTGGTAGCAGTTTTGTTTTATGGTATTAAGTTCTTCGTCGTAGTCTTTCTGTAACATTGGTATATTTATTGGTAGGCGATGTAACATATGATTAAAAGCAGCGTGTTTGTGTTGTGTGGGGTGATTAGATGTATTATGTATGACAATATCGGTAGTTGTTGGTTTTCTGTATATTTTGAAATTATGTCTGGTGTTGTGTTTGGTGATAGTAAGATCTAGAAAGTTTATTTTATGGTTTTCTTCTAATTCGAGAGTAAATCTGAGGTTGTGGTGTATGGTATTAATGTAATTGTGTAGTTGTTTGATTTGCCCTTTGTTGCCATTGTATAATATTAAAATGTCATCTACATATTTATGGTAATAAATTTTTTTATGTGTGTGATTATTGTTCTGAAGAATGTATTGTTGTTCGATTTGGTGTAGGAATATTTCTGCTAGGATGCCTGAGATAGGGGAGGCCATCTTTCTGTGTCTAGAATTTGTGTTGGTATGTGAAGTAGTTTTGTGATGTGATGAGTTTGGTGAGTGTGATTATTTCATGTGTGAGTTTATGTGGAGTGTTGTTTGCTGTGAACATATTTTGTAGTATGTTGAGTGTGACCAAAACCTCACAGTTACCCTCGAATTAGAAGGAAACGATAAAATAAACTCTCTAGACCTTACCATCCCCAACACAACACTAAACATAATTTCAAAATATACAGAAAACCAACAACTACCGATATTGTCATACATAATACATCTAATCACCCCACACAACACAAACACGCTGCTTTTAATCATATGTTACACCGCCTACCAATAAATATACCTATGTTACAGAAAGACTACGACGAAGAACTTAATACCATAAAACAAAACTGCTACCAACACACACTCATAGACAACATACTCAGGAAAATTAAACATAAACACTATCAAACGGCTACGCAGACAAACCACACGAAAAACATCAAATATATATCCCTCACCTACCACAACAAAAACACACACAAAATAGCCTCCACATTCAAAAAACTCCATTACCAAATATCCTAGGTAGACCTTTAAGACAGCACATACAACCTTTTCAAAAAGAAACTGACAAATAAAACTCTCACGTATTTATAAATTAACTTGTAACGATTGTCCCAACTATTATATCGGCCAAACCGGCAAGTCATTCTATACAGGCTTCGAAGAGCACATTACCAATAAAAAAACAAACAAACCCTAAATCCAGTTACACAAAACACCTAAAAAAACACCCAACACACACCGACATACACACTAATTTAAATGTTCTCCACACATTAAAATAAAGTAAAAAACTTACAACCATAGAAAAATATGAACTCTACATACACTACACAATGGATAAAGAAAACGTAAATGATCAGACACACTTTGAAGCCAATAGTATTTTCCATTATATGACACACAACTCAAACAACCCACCCCATTCTACTGTCATAAATCCATTCCAGTCAAAGCCTTTGTACACTGCCGATGCCGCTAGTAGAGGGTTAGCTTCGTAAAAGGAACGAATGTTTTGAAAGACGTCAGCAAGTAAGCAATTACGTATTCACTTAGGTAAGTATTTTTAAAATTAATTTATAACGATGTTTTTTTACCGATATTATATTTCTGAATAATTATGTGTATAGTAAAAAAAATTAGATGGTGCTATATATTTTATAAAAATAGCTATATAGGTGTGTAGTACAAACAGAGGTAGCTATAAATGTTGAAGGGTCGTTGGATATTCACATCTGACAGGTAGCTATAAATGTTGAAGGGTCGTTGGATATTCACATCTGACAATAATTATCAACATAGAATCTTTAATGTAACTCTTGATTCTTATAATTTATGCTTTATATTGTTGTATTGTATAGATGTTTTTCATTGCAATGTATTTCTTATGGAGAATTTTGGTAACTTTAAGTTCCTCAACGGGCAAGAACTGGAGACTGCCACACACATCATTTATAGATGTGAAGCACTTGCCGAGAGGCGCTTCAACCTCTTTGGTGACAGTACAGCTCTGGTGGATGCTGAAGGTAAAACACTAGTCAGGAAACTCCTAAACCTGGTAAGAGGTAAGGGGCTATTTGACTAGATCAGGGAGGTAAGTACAATATACCTTAAAGTAGCGGTGCTTCGGGCAGTTTAAACCCGCTCCCAAGATTAAAAAAAAAAGTTCCTCAAACCCTATAAATGTTGTAAATTGAGAAAACCCTATATTTTTCTCCGCTCCTTCGTGTCAATACCTTTAATTTGAGCCATCTCTCAGCTATAAACAACCTTCCAAACTCCCACAATTTTTCTCTTAAAGTTCGGCTTACGAAATTACATATATACGTGAGGTTGTCGGACGAACACAAAGTCATGCTGCTGAGAGAGTTAAACGATGACCAGGAGTTGTGGTACCATGTCAGAGTTGGGAGTTGCACGAATACCCCGTACTGCCTCAAGCTCAGAGACATTTGCGGACGATAAAAACGTTGAACTAAATGGAGAAACCAAAATTTTTAATATTCGCGGTTCAGACCAACAGGAAGAACGTTTCAACGACATATTCTACTTTTTTCGATCATTGCAAACTTGAGAACGTAAAACTGTTCCTCAACTTGCAGTTATTCCCGTACGACAACTTCCAACGCTGATTTGTCGAAAAAACGTTATTCAATGTTGTACGAGACGTTTGCTGAGTTTCAATCATCTTATTATGGACGCAAGAACGTGCTTTATTTTTCTCCGGATTCGTATGCAGAATATTGGCCAATAGTGGTAACATATTATTCAAAACAGAACGAATCTGTCTAGAGTTCCACTGTATGGGTTTAATTTGAGACTGAAGAAAATATTCCTGACAAAATGTCCACTTACTGTTTGATTTTACACGATACTATAGTAACTTACACGCCTCTCTTACTATCATGAACCGTGAAACAAACAGTCCATTTTGGAACAGTTCAACCTAAAGTCAAAAGCGGATGGGTTGCTCACAAAGATATGTTTGGAATTGAAAGAAGTATTCAGTTCACGGCTTGAAAAAAGTCAACACCGGATACGATGATGCTATTGTCGCTACGCTTTGAAGTTTTCCTCACAAGGAAGGAGAAGACCCAAAATTTCAGGTATTCCTATCTAGAAGCTTCGTTACATTCTTGGCAAACATGGACTTCTTGGATGATGTGTCAGCCGGGCAATTTTACATTGTATTCAAGGACTGTCTGGATGTGGATCCACCGAACTCTTGTTACACCAGTAGACTTATTACTCTTAAACAAAATATTAATAGTATATTTGTAATAAATAACAATGTAATTATGTCATTTTAATGTATATAGAGAGTTCTTGGATTTTGTTGTCCATTACGTTCGGTGAATTTTAATTAATCACTTAACCAATAGTGTATGAGTATCCGAACTTTAAATTGAGTAAATTTGTTAAAACCTACTGAGACAGAACGTTTTCGATCGCTATGTGGCGATCTTCATCAGTGTATATAAAGAGTGTATTGAAACAATAAATTTTTTTTTAAATAAATAATTGTCGCAAGCAGGTATGCTTGCTACTTTTTAAAAATAAATTCGGACAATCTTGACCTATTTGTCGAGATCTTATTAAAGCAATACTGGTACACATAACCAATGAACAATCAGAGCCATGCTACAATATTGCAGACCATATTGGAACAGTTCAACTCCTAGTCGAAAGCCAAGAGTCTGTTGGATAACACAGACTTGGGCGATGTGTAAGCCGGAAAATTTTACATTGTGTCCAAGAGACCGTCTGGATGGGGATCCACCGAACTAACGTTGAATCGGTAACATTAGTTTTACCTTTACTATATATATATAAACCGTAATAAATAACCGATAAAAAAATCGCAGGTATTTGTGCCCGCGATATTTTAAAAAACATTTACGATAACCTTGACCCACTGTAAATCACCGGTTGCTCCTCATATTAAACACCCTACCACATCGAGCATAAACTACCATTGCCAACCTAAAGAAAACATCCAAAAAAATCCATAAAAAGGGATATTTTCAACAAAAAAGGAAATTCAAGTTGATAACAGGAGTGCAGACTATCTGGTCTTCCTTAAGTGGATTGAAGTCCTTAATCATTCGTTGGGGTGTTGCACAAGTAAGTAAGAGGTTTACCAAGACTGACAGAAGCAGTTAGACATCTGCTGAAGAAGTGGCGGTTGGTTCCTTAATGATCTTCAGTAGGGGGTGACCAATTAGACATTTTGGGGTAAGAAAAATAAGGATTCACTAAGGGGAAGAAAGAAGGAAATGGGGCTGCCGTTGAGAATTGATTAGATTTGCTGAAAGGGGTGATTTCATGGAGGCTGATGAACTCTGCAGCCCACTATGAGCAGTCCGGAGGCGTCGACTATTGGTGCTGAGGTGCGAAGAGATTCTGTGATATGGTTGTCTGGCTGAACTCTTCTAACGGAGGCACTGGTGGTGGTATCCTTGCGTAAGTCTTTATAGCGTTGAGTGTCTTTATTGGTGCGGATGACTTTTTTGCTATCCATGGATCGAAGTGCAGAGTCGTAGCGTGGAGTCGACCTTGCAGTGAGATTGATAACATAGATGGTCGGGAAGAGACCCCGAGATAATCAATCCGAAGAAGGTGTTTAGGGCAGCAGGTTGACCTTTGATTATGGTCCGTGGTTCATTGATAAGACTGCGGTTAAATACGGCATATCCTAATATTAAATCAATTTGGGCAGGAGTGTCAAAGTGTAGGTCAGCTAGGGGGAGATAACTGTAATGTACGTGTATACTGGGTGATAGTGTGGTTGATGGAAGAGGGTCATTGATGTGAGGTAGCACTGCAGCTTCTACATCAAGTTTAAAATTTGTGGCATATCAAGAAGAGATTTGTAGGGACACATATTCTGATATGCGTGTGGTTTGAGAAGCGACCCCGACAAGAGAAACATTTGATTTCCTAGTAAGTAAGCTCAACCGCGAGGTTGCGGTTTTTGTTATGATAGACACTTGACTACCTGGGTCAATGATTGCCCGAAGTATATGCGGATTTTCAAAATGATCATTAACAATGACCTGAGCAGTGCCTAGTAAGGCAGAAGTGACATTAATGTTATCGGCGCTAGCGAGAGATTTTCCATTTGTGGTTGAATTGTTGCCGTCATTGGCCGAGTTTGGGTGTCGATGCGTGTGCGGTCGCTGTGGCGAAGCTGAGTTAAAGTCATGTAGCAAGGAGTGATGTTTACTGTTGCAATGTTTACAATTCTTGAGTGATTTGCATTTGTTTTGGTAGTGAGTGCCGAAACAGCGCTGCATATGTCGTATAGACTCGCGACGTTCCTGGGTTCTTAGTTTGAGAAAGTCTGGACAACGAAAGATATTGTGAATGGCTGAACAATAGAAACACTGTGCTGCGGATGGATCGTCACGAGGCGGGTTGGTAGGTCTATAGACAAGCGCAGTCTGGACAAATTTTGTCTAACAGTCGGTGATGGTTGCGGTGCGGGCACTCTTTGGTTGGGTTGGATGCACTGGCGGATCACTGGTGGTTTCAGAGCCTGCGGTCGAGTCCTGGCGACGTGGTGCGTTGTAGCACGGTGATGACCTTCATTCAGATTTGCGGATTCATCTGCGTAGTCGGCAGGGTTACTTCTAGCGGCTGCGGTCGTCGATATCAGCGTCATGAGTCTAGTGGGTATTCAACCTACGGTGTTGGACTCTCAGTTTGATGAGGCGTATTACTTGAGTCAGGTTCGTTTTCAGAGGAGACCGATACTCGATATTTTTAGCTGGTGTTAGCTGCGGTTGATGTAGATGGCTGATTTAGCAATTCCATTGCTCTAGCTTGTTTAGTCACAAAATCATTTAATCTACGGTATGTAGGCATAGGGTTGGTGCCTAATCTGGTTTCAAAATTAAGCCGAGTGCTCGGATCTAAAATGTTGAAACAGTAAAAAGGATCTATAACTGAAACAGTAAAAAGTCTGCCAAGTCCGGTAAGTTTATGGCCTTCAAGGCACATACTGCATTAGAGTGTGCAGTTAAGAAACGATTAAGTTCAGTTTGAAAAGCCGTTTTCATTTGTTTAAAATAATGATCAGCTAGTCTGCGGGAGTTTGCATAGCGGTTTCTTAATGCAATATAAGCTATTTCATAATTATTTTCAGAAATTGTCAAACCAGTGATGACTGCTAAGGCATCGTCTTTTAATGTTGATTTTAAATATTTATATAAATTTTTGCACTGAAGTAATATTAACATTTGAGTGAATCATGGAGTCGAACATAGTAATAAAGTCCGTCCATTCGTTGTTGTCACCTAAGAAAGTGGATACTTGAAGGCTTGGTAAACTGATACAATTGTTAGCGAGGTTAACCGGTGAAATTTCTTTAGGTTCAGACTTTATAATGCCTGGGCATTTCGCTAGAATAGGTAAATACAAAAGTTGAAACTTGGTTTTTATTTGAAACGCCTTCTCTGCAGTTTCAGCGACTTGATGTTCAAAAGGTTTTTTCCATGTATTCGTACGTGTCAATAAAATTGCTATGTATGCGTCGGATTTCACTAATGAGCCCTTCCGGGATCTCATTTCCACCTATTTTGTCAATGACCTGTTCCAGGTCCTCAATGATGTTTAATTTGGCCAAGTAATACTCGGTATTAATTGACATTTTTATTGGTATTTAAAGAAGACTTAATTGAGAATTTTGAAGATGATTTATTAACGAAATTTGCAATAAACTGTAATCTATGGCTGTGCGGTTCAAATTATCCGGCTCGGAGGACCATGTATAGTTTCGGTAGCAAAACTATAGAAAGAAAAATATAAATTCTCAATAGAACAAGAGGGCAGCTCAAAGTCGTAAGAGGTTGCTCAATAAAGTCCGGAGGACCACCTCACTAATTTATATAGCAGTGTGAGGTCTGCTTTACTAATAAAAACAACACTGAATTTAAGTTTAACACTAAAAGGATAATTAAAAAAAATAACACAAGTTTATGAGTCAAAGTGAAGTTTAAGCCACTTACCAATCCAAACGTATGCGGTTCTGGTAAAGCGATGAGTTGTTGGTCACAACAGGCTTGTATGAAGTCCTCTAGGGGTGGCACCTGTATGGTGAAGACCTCTCGAAAAGTGGCATGAACTAAAACTCATTTAATTTGATTTAAAGTAAATTCACTTCAATCATCACAATATAAAAGTATTTAATTATTAAAATAATTGTTCACTAACGCAGTTAAAGAATTAATGTTCTGAAGAAAATGATTGACCACGCGGTTAACCTAAGAAATTGAACTTAATCAGAGTAAGCGGTTTAAAATAGTTTAATACAGTTAAAGTCATTAATTTATAGTTAGAAAGCGTTTGCGACATTAAATGAATCTATTCAACACGCGGTTCAACATTTCAGTGCGGTTCTAAACGATTCTACCGGATAAAGTACTTGGCGAGAAATTTGCCGTGCCGCACTAACTCAAGGCACTAGGGATGGCCGAAAACAACGGCAACAGTTGCCTCTACGCAACCTAATGCGTAGCAAACTAATCCCTGCCAACAGTTGTTTTCTGCTAACCTAATGCGTAGAAAACTAATGCCTGCCAACAGTTCTTTTATGCTAATCTGTTGTGTAGCAGACTAATGCGCGCGCATCGGTTGTTTCCTGCTAACCTGGGGTGTGTAGTGTCGTATTGCGATTCAACAGTTGCTTTTTGGCCAACCTGATGTGTAGGGAGTCTAATAATGTCTAGTAACTCTGCAAGAGGGGCGTTGCTATTGATTACAGACCTAATTCATAATTCCTTATATGTTATCATTTATGTCAGTCTATAATTGATTTTTACGAGTATAATGTCCGTATTATTTTAGCCAGTAAAATGCTTCAGAAACTGATCCATTAAAATTGTTTCATTGCAACATAAAAATATATTAAATAATTTTAAAAAATACAACCAACTTCAAAGAAAAGAACCTGTAATATATAATGTTTACTTACAAAAAAAGAAATAATTTTCCAGTAACGAAAACATAATTTATCATGAGCTTATTACTTACAAAAATGTTGTACTTAAACTCATATTTACAGTCTGAACGTGAAAAATATTATGACAAAACCTATATTATAATTAGGGAGATATCGGTTATATTTTTAAGCACTACCATAATCACATTCCATCTCGCGTAAATCATTCAAAGAAGGTTGAATTGTTGATAAGCTGTATATCTGAACAATATGAATGAAACGTATGCAATCACATATTTTTTATTGGACAAAATCTAATACTGTATGGTATTTTTCGAGAACTATTGTCCCGCATACTATCATAATGTCGAACTCATGAAATTTTTGTTTCCTGAGATGACGCTATGGTTAACTATAACTACAACCATATATTCGAGGAACACGGTTTTCCCGATGCATGGTTAGAAGCGACAATAATTCCTCTTCTTAAACAAGGAAAGGAAAAAACTAATCCCAGTAGTTACAGACCTATCTCTCTGACCAGCTGCTTATGCAAACTACTGGAGAAGATGGTCAACCGTCGTCTTGTCTGGTATCTAGAAATAAACAAACTTCTTTCTAACGTTCAGTGTGGTTCCAGACAAAGACGTTCATCAGTTGACCAATTGGTTTTGTTGGAGTCAGCTATACAGAATGCCTTCATCTTACGACAAACACTGGTAGCTGTTTTCTTTGACCTTGAGAAGGCATATGACATGGCATGGAGAAGAGGAATTTTGAACGTATTGAAATCATGGGGTATACAAGCTAACATTCTTGCTTTTATAAAAAATTATTTGAATAACAGGACTTTCCGTGTACATCTAGGAGGCATATATTCTGATCGTTGCGAACTAGAGAATGGTGTACCACAGGGTGGTGTTTTGAGTGTGACGCTGTTTGCTGTTGCCATTAACAGCGTCACTTCAAACGTACAGTCACCTGTCCACTGTTCCCTGTTTGTAGACGATTTTTGTATATATATGGCTGCTAGAAGTATGGCAACAGCGGAAAGATCCTTACAATTAGTCATTAATAAATTGCAAGAATGGACCAAATCTACGGGCTTCAAAGTTTCGGCTTCGAAGACCCAGTGTATAGCATTTAGTCGTCGCAGGCAACACCAAGAACCTATTCTTTATCTTGATGATACGCGGCTTCAAACCGTGGATAATGTGAGATTTTTGGGTCTTTTATTGGATAAAAGACTTTCATGGAATCCGCATGTGCGTGATTTGAGGACCCAGTGCAGCAAGATATTGGATATGTTGAGAGTTCTAAGTGTACAAATTGGGGAGCAGACAGAACCTGTATGCTCCGTTTCTATCGCGCATAGATTACGGCTGTATAGCCTATTCATCTGCTCGACCTACGGTTCTGAAACTCCTGGATTCAATACATCACGCTGGCCTTAGACTTTCTACTGGTGCTTTTAGATCAAGCCCAATCTCCAGCCTTCAAGTTGAAGCTGGAGAACCATCTCTCTCTATGCGACGTCAAATGCTACAAATTTCATATTACACTGGTCTTTGAAGTAAACCTAAACATCCGGCATTCAAAGCAGTTTTTGATAACTACCTCGAGGATCGTTACAATGTGCGTCAACGTTCAACTGCTCCCTTCGAAATAAGAACGTTGCGCATTTTTAGCAATCTAAATTTAGAACATACACATATATTCGAACGAACATCATGCTACATCCCTCCATGGATAATAGAAAAGCCAAAATGTGACTTCTCATTGTCCATGTACCTAAAACACAATACTCCTGACGTTATTTATCGTCAGGAGTTTTTGCAGATTCAACAAACTTACCAACATACTGTAACTATATTCACAGACGGTTCAAAACTGGACAATGGGATAGGTTGTGCATTTTATATGGAAGGACAAAAGACATCTTGTGCTCTATACACAGTTTCCAATTACGAGGTGTCATTTCTCTGGGTGCCTGGTCACTGTGGAATATTCGGAAACACTAAAGCAGATGGAGGTGCAAAATTAGCTACAAGTATGGTACCATCGACACGTGTGATGGCATCAGATTTTGTATGCAATGTTAAAACTATACTATTCTCTGTTTGGAATGAAGAATGGCAAAATGTAAATAGAAACAAGCTGAGGGACATCAAAAATACCGTCCGACCATGGAGGACATCTATTCGTTCGGATCGTAGGGAGGAAGTGGTGGTTACTGACTTCGCATTAGCCACTCTTTGTTAACACATGGATGGTTGATGCGACATGAGGATCCACCACTATGTCCGTTTTGTAGAAATAATATTACAATCAACCATATCCTGCTTGATTGTGATGAGTTGACAAATATGTATATACGTTACGATCTTCGAGGTAGTTTAAAGGTGGTTTTAAGGGACGATGTCACGGCTATCGACCGTGTCATCGCTTTTTTACGCCTCCTGAATCTATGTAATAATATTTAAAATATGTATAATTGTAGTTTCTAATTTTAGTTACAATTAGTACTAAACATTTATTTTATTTTGTTTAGTTTTGTTTTGTAACACTTATTTAAAATAAAACTTTAGTTAGGCGATGATTACCTCAATAGGTTTTTCGCCTGGGAAAAAAAAAACTAACTAACCATGGGAAATCAAGTAATATAAAAGGTGATTGTTTCCGAAATGTCTATAATAAATTTGATAAATTAGCAAATACAAGGTATGATTGCGGTGCCGACTTCAAACTTTTGTGAGTAGTAAGCTCACGGTAAATTATATTCTGGTTATTGGAAAATATTTTTTTTTACTTTTTCGTTAGTAAAAATTATATATTCGGGTTCTTTTTTGGAAGTCACTTTTGTTCTTTTAAGAATCTTTTTCTTACATATTTATTTTGTACACTTTAAATATTTTCAAAGTAAAATATTTTATATATTTTTAAATGTTAAAATGGAATAACTATGTAAATCTAATTGTAAATATTTCAGGGTAATTGTTTTAACCTTAAGTAAATAAGTAAGTCTTAAATAAAATGAGTGTTATTATATATGTATTTATATACATTTGTTCTAATGGTAAAAGGATTTCTTGTGTAGGGCTAATATAAATATATTTCAGGGTCATTTTTTTTACCTTAAGTAAATAAGTAAGCCTTGAATAAAATGAGTTTTATTTTATATGTATTTATGTATATTTTGTAATAGAAATCTAAGAATTGTTCATAGCCTATATTTACACCTAATAATCAATACATTAGTTAGCTGTAGCCTGCATTAGTTGGGACGGCCAAAGCTGATGTTTTCATTCAACTAATGTGCTCGCATTAGTTCAAGCAACAGTCACTTGCAACCTAATGTTTGGCATCAGTTGTTTTAAACTGATGTGTAGTGGCAACTGTTGCGCACGCAGTTAGTAAAATCGTCAACTTCGGCCATCCCAACAAGGCACCAATGGAAAAGACAGGGCCAGGCAAGACTAACCGCACAATGAAATCCAGAAAACGCCAGGCAAAACTAACCGAGAAGGAAGTCTAGCAGCTGGTAACTAAATCGAAAACTATTTCATCTGAGCGATCTCGCAAAATAAACTATCTCTTTGCAGTAAATAGAACCTAGATTTTTAGTAGGCCTAGAATATCTAGTAGGCGGTAAAACTGACTTTAAGTTACGGACTAACAGCTGATCGTAGATTGGACGGAAAGAAATGACAGATGACAACAACCGCAGATTCTCCTCCCCTCCATGGCACACCTAGCAGTGTAAGTTCTATCATTAGTTGCGATAGAAATAACAAGTTTGTAAATGTTCGATGTAATATTTTCTGTTTTGCGTGTGGAACAGGGTCTGCATGCGTTTATTTCGTCCTTTTGTGACTTATCACTAAAAAATAAGATGTGTGTGAGTTGTATAATTCTATAAGTTTTGTGTTCCAAGTGAAACGGTACGTCATGGTCCCAGTTAAGTAACAGTATCTATGAAGTAGCTGGTTCATAAATACGTTATTAAATCGTTGTTTTCGATTTCTTGCTCCAACACTATTTCAACTGAGTAATTCGTTGCTATTTTCAATATAATTAAATGAAAATACAAACTTAAGGGTAACTGTTGAAATCGGCGTCTAACTCCCTTAACAGCTGATATTAAGGTTGCTCAAATACGAGTTAGAGGTCTCCATCTGACCTACTTTTACAGTGCAGTTTTCCTAGTTTGAGTAACGCTAGTCTTTGTTTCGTGTTCGTCTTGCCCGAACCTCTTTGTTCAAGCTCGTGTTAAACCGCCGTAAGTCTCAATAACCGCTATTTCATGTTAGATACCCACAGTTTAGTAACCGCTTAAACCAGTTAATTCTATTTTAGTTGTTTACGCCTTTGTTAGCGAATATTAGTGTAAAATTCCCAGTTATGTTCCCGTGAAGCTATGTTGTGCAGCCGCCGTCAACCTCGTGCAAAGTGAACAAAGTTTGAAACTCTTTTCAATTATTGTGAAGTGCCTTGCAAGGTTATTGTTTATAATTTGAACAATGTACTTAACCGCGTGTGCCATTTGATAACATTTCAAGTGTAATCTACTTTTAGTTAGTTTAACACTGCAGTAGTCGCGCGTAACAGACGGACGTGCATAGTCGCGTGGCGCCCATTAGACGCCACTCCGGTAAACAATTAAAATAGTTGTAATTTTTAGCAACTTGTGTTATAATAATTTTGTTATAAGTTAATAAGATTTTCAACACTTTTATAAATGTAATTTAAGTAAAAAAATCGCAATGGACACTATATAAAAAACTAATTTTGCATATCTATTTCCTACATTACATGTATATTCTTAGTTTTATAATGTTCGTTATTAAATAGATTAAATATATGTGACGTTGAGTTATAAATACTTAATTAAATTAACTAGTAAACAAAGAAAAGTCATGCAAACACTGTTTTCAAACACAATTCCCACATAATAATTTTCCATGTTTCAAGCAAATAAACATTTTACACTTGTGACAAAAGTTACGTGTCATTCTGTTTTCTTTTCGCGCACACATATGCCACCTTTTACGGCCAATAGGATCTTCACTAACACTTTCACTGATTGTAGTACTTGAACTTTCACAATTTCTTCCTATATCTACGGCTTTTCTTTTCAAATTTCTTGGTATATTATTAGTATTCAAGCGTAGTTTTAGGTAGTCCTCTGTCAATAATAAGGCTAACTGCCGTAGGAAATGCCTCCTTTTTAAAGTTTTGTTGTTTATATTATTAGAATTATATATTATTTGTCCATTTATACCAGCAATATTCAACAAGCTATAAACAATGACTACTGGCCACCTCCTTGTATTCCTTGCACAACTATATAGGGCACTCATTTTGTCTACCATGTCTACGCCGTACTTCGTTGAATTGTAAAACGTTACAATTTCTGGTTTTTTATTATCGCCTGTGTGAGAATCAATACTGTTATCGCTATGTAGTGTTGACAGAACAATTACATTTTTATTAATTTTTGGCTTGTAAGAAACAAGTGTGATAGATTCATGGAACCCGAATTTAGACGACTTCAAAGGCATTGCTTTGCATGCTACAAACTCGGGGGGGATTTCTTTTTTATTTTTACGAATCGTTCCAACAAGGGTTGTCCTTTTTTTCAAAAGTTCTTTGGCAAGATCGTAGCTCGTAAACCAATTGTCAGTGGTTATATTTCTTCCCGAATTAGCAATGCAATCGGTAAGTCGCAAAACAACGTCCTTAGGGCTGTTACTAATCCGGTGTGGTCCATCAGGCTGTTTTCCGGCATATATTTCTAGATTCACTGTATAATACATTTTAGCATCGGCCAAGCAGAATACTTTTAAACCATATTTTCCTGGCTTACTAGGAATGTATTGTTTGAAAGAACATCGGAAGCGAAACTTTTCCAACTTTTCATCTAACGTCAAATATTCTCCTACGCTATAGCAAGTTTGGCAATTATTTACAAATTTATCGAAAATATGTCTTATGGGTGCTAATTTATCAGTCTTCTTTCTTTCACCCCTAGTAATTAAATCGTCAAATCGTAAGGCCTGTAATAAAAATCTAAATCTATGTAGTGACATAACCATTCGAAATCTCTCTGGACTAACTCCGTCGTTAGCCCATAAATCCTCTGCATTCAAACGACTGCCCTTGAAATAACCCGCTAAGTACAGCAACCCAAATAATGCTTTATTTCTATTGTATTTGTAAAATTACAGTCGCGTTGTCTACTATAGTTTGCTTGTTTTGACAATATATATTTATTTGTGCTTTCAACGATACAGTCTAAAATATCACTATCTATAAAACAACCCCAACAATCTAAAATTGTCTTTTTGTTTTTTGCAATAGATTTCACTCCTGGCAAATGAGTAATAATATTATGCCTTGGGGTACGTACATTTCTTTTAGGGACATCTACTTTCCATTGTGTAGTTTTATCCCTACCGAGATAAAAAGATTCATTGTCTTGGTACACTCACGGTCCTCGTCGTTTTCGCTTATCTCTTGTTCTGTATCACTGTCAGGCAGATGTACAGAAATAGCATCCTCTTCATCACCATCAGTGTTGTCGCCTGCATCACTTACATGGTCCGGTTGATGATTTGACTTAATGCTATCCACTGAGTCTTCATTTTCACTTGTATCACTCAACTGTAATTCTTCACTAAATAGCAAATTTTGAATTTTATCACAGTCTTCTGCACTATACAAATTAAGTCGAATAAACTTATCCATTTTGATGTCGCCTAATATGTATGTTATATTATAAATTGTAAATCTAACAACAATATTTGAAAAAGGTTCTGATATATAGACCTATATAAAGCAAAGGTTGTATAAAAAGATTATATATATATATATATATATATATATATATTCTTGATATTTAACATTATCCATTGTTTTTCCGTTGCACTGACTTTATGAAGTTAATATATTACTATGTAAGTAATTTTATCCACCATTAAGTGCAATAATTTTACCTTGAGTGATGAGGCACCTTTCGGTCGTTGACCATTGTCGAATCACTGATGTTTCTCTGCTGTGGATGCTCGGTACGTGAAGCCGGTGTTTGTTGACGTTACGCGCACTTTTTCTTGATCTGTGTGTATGATATTTCTATATAGTATGTCTTCTGTATATGTTGTTTGTAGATTCATTAAGTTGTTGTGTATGTTTTTATAAATGTGGTATTTTTCTAGTGAGTTTAGTTCTATTGGGTTGTTATTTATTTCCAGTATGGTTAGGTTATTTTCGTAATTTGTTATTTCGTGTTTATGGGATATTAGGTGTGCTGCAACATTTGATACTTTAGAATTTTTGTTTTTAAATGCTCTATAATGTTCTTCAAATCTTATTTTAAATGTTCTGGTTGTTTTTCCTATGTAAAAAGCGTTACAGTTGTTGCATGTGATTTTGTAAATTCCTGATAGGTTATGTTTTTCTGAATTTGTTATGTGGTTTGTGTTACAAACCTAACTTCAACAAAAAACAAATAATAAAAAACCTAATAGTTGACACAGAATCTAACATCCACAAAATTACCCACCAAAATACTGAATACATAAGAAATAACATTAATAATAAAATTAACCTAATAAAAACGGAAAAAAACAAAAAAACGGAACAATATATTAATAAAAAAGAAATTATAAAACTCAGAGAAAAACTAGAAAACAACGACTACTTAATATTAAAATCAGATAAAACAAATACTCCAGTAATAATAGAAAATACCAAATATATCGATTCAATGACTAACTACATAAAAGAAAATAAATACGAACAAATCCCAGACCCAACTAACAAATACCTTATTACAATAAAAAACTTAATAGTCACTCACCGTAACACCCTAAACTATAACAATAAATTAAAATACCACACAAGATTATACCCATTCAAACCATGCGCACCAGTATTATCAGGGATACCTAAAATCCACAAACCCAACACACCATTTAGACCACTAATAAATTTCACAACAGCACCATCTTACATAATCGCAAAAATTCTAGACAAAATCCTAAGATCTAAAATACATATCAACAACACATACAATATAAAAAATGGATACGAATTAATTAATAAAATAAAAACGATAAAAACAAACAGCAACACAAAAATAATAAGTTATGACATAACTAACATGTACCCTAGTATCCCAATAGAAGAAACCATAGAAATAATAAAAAACAAACTGATACACAATAACGAAAAAAGAAACATAATAGATAGTATCATTACGCTAACCAAACACATATGTAACCAAAATTACTTCCAATTTAACAATAAATATTATAAACAAACAACAGGACTCCCCATGGGTTCACCCATATCATCTGTCATGTCAGAAATATATTTACAACACTTTGAACAAATAATAATTAAACCTATAATAAACACACACAATATCTCACTATGGACAAGATATGTAGACGATATACTTGTAATATACCAACCTACCATTCACAACGAACACGTCATAATATTAAACAAACTAAATACATACAACGAAAACATACAATTCACCATTGAAACAGAAACAAATAGAACAATCAACTTCCTCGACATTACTTTAAATATAAATGATAATAAAATAGAAACTACAGTATACAGGAAACCTACTTCCAACAACACCACAATACACTACAAATCTCTCCACCCCTGGACACACAAAATTAACACTTACAGTAACATGATAAATAAAGCAATAAAATACACACAGGATAACAAACAAAAATTAAATGAAGAATTAGATAACATTACAAAAATAGCAATAGAAAATGGATACAACAAACACATTATAATAAATATATACAATAAATTCACAAAAAAACCTAACCTCAACACAACACTACAACCGGAACACGAAAATAATAAAAATAAAAAAATCTACCTAAAATATAAATACACCAATAACAAAATAGAAAAAATAACAAATATATACAACAAAGAATACTACACTCCAACTTACAAACCAAACAACAAAATAATAAGATATCTTAATAACACAAACCACATAACAAATTCAGAAAAACATAACCTATCAGGAATTTACAAAATCACATGCAACAACTGTAACGCTTTTTACATAGGAAAAACAACCAGAACATTTAAAATAAGATTTGAAGAACATTATAGAGCATTTAAAAACAAAAATTCTAAAGTATCAAATGTTGCAGCACACCTAATATCCCATAAACACGAAATAACAAATTACGAAAATAACCTAACCATACTGGAAATAAATAACAACCCAATAGAACTAAACTCACTAGAAAAATACCACATTTATAAAAACATACACAACAACTTAATGAATCTACAAACAACATATACAGAAGACATACTATATAGAAATATCATACACACAGATCAAGAAAAAGTGCGCGTAACGTCAACAAACACCGGCTTCACGTACAGAGCATCCACAGCAGAGAAACATCAGTGATTCGACAATGGTCAACGACCGAAAGGTGCCTCATCACTCAAGGTAAAATTATTGCACTTAATGGTGGATAAAATTACTTACATAGTAATATATTAACTTCATATATATATATATATATATATATATATATATATATATATATATATATATATATATATATATATAAAGGTTCTGAATAAAGAAAATATATCACACAAGACTACTACACGCACAAGCGTTCAAAAACAACTTAAAACAGACTGAAGACAAAGCTGCGTCTATAGCGGCAGTAGTCGCGTGGCGTCTATTAGGCTCCAAATGCCTATATTCCAAGAAATAGTCGATTTTCGGTATTGAATGCTTAACTGGCGATTTATGATATTGTACCAGGAAGGTATTCAAAAGGAAACCGAAAAGTGGGTGTGTAGACAAAAACAGCAGGCTGCAAAAGTGACATTGGCGCCTGATAGACGCCACGCGACTACTGCAGTGTTAATGAGTGCACAGACAAGTATCTTCGCCTTTAGACGTCAATGCCAGGCTGATGAAGCAATTTTGGGTAAGCGCTAGCAGTTAAATTACTAGTTCTAACTCGTCCTTTTAATAAATTAATTTATTTTAACAGTATGAAGTATTATTACATTAAAGTAATTGACTTCTTTTTATAATTCATTAAATTTTGTAAAAGTAACAATGTTCCATCGTATTATAAAAATAAACTCAGTATTTCAATTTTTTTAGGGTTTACGAATAATAATAATATTATTATTTTACATTTGTTTGCTTCTATAAGAACTTCAAGATGTACAACACAAAAACTGAACATAATAATATTTTATGGTTTGAAAGGTTGGCTACACTAGCTAAATCCAGGCGAGTCGCATTTGTTTGAAGGGAGTGTAAGGAATGCTATGTGTTTACTGTTGGATGCAATATTTTGTGTTTTGTGGGAAGAATTTTGTTTGGGTAAAAGGTTTGTAAGTGTTTGTTTCGTTATTGTGAGTAATTTTGCGACCTACTACCGCAAAACAAAAAATAAGTGAACAAAGTTTCATAATTCTAAAAGGTGGGTAGAGTGCTTAGTTAGGTACATGTTAATTAGTAAAACAGCTACATATTAGTATGGAATGTTCCTGAACATGTCTTAAGGCTATATTGATATTATGGTTTTCTACTTATTTTGTCAGACATCCTATCCACAACTGCTACTTCCGCGCTAAAATTCTACCCAACTTTAAATTAAGAAAAAATAATGTTTTGGAGCAAAAAAATATCAATAAAAATAGCCTTTATACATGTTTCGGAATGTTTCATGCAAATAAGGCCCGGTTTAGGAATGCAAACATTTACCTGAGTATCAATTTTTATACGAGTAATTGTGTAATTTCAAAGACCAAAATAATAATATAAAAACAAAATTTTTATATGCCAAGGAATGTTCTCATTCCCTATCGCACAATAACCCGAGGAAATGAAATTGTCAAAACAATGGCATCCGTAACATTTGTTCACTGCCAGCAAAAATTATAAATATTTGTCTATTCTATGGATCCTATACATAGAATAATAACTCTTGATATTATTATAACTTAGTATAAATTATCAATTATACTTTTATAATTTATGAAACATATAAATGTAAGAGATATTATATAATATTTCAACATTTGTTGATTCCATCTTCGCGTGAGCTACTAGTAATCACTTACACTTTTTTTTAAAAAATGTTTTAACTTGCCTATAGTAGCACTTACTTTTCTTGTTGAGGACGGCCGTTTCGGGAGATGTGTCCCTTTGTCAACAGGAGTTACGGTCTGAGTTGACAAAGGGACACATCTCCCGAAACGGCCGTCCTCTACAAGAAAAGTAAGTGCTACTATAGGCAAGTTAAAACATTTTAAAAAAAAGTGTAAATAATATTTCAATTAAAACTTTTACAGTTTACCTCTGTTAGAGTAAATATTTAATGTTTTGTATTTGTCAATATCAATGGTAGTTGTGTAATACTAATTGAAGTTATAAGTCTGTATATTCGTAACTTCTCTTCAGCTGCTATTGTGCTTTAATAACATTTTTGAACTTTATAAAGTATTACTATTCTTTCATCAATATATCTCAAGAAAATGAAGTATAATATTTTCAATACTCGCCGTTTATGTTTTAGATTTTGAAGGTAGTTTTGTTATACTAGCCGAAGATAAAAGTCGGTCTATTTGTAATTATGTGCGTAATATATGTACATTAGCTTAGTTATATATACAATTATAAATAACCTAGTTCGAAAAATATTACTTGCGTGCATATTCGAAACTTTACTTCTATGTTGGAAAATTACAAAATTATACTTAGTTATGAAAGAAACACTAATTGTTAATGTTTTGAATAATTAAGGTTGCTGTGCAATATTAATTGAATATATAATAATTATTTTTACTTTCAGTATGTTTCTTAATGATTGGGAAACCAGTGTACGGCCACATGTTTTGTACGTAATAATTTTCATTTGGAAGGTTGGCTACATGTTCTTATTTTAGCGGCAGAATCCTATATCTGCAGGTTGTCTGTTAATAGTGTAGAATTTAAGTGCAATAATTTCTGTTTTGTGCGTGGAATAGTGTGTGTAAGTGAATTTCGTGCGTGAAATAGTGTCTGTAAGTGATTGTTTGCTTCTGGTAGTTTTAATGCGGGATTTTAATAAATCTTTTTGTGTGGTGGAGGGTTAGTTAACGTTGATTTTTGGCACCTACGATATTTTAGAATATTGTTCAAAATCACGAAAAAATACGATATCCACGCGAAATAATTAGTCAAAGCATAAAAATTAGTACAAAATGTTTTCTTCTCGGAGCCCTAAGATAGGTCTAAATAGTGTGTACCGTGACGTTAGAGACGTTTGTATCACTCCGCACCTATTCACAACTTGTGCTTCCGCCAAAAAAAATTTCCCCTACTTTAAACTCTAAAAAAGTAACTTTGCTCAAAACAAAAAATTTTTTTTGTTGTGGATATCGTACCTTTTCGTGCTTTTGAACAATAATCCGAAATGTCGTATGGGCCGCCCAACTAAAAACCTACCACGACACTTTTTCGGTATATTTTAATATAGGTATACAGTATTGTATAAATTTAAAACCAAATCTATCCTAACTGGAGAAGTTGTTTCTCAAATATCTACACACGCAAGGTTGCATGACGTACCGCGGACAATGCCTACAACCTTATTCGCAGCACTGTGACGTAAGTATCACTCCGCTCCTATTCACAACTTCTACATCCGCACTGAATTTATTACCCTACTTTAAATTGAAAAAAGGTAACTTTCCTACTTCAATTAAAAAAAAATTCTTGTGGATATCGTCCAATTTGGTGGTTTTGAACAATTTCCCAAAATATCGTATGGTGCCGAGCTACTGCATTTCAACCCCTTAGTATATAATTCATTACCAGGATTCATGAAGTATTTCCTAATAAAGAAGTATATTTTTATATTAATAAAATGTTTGTGTGATAATAGTTAATGTTAGGTTTAAGCCCTGTTTATGATGTGGAAATTTAAAATAACTTTTATAGATTGTATTATTTTCTAATGGATATAAAAATGGAAAAACTAGAGCTAATCTATCTTTGTTTAGTATTACCTTTCAAAATGTTTAATTGTTAATTTAATTATTTTTTTAATATGATGAAACATGATTAAAAAAAGTCCTACCTCTACTACAAGCCATCCTTAGAACAACATCACTGCTGCATTTTAAAATTTATTTTAAGGCAGTATTTTAAGTCATGTTGATATGTACTTTTTCTTATTTCAGTGAGATACCCTACCATTCCTAGACGGTTTGTAAAAGCAAATAGTACAACACAAACCCAGTTGGACAAAAAGGATTATTTTTGATAAGGAAGCCTATGGCAGGTAAGTTTTTTCTTTACAAATACTGGCTCGATTTCTACTTATTGACAATATTTTGAGTAAGTTGGCTAATTACTTATACATATTCTTTTCTTTTAAATTAATTTTATTTTTCTGAATGTCTTAACAACATTCCATGGAAATTTTTAAAAAAATTCAGTTTATTTCACAAATTGAGTTATTTAAAAATTTGTATTTGTTAATTCCATCTTCACATGAGCTACTAGTTTTCACTAAATACTTGTAAATATTTATAAACTTGCCTATAGTACCACTTACTTATATTTGTTGAGGACGGCCGTTTCGGGAGATGTGTCCCATTGTCAACTCAGACCGTAACTGATCTCAAGGTTTACGTAGGTTAGGGTGTGGTGGGATATTTTGGTGTTGTGGGTGTATTTTGTGAGTATTAGGAGTTATGATGTCAAAAAGTGCGTGTGAGTTGTAATGTAATTGTGTATTGAGTATGTGTGTAGGGTGTAGTTTGAAGTGTATGTATATTTCGTATTGTTCAGTTGTGTATCGTTGGTTATTTCTGTGTTGTTTGTGAAGAATTTGTAGGTTAGGTGTTATGTCTATGTAGTTATGTTTTGTGGAGTTGAGATGATCGGCGAAGTTTGATTGGTAGTTATTGTTTGTTAATGCTTTTATATGTTCTTGGTAACATGTGTAAAATTGCCTCCCTGTCTGGCCTATTTAAAAACTGGGGCATGAACTGCAAGTTTGTAAATTCCAGTGGCGTTGTAAATGTCGTCGATTTTGTTGTTGGGTTTAAATTGTTTATTGAGAGTGTAGTGTGTGGAGGAAGCTATTTTGCAATTGTATTTTCGTAGTGTGTTGGTTAGGTTGTGGGTTTTGGATGATCTGTATGGTATTGATAAGTATTTTATGGGATTGTATTTGGGTTATTAGGTTTATTTTTTAGGCAGTTGTATAATTTGTCAATCATTGCTGGGTTGTATCCGTTAGTTTGTGCTATATGTTTTATGGTGTTAAACTCCTGGTAGTTTTCTTCTTTGTTTAGTGGTGTTTTAAGCAGGCGATATATGATGGTGTTGTAAGTAGCTAGTTTTTGTTGGTGTGGATGGTTAGAGGAGCTGTGAATGGTCGTATTGGTACTAGTGGGTTTTCAGTATAGGCCTATATTGAATTTATGTGTTTGTTTGTCTGTTCGTTTAATTGTAAGGTCTGAGAAGTTGAGTTTTGTTGTTCTGTGTCGATGATATATGTTAGTTTTGGATGTATGGAATTAAAGTGTTTTAGAAATATGTGTGCTCGGCTTGTGTTAACTTTATATAATGTTAGGATATCATCGACGTATCTGTAACACTAAATTATGTTATCTGAGTAATTATTGTTGTGTAAAATGTGGTTTTGTTCAGTATGCTGTATGAATATTTCAACTAAGATGCTAGCTATGGGGAGCCCATAGGTAGGCAATCTTTTTGGTTGTAGAATGTGTTATTGTAGGTGAAGTAATTTTGAGATGTGATTAATTTTGTAAGGTCAATGATTTCGTCAATGTGTGTATATGGTGTATTTGTGTCTATAAGCATGTTTTTAAGGATGTTGATGGTTTCTGGAATGGGGATGTTTGTATATTGATTTTATATATCGAAAGAGACCAAAGTGGAATTGTGAGGGATATTTACATTTTTTATTTTGTCTATTAGATTTAGGCTATTTTTTATGCTACAATGATTATTAAGTTTTATATGGCAGAAACTTCAAACTACACCCTACACATATACTTAATACACAATTACATTACAACTCACACACACTTTTTGACATCATAACTCCTAATACTCACAAAATACACCCACACCACCATAATATCCCACCCCTACCCTAACAAAAAATTAACCATAACCAAAGGTGACAAAGGTAACATAACAGTAATTATTAACAATAACAACCTCAACAAAAAAGTACACAACTTCATCTAAAATAACAACAGCACTACACTAAAAGAAGACCCAACAACAAAATACAAATGCTAAAATCAAAGACGCAATCAACAAAACAAAACTTATAATCCTAGACTACACCAAGAAGCACCTAAAACAAATAAAACCAATAGCCCCTAAACTAAACGCCCTGCCCAAACTTCACAAAACAGATATCCTAATATGTCCACTTATCAACCACACAAGCGTTCTCATCTTCTAGCCAAATTCCTCTACAAAACTATCCGAAACCATATAAAATTTAATACTCATTGTAGCATAAAAAATATCCTAAATCTAATAGACAAAATAAAAAACGTAAATATCCCACACAATTCCACTTTAGTCTCTTTCGATATATCAAATCTATATAGAAACATCCCCATTCCAGAAACCATCAACTTCCTTAAAAACATGGTTATAGACATAAATACACGACATACACACATTGACGAAATCATCCACCTCACAGGATTAATCACATCTCAAAATTACTTCACCTACAATAACACATTCTAATACCAAAAACCACATTTTACACAACAATAAATACTCAGATAACATAATTTACTGGTACAGATACTTCGACAATATCAGAACATTATATAAAGGTAACACACGCCGAGGACACATATTTCTAAAACACCTTAATGCCATACACCCAAATCTAACATACAGCATCGAAACAGAACAACAAAACTCTCTCACCTTCCTAGACCTTACAATTAAACGAACAGACAAACATATAAATTCAACATATACCAAAAACTCACTAGTACCAATACGACTCAGCTTCTCAAACCACCTACACCAACATAAACTAGCCGCTTACAACACCATGATATATTGCCTGCTTAAAACACCGTTAGACAAAGAAGAACACTACCAGGAGTTAAACACCATAAAACATATAGCACAAACTAATGGATACAACAAAACAATGATTGACAAATTATACAACTACCTAAAAAATAAACGTAATATCCCAAATACAAACACACAACAGGACAATCCCATAAAATACTTATCAATACCATACAGATCATCCAAAACCCACAATCTAACCAACACACTACAAAAATACAACTACAAAATAGCTTACTCCACACACAATAAACAATTTAAACCCAACAACAAAATAGACGACATTTACAACGTCACTGGAGTTTACAAACTAACTTGCAGTTCTTGCGCCAGTTTTTACATAGGCCAGGCAGGGAGGTCCTTCTACACGCGTTACCAAGAACATATAAAAGCACTAACAAACAATAACAACCAATCAAACTTCGCCGATCATCTCAACTCCACAAAACATGACTACATACACATAACATCTAACCTACAAATTCTTCATAAACAACACAGAAACAACCAACGATACACAACCGAACAATACAAAATATACAGACACTCCAAACTACACCCTACACACATACTCAATACACAATTACATTACAACTCAAACACACCTTTTGACATCATAACTCCTAATACTCACAAAATACACCCACACCGCCGTAATATACCCCCCCCCCCAACACCCTAACCTACGTAAACCAACGTAACTTAATTATAAGTTAGTAAATCTAAATTACTATTATTATTTTTTCAGAAGAAATATATCAATATCCACTGATAATATTTGAAAATGATTAGCTCTCGATGTAAATATAACATTTATTTCAATTAAATACACACAAATATAATTCTTCAAAATCTATGGTGAAATATTTCATTGTTCAATGTATAGGATCCACTATTCTTTTATTAGAAGTAATAGTTATTTCTGTACTAATCTATACTATTACATAAAAAATTTAATGTTGTGTGTGTGTGATTTACTCAATCACGTAAAAACTACTGGACCTATTCAGCTGAAGTTTTACATGGACATTCTTAGGGTCCCTGGTTACGAAGTAGGCATATTTTTATCTAGAAATTCCATCACGGCACCTCCCCAAGGGCTTTGAAAACCTCCTTTATGCTCAATTATCTATACTTAATTCAATAGTTAACATGGATGGCTTAATCAGCTGACAATCACCTGTAACAATCACTTTTAAACACATTTAAACAGCTGAGAGTGATTGTTTGTTGTTATTCATCTTCCAAGGCTAGTTATACTTTACAAATGTTATGTTACCAGCAGAAGTTTTCCTTCTCGTAGTAATTAAACAATAATCCGTAAGTTTATAGTTTGAAAAATTAATTGGGAACTAATCTATACTATTATATAAAAATCTAATGATGTCTGGGGGTGTATTACTCGATCATGTAAAAACTACTGGAGCCATTGAGCTAAAATTAGCGTGTTCGAATAAGCATTTCCCGTCTGTGCGTGTTCGATTTTAGCAAAAACAATTATACCGTTCGACACAGAAAGTCATCAGAGATACAAACAATATTATGAAAACGTCACTAACGTCCTTAAAGTTTACAATTTTGGAAAATTATAATTCCCCCCAACGTGATGCTAATAATGCTGGAAAAATACACATTGCCCAAGCCCAATACAGTGCATATAAAATGAATCAGAAACATGTCCTAAAACTATATTGATAGTTATTGTTTGTTGTTGCCATGGAAGTATTTATATACCTGTGAAGTATCCAATCAGGAAAGATATTATTGTAATTTTGTACATTTAATCAAATGTACACATGTAAGGCTAGAATAGAGATCACGTGACGAAGTATTACTCTGCCACGGAAGTAGACGTCTAATTAGGTATTGTTGTATAAAATTACAACCAAATCTATCCTGTCAAGTCACTTTACAGGTATATGTCACTTTACAGGTTTAATATAGTTATATAGTAATGTATAAAATTACAACCAAATCTGTCCCAACAGGAGGCTTTATATGTATAATTTAATATATAAGGTGTTTGTTGTATCCATTTTCTATTGCTATTTTTGTAATGTTATCTAATTCTTCATTTAATTTTTGTTTGTTATCTTGTGTGTATTTTATTGCTTTATTTATCATGTTACTGTAAGTGTTAATTTTGTATGATCAGCGGTGGTTAGATTTGTAGTGTATTGTGGTGTTGTTGGAAGTAGGTTTTCTGTGTACTGTAGTTTCTATTTTATTGTTATTTATATTTAATGTGATGTCAAGATAGTTAATTGTTCTGTAAGTTTCTTTTTCGACAGTGAATTGTATGTTTTCGTTGTATATATTTAGTTTGTTTAGTATTATGATGTGTTCGTTGTGAATGGTGGGTTGGTATATTACAAGCATATCGTCTACGTATTTTGTTCATAGTAAAATATTACGTGTGTTTAGTATAGGTTTAATTATTATTTGTTCAAAGTATTGTAGATATATTTCTGACATGACTGATGATATGGGTGATCCCATGGGGAGTCCAGTTGTTTGTTGATAGCATTTATTGTTAAATTGGAAGTAATTTTGGTTACATATGTGTTTTGTTAGTGTTATGATACTATTTATTGTGTTTTCTTTTTCGTTATTGTGTATTAGTTTGTTTTTCATTATTTCTATGGTTTCTTCTATTGGGATACTATGGTACATGTTAGTTATGTCATAACTTATTATTTTAGTGTTGTTGTTTGTTTCTATGTTTTTTATTTTATTAATTAATTCATATCCATTTTTTATATTGTATGTGTTGTTAATTTGTATTTTAGATCTTATTATTTTGTCTAGTATTTTTGCGATTATGTAGGATGGTGCTGTTTTGAAATGCATTAGTGGTCTAAATGGTGTGTTGGTTTTGTGGATTTTTGGTATGCCTGTTAATATTGGTGTGTATGGTTTGAATGGGTAAAGTCTTGTGTGGTATTTTAATTTATTGTTATAGTTTAGGGTATTTCTGTGTGTGGCTATTAGGTTTTTTATTGTGTTAAGGTATTTGTTAGTTGGGTCTGGGATTTGTTCGTATTTGTTTTCTTTTATGTGGTTAGTCATTGAATTGATGTATTTGGTATTTTCTATTATTACTGGTGTGTTTGTTTTATCTGATTTTAATATTAAGTAGTCGTTGTTTTCTAGTTTTTCTTTGAGTTTTATAATTTCTTTTTTATTTATATATTGTTTCGTTTTTTTGTTTTTTTTTGTTTTTATTAGGTTAATTTTATTATTGATGTTGTTTCTTATGAGTTCAGTGTTTTGGTGGGTAATTTTATGGATATTAGATTCAGTGTCAAATATTATGTTTTTTATTATTTGGTTTTTATTAAAATTGGGTAGGTTAAATTTGAAAGCATTTGTTATTATTATTTTTTCTTTTTCCGTGAATTGGGTTTCAGTTAAGTTTATGAATTTTTTATTATTAGAAGTGTGATTTGGTTGTTGGTTTGGTATTAGGCTATTTTTGAGGTTATGTTGTTTTGTTAAATTTTCGATTTTTTTGTTATGTCTATTGTGTTAAAATTTTTTTTTTTTTTTTTTTTTTATTAAAACTGGTCATTTCTGACCAACCATTAATTTACATTTGATAATTAGATTGTGTTAAAATTAAAATTTATTTTCTTGATGCAATTAATAAACAATGCATAGCACTTAATATCACACCTAAATACGCTAAATTACACTTAAGAAATAAACAAAATACAATTATCAATAAAGCAACAAAAATAGCCGAACTACACATAATTAAAAAAAACACATTAAATCTGCCTACCATAAAATAAACCAAATCAACTTACAACTTTACACAACTAATTTAGAAATGATGAAAACATTTGATAATCTCACACCCATTATACACGAAAAAATACATCATATCATAATAAAACACAAAATAAACACTCAAAAAAACACACAAAGTTAACAATCCCATAAGATCCCTAATAAATTTCAAAAAAGCACCTGCTTATAAAATATCACAATCGCCAATAACCTAAACCACGAACTTAAACTTGAAAATAAATACACCATAAAAAACTCAATTAAATTAACTGAAATACTAAAAACAATAAACATAACAAAAAACACCAAATTTATATAATTTGATATCACAAACATATACTCTAATATACCAATAAACAAAACCATCCAAATAATAAAAAACAAATTAACTGACCTTAAAACCAACCCCAAATACACAAACCAAATTACAAAATGCCTAAAGACCATACTAAACCAAAACTATTTCATATTTAATAATAAGATATATAAAAAAATAGATAGCCTAACAATGGAATCACCCCTCTCAAGTATAATATCAGAAATTTACCTCCAAAACCTTGACGAATTAATCACACAAACCATAAAAACACACGACCCCAATGGAGATTGGATACGATATGTTGACGATGGATCATACATCTCACAAAATAAAGCAATAAATGATAATATCATACTAAATTAAATCAACAACTTACACCCTAACATAAAATTCACCATGGAGGAAGAAATAAACAATAAAATAAACAATCTAGATCTAACAATCACCAGAAGTACAAGTAACATTGAATACTGAATTCATAGGAAACCCACACAAACCATTAATACAATACCCAACTACTCTAACCATCCCCCACAACATAAAATGGCTGCTTACAACTCACTCTTATACAGAATGCTAAAACTGCCTTTAAAAAACGAAGAAAACCGGAAAAAACCAATAATGTATCAAATAGCAAAAAAAATGAATACAATAAAAAAATTATAGATAAATTAGAATTTAAAATATTAAATAAATTAAAACAAGCTAAAATCGAACTACAAACAACAACAAAATGGGCCACATTCACATACACAGGGTACAACATGAAAGGAATAGCTAAAACACTAAAAAAATAATAATATTAACATAGCTTACAAAAACACAGGAAACATAAACAATAAAATAAACCAACCGGAAACAATATGTCCAACACTTAATAACGGAATATACAAAATCGAATACCCAGACTGTAACAAAATATACATAGGCCAAACAAAAAATGATATTAAAAGACAGATATCAAGAACTCTTCAATGCATACATCAAACCTCAAACTTACAACTTAAACTTAGCTACACACCCCATCAAAAACAAACACACATTTCCTACATTAGAAAACGTACACCTAATAAACAAATTACAAAAAGGCCTCAAAAAGACAATCTGGGAACAACTACAAATTTATAAACAAAAATACTATCATAAACGAACAAATACAAATAAAATTAAAAAATGATAAATTATTTAACTTAATAGACAAAATTAACCCCAAGACAAGCTGAAAAGACTCCCACAGTGCAGTAAATCCGAAAATAGAACATTAATGGTACACCACACCTTGTGACAATGGAATTTCCACACAAATTGCAGTCTACTACAACCCCCGGTCGATGATGCTCGGTAATGGAGATACTATCAATCTTTAAAAGTTAACCCGCACAAATACCAAGTAAGATCCTTGTTTAAGTACATTAGTGAAAGTGATATATATATTCACATACAATTCACCGTTGAAACAAAAACAAATAGAACAATCAACTATCTCGACATCACTTTAAATATAAATGATAATAAAATAGAAACCACAGTATACAGGAAACCTACTTCCAATAACACCACAATACACTACAAATCTAACCACCCCTGGACACACAAAATTAACACTTACAGTAACATGATAAATAAAGCAATAAAATACACACAGGATAACAAACAAAAATTAAATGAAGAATTAGATAACATTACAAAAATAGCAATAAAAAATGGATACAACAAACACCTTATAAAAAATATATACAATAAATTCACAAAAAAACCTAACCTCAACACAACACTACAACCGGAACACAAAACTAATAAAAATAAAAAAATCTACCTAAAATATAAATACACCAATAACAAAATAGAAAAAATAACAAATATATACAACAAAGAATACTACACTCCAACATACAAACCAAACAACAAAATAATAAAATATCTTAATAACACAAACCACAAAACAAATTCAGAAAAACATAACCTATCAGGAATTTACAAAATTACATGTAACAACTGTAATGCATTTTACATAGGGAAAACAACCAGATCATTTAAAATAAGATTTGAAGAACATTATAGAGCATTCAAAAACAAAAATTCAAAAGTATTAAATGTTGCAGCACACCTAATATCACATAAACATGAAATAACAAATTACGAAAATAACCTAACCATACTTGAAATAAATAATAACCCAATAGAACTAAACTCACTAGAAAAATACCACATTTATAAAAACATACACAACAATTTAATGAATCTACAAACAACATATACAGAAGACATACTATTAAAAAACATAATACACAAGACTCAAGAGGAAACGTATATGACGTCAACAATTACCAACAAAACGGACCGAACATCCGCACCAGAAAAATTAAGAAAAAATAATCAGTGATTCGACAATGGTCAAGTGACCGAAAGGCGCCTCATCACTCAAGGTAAAATCATTGCACTTAATAGTGGATAAAATTACTTACAATAGTAATATATTAACTTCATAAAGTCAGTGCAACGGAAAAACAACGGATAACGTAATATATATATATATATATATATATATATATATATATATATATATATATAAATATTTAGGTTAGTTTTGGTTGGTAAAGATTATCTATATTGGTTGGTAAAGATTATCTATATTGGTTGGTAAAGATTATCTATATATATATATATATATATATATATATATATATATATATATATTGTAATACTTGGTAAATTCTCTTTTATAAATCTTAATAAAAATTTATAAGTTAAAAGAAATAACGATTCAATGCTGCTTTTGTTACAATAATTTTTAATATCTTAATATGACATTCCTTATTTTTTTTACAAAGTCACTTACTAATTACAAAGTCTTATTTCATCCACAAAGAATTACAAAAATTAAGCTTTATTAGCCTAAGTCTAAAATTTGTTTATGGCAGCAAGAAGTTTAGTTATAAATTTTAATATTAATTGAATTGGATTTAATTACTTCAATTTGAGCTTGAGCTCTCTTTATCTGGTGTTAATAGGTGGGTTTTCTAAATTTTGAATAATAAAAATTGAGTTGGCACTTTCAAAAAAATATCTAAGTTACAATTCTTACAAGCTAAAATTTTTTACAAGTTATTTGGTTTCTAATTAAATAATTTCCTGAATAATGTCTTCTTAATCGATCAGTTCAATGATTTGGCTTAATGTTATTCTGTAATTATGATTTGAATACGATACTGCACTTTCCGCACCAGTTAAAAAAATAAAATTTCTACAGCCAATTCTGAACACGTCTTCCTCGTTCAAATGCTCTGTTCCAACTCCCACTGACGCTACCTTTGTTAGCAATAAAATGGCCAAGTCGTGAATTTCCGCTATTTTCTCGTTTATTCCTTGTAAGTAACAGCTTTACGGATGTCAAGTTCACCGCCTCTGACACACTTCTTCTTCTTAACAACTGCACTTAAATTTCTTTGCAAAACAATTGCATTTGAATCTTATTTCCCAAACTGTTTTAGATTATATCTCTACGAGAAATATTTAAAACGAATATCTTTTGCCGGTCATGCGCACGCAACTCCACAAATCCGTTATCCATCGTGTTTACTACAGAACACTCACTAGCCCGCTGTTTGAAAGTTTTAAGCGTATTTATATCGTTCCACCCTTCTATTTAAATTGTTATCTATCAATTACTTCTAATACATTTTCTTATAAATAGTGATTTGTGTGTTTTTTTTCTTTTTATATAAAATCTTGTGATTAGATCTAAAATGTGGCCGTGTGCATTTTCTACACAAGTGAAATTAGGTTATGTTTACATTTCGTTCCTGGTATATTTTAGTAATTTTTTACATACTGAATTTATTTATATATATATTTATCTTATTTTGGTAAGTGCCTTTTATATATATACTACTTCAAAATGTTACATAGTCCCCAAATTTAGATAAAAAAAAAATTTTGATTCCAAAATTCCTTTTTTTTTATCTCAATTTTCACATTTTGGGAGTAAACTCTTACTCTATCCTTCTTGCTTGTCTGCTGCCCTCTAATTACATATGATATACTTAACTCCTAACAATACAATAAATTAACAATTAACATTTAATCAACAATAATCTTACTCCTAACATCTAGTACATTAATCATTTTCTGATTTCTTAGAATCTATTTTATAAACTTTTTCTTTTTCTTTCTTTATTTTAATTTTAATAGAATGGAATCTTTCCAATCATAAGTCTTTTTATTTACCTATATAATCTATCTTCTGACACAGTGTTTTTTTTTTTCTTAATTTTAGCCTAACCGAGTCATAGCATGTCTAGGTTGTTTGTAGGTTAGGTCCTTGTTCTTATTCATTCATCCCTTCCTATTTTATTTTTATTTTTCAATATCCAGTTCAATTATTTTCTTATATCATTTCAGTTTATTTTGTATGAAGTTTAACATCTAATATTTTTTAAAGGTTGCAATCCCATATCCTCTATTTGATCATATCTATAGCTCCTTCGATTACACTGTCCCTATATCAACGAATATAAATTTTGTTTTAATACTTATATATATCAACGCAGATTCTCCCTTACAATACGACGAAGTTTAAATACACAATTACCATATTTTTATTACAACGATGCTTTAATATTTATTATCATAGATTCATATTTCTTTTATAATATATAATATATACGACGAAGTTCCATTATTTATCAAAGCAGATTCTCCCTTACAATACGACGAAGTTTAAATACACAATTACCATATTTTTATTACAACGATGCTTCAATATTTATTAACATAGATTCATATTTATTTTTATTCATTATTCGACGAACAATACAATAAATTATCGTAGATATAGTTACCATCCCTTAAAACTTATCTCCTGCTAACGTTTTCTTATACACATAGTCACCTAGAGTTTATTCATATTGCTTCCTTTACCTATATTTAATATCTCCCTTCCTATTTTATTTAAATTTATATATTTCTTTATTTCTTTGTTTTTTTTTTTTTTCAAGTGTTTGTTTAATTATTAAGTCATTTCTGGTCCATTGTCATTTCCGGTTTATTTGTTATCTATCCCTCCTACATTCGCTTCCTTCTCCTAATACTTTTATATCCTGAGTCATTCCTGTTGTTACCATCTTATTATCCTTTGTTATTTTCCTTTCTCTCGACTTCTCCCTTACTATTGTATTTGTTCTATCTGAAATTTATCTGATTCTCCATGGTGTGCCTCCCTTGGTTCATAAAATTTCTTTAACCATCTAATATGGAAAATTCCTCTAATTTTATTGCTTCTAGCATCTTTGATTTCATAAGTCGCCTTGCCATATTTCTTGGTGATCACATAAGGTCCATCATATATATAAAATAATTTTGCCATCTCACCTCTTATACCCTGTGGTTGCCAATTTTCTTTTACTAATACCTTGTCCCCAACATTTAATTCTTCTATTTTATGAGTTTTATTAAATTTCTCTGCTCTCTTATGAGCCTTCTTCTTAATTCTACTCCTAGCAATTTCTAAATGTCTTTCTAAATTTATTAATCTTGAACTCCAGCCAAAATTTTTTATTTCCTTTTGCCAAAACCTTTCATCCTGAATTCCTAGTTGTAGCTGGTTAGGTGTGTATCCTGTAGTCTCATGAGGAATTTCATTAATTGCCTGGTTAATAACCTCTACATATTTTCCCCATTCTCTATGGTTATGATGACAATATGTTCTCAAACATCTAATGATCTCCTTATTCACCCTCTCAACGATATTGCTTTGTGGCCTCCTTATTGGAGAAAATATTGGTTTCATTTCTCTATTTTTTAATATACTCCAGCCATTTCTTATTATTAAACTGGGTTCCATGATCAGCCTGTATTCTTTCTACTGTCCCAAAATTTTCTATATAATTTTCTAAACATTTAATTGCCTCCCCTGTGGTTGCCTTTTTCAATTTATAGATTTGAACGAATTTTGTAAATACATCTAAAATTACTAATAAATACTTATAGCCTCCTAAAGTTCTTTGAAATGGTCCTATAAAATCAATTGACAATTGCTCCTTTGGTTTTTCCACTTGGATCCCTTTCATCTCTCCAAAATTACCTTGTGTTACATTTTTAGCTCTTTGACAAATATTACATGTTTTAATAATTCCCCTAATGCTTTTTCCCATCTTCTTCCAAGTGAAGCTCTCTGATAATATGGTATGACATTTCTTAGCTCCTGCATGCAGGTAATATTCATGACAAGTACCCACTATTTCTTTAATCATTTCATTATTATTGTTTTTCTCAATCGCTATCTCCCTATTTAAAACTCTTAACTCTTCCCTGTTCTGTATTGTTATTTTTTTACCTTCTCTATCTCTTTCTTATTAATTTCTGTCACATCAGCTATTATTTCTTTTGTTTCCTCTAAATTCTCCTTAATCTTCTCCTCTAAGTCTCTTCTCATAACTCCTATTACATCATTATTCTCTGTTCTCAACTGTTCCCTCATATCCGCTATCATTTTCCTATTTTCCTCCCGTATTTCATCTTTTATTACTTTTAGATCCTCCTTCATCTCTCTTATTTCGTCTCTATTTTCCTCTAATTCTTTTTTTATTTCATCCATCTTATCTAATTGTCTATTTATCTTTTCATTATTTATATTTAATTGTCTATTTATTTTTTCATTATTTATATTTAATTGTTTATTTATTTTTTCATTATTTATATTTAATTGTCTATTTAGATCCTCTCTCCCTGTATTTATGTTTACATTCATTTCCATTAAAGTCCTCATTATATTCCTTAAATCAACACCCTCATCATTTCCCTTTTCCTGTTGGGTTTGCATCAGTGGTAATCCCCTAGCCTCATCTACTTGGGTTTCCACCTCACTCTCTTCTATAGGCATATCTGTGCCTTCCGTTTCTGTCTCTTGTATTTCTAGGCTTGTCCCTTCTTCCAATTCTATTAGGCCTATTGTAGCTTCTTCCTCTTTTTCATCTATTTTTTCTTTTAATGTCACATATTTTCCTTTTGCAGCTTCCTCAATTGCTGTACCCTTCCTAGACCTACTATGTTTGTTATATTCCTCTAATTTTTCTGTTTTTTTTCGCTTTCTCCCTCCTTAAATTATATGTACCTGTTTCAGATTCCATTTTTTTTTTATTTCTTTATCTAAAATTTCAAAATTCCCCTTTATTCTTTTTAAATTTTGAAAATTAAAAAAATTATTGACTTATGGTTGCAAAGTCCTGAAAAGTAAACAATATTAATACAAATATTTAATTAATAATCTTATCTAAAGTGCCTTAAGGTTAATTCTTAAATTTTTTTATAATCGAGCCCCACGTTTGTGTGCCAAATGTAATAATTGGTACATTCACTTTTATAAGTCTTAATAAAAATTTATAAGTTAAAAGAAATAACGATTCAATGCTGCTTTTGTTACAATAATTTTTAATATCTTAATATGACATTCCTTATTTTCTTTTACAAAGTCACTTACTAATTACAAAGTCTTATTTCATCCACAAAGAATTACAAAAATTAAGCTTTATTAGCCTAAGTCTAAAATTTGTTTATGGCAGCAAGAAGTTTAGTTATAAATTTTAATATTAATTGAATTTGATTTAATTACTTCAATTTGAGCTTGAGCTCTCTTTATCTCGGGTTAATAGGTGGGTTTTCTAAATTTTGAATAATAAAAATTGAGTTGGCACTTTCAAAAAAATATCTAAGTTACAATTCTTACAAGCTAAAATTTTTTACAAGTTATTTGGTTTCTAATTAAATAATTTCCTGAATAATGTCTTCTTAATCGATCAGTTCAATGATTTGGCTTAATGTTATTCTGTAATTATGATTTGAATACGATACTGCACTTTCCGCACCAGTTAAAAAAATAAAATTTCTACAGCCAATTCTGAACACGTCTTCCTCGTTCAAATGCTCTGTTCCAACTCCCACTGACGCTACCTTTGTTAGCAATAAAATGGCCAAGTCGTGAATTTCCGCTATTTTCTCGTTTATTCCTTGTAAGTAACAGCTTTACGGATGTCAAGTTCACCGCCTCTGACACACTTCTTCTTCTTAACAACTGCACTTAAATTTCTTTGCAAAACAATTGCATTTGAATCTTATTTCCCAAACTGTTTTAGATTATATCTCTACGAGAAATATTTAAAACGAATATCTTTTGCCGGTCATGCGCACGCAACTCCACAAATCCGTTATCCATCGTGTTTACTACAGAACACTCACTAGCCCGCTGTTTGAAAGTTTTAAGCGTATTTATATCGTTCCACCCTTCTATTTAAATTGTTATCTATCAATTACTTCTAATACATTTTCTTATAAATAGTGATTTGTGTGTTTTTTTTTTTTTTATATAAAATTATGTGATTAGATCTAAAATGTGGCCGTGTGCATTTTCTACACAAGTGAAATTAGGTTATGTTTACATTTCGTTCCTGGTATATTTTAGTAATTTTTTACATACTGAATTTATTTATATATATTTATCTTATTTTGGTAAGTGCCTTTTATATATATACTACTTCAAAATGTTACAATATATATATATATATATATATATATATATATATATATATATATATATATGAAGTTACACCAGGTAGTGGTTGAGCATAGGCCTAACAACCCTACATCGTAAAAAACTCTTGTTACGAAACCAAACAATGTAATAATAAAGGATTGATTAAAAGGCAAAAGAAAACGGAACTCGAACCTGGTTGTAGCAACAAGGAATGTTCGGACAATGTTACAGCCTGGAAAAATGGCTGAAGTGGCTGAACAGCTATTTAAATTTAACATTGACGCAGTGGCCCTACAGGAGATTAGATGGGGAGGGCAGGGTAGACTTGATAAGAAAGAATATACCATACTGTACAGTGGAGCAGCAAAAAGTGGACAAGGAGGAACAGGATTCATGCTTACAAAGAGACTATGCCGTAGTTTATTGCTATTCGAACCCATTAATGATAGAATGTGCAAGATGCGCTTGAGGGGAAAATTTAGAAATACAACTTTGATCTCTGCCTATTCACCAACTGAAGAAAGTGATGAAGATGAAAAAATACTTTTCTACCAGCAATTAGAAAATGCTCTTCTATGTAGTCCCAAATATGATACAAAAATTATACTTGGTGATCTAAACGCCCAAGTGGGTAAGGAGAATTTTACACAAACTGTTGCTGGAACCTACTCACTTCATAATATAACGAATGATAATGGTAAACATTTGTGTGAATTTGCTGAAGCAAACAACATGATAATAAAAAGTACTTGCTTCCCGCACAAAAATATACACATTGGAACTTGGAAAGCACCAAATGGCACATTAACCCAAATTGATCACATACTCCAAAACGCCATTCTTCCTCAGTGACTGATGTCAGAACGGCCAGAGGCCCAAATTGTGATTCAGACCACTTTCTGGTGAAAATTAAATATAGAGAGCGACTGGCATGTTTGTGACTAGAGAAATTATATAAAAGAAGGCACTGGAACCTAGACAAATTTAAAGATCCGGACACATTAGGAAGGATTTAGAGAACTGGGCGATAGAAAAATGTTAGAAGTGTTACTAAAAGAGGGTATTGAAAATGAGAAAACAGGGATAGAAGTAAAATGGTCCAAAATTAGCAGTCATTGAGGAGACGGCAAGTGATGTGATTGGTGAGAAAATGAGGGGACGTGGTGAGGAATCGTTCGATGACGAATGTCGTGAAGTGCTAAGAACAAGAAATGCATATAGATTGATAATGTTACAGCGCGCTACAAGACAGAACACCTCAGATTACCAACTAAGCCGTAGAAGAGCAAATAAGGTCATACGTGAAAAGAAAAAAGCCTTTCTAAGGAAGCAAGTAGAGCCAATTGATGAATTGAGAAGTAATAACGAATCCAGGAAATTCTATGGTGCAGTTAAATATATAAATAAGCTATTGGCAGATGGGCAGAGTACTTTGGTGATCTGTACAACGCGGGAGCTCAGACGATAGACACGGACAAAAATACCTTGAGCCGAATAGAAATGACAAATGAGGATGACATTGAGCCACTGGACTCAGATGACTTCATGGAGTCGATCGAAAAGCTGAAAAGCAACAGAGCACCTGGTGAAGACTCACTTGTAGCCAAATTTTTTAAAACTTGTTGAGAAATTGTACAGTCACAATTATATTTCCTGATCCTAGACATATGGGAAAGAGAATGCATGCCTAGAAAATAGAGAACTAGTCTCATATGTCCTGTTTTTAAAAAGGGTGACAAATCGGAATGCAGAAATTATCGTGGAATATCTCTGCTCACAGTAGCATACAAAATATTCTCAAACATAATACTGAAAAAGCTCAACGTCTTTGCTGAAAACATCATAACAGATTATCAGTGCGGATTCCGACAGGGAAGAGGAACTACAGATCAGATATTTGTTTTAAGACAGTTACTCGAGAGGTGTTGGGAATATAAAATTGACCTTCATCTTCTTTTTATTGACTATCGACAGGCTTTTTACAGTGTCAACAGAGTAAAATTGCTCGAAATCCTAAAGGAGTTCAACGTACCAAACAAGTTGATCAGACTGATCAACATGACATTGTGTGATAATGACGCAAAGTTGTCATAGGGGGCGGTACTGAATTCCCTATTCTGACTGGCGTGAGACAAGGCGATGCCCTGTCTGCTACCCTCTTCAATCTCGCCTTATATGGCGTTTTGAGGAGGATTAACGTTTCAGGGAATATTATGCATTCACGCAGTGAAATATGTGCATATGCTGATGATATGTGCTTGGTTGCCAGGAATATTCCATCGCTCAAAGAAACTATTAATATAATCAATAATGAAAGTAAAAAGATAGGTCTCTGCATAAATGAGGGAAAAACTAAATATATGAGTACAAGCAGAGGGCGTAGCAGTACGACTATAGATATCGATGGATATTCATTTGAAAAAGTAAAAAGTTTCACATATTTGGGCTTGGAAGTAAATGATAAAAATAAAACAATAAATGAGGTCCAGAAAAGAATAATGACAGCTAATATAGCATACTTCGCAAATATAAAGCTTTTTAAAAGTAGGCTATTGTCTCAAACCACTAAGGTACGACTCTATAAAACCTTAATTCGGCCAGTCCCAACGTATGGAGCGGAGACGTGGACTTTAACCAGCGCGATGAAAAATCAGTTGACATTGTTTGAGCGTAAGCTTTTAAGAAAAGTTTATGGTCTGGTCCACAATGTATAGACAAATGTGTGGAAGCTTCGATCTAATGCAGAGTTGTATTCCTTATACAAAGACGCAAATGTGGTCCATTTTATTAAAACGCGACGTCTAGAATGGTTGGGTCACATCATAAGAATGCCCACTAATATAATGCCGAACAAACTTTTACATGGCACTATGATTGGCAAAAGAAGAGTTGGCCGACCAAGAAAACGATGGCTACAGGACCTTGAGGAAGATTTAAAAGTACTCGGTATTACAGCATGAAAACAGAAGGCTAAGGATAGAAGTACGTGGCGGAACATTGTTAAGGAAGCCAAGGCCCACCCCGGGTTGTAGCGCTACGTAGTAGTAGTAGTATATATGAAGTTATTATTATTAATTGTAAATAATTTTTTCCACCACTAATTGCAATAATTTTACCTTATGTTATGAGGCACCTTTTGGTCACTTGACCATTGTCGAATCACTGAAATAATTTTCTCTATTTTTCTGGTGTGGATGTTCGTTCTGTGATGTTGGTATTTGTTGATGTCATATCTATTTCTTCTTGAACCCTGTGTATAATGTTTTTGAATAGTAGGCTATTCTAGGATGACAAGTTTCAAGGACATGGATGACTAAAGCTGAGTATTAAAAATGGAGGGGTTGGGGTTGTATATATAGTATTTATCTTGGTATTTTTTAAAAACTATTATAAACACTGTGTTAGAACTATTTAGATATGAATTACTTATTGACATTGTGTGTAAACTTATTTTTATTGCTGAAAAATATTGCAAGTAATCAATAATATTTTTTTCAGCAATTTTGATGAGGAACTAAAACATTGCGGCAACTCAGCTTGTTGAATTTATATTTAAAAGTTAATGTTTTAAACTCTTATTAAAATAAATGTATACATTGATTTATTATAGTATATACATTTATTTATGTTTGTATGTATGAGCGTGTGTATAGATATTTATTTCTGTGTTATATTTATTGCTAAATACTTTTTTGTTAATAATTTATTGTCATTTATTACTTGTTGAGACACCTATTGTTATAGATTTAATATTGTTCTATATTACAAATTTTAAAAAATAATAAATTATAATAATATTTATTGGTAGATTATGTTTTTTATAGTCTTATTTCTTTTTCTGTTTTTGTTTTTCTAGTTATATATTGTTGTTGGTTTTAATATATTTCTCTATTATTACATTTTATTCTTGAGTTAACTTAAATCTTATTTTCTAAGCAGTTATTTTGTTTGGGGATAGTGACCAACATTAGTATCTTTTTTTTAATTAATGAATTATTTGTCAAAAGTAGTAATAAATAATAATAAGGTTATGGATATTGAGTAGTAAGATATTTAAAATCAAATAGACTATTTCTCAATTTTCAGATATCGTGTACTCTGAAGCTTGTGCCAACAGTAACCTAAAATGAGCAACGCGGAGAACTGAAAAAGAATATATCCAGGTTCTGATAAACAAATAATGCATTGCAACCCTTGTAAGCAAAATAGACAAACAATTTGCAACTACACATCATCAGTAATGCCTGCATTCTGGGTGACTATCAAGAAAGACACAAGGAAGATATTCAAATGTCAACAATGTCTTTATGTAGGGGCAAAGATATATCAGCTAATAATCCACTTAAAAACACACATTCATAAAAGATCCTATATAAATATACAACAGGATTTTTCAGCAGCACCCAAAACTACTTTTAAAAAATACTTTAAACCCTGTTCTAGGGCAAAATTATACAAATGTTCAAAGTGTAATCATTCAACTTCAAAGGACATAAATCTTAAAGACCTTGTAAGACCTTATTGTGATGAAAAACCTTACAAATGTCCACAGTGTATTAGATCAGTAAACCTATCAGGAAGCCTCAAAACACATATGCTTACCCATTCTGGTGAAAAACCTTACAATTGTTTACAGTGTAGCTATTCAGCTGCACGATTAGGACATCTTAAATCACATATGATTACCCATTCTGGTGAAAAACCTTACAAATGTTTACAGTGTAGTTATTCAGCTACACGATTAATAGATCTTAAATCACACATGCTTACCCATTCTGGTGAAAAACCTTACAAATGTTTACAGTGTAGTTATTCAGCTGCACGATCAGGATATCTTAAAGCACATATGCTTACCCATTCTGGTGAAAAACCTTACAAATGTACACATTGTAGTTATTCAGCTACAAGTTCTGGACTTCTTAAATCACATATGCTTACCCATTCTGGTGAAAAACCTTACAAATGTTGTCAGTGCAGTTATTCAGCGATAAATTCAGGAAACCTTAAAATACATATGCGCACCCATTCTGGTGAAAAGCCTTACAAATGTTCACAGTGTAGTTATTCAACTGCACGATTAGGAGGTCTTAAAGCACATATGCTTACCCATTCTGGTGAAAAACCTTACAAATGTACACATTGTAGTTATTCAGCTACAAGATCTGGACTTCTTAAATCACATATGCTTACCCATTCTAGTGAAAAACCTTACAAATGTTCACAGTGTAGCTATTCATCTACAAGTTCTAGACTTCTTAACTCACATATGCTTATCCATTCTGGCGAAAAACCTTACAAATGTTTACAGTGTAGTTATTCAACTGCACGATTAGGAGGTCTTAAAGCACATATGCTTACCCATTCTGGTGAAAAACCTTACAAATGTACACATTGTAGTTATTCAGCTACAAGATCTGGACTTCTTAAATCACATATGCTTACCCATTCTAGTGAAAAACCTTACAAATGTTCACAGTGTAGCTATTCATCTACAAGTTCTAGACTTCTTAAATCACATATGCTTATCCATTCTGGCGAAAAACCTTACAAATGTTTACAGTGTAGTTATTCAACTGCACGATTAGGAGGTCTTAAAGCACATATGCTTACCCATTCTGGCGAAAAACCTTACAAATGTTTACAGAGTAGTTATTCAGCTGCACGATTAGGAGTTCTTAAATCACATATGCTTACCCATTCTGGTGAAAAACCTTACAAATGTACACATTGTAGTTATTCAGCTACAAGTTCTGGAGTTTTTAAATCACATATGCTTACCCATTCTGGTGAAAAACCTTACAAATGTTGTCAGTGCAGTTATTCAGCGATAAGATCAGGAAACCTTAAAATACATATGCGCACCCATTCTGGTGAAAAGCCTTACAAATGTTCACAGTGTAGTTATTCAGCTGCACGATTAAGAACTCTTAAGCTACACATGCTTAACCATTCTGGTGAAAAACCTTACAAATGTTGTCAGTGCAGTTATTCAGCGATAACATCAGGAAACCTTAAAATACATATGCGCACCCATTCTGGTGAAAAACCTTACAAATGTACACATTGTAGTTATTCAGCTACAAGTTCTGGACTTCTTAAATCACATATGCTTACCCATTCTGGTGAAAAACCTTACAAATGTTCACATTGTAGCTATTCAGCTGTACGATTAGGAGGTCTTAAAGCACATATGCTTACCCATTCTGGTGAAAAACCTTACAAATGTTTACAGTGTAGTTATTCAGCTGCACGATTAGGAGATCTTGAAGAACATATGCACACCCATTCTGGTGAAAAACCTTACAAATGTTCACAGTGTAGCTATTCAGCTACAAGTTCTAGACTTCTTAAATCACATATGCTTACCCATTCTGGCGAAAAACCTTACAAATGTTTACAGTGTAGTTATTCAGCTGCACGATTAGGAGATCTTAAAGAACATATGCACACCCATTCTGGTGAAAAACCTTACAAATGTTCACAGTGTAGTTATTCAGCTGCACGATTAAGAACTCTTAAGCTACACATGCGTACTCATTCTGGTGAAAAACATTACAAATGTAGTCAGTGCAGTTATTCAGCCACAAGATCAGGAAAGCTTAAAATACATATGGGTACCCACTCTGGTGAATAATCTTACAAATGTTCACAGTGTAGCTATTCAGCTACAAGATCTGGACTTCTTTAATCACATATGCTTACCCATTCTGGTGAAAAACCTTTGAAATGTTTACAGTGTAATTATTCAGCTGCACGTTTAGGATATCTTAAATCACACATGCTTACCCATTCTGGTGAAGAACCTTACAAATATTCCCAGTGTCATTATGAATCTTCACTAAAAAAAATTTTTAAAACGCACATGCTTACCCATTCTGGAGGAAAAACTTTAAAAGTGTTTATAATGAAGTTTTACAGTTACAAAATTGAGAAATCTTAGAAGACATATGTTTACCTATGCTTGAGAAAACCCTTACAAATTTTCATAGATTAGATATTCATCTAAACATTCGGGAAGGCTTAAGGTACATGTGCATACCTGTATAAGGATATAATCAAACTTGGTGGGCTTATAAAGCTATAATAAACATTAAGATTTGTATTAATATATTTTTAAATTTTATAAAAGAAGATGCCACGATTGACTGACTGATTGATGCATAGGTCTAATCAACACACAGCCTAAACTATGTTTGGTAGAAACTTAACACTTTGAGGGAATCTTCTGTCGGTAATGTAGAAGTTAAAAAGTGATTTTCAAATTCAGATTTCAAAGTTATTTTAACATTTTCTCACTTATAATAATTGTTAGATTTTATTTAAACTGAATGTTGCGTTAGAAACGTAGTATCACTTCTATATAAATTCAATATTCAATTTAATTGAATTTGTTATTCAAACTAACCCAAACGGAGAGTAATAATTATTGTATGAAACGATGTTTTAAATTATATAAAGTATATACTATTGTATGTCATAGAGTGATTACTGCCATCTAATGATTAATAAATTAAAATAATCATTGATTGTGATGAAAATTGTTAGTCAATGTAAGTGAATGAAAGCTTGGTTAGAAAAGTAAGAGCACTTTGTAAATAAATTTAGTCAATTTAATTGACTCTTTAAATACATGAGCATCAACTGTCATAGAGTAGATATTTTTCAGTTTGTTTTCTGTATATGTATAGATAGATAATTTAATGGGAATGTCCTCTGCAACTACCCAATACATGTTTCATTTCAATCGGTTAAATGGTTTGAAATGCTTAAAAGACATGCAAACATCTATATATATATATATATATCGTTTTTCCGTTGCACTGACCTTATGAAGTTAACATACTACTATGTGAGTAACTTTATCCACCACTAAGTGCAACAATCCTACCCTGAGCGATGAGGCACCTTTCGATCGTTGACCATTGTCGAATCACTGATTTTTCTCTCTGGCAGCTTTAATGTTTTGTTTAATAATGTGTGATTCTGCTATTTTTGTTGCTTTATTGATAATAGTGTTTTGTTTATTTTTTATGTGTAATTTTGCGTATTTTGGTGTTATATTAAGTGTTAAACATTTTTTATTAAACTGTATTTTGTTGATGCAATTCTGGAGTTTGATTTTTAGGTTAAGATATTTACGGTACAGTTGTTTACCTTGGTAGGTATTAAATTCTTGATATTTAACATTATCCATCGTTTTTCCGTTGCACTGACCTTATGAAGTTAACATACTACTATGTGAGTAACTTTATCCACCACTAAGTGCAACAATCCTACCCTGAGCGATGAGGCACCTTTCGGTCGTTGACCATTGTCGAATCACTGATTTTTCTCTCTATATATATATATATATATTTAGGTTAGTTTTGGTTGGTAAAGATTTATTTAGATTTTTTGGACTAGGAGACTGACAGACTTACCTTGGTAAGAGTCCACTCTGTAGTCTTGAAATAGAAACACATAAAAGCACTTAAACAATGATATATTTCAACCACACAGTGGTCTTTGTCAAATCTATATATATATATATAACCTCACATTTCCCCTTGAATTAGAAGACAACAATAAAATAAACTTTCTAGACCATCACCAAAACAGCACCAAACATAATTTCAAAATATACAGAAAACCAACAACTACCGATATTGTCATACATAATACAGTAAACTCCCGATTATCCGTGGGCGGATTAACCGGTTTGTGGATTATCCGGGGTCTGCAGTTGTTTTACAAATATCCAATTTTTATTCTAATCAGATTCATGTGTTTATATTTCCAAACGGTGAATTACGACATAAATACTCGTATAAGGCTTAATAGAAGTTAAGGTGAAGGTAATAGATATGTAAATATGTACGTACTAATTTCTACATTGAAAGGGAAGCATCCCGACGGGGGCCAGCGAAATAAAAGGGGCGAGCAGACTACTGTATATAAGAGACAATGACAAAATGCTTGGACGCCTGAATACCTAATGTATATCATAAGATTGTAAACAAATGTCAGCTAATCTCGGCTATAAATAGTCTAGGACATGACATATGCATTATCCATGTCTGTCATATACATTATCGATCTTTATGACTTTGTGACACAAGTAGACACTGTGCGACAAAATGGTTCTCAAGAAGTTTAGATCGCACATTAAAGCTAAATCAATGCTCACAAAAAAACAGACGAAAGTCACAGATTTTTTGTTAAAAAGTGAAAGTATTATGTGTAAAGGAAATTACATATGTACATACATACTTACTTTTGACATATACTTATTTATGTATTGTAAATAGTTAGACATATAAATGTACATGTTATAATCTATCAAATACATCGACATTTTAAATTATTTTCTGTATTTATTTTGTCCTCTGAAGATTATTTTTGAATTGCATTAACCGGGGTCATTATTTGTGTAATTTATGGTATAATAATCGATTATCGATCGTTTTGCGTATTCTTTGTTCATAGCGGATTATCCGGGAAATTCGTTATCCGGCGTTGCTGGGCCACCCTATTCCACGGATAATCGGGAGTTTACTGTACATCTAATCACCCCACACAACACAAACACGCTGCATTTAATCATATGTTACACCGCCTAATCAAAATACCAATGCTACAGAAAGACTACGACGAAGAACTTAATACCATAAAATAAATCGCTTAACAAAACGGCTACCAACACACACTCATAGACAACATACTCAGGAAAATTAAACATAAACATTATCACACGGCCACACAGACAAACCACACAAAAATCAACAAATACATATCCCTCACCTACCACAACAAAACACACACAAAATAGCCTCCACATTCAAAAAACTCCATCACCAAATATCCTACAAAACAACAAACACTTTAAGACAGCACATACAACCTTTTCAAAAAGAAACTGACAAATATAAACTCTCAGGTATTTACAAATTAACTTGTAACGATTGTCCCAACTATTACATCGGCCAAACCGGCAGGTTATTCTATACACGTTTCAAAGAACACATTAACCAAAAAAACAAACAAACCCTTAATCCAGCAACACAAAACATCTAAAAAGCTCCCAACACCCACACACCGACATACACAGTACTTTAAATGTTCTACACACATTAAAACAAAGTAATAAACTAACAACCTTAAAAAAATATGAAATCTACAAACACTACACAACAGATAAAGAAATTTTTTTAAATGATCACATACATTTTGAAGCAAACAGCCTTTCCTATTATATGACACACTACTCAAACAACCACCCCATTCTACAGTCATAAATCTATTCTCGTTAGAGCCTTAACAACTAACCGATGCCGTCCAGTAGAGGGTTAGCTTCGTAAAAGGAACGAATGTTTTGAATTGCGTAAGCAATTACGTATTCACTCAGTTAACTATTTTTAAAATTAATAACTTATTCTTTGTTGAGTTCCTAGAATCTTGACAGTTGATAGCTGCTTCGCTGCACTTTTTAATAGAAGTAACTTTCTTTCCTAATTCTTTACTAAATCATTTACGTTGCACTTTTAAATTTTACACATTACAAAAACTTACAATTCCCTTAATTCTATTAAACAATTTTACCCCTTTTCATTGCTTACACTTCGTTGCCCCCCTTTTTTTACTGGGTTTTAATGTGTAAAGTTTGTTTAAGTTATTATGTATGTCCGTGTGTGTGTGTTGCGTGTTTTATAGGTGTATTGCGTAGCTGGATTTTGGGATTCTTTGATATCTTTGGACAATGTGTTCTTCGAAGCGTGTATAAAATTACCTATCTCTTTGGCCGATATAATAGCTGGGACAATTATTACATGTTAATTTGTAAATACCGGATAGTTTGTACTGGTCTGTTTGTTTTTGAAAGGGTTGTATTTGCTGTCTTATCATATGACCCACCCAGCTATTGTTGGACCATGGACGATTGTTTTATTATGTTGCACACTGTGTCTGGATTATTTTTAATATTTAGTTCCTGGTGCATCAAAGAAAAAAAAAAAAGAATCAACCTTGTTCTGCCAAAATTGCGAGCATAATACTGTTGAAAATGGTTCTTTGTTCCTCAGTCATTAGTGGGACATTGGAAGTATTGCTGCCATTTCTACATTATTGTACTGCAGTTGATGATTCATTTCAGTGTTTATTAAATCAGATGCACTTCGATTTGGCAATTGTATACCGAAAAGACTTAGTGGTAAATTACCAACGACAATGCAAAGATCCTTGATAGCAATCAATGGTTCATTATACGTAGCGTCGCTGAATGTTATTGTTAGATAATCTTTGCACCATATACGATGTCGATGCATTATATCATTAGTCATTGAATCTTTGTGACTATCCCACAACATTTGCTTGGGCTGAGAACATGTAGTCAACACTATAACAAATAGTAAAGGAATTTGTATCGCTGTACAGTTCGGTGCTGCTCCAGTAACCATACAGTCCCACTGGTTGTCGTCTTCTAGCAAGGCCAGTGCAAGGCATGTATCTTTATACTGTTGTCCATTCACTTAATGTATATCTTGAAATGACAATTGGCCAGTGACAATATGGCCATACGTTCCCTATGTTCGGCCATGTTAACTGAGGTACATTTATTTCATGAACCCCTAAAGATTCAACTATCAAATGTTACACAGTTCTTATATGGTTCTTTCTACATGTTTTTACAAGAGGATATTTTAAAATACTGTTTTGGTCATGAGATATGATTTTTTTTCTAAACCCTTTTTAAATTGTAATGTTTTTATGTATAAAAATATTTATAACCAAGCAAATATTAGGATTTTAGGAAAACCCTCTGGTCTGTTTGTTTACAATAGATATTAAAATATGTTTGCCAAATTGTATCATTCTAGCTTGAATGGCTCCTGAGAAAAGTGTACCTAAAGTTTAAAAAAACAGGGGTTTCGGGAATCGCAAAAATAAATTCGTCAATTGCTTTATCTTCTTTCTTAACACGTCTTATGTCAAGCACCTTCATTGCTTTTACACAGTTTTCACCAGCTTATAAGCTCATAAGTTTGAACACAAAGCACTTTGAAATGTTCCCCTTGTTGCAATAAGTAATTGCATCATATACACCAAGTTTTAGTGTGTTGATCCTCACAAAAACTCTTTTTGGGACGTGGCTCTAAATTGTGCTATTGAGGGACTCACTTATGTTCTGAGTTCCACCATGAGCGCACTTACTCAACAGAATGAGGTTTGACAGATCTTTGAATATCTGTTTGATTTCAAGCAAATTAGCTTTTGGTAGGTGAGTGTGTTCTGCATGTTTATATGGAACACCATCTCTTACTGATTGTTGGTATTTACACCAGGAATTCTCATCTTTTCGACATAAGCTATGTTGCCGTTCTGAATCAGTTGAGCCTAAGTGGAAGTATTCTGCCCATATGGTTTGCCTCATTGCTTCCACACCTATTTTACAATTTCTTCTTATAGCAAGGCCATAGTACAGTTGTATGGTGTTTATAGCTGCCTCTGTAAGCCTTCCCCGGCCACCAATAGTTTTGCCGTCAGATAATTTTTTTTTAGAATTTCTCAATTTGTTCGCAAATAAAAACAGTCATTCTCCCTTGGATTTACTGTAAATACCCGAAAACGGTTCATTATTTATTAAAACTGTTTACGCCGGGTGGAATAACTGATTGAGTGGTAACTGATCAATTATTGACAGTAGAAAATTACTAAAGTACTAATATTAAAAAATAGGGGTTGGTGGTAGAAGGGTGAAAATTTGGGGCTATATATGTTTATTAATGCCAAATCATAAAAAAATTGAAATGAAAATTTTTTTGATGGACCACCCCTAACACTTGGGGCATGAAAAATAGTTTATGTCCTATTCTAAGACTTACTGAATATAAACAACAATTTCATAAGAATTAGTCAAGCCGTTTTCAAAGAGTGTTGTTACAAACGCTGTGACACGAGAATTATATATATATATATATATATATATATATATATATATATATATATATATATATTTAGGTTAGTTTTGGTTGGTAAAGATTATTTAGATTTTTTGGACTAGGAGACTGACAGACTTACCTTGGTAAGAGTCCACTCTGTAGTCTTGAAATAGAAACACATAAAAGCACTTAAACAATGATATATTTCAACTACACAGTAGTCTTTGTCAATCGAAGAGAAAACACAAAAAGAAATATGAGAAAATGAAATAAAATAATTATTTACATATATAATTATGAACACAATTTTCGATATGGTTTCATCCAAGGATGCTAGAACTATTCTAGTAATCGTGGTTTCATCCAGCCTGTTTTGAGGCTATGTACGTATTATGTAACAGTTATACCTGGAGAACGAGGCTATTCTTTTCGTAAACTAAGTTATTTGATCAATTTACATGATAATCAATTTTGTTATATTAAATCTACAATTTACTTAGGTTAATTCAATTTGAGTGTTATTTCTAAATCTATCTGAATTTATCTGTGCTTAAATTTTGATACTTTTGTCTAATGTCTCTTTCTTGACTATTACCAATATTTGCAGTGGTCAATTTGGTCATGGCGACATCTCCCTCTCTGTAAAAGATGGAAATTTTCTTAAAATATTTATTTTCTAAATCCCCCAGAAAGTCTTCCTTTTTCCTACTCTTACAACCATGATTCTAAATTATAGCTATTTCCCAAAATTTACATGTCAACACATATTATTTTCTTATACTACTAATTGTTTATTTTCCTGTCCTCTATCTTATATAGTCAGTATCTTATTTAATGATATTTATGGCAAAGACAAGATGAAAAACTTTTTTAAACTTAGTATTTTTCCTCACCGCCATTGCTAAATTATATTTTGCAGCTTGAAAGCAAATTACCAATGTTTGTAAATACCATTACCTTATTAACATTAGGAATGTTAAGATAGCAAATGAAGCTCTTTTAAAAATTGCACGGGCCGCATTAAGAAGAACCAAGCTCACCCTATCACAAAACACACTTTATAAATAATAGGGTTTAATCTTTGAGCCACTGATCTTTTTTGTACGGGATGTTTATAAAACGTTTTCCTCATTTTTGTGTACAAATATATAGATATATTACTTTGATTTTTGAAATATTGAAGTAAGATGTTTATTTTCGTTATATCACTAGTATTCGTTTTGTCCTCCTTTCTTTAAGGTTTGAAATGTTATCATATGTTCTGATGTGATTTTATTATTGACATTGTGCATTTGCAAAAACTGTATCGTCATTGTTAAAGAATAATAGTTTGTCCTTATTGTAAATAATAATGTAATATTAATTAATGATCAGCGATATTAAATATACATAAATGTGTGCAATGAAGAAAACATTAACACTATACAGTTACATTGATTTTAATGTACAAAACAGTAATCAGAGCTTCTGCGATTGTAAGTACAGGAATACAATACTTTAATAATTATTTTCAAAACGTTTGCAGCACAACGCCACTTTGTGCAGTAAGTGATATCGTTTTGAGCCAGAGTTAGAAACGAAAGAGTATGTGTGAGTGTTCAATGCAATTTTGTTTTGTTTGTGTGTAGTGACTGTGGAATGTCTGTTTCGTCCTTTTCAATTGTTTTGGAACTTACTATCACAAAAATCTAATGGTATTTGTCTGTGTGTGTGTGTTTTACTCAATCTCGTAAAGACTACTGGGTCCATTGAGCTGAGATTTCATATGGATATTCTTATGGTCCCTGGTTAACACACAGGTATATTTTTATTTAGAAATTCCTTCAGTGCACCGCCCCACTGGTCTTGTAAACCTCTTTAACACTCGATTATCTATAACCTACATCATTGTATACTTAACTTGGCTTAATCAGATGATGATCACCTGTGACAGTCACTTTAAAACACATTTAAATAGCTGACAGTCATTGTTTGTTGTTATTATTCTTTCAAGTTTAGTTATACTTTACAAATGTTATGATAGAAGCAGAAATATTTCCTTCTCTTGGTTTTTCAAGACAATAATTGGTAAATTTATAGTCTGATATATTAATTGCGAACTAATCTATACTATTAAATAAAAATCTAATTGTGACTGTGTTTGTGTGTGTTATGCTCAATCACGTAAAAAGTACTCGATCAATTGTGCTGAAATTTCAATAGGACATTTTCAGGGTCCCTGGTTAACAAATAGACCTATTTTTATTAGAAATACTATCTGGGCACCGCCCCTTTAAAAACTCCCTAACACTCAATTATATATAGGCCTACTCCATTATATACTTGGCTTAGTCAGCTTATGGTAAATGTGTTTGTAATCACCTGTAAAAGTCACTTTTAAACATGACTAAACAGATGATAGTAAATGTTTGTTGTTATTCATTGTTCAAGATTAGTTATACTTTGCAAATGTCATGTTCCAGAAGCTTTTCCTTCTTTTAATTAAAACCAAATCTTACCTGACTGGATACATCATATGTATATTTTAATAGAGGTGTATTGTAATGTTGTTTAAAATTACAACCAAAAAATCTATGCTAAGGAGATGGTTTATAGAGATATTCATGTCTAGACATAGTACAGTGTGCTGTTGCTACTGCGTGCCCCTAAACGTAGTCCCAACTAAAAAATGATGAAAAATTAACCTACAGCACCAATAATAAAATAACATAGATACCTTTCAAGGTATTTTGCTAGTTTCTTGATAAAACACTGAATTTTTTTTAGGTGACACTGAAAGTTTTAGGTAACCGTAAAGTAGGTCGGGGTGGAATAATTTTACCAAAATTTTAATTATTGGGGACATCAGCGAAAGAGTTAATACTATTTTTTTTTTTATTCGTTATGAGTTTCTGCACCGTCTAAATTTTTTAACCTTATATCATGCTCAATAATTAAAATATTTTTTAGAATAATTTCAGTTAACCAAATTTTTTGGTAAGAAACATAATTTTTTTATAATACCAATTTTAGTAGTAACCAAATAGGAAACATAACAGAATTTTAAGTCTTGTCCTAGATTATAAAACTTATCCACGAAAACTTAACAATAATCATCTAATGAATTTTGATAACTAATGAATTTCATCTTGAAGATGAATTTACTTGTCCAGCTTTATGGCATGATGGATGATGATTTCATAAAACATTTTGTATCGTTAATCATTTCATAATAATAATAATAATAATTTCTAATGCAGTGAAACAAATCAAAATCTATGACGGATAAACTAAAATTTTGCCAAATATTATAATGTTCAATATAAAGGTCATGAGTTTAGAAATGATTTAATTTATTATAGAAATAACGCTGGTTTATCTAAAATAATATCAAGAGAGATCTTGATTGGGTAAGTTGACTAGCAATATTTCATAAAAGGTAATGGGCTGCAACTGGTTTCTTTATTAATCATTCAGTTGACATTAGCAAATATAGTGTTTAATTTCTTTTACAACCAAACCAATCTTGACCAGAAACATTTTACCTATATTTCTTCTCCCTGTGTAGTAATGTAGTGTAACATAATTAGGTAATTCATGAATAATTACTTCATAAATTTAATCCCTAAATTAAATTTCTACGATGATAATGTGAGTATTAAGCACTACTATCACATATATGGCAAAAATCGAAGCACATTCAGCCTGTGTAAAGTATCACCTAATATGTTATGTTTTACTGCTTTGTTATATATAGTACATTAATTTGGTTCATAAACTTTTGTGTATGCTTTTAAACTTGGGTTATGTTTGTAATTTTTCAAATTGTAAGTAGTCTTTCTAGTTGCAACATTTATAATAATGAAGTTTCTTGATGTAATCATCTTGAATTCACTGATTAAACTAATTTTAAAAATACTTAACTAAGTGAATACGTAATTGCTTACTTGCTGACGCGTTTCAAAACATTCGTTCCTTTTACGAAACTGACCCTCTACTATTGGCTTCAAAAAATGTGTGATCATTTAATATGTTTTCTTTTTCACTTGTTTAGTGTTTGTAGATTTCACATTTTTCTATGGTTGTAAATTTTTTACTATTTTTTAATGTGTGGAGAACATTTAAATTAGTGTGTATGTTGTTGGTGTGTGTATGTGTGTTGGGTGTGTTTTAGGTGTTTTGCTTTGCTGGATTTAGGGTTTGTTTTTTTTATATATAGAATGACCTGCCGGTTTGGGCGATGTAATAATTGGGACAATCGTTACAAGTTAATTTGTAAATACCTGGGAGTTTGTATTTGTCAGTTTCTTTTTGAAAAGGTTGTATGTGCTGCCTTAAAGTGTTTGTTGTTTTGTAGGATATTTGGTAATGGAGTTTTTTGAATGTGGAGGCTATTTTGTGTGTGTTTTGTTGAGGTAGGTGAGGGATATGTATTTGTTACTTTTTGTGTGGTTTGTCTGCATGGCCGTTTGATGGTGTTTATGTTTCATTTTCCTGAGTGTGTTGGTAGCCGTTTTGTTGAGCGATGTATTTTATGGTATTAAGTTCTTGGTCGTAGTCTTTTTGTAACTTTGGTATATTGATTGGTAGCCGGCGTAACATATGATTAAAAGCAGCGTGTTTGTATTGTGTGGGGTGATTAGATGTATTATGTATGACAATATTGGTAGTTGTTGGTTTTCTGTATATTTTGAAATTATGTCTGGTGTTAAAGTTTATTTTATGGTTTTCTTCTAATTCAAGAGTAAATCTGAGGTTGTGTTATACGGTATTAATGTAATTGTGTAGTTGTTTGATTTGGCGTTTGTTGCCGTTATATAATATTAAAATGTCATCTACATATCTATGGTAATAAATTATTTTATGTGTGTGATAATTGTTCTGAAGAATGTATTGTTGTTCGATATGGTGTAGGAATATTTCTGCTAGGATGCCTGAGATACAGAAACCCATAGGGAGACCATCTTTCTGTGTGTAGAATTTGTGTTGGTGTGTGAAGTAGTTTTGTGATTATATTAATTAAAACAACCTCTCACCACAAATTCAACAAATTTTATTTTAACCTTATGTACATTTCGACTACAAAGTAATCATCTTCAGAGGTATTTTTACAAATAACTTATTTATTACAGTTATTTATAAAAATACCTCTGAAGATGATTACTTTGTAGTCGAAATGTACATAAGGTTAAAATAAAATTTGTTGAATTTGTGGCGAGAGGTTGTTTTAATTAATATAAACATTTACGCCACAGTTGCTTTAAGTTGTTGTAGTTTTGTGATGTGATGAGTTTGGTGAGTGTGATTATTTCACGTATGAGTTTATGTAGAGTGTTGTTTGCTGTGACCATATTTTGTAGTATGTTGAGTGTTTGTTCTATTGGCACATTAGTGTAAAGGTTTTTTATGTCGAATGAGGCAATGGTGGAATTGTGTGGTATGTGGATGTCTTGAATTTTGTGTATGAGGTCTATGTTATTGTGTATGGATGTGTGATTGTGAAAGTTTATGTTATCTCTGACAAGTTTGTCTATGTATTTGGCTAGTTTGTGTGATAGTGCATGTGTGTGATTGATTAGGGGACGGATGGGTGTGTTTTCTTTGTGGATTTTAGGTAATGTGTTAATATGGGGGCTTGGGGTTTTATTTGTTTGTAATATTCCTTTGTTCATTTTTCATGATTTTGGTGCATTTATTTAGAAGATTTTTAATTTCTGTTTTAAATTTAGGTGTGAGGTCTAATCGGAATTCGGTTATTTTGTTTCCAGTTATTAACCTTTTTATTTTCTTGTCAATGTCTTGTTGGTGCTTTTTTACGATAGAATTGCCTTTGTCTGCTTTTAAGAAATTTAGGTTGTGTTTGTCGAGTTTTTGTATAATTTATTTAAGGATTGAATGTTCATGAAGGAAGTCTATGCAGGAAGTCATCAGGAATATGAAAAAAAAAATTTTTTAACTTTTGCTCTCTCTACAAAAGTTAATAATTTTTGATAGTAGCAATTCCTCCCTCCTTTACGATACACCTAAATGTTATGAATTCAACGTTTTGGCTTTATTTTTTGACATAGTATCTGTCAAAATGCTACGATATATAATTAAACCTCTGATGACTCACACAAAATTACAAATTTTGAAAAAATGAACTTTACCTCTTCAATTTAACATTGCTTTGCACTGGACGTTCTATCGTTTGTAGGCCAACGTTGGAAATAAAACATGTGTAAATATTCAATGCAATATTTTTTGTTTTGTGTGTGGAGTGGGGTCTGGAAGTTATTCTCTCGGTCATTTGAGTAATTTTGGGACTTATAGCAAAAAACAAAAAAAAATAGATATGTGTACGAGTTTTATAACTCTAAAAGGTTTTTCTGTGGGTGAAACGTGGTGCTAATAGTGCTTTGTTAAAGGTTTTTTTTAAATTTATATTATTTCGGGTTTCAACAGAAATTTTAACTACATTTCAAGACATTTTGCAAATTATTTCGTTTAAAAAATAGAGCCTAAACGTTAAATTAGTAATGTTTTATGTGGTCTGGACGGAAAGAGAAAACGCTGTTTTCCAAAATTTTAAATTTTTTGGGGCGTAAGCAGAAGTTTTTATAACTTTTTTTCGTATTCATAATGACTTTCTGCATCGGCCAGTATAATTGTTTTTTGCTAGAGTCAATTACGTAGGAACGGGGCAAAATACCCACGTTTGTGTAAAATATACTACTTTTTTAAGAGAAGAGTAGTATTCAGAAATGAGCGAACAAAGGTGTGTTTGTAGCCTCAGAGTGTTCTACGTTTGCATGGTTCTTTCTGATTCCATCGTTAAGGCGTGTTTACACCAAAGTCTTCCACTAAGTTTTCCTCCAAGTTGTGGCAATTTTTTGCTTATTCTACAAAATACAACTATTTTTTCTCTATTCCACTTGTGAAGAGACAAATCTTCCACTAAATTTTGGTTTCCCGCGGAATGTCGATAAAGATCAAAGAATGTTTACAACTAAAACTGGAAGATTTGTTGCTGCGCACTTTGCGCAAGCAATTTATAGGAAAATATCGGAGAACTAATCACCCTCTGTGCGCCCCAGTCATGACCTTAGGCGCTAGCATCCCCCTTCAGTGCACGGGTGTACTTCAGCTGCAGGTGTTATCAGAGATTTCGTGAATTTTTTCGTTTTGTTTGTGTCAAGATGTAAAGCTGTAGTGAGAGGGAATGGACCAGGACGAAAACCAATGAACTAATTGAATTTTACTAGAGCAGAGATGTTCTCTAGAACCCCAAAAGTCCTAACATTAAAAAAAAAAAACTTAAGAAAATCAGTCGTGGGAAAACTGCATGCCAGGTCCAAGATGGTACATTTGAAGTTCAAAACAAGGTAAAGAACTTAATTAAGTGTTTCTGAAGAGAGGCAAAGAAAAAGAAGAGTAGCAACAGTTTTCCAATCAGTCAAATTGTGGGCGTTTAAGTCTCTACTTTTCTCAAGGACAAAACGACACAAAGAACTATCATAGAGCCCGGGACTAGTAGATATGAGGTAATTATTGTTTGTTCTTGTTTCAATAATTAAAACAATATTCCTAAAAGGCAAGTTCTTGGAGGAAGACCTAATTTTGAAACTTCTAAAAGTTCCTCAAGCGTGCCATTGTTGTATACTCCTCCGTCAGACAACCCCCTATAATTAAAAAAAATTACTCCCTGAATGAATAGGTGCTTGTAATATGACGTGTTTTCCCTCCATACTGCCGATGCAATGTGGAAAATTCCATTTATTGTTTCTATCAGTTGCAAGGAGCAAGCATTCTTTTGTTTCTGGTAACTGAAAAGAAAAAAATCAGTTGAATAACCACTATAGGAATAATCTGATAAAGAATGGGAGTTGTAAGGAGCGGAATTGTAAGGTACTTGTACATTACAAATGAAATTACTCTGTCACTTTCAAATGAAATTACTCTGTCACTAAAAATAGCAGCGGTGCCTTACTTTTTTTTTGAAGTATATAGGTTAAGAATTATTTTTTAATAAATTATTAAACAGATACAGGAACAGTCCTTATAGCTATTTACAACTGTTTCAATTTATGAAATAAACATAATTAAACAACTGTATAGATTCTTAAGCCTTTCGTCTGTATATCATAATTAATATCACTTACAGATTGTTAGTAATTCAAATGATATTGGAAACCTGATAAAAGAAGTATAATATAAATTAAATAGATTTTTAAAGTAGTCAACTCACCGGGGAGGAACATTTTTCCTGTCTTTCCTTCAGTTCATTTGTCATTAAATTAACTTTATCACTCAGTAGTTCGAATTCCAATGTTTTTGGTGGTTCTTGACAAGTGATTTCTTCATTTCTTTCAAATCTTGTATTTTTTGTTCCTGAAACTATTTCAAATAAATTGAAAATATCTGTGTTTTTAGCCCCCTCCACAAAATATATTTTAAATATTGGTCAAATATTTTATAGATTGTAAATAATGTTGACAAAAATATTAAACATAGATTAAATATATAAATGTGTTGAAACTATGTATTTTTTTTTAAAGAGAAAGTAGATATTAAAGAAAAATTATTTTATGGATTTAAAGCATAACAAAATTATCAAATAATTTGCTGTACATCTAATGTGGTCAAAAAAAGCATATCATCAAAAGGTAAACTATTAAAAATATATCAATAGTACGAGTAAAGACTTCTTTTACAAAATAGTAATATTTCTTTAGGTTGAAAAATTCTTTTGTAACTTTTCCAGTCTTAAATTAAAACTGATTTTGAAGCATTTCATAATTTTAAACACATAAAAACCAAATAAATTCAAATCTTCAAAAAAATTCAATATGTACCAATTGATTCCAATAATGATGCTTAAAATAAAATCATATTTCACATTATATCATCCAGGAAACCGTTTACACTGTTGCTATAATTGACATGCATGATTGATATAGTTCCTGCTTATTTTTACTTTCTCACTAAAGCAATCTAAATCAGTAACTTTTGTAGCTCAGATGACTATTATAAGACATAACTTCATATGATAACATTAATTTATCTGTTAATGAAATACCAATAATGTTTATTTGATAAACCATTAAACTGTGATGATTATTACAAATCAAAGACTGAAGCAGCTCAAGATGAATCCAGTGACAATGTCAGTGAAATAAAGTGTACTTGAACCTGAAACTTCTTTTGCAACTACGTTTTCTAAAAAGTGGATCATTATTAAAGGCCTAATGTCTTTATACTTATAACTTGATGATTCTTTAATCAATTTACACTAAGAAATATATCTGATTCAGGATGTACATGGTTTTTATTTTAATTAGATAACAATAATGTGTTTTTACATTTGACATTTCTATTCAATTCAATAGATATTGGGGGTTATAAAAGTTCATTATGCAAAATTTAAAAATTGTTATTTATCAAGACATGATTATTTTGCATTAATATGTTTATTTCTTCACCTGTAAGTTTCCTTTAGTGTTTTATCCATTAAATAATAAATGAAATAATATGATTATTGCAGATAATACATTTCTGAATGTTTAAAAAGATATGAGGTACATGGAGTATTTCAAAATCACCTTATTTTAGGATTATTGCCCTTAAGTTCGATGTAACTTTTGGCAATTTGTATTTCCAAAGTCAGGTATAAATATATTTTTGTATTGGACAGTTCTGAGAGGCATAAACATTTACTAACCCATAAGAAATGTGTTCCAGGTATTAATCTGAATACCTTCAAGAAGAGGAATCAAGAAGATTATAACACATTAACAAGGGCCAAGAAAATTAAACATTCAATGTCTGACTATCGATGATACATATTGCAACGGGCAGTTTGCCCTTGCAATCTACAGAAATTATAATTTTTATAAATTTGAATTTCACCAAGTAAATTGCAAATAGAAAAAAAATGTTTATATTAAAATTTAAGTAAAGCAAAGCATATGATTACAGGTAAAAAAGCCTCTATTTTATAGTCAGTAATAAAAAATTGTAATTAACGAATAAATTTGACCAACCAGGAGTGTAGTGCCAACAATTAAGTGCAAGAAAATAATTAAAAAATGCTAGCTAGTGAACCAGACCACCTACAACCACCATTAACATTTCTAAATAACGAGTAAAGTGTAAAAAAATTCAATAGTGCAATAATAAACCATAAAATTAAGACAAAAATTAGAGCAAAATGAAATAAAATGAACGTTTAGGAATTGAAAAACGACAAGGGGCCATCCAGCAAGATGATGCATGCAACCGAGAAACAGAATTTGACAAGAAAACAAACCGATAAAGTCGTATGACCAAGCGGCTGGAGGAGGAAGTTACGACAAGGCCAATATAAACGGTAACACATGGCTTTTCGAGGAGCCCAAAAAAATGAAATTTTAAGAACTGCTGAAGGAAACTAAGCCGGTTTTCAGCTAGGCAAAACAGTTGACGGGCCAGATGTTGTCTACAGAAACTTTTCAAAATTTTTATAATGCCAGTTATAAATCAGGATTCGGAAATTGGTACTTCCATTTCGTAGAAATGTAACTCAAACGCTACGACTTACCAAGGTTTTGCTGTCCGAGAATTCTATAGGATCCAAAGTTAAAATTTTAATAAACCTTTCAGAAATTACTAATTACAATTTTTATTAATAACAAAATAAACAATGGCTTTACTGTTAGTAAACTTGTTAAATAGTATTTAAAAAAGTAAAACATTTTTCTAATATGTCATATTGAACTGTGTAAAACGAATTAAGTCAGTTTTCCAAAAGGGAAAGAATTTACATGTAAATTATTCAAATTTCATTTTAAAGTCTCTAGACCAGCTCAATCAGGAAGGAACCAACGAAAGAATAATTCGGTAAATTTACTACAGTGGTTTCGACTATAAACTTGGTTATTTTCAATAAGATCAAAAGAAAAAATAATTATTAAAAAAGTTTGAATAATTTGGAATATTAAATATTATAAATAATTTCATGTAATAATAGTAAATGATTTTGAAATATTTAAATAAATATTACTATCACAGAACATTATATTAACACTTAAGCTAAATTAATTCCAGATTTAAAATTTATGGAAAGAATCAAAATATGATATACTCTGACACTCAAAATAAAATCCTAATTTATTTTTCAAGAAATAAATATTAAATTCATTATATAAATTAAATATATGTAAAATACTTTTATTTAATTAAATAGTAATGCTAAATGTTGTCTACATATTGATAAAAGCAGGAGAAATCAATAAGTGTAAAATTATGTTAAATTTTATTATTTTATTTTGCAATTAAAATTGATATGCAAAATCTTCTTAATTTATTTCAAAATATCCTGTGTTAATAAATAAATAAAAGCTTAAAGTTTTTTCCAACTATTAAATTTAATGTTGCAAAGTCAAATATCAAGTGTACCGGTATTTAAATTCATAATACAATAAATTAAATAAAATAAAGCCTAATGTTATAACAGGAGAGTTACTCCTGAAAGTAAATTATTTTAAATAGTTGAGCTATATCAAAATATAGTTGATTTTTAAATCAAAGACCAGGGACAAGTACCATGGGCAGATGCTGCTTAAATGTAACACAGGAGCCTATAAAAAGATAAAATCAAGCAGGATCATATTTGCACGAACCAACCTGGATCACCTGTCAATAATAGCACATGGTAAGATATAATGTATGTGATGATTTTTAATGCTAATATGTATCTTTTCAGCTGACAAAATACTGAGATATATGACTATACAGGCCTCACACCATTAGTTAACACTAGGGGGTATTTAAGAACAGCAAGTCGTCAGCGTGTTGTTGCATGCCTATTAAACAGTAGGCAGGTGGTTAAGCGTTGTGCAGGGTAGGCGGGTTCTTTCAAAATATTTCGACATTACACTGGCAGCAGAAAATAATAGATGACGCATAAATTGAAACAGCAATCCGCAATGGGTTGGTGCAGTGGCGGACTTCCCATTAGGCGCAGCCTCGAGGGGGCGGCAGCCGTTTTTTTCTTTTTTGTACCGATGAGTTTTAGTGACAATAGTAATAGTACCTAGTTAAATTTGGTGAATGTCATAGTGTGAACCTCAAATCATAAAAAAAACTTAAAAAGTTGGAGAAAAGTATTCTCTTTTTTACATTTTATGGTAAAAATAAGCCTATTTGGGTATTTCGATCGCATCAGAAGTTGGGCGTAGAGCTGAGTGATGGCAGTACTTGCAACATGCACGGCTCCATAGTGAGCGCTGACTGTCGCGACAACTTCAATCATCTACTGCTTGCCCTGCGAATAGAGGGCACTGTCAATGTCACAGTGGTGTGTAGACAGATAATAATAGCAGTGCAATTTTTACAGAGGCTTATCAACGTTAAAGTGTATTATGCGTGTTGTGTATTTGTCAGTTATACATAATTCAGTTTTTTTTATACGTAATCAAAAGCGGTTATACCGTAATTACCCTGGCCATTTGATTTGACAATGTCTTGCATAAAATCCTAAAGTACTAACCATATAATCACACTGATAATTAATAAATATTCTATTAATAATAAAAAGTTATTTTAAATAGTAGTACTGTATATACTGGCCTACTGCCTATTAGTATATAAATATTATTTTCTGTTGTGAAAATACGACAGGCAGACTGCAGTCACTACCGGCATTACCCTACTAAAAAATTTATTTCTACATTTTATATTATCTTTTTTGTTAACGTTTTCATCTAAAATATTAAAAAGGCAACGATTAAGGAAATAAGTCCTGTTAAACATTTTTATTCACTCGCTTGCAGTACACGGAAAAAATTATCACCCTGAAAGACAGTGAACTCGCTGTTTATTTATCGTGCTTGCCGTCCACCTAAATTACTTACTTTATTTAATTTATGTGTACAATCAATTACCAAACTGTTTAGTAGCCGCTTTTGATTATTTTTTTCTATTGATTATTTTGTAAATATACCTATATAAAATGCTGAAACATTAACAATATCAAATAATGAGTGACAATAAACGAAAAAAGTTAAGTGGGGCAGCATTCCGCAAACTGGCAAATGAAAAGCGTTAGAAGAAGGATAAGTTGTTAGGCTTAATAAAAAGTGTTGACAGCTATTTTTCAAAAAACAAAAAATCAAATGAAAATAGCCAAAGTGACAACAAAGACCAAAGATTGATGAAACCTATGACAATCTAAGTCGGTCTACTAGTACGACTAAGAACGAAAATAGTGAGGTGCGAATTGTTAACATTTTCGAAGACCATGAAACAGACAGTGACAAATGTTCGAACGATGCTGAAATTAAAATCACTACTGGGGCTAGTGAAACGGTTGTGCAAGTAGACAATGCAAGTGCTGGACTTATAAGTGACGATCCCATTGAATGGATCTTCTACTATTGAAGTTCTGTTACGGCGTGGTATTAATCAAAACAAGAACTGTGATTTTTCAAACTCCAAAAGGCATTTTGAAGAACAAGTAAGATTTTTGACAGCAAATACTTTTCGACGTCAATTAGCTAATGGTGAGATAAGGTCAAGGGATTATTTAGTTTACTCTCCTAGCAGTGGGTCTGTTTTCTGTGCTCCATGTAAGCTTTTTGGTTCAAAATATGTAGCTTGTAAATCAAAAGTTTCTACTGAAGGTACATCAGATTGGAAAAATATTGCAAGCATTTTGGCCACACACGAAAACTCTCAAGACCATAAAAATTGTGAGCTAGATCTATTAGCACGAAAAAAGAGCTTAGGAACAATTACTAATCAGTTTAATTCATATGTAGAGGCTGAAATAAAATATTGGAGAAATGTACTTGCTAGAGTTTTTGCAGTAGTAAAAAAATTAACAAGCATAGGCCGGGGCGGCCATGATGAAAAATTTGGTTCATTGCAAAATGGAGAATTTATGATGTCATTAGAACTTATAGCTGAATTTGATCAGTTTCTGGCTAATCACAATGAGCGATACGGGAACCCTGGCACTGGAAAATCGTCTTACCTATCTTCAACCATATGTGATGAAGTTGTCAATTTACTTGCCAGTAAAGTAAGAAGATTATCGTTGATGATATCAAGAATGCAAAATATTTCTCTGTAATAGTAGATTCAACCCCAGATATCTCTCACACCGATCAATTGTCCTTTGTAATAAGGTATGTTGGAAAAGATGGTTTACCTGTTGAACGGTTTTTACTATTTATTCCCAATACTGGACACAAATCAGAGAACTTGGCTGTCGCTGTGTTAAAAGTTTTAGAGTCAAATTCCATTGACATAAATGATTGTCGTGGACAATCATATGACAACGCAAGTAACATGTCTGGGATTTACTCCGGCCTACAAGCTCGTATTAAAGAAATTAACCCTACAGCACTTTATGTCCCGTGTGCTGCACATTCACTAAACTTAGTGGGCACATGTGCTGCAAGCTATTGCCAAGAGGCATGCACGTTTTTTAATTTAGTACAAAATGTATACACATTCTTCACGGCTTCTACAAAATGGGAGAATTTGATGGAACACCAGGTACATAAATATAATACTATAAAGGGGTTATCTGATACGAGGTGGTATGCACGTGAAGATGCTTGCAGAAGCTTGTGTGAAAACTGGGAAACAGTAGTAGAAGTCCTGCATATATATCAGAACAACCCGTGTGAAAAACCTCTTGCAAGAAATGAAGCTTCTGGCATTCTTAATGGAATGTACAGATTAGAAACCGCATTCATGTTGGAGATTTGGACAGATATCTTGGAAAGGTTTCAAAAAATAAGTACAACTCTTCAAAGCGTTGATACGTCCATTGAGAGAGTTAACCGACTCTATGATTCTCTTGTAAATTATATGGACTCTCTTCGTGGTATGTTTGATCTATATGAAAAGAAGGCAATGGATCGATGTGAATGGCGTGAGAGTGATTATGACACTTCTCATAAACGTTTGCCCAAGAGAAAATGTCGTCCAGATGAAGGGAGTGGAGAAGAAGTTGTCCTTACAGGGAGAGACAAGTTTAAAATGGAAACTTTTTATGTTATTATTGACAGACTTTAAAGTGAACTAATAAAAAGAAAAGAAGCATATTCTATTATAGCTGACAGATTTTCTGTATTTTCTGACCTTTCAAACAGAGAACCAAGAGACATTATAGAGCATGCAGCAAAACTGTAAAACCTTTACAGTAGTGATCTGGAGTCATTCTTTGGAAGTGAGTATGTACATTTTTCAAACTTGATCAAGTTCAGTAATTTGACATGCACACCTCTTCCTATGAGCAAGTTTCTCAGAGAAGACAACTTGCAGGATACATTTCCTAACGTAGATATAGCTTTGGGAATATATTTGTGTACTGCGGTTAGCATTTGCTCTGCAGAAAGGTCATTTTCGTCCCTGAAGAGAATCAAGTCATATCTACGTTCTACCCTCAAAGAAGACAAATTGAATTCTCTTGCAATTCTCAACATTGAAGCTGATATCCTTAACACCAAAGACTTTTCTTTTGAACAATTAATAAAAGAATTTTCTATTAACAAAGCAAGACGTAAACCTTTAATGTAAGAATAAATGTTTTTAGTCATACGTAGGCTACAAGTTTTGTTTCTGCAATATTTATATAAATATTAAACCACCATATTCCACTTAGAAAGTATGAAAGGCATGAAAACGGATTCGTATAGTGAAAAATTAAAAGCAATTTATTACGTTGGGACGTTTTCAATAAATTCGCGAACTGGGCGCAAAGGAGCGGCCGGCCGAATTGTGCCTAGGGGCGGCACCATGGCAAAGTCCGCCACTGGATAACCCTGGGTTTGGGACGTAGAAATGAAAGATGCATTTAACAGGGTAAAAAACCTGTTTGTGGAGGCAGTCACACTGACACATCCAGTGGAGGGGCGGGGAACGTTTTTACAAACTGACGCCAGCGATAATGCGATTGCAAGTTAGTTGTACCAGGAAGATCAACAAGGCAGATTACACGTAATAGGCTTTGTATCAAGAACACTTAAACAAGCACAATTAGGGGACACAGTATGCGAAAAGGAGCTTTTGGCAATAGTACATGGCCTAAAGAAATTCCGAGGGCTCCACTAACAATAATTACCGACAACAAAGCATTAAAATTTTTGTATTCATGCAATTACACCAATGAACGCATAACTAGGTGTATTTTAGCGATACAAGAGTATCAGCCAAAAATGAGACACTGCCCGGGAAAAGAAAACGTTCATTGCGACACAATAAGCCGGATGTACCAGACTGATATGGGAAACAATAGTAGGCAAAAGGGTTTAAATTTAATTCAAGTAGGACAAATAAAAATAGAATGTCCCACGGCAATACAAAAAATGTTTAAGGACATGAGGCAAAATCAGGAACAACCTGATTTGTTACATATAATTAATCAAATTAACAATTATAAAATGTCTAGTAATGTATTATGTAAAGTTGAGTGTCTGAGAAAGAGAAGGGGCTATGCCACAAAACCTAAAATTTTGATTTGTTACAATACCGGTTAGTGCTCCTATATACCGGTGTAATGCTGAACTATTTGGAGAAGTGGCATAGTCCCTTTTTTTTACAGACAGTTGAAAGTAGAGAGGTTCCAGCACCAGCTGTTCTGTGAGACAGAGAAGGGGTTATGCCACTCGGTCAGTAGTGGGGGAGCCTCATCGTTTTGTTTTGTTCTGCAGTCTGCTCACTCAGCTAACATTAGTGATTTTATTTTCTAACCTTAAAATGGAGAATGCTGATGATAATAAAGATGTTTGTGTAGTTAAACCTAAAAAAAGGTCACAAAACAGTGGTGATTAGAAGAGGAATGCCGCTAAAAGACTGAGGAACAGTGGTGAAAGTTATGTTAGTGATAAAACGAATAAACACGTTGCAGCAAAAAGAGGGAGAGAAGGATGTGACTGTGTTATAAAGAATGAAAAAGCCAAACAAAGTTGGTGTGAGTTTCATACATTGACAGATTTTGACAAGGACAACCTTTTTACAGGATTTTATAGGTTAGGTGACTATAACTTGCAAAATTCCTTTTTGTGGGGACTTATCAAGCAAAGTGATTGTAAACGTGCATACAAAAACAAACGCTCTGATATGAATAAGTCAAGGAGAAAACAAACATTTACTTATTTTCTGAAAAATAGAGATGGAAAAGATGTTAGGGTATGCTTAAAATCCTTTTTGGACACTTTTTCTATCTCTAAAAAAAGAGTAGCAGTTGTAAGAGCTGGAGATATACCTAAAGAAACTGAGCCTAGTCCCTTAGGCCTAAGTGATGAAGAAGAAGATGAAGATCAAAACCTGTCAGTTAAATCGAGTAGGCCTATTTTACCTCATACGGACAAACGTGGAAAACACGGCAATATAAAAAAGCTTTCAGACTCTCAAACTGATTTTGTTGTTAACCACATAAAAAAGTTTCCTCGTTATACAAGCCATTACAGTAGGAAAAAAAATCCCAACAAAAGCTTTATAAGAAGTGTTTCGTCTGTCAGTGAAATGTACAAACTTTATCTAAAAGATTACGAAAACCGATCTGGTGATGATATATGGCCACCTGTTAAATATGAAAAATACCTGTCTATTTTCAATACAAAGTTTAACATTGGATTTAAACTGCCCATTACGGACTCTTGTGCAGTGTGTGACGAATGGAAATTTACGGACAAAGATCTTATTCCTTATTCCTTTCGACTTCATCAGCTTAAAGCAGAACAGGGATATAAGTTGCTATCAGATGCTAAAAAGAACTCTGAAAGTCCTACTTATGAATATTGTGTCATAACTTATGACTTGCAACAAGCAATGCCACTGCCTAAAATTCCTACTGAAAAAATATTCTATCTAAGGCAATTATGGGTTTATAACTTGGGTTTTCATGTTTGTAACAACAACAAAGGTTTCATGTGTATGTGGACAGAAAATAATGCTTCTCGTGGTGCTTGTGAAATTGGATGTTGTTTGTACAAAGTCCTATTGAACACTGAAATGACGGAAAACAAAAGAAAGTTGTGGTTCTTTTCAGACTCTTGCAGTGGGCAAAATAAAAACATGGTGGTTTTTACTTTGTACTACATTTTGGTTCACATAGGGAAATTTGATGAGATACTTCATTCTTTTCTTGTTCCTGGCCACACTTTCATGCCTAGTGACAGCGACTTTGGTGTGATAGAGAAAAAGGCACGGAAACAAGATTACTTTTTTTGTATTGATGACCGGAAAAAAGTAGTCACAGAATGTAGGGTGAAAGATCCTTTTACAGTCGTCGACATGGCCAGTTCAGACTTTCTAAACCTAAAAACACTCTTAGATTCAGTAGCGAAGGAACCAAAAAGTGTTGACAAAAAAAAGTTGGTATCAGAGGTGCCACATCAGTAAAAGTAACTAAAAACAGTCCAGGATACATTTTTTAAAAGTATTCCTACTCAGAACTTGAAAAATGGTCTAAAGTCAGAATATTCAAAAAACAAGAAGGACGCCGCAGAAAAAATCAAATGAAAGAATCTCTGACCACAACAATGTTGAGAGAACTTTTAGAAAATGTGCCAAAACTTTATCCACAAGGTAGAGAAATCAATGCCCTGAAGCACCGAGACCTGCTATCGCTCCTACCCTATATACCACCGGTGTACCATGATCTGTACAAGAACTTGAAACCAGCAAAGGCAGGAAGACATGTGGAGGAAGAAGAAGAAGGTGTTTAAGGACTCTTAACCTGTAAAACATAATCACTGTTCCATTGTATTTAAATAATTTTTTTTCATTTAAACATAAAAATGAATAGTTTGGTTACAGTGCTTGTATCGTCTATGAAAACTAACTTTTGTTGGAATATTAATGTGAGTAAAAAAATATATAGACCTAATAATGTTTTTTCTTTAATTTTTCAAACTACCCTGTTCTTAATAGAAAGCAAATATGCCATTGCCAAATTAAAATAAACAACTTTTATGTATTTTATACTTAGTCTAATAAAACTTAATTTTTATTAAAACTATGTGTTTGTGGCATAGCCCCTTCTCTTTCTCAGACACTCAGTTGTAAATGGCAAAACGAAAATCGTAATGCCAAGTCAGAATATTGTTCCATTTATAGAACAAGTACACAAAAAATATGCGCACTTAGGCAAAAATAAAATTGTCAAGATGATTAACAAACATATTTACATTAATAATATTATTTTACATTTGTTTGCTTCTATAAGAACTTAAAGATGTACAACACAAAAACTGAAAGTAATAATATTTTATTGTTTGAAAGGTTGGCTACACTAGCTAAATCGAGGTGGTAAGTCTCATTAGTTTGGAAGGAGTGTAAGGAATGCTATGTGTTTACTGTTGGATGCAATATTTTCTATTTTGTGGGAAGAATACTGTTTGGCTAAAAGGTTTGTAAGTGTTTGTTTCGTTATTGTGAGTAATTTTGCGCAAAACAAATGATAAGTGAACAAAGTTTCATAATTCTAAAAGGTAGGTAGAGTGCTTAGTTAGGTACAAGTTAATTAGTAAAACAGCTACATATTAGTATGGAACGTTCCTGAACATGTCTTAAGGCTATATTGATATTGATAGTATGGTTTTTTTTTTATTTTGTCAAGCATCCTATCCACAACTGGGTTATTGTGGATATCGTCCTATTTGGTGGTGTTAAACAATTTCCCAAAATATCGTATGGCGCCGAGCTTCAGCATTTCAACCGTATATTTTAATATAGTAATGTATAAAATTACACATCTAAACGTAGTGCAGTGCGCTGTAGCTATTGCGCGCCCTGTTCATGCTATAGGCCTAATTGCATTTACAACTTAACATTTAATATGTAAAAAAAGTAACTTTCCGTATTTTCCGCGAAAAAATGATATTCGTATTCTACACATTAAAACGAATAATATAATTTTAAAAAAAATTTCAACACCAACGTCATTAAGACTATATTTTTACCATTATCTTAACCATAAATGTGTCGGCTATATTTTACATACCTATGTAGTAATATAGTGTAAGATAATTTGGCAATTTGTCAATAAGTACTTAATTAATGTAATTCTTAAGTTACATTTCTTTGACGATAACCAATGTAAGTATTAAGAATGACTGTCACATATGTTACAGTTTTATACTTGGAACCCGCCTCAGCAGAAAGTTTAAAAATAATGACTGAAAATTGTCCAGTGTTTCTAGGGTTTAATGTTTTAATAAGGGTGGACGTAAGTGGGTACAAAACCCAGGGTGTTTGGCTATCTAACACTTTCCTAAATCTGTCCCTTAGTATATAATTCATTACCAGGATTCATGAAGTATTTCCTAATAAAGAAGTATATTTTGATATTAATAAAATGTTTGTGTGATAATAGTTAATGTTAGGTTTAAGCTCTGTTTATGATATGGAAATTTAAAATAACTTTTATAGAATGTATTATTTTCTAATGGATATAAAAATAGAAAAACTAGAGCTGATCAATCTTTGTTTAGTATTACCTTTCAAAATGTTTAATTGTTAATTTAATTAATTTTTTAATATGATGAAACCTGATTAAAAAAAAGTCCTATCTCTACTAGAAGCCACCCTTAGAACATCACTGCTGCATTTTAAAATTTATTTTAAGGCAGTATTTTAAGTCATATGTTGATATGTACTTTTTCTTATTTCAGTGAGATACCCTACCATTCCTAGACGGTTTGTAAAAGCAAATAGTACAACACAAACCCAGTTGGACAAAAAGGATTATTTTTGATAAGGAAGCCTATGGCAGGTAAGTTTTTTCTTTACAAATACTGGCTCTTGATTTCTACTTATTGACAATATTTTGAGTAAGTTGACTAATTACTTATACATATTCTTTTCTTTTAAATTAATTTTATTATTCTGAATGTCTTAACAACATTCCATGGAAATTTTTTAAAAAATTCAGTTTATTTCACAAATTGAATTATTTAAAAATTTGTATTTGTTGATTCCATCTTCACATGAGCTACTAGTTTTCACTAAATACTTGTAAATATTTATAAACTTGCCTATAGTACCACTTACTTATATTTGTTGAGGATGGCCGTTTTGGGAGATGTGTCCCATTGTCAACTCAGACCGTAACTGATCTCAAGGTTTATGTAGGTTAGGGTGTGGTGGGATATTTTGGTGTTGTGGGTGTATTTTGTGAGTATTAGGAGTTATGATGTCAAAAAGTGTTTGTGTGGGTTGTAATGTAATTGTGTATTGAGTATGTGTGTAGGGTGTAGTTTAAAGTGTATGTATACAGTAAAGTCCCGATTATCCGTGGAATAGGGTGGCCCGGCAACGACGGATAACCGAATTTCCCGTATAATTCGCTATGAACAAAGAATACGCAAAACGATCGATAATCGATTATTATACCATAAGTTACACAAATAATGACACCGGTTAATGCAATTCACAAATAATCTTCAGAGGACAAAATAAATACAGAAAATAATTTAAAATTTTGATGTATTTGACGAATTATAACATGTACATTTATATGTCTAACTATTTACAATACGTACATAAGTATATGTCAAAAGTAAGTATGTATGTACATATGTAATTTCCTTTACACATAATACAAAAAAATCTGTCACTTTCGTCTTTTTTTTGTGCGCATTGATTTAGCTTTAATGTGCTATCTAAGTTTCTTGAGAACCATTTTGTTGCACAGTGTCTACTTGTGTCACAAAGCCATAGAGATCTATAATGTATATGACAGATATGGATAATGCATATGTCACGTCCTAGACTATTTATAGCAGAGATTAACTGATATTTGTTTATAATCTTATGATACACATTAAGTTTTCGGGCGTCCAAGCATTTTGTCATTGTCTCTTATATACAGTAGTCTGCTCGCCCCTTTTATTTCGCTGGCCCACGTCGGGATGCTTCCCTTTCAATGTAAAAATTAGTACGTACATATTTACATATCTATTCCCTTCATCTTAACTTCTATTAAGCCTTATATGTATTTACGTCGTAATTTACTGTTTGGAAATTTAAACACATTGATCTGATTGGAATAAAATTTGGATATTTTTTAAATGTCAAAACTGGGGCACGAATTGCAAGTTAGTTTGTAAATTCCAGTGGCGATGTAAATGTAGTCGATTTTGTTGTTGGGTTTAAATTGTTTATTGAGAGTGTAGTGTGTGGAGTAAGCTTTTTTGCAGTTGTATTTTCGTAGTGTGTTTGTTAGGTTGTGGGTTTTGGATGATCTGTATGGTATTGAGAAGTATTTTATGGGATTGTCCTGTTGTGTGTTTGTATTTGGGTTATTAGATTTATTTTTTAGGCAGTTGTATAATTTGTCAATCATTGTTGGGTTGTGTCCGTTAGTTTGTGCTATATGTTTTATGGTGTTTAACTCCTGGTAGTGTTCTTCTTTGTTTAGCGGTGTTTTTAAGCAGGCGATATATCATGGTGTTGTAAGTGGCTAGTTTAAGTTGGTGAGGATGGTTTGAGGAGCGTGAATGGCCGTATTGGTACTAGTGGGTTTTCAGTATATATTCAATTAATGTGTTTGTTTGTCTGTTTTTTTAATTGTAAGGTCTAGGAAGGTGAGAGAGTTTTGTTGTTCGGTGTTGATGGTATATGTTAGTTTTGGATGTATGGAATTAAGGTATTTTAGAAATATGTGTGCTCGGCGTGTGTTAACTTTATATAATGTTATGATATCATCGACGTATGTGTAACACTAAATTATGTTATCTGAGTATTTATTTTTGTGTAAAATGTGGTTGTTCTTCAGTATGGTGTATGAATATTTCAACTAAGATTCTAGCTATGGGGGAGACCATAGGTAGGCAATCTTTTTGGTTGTAGAATGTGTTATTGTAGGTGAAGTAATTTTGAGATGTGATTAATTTTGTGAGGTCAATGATTTCGTCAATGTGTGTATGTGGTGTATTTGTGTCTATAAGCATGTTTTTAAGGATGTTGATGGTTTCTGGAATGGGGATGTTTGTATATAGATTTGATATATCGAAAGAGACCAAAGTGGAATTGTGTGCGATATTTACGCTTTTAGTTTTGTCTGTTAGATTTAGGCTATGTTTTATGCTACAATGATTATTAAGATTTATATGGCAGAAACTTCAAACTACACTCTAACACACATACTTAATACACAATTACATTACAACTCACACACACTTTTTGACATCATTACTCCTAATACTCACAAAATACACCCACACCACCATAATATCCCACCCCCTACCCTAACAAAAAATTAACCATAACCAAAGGTGATAAAGGCAACATAACAGTAATTATTAACAATAACAACCTCAACAATAAAGTACACAACTTCATATAAAATAACAACATCCTACACTAAAAGAAGACCCAACAACAAGATACAAATGCTAAAATCAAAGAAGCAATCAAAAAAACAAAACTTATTATCCTAGACTACACCAAGAAACACATAAAACAAATAAAACCAATAGCCCCTAAACTAAACGCCCTGCCCAAACTTCACAAAACAGATATCCTAATACGTCCACTCAACAACCACACAAGCGTCCCTTCTCATCTTCTAGCCAAATTCCTCTACAAAACTATCCAAAACCATATAAAATTTAATACTCATTGAGGCATAAAAAATATCCTAAATCTAATAGACAAAATAAAAAACGTAAATATCCCACACAATTCCACTTTAGACGAAATTAACTACCTTACAAAATTAATCACATGTCAAAATTATTTCACCTACTATAACACATTCTACAACCAAAAGGATGGCCTACCTATGGGCTCCCCCATAGCTAGCATCTTAGCAGAAATATTCATACACCATATTGAACAACATATTTTACACAACAATAAATACTCAGATAACATAATTTACTGGTACAGATACTTCGACAATATCAGAACATTATATAAAGGTAACACACGCCGAGCACACATATTTCTAAAACACCTTAATTCCATACACCCAAATCTAACATAGAGCATCGAAACAGAACAACAAAACTCTCTCAGTTTCCTAGACCTTACAGTTAAAAGAACAGACAAACACATAAATTTAACATATACTGAAAACTCACTAATACCAATATGACCATTCACAGCTCCTCAAACCACCTACACCAACATAAACTAGCCGCTTACAACACCATGATATATTGTCTGCTTAAAACACAGTTAGACAAAGAAGAACACTACCAGGAATTAAACACCATAAAACATATAGTACAAACTAATGGATACAACAAAACAATGATTGAAAAATTATACAACTGCCTAAAAATTAAACCTAATATCCCAAATACAAACATACAACAGGACAATCCCATAAAATACTTATCAATAACATACAGATCATCCAAAACCCACAATCTAACCAACACACTACAAAAATACAACTACAAAATAGCTTACTCCACACACAATAAACAATTTAAACCCAACAACAAAATAGACGACATTTACAACGCCACTGGAGTTTACAAACTGACTTGCAGTTCGTGCCCCAGTTTTTACATAGGCTAGACAGGGAGGTCTTTCTACACGCGTTACCAAGAACATATAAAAGCACTAACAAACAATAACTACCAATCAAACTTCATCGATCATCTCAACTACACAAAACATGACTACATACACATAACATCTAACCTACAAATTCTTCATAACACAGAAACAACCAACGATACACAACCGAACAATACAAAATATACAGACACTTCAAACTACACCCTACACACACACTCAATACACAATTACATTACAACTCAAACACACCTTTTGACATCATAACTCCTAATACTCACAAAATACACCCACACCGCCGTAATATACCACCCCCCCCCCAACACCCTAACCTACGTAAACCAACGTAACTTAATTATAAGTTAGTAAATCTAAATTACTATTATTATTTTTTCAGAAGAAATATATCAATATCCACTGATAATATTTGAAAATGATTAGCTCTCGATGTAAATATAACATTTATTTCAATTAAATACACACAAATATAATTCTTCAAAATCTATGGTGAAATATTTCATTGTTCAATGTATAGGATCCACTATTCTTTTATTAGAAGTAATAGTTATTTCTGTACTAATCTATACTATTACATAAAAAATTTAATGTTGTGTGTGTGTGATTTACTCAATCACGTAAAAACTACTGGACCTATTCAGCTGAAGTTTTACATGGACATTCTTAGGGTCCCTGGTTACGAAGTAGGCATATTTTTATCTAGAAATTCCATCACGGCACCTCCCCAAGGGCTTTGAAAACCTCCTTTATGCTCAATTATCTATACTTAATTCAATAGTTAACATGGATGGCTTAATCAGCTGACAATCACCTGTAACAATCACTTTTAAACACATTTAAACAGCTGAGAGTGATTGTTTGTTGTTATTCATCTTCCAAGGCTAGTTATACTTTACAAATGTTATGTTACCAGCAGAAGTTTTCCTTCTCGTAGTAATTAAACAATAATCCGTAAGTTTATAGTTTGAAAAATTAATTGGGAACTAATCTATACTATTATATAAAAATCTAATGATGTCTGGGGTGTATTACTCGATCATGTAAAAACTACTGGAGCCATTGAGCTAAAATTAACGTGTTCGAATAAGCATTTCCCGTCCCTGCGTGTTCGATTTTAGCAAAAACAATTATACCGTTCGACACAGAAAGTCATCAGAGATACAAACAATATTATGAAAACATCACTAACGTCCTTAAAGTTTACAATTTTGGAAAATTATAATTCCCCCCAACGTGATGCTAATAATGCTGGAAAAATACACATTGCCCAAGCCCAATACAGTGCATATAAAATGAATCAGAAACATGTCCTAAAGCTATATTGATAGTTATTGTTTGTTGTTGCCATGGAAGTATTTATATACCTGTGAAGTATCCAATCAGGAAAGATATTATTGTAATTTTGTACATTTAATCAAATGTACACATGTAAGGCTAGAATAGAGATCACGTGACGAAGTAATACTCTGCCACGAAAGTAGACGTCTAATTAGGTATTGTTGTATAAAATTACAACCAAATCTATCCTGTCAAGTCACTTTACAGGTATATGTCACTTTACAGGTTTAATATAGTTATATAGTAATGTATAAAATTACAACCAAATCTGTCCCAACAGGAGGCTTTATATGTATAATTTAATATATAAGGTGTTTGTTGTGTCCATTTTCTATTGCTATTTTTGTAATGTTATCTAATTCTTCATTTAATTTTTGTTTGTTATCTTGTGTGTATTTTATTGCTTTATTTATCATGTTACTGTAAGTGTTAATTTTGTATGATCAGCGGTGGTTAGATTTGTAGTGTATTGTGGTGTTGTTGGAAGTAGGTTTTCTGTGTACTGTAGTTTCTATTTTATTGTTATTTATATTTAATGTGATGTCAAGATAGTTAATTGTTCTGTAAGTTTCTTTTTCGACAGTGAATTGTATGTTTTCGTTGTATATATTTAGTTTGTTTAGTATTATGATGTGTTCGTTGTGAATGGTGGGTTGGTATATTACAAGCATATCGTCTACGTATTTTGTTCATAGTAAAATATTACGTGTGTTTAGTATAGGTTTAATTATTATTTGTTCAAAGTATTGTAGATATATTTCTGACATGACTGATGATATGGGTGATCCCATGGGGAGTCCAGTTGTTTGTTGATAGCATTTATTGTTAAATTGGAAGTAATTTTGGTTACATATGTGTTTTGTTAGTGTTATGATACTATTTATTGTGTTTTCTTTTTCGTTATTGTGTATTAGTTTGTTTTTCATTATTTCTATGGTTTCTTCTATTGGGATACTATGGTACATGTTAGTTATGTCATAACTTATTATTTTAGTGTTGTTGTGTGTTTCTATGTTTTTTATTTTATTAATTAATTCATATCCATTTTTTATATTGTATGTGTTGTTAATTTGTATTTTAGATCTTATTATTTTGTCTAGTATTTTTGCGATTATGTAGGATGGTGCTGTTTTGAAATGCATTAGTGGTCTAAATGGTGTGTTGGGTTTGTGGATTTTTGGTATGCCTGTTAATATTGGTGTGTATGGTTTGAATGGGTAAAGTCTTGTGTGGTATTTTAATTTATTGTTATAGTTTAGGGTATTTCTGTGTGTGACTATTAGGTTTTTTATTGTGTTAAGGTATTTGTTAGTTGGGTCTGGGATTTGTTCGTATTTGTTTTCTTTTATGTGGTTAGTCATTGAATTGATGTATTTGGTATTTTCTATTATTACTGGTGTGTTTGTTTTATCTGATTTTAATATTAAGTAGTCGTTGTTTTCTAGTTTTTCTTTGAGTTTTATAATTTATTTTTTATTTATATATTGTTTCGTTTTTTTGTTTTTTTTTGTTTTTATTAGGTTAATTTTATTATTGATGTTGTTTCTTATGAGTTCAGTGTTTTGGTGGGTAATTTTATGGATATTAGATTCTGTGTCAAATATTATGTTTTTTATTATTTGGTTTTTATTAAAATTGGGTAGGTTAAATTTGAAAGCATTTGTTATTATTATTTTTTCTTTTTCCGTGAATTGGGTTTCAGTTAAGTTTATGAATTTTTTATTATTAGAAGTGTGATTTGGTTGTTGGTTTGGTATTAGGCTATTTTTGAGGTTATGTTGTTTTGTTAAATTTTCAATTTTTTTGTTATGTCTATTGTGTTAAAATTTTTTTTTTTTTTTTTTTATTAAAACTGGTCATTTCTGACCAACCATTAATTTACATTTGATAATTAGATTGTGTTAAAATTAAAATTTATTTTCTTGATGCAATTAATAAACAATGCATAGCACTTAATATCACACCTAAATACGCTAAATTACACTTAAGAAATAAACAAAATACAATTATCAATAAAGCAACAAAAATAGCCGAACTACACATAATTAAGAAAAACACATTAAATCTGCCTACCATAAAATAAACCAAATCAACTTACAACTTTACACAACTAATTTAGAAATGATGAAAACATTTGATAATCTCACACCCATTATACACGAAAAAATACAACATATCATAATAAAACACAAAATAAACACTCAAAAAAACACACAAAGTTAACAATCCCATAAGACCCCTAATAAATTTCAAAAAAGCACCTGCTTATAAAATATCACAATCGCCAATAACCTAAACCACGAACTTAAACTTGAAAATAAATACACCATAAAAAACTCAATTAAATTAACTGAAATACTAAAAACAATAAACATAACAAAAAACACCAAATTTATATAATTTGATATCACAAACATATACTCTAATATACCAATAAACAAAACCATCCAAATAATAAAAAACAAATTAACTGACCTTAAAACCAACCCCAAATACACAAACCAAATTACAAAATGCCTAAAGACCATACTAAACCAAAACTATTTCATATTTAATAATAAGATATATAAAAAAATAGATAGCCTAACAATGGAATCACCCCTCTCAAGTATAATATCAGAAATTTACCTCCAAAACCTTGACGAATTAATCACACAAACCATAAAAACACACGACCCCAATGGAGATTGGATACGATATGTTGACGATGGATCATACATCTCACAAAATAAAGCAATAAATGATAATATCATACTAAATTAAATCAACAACTTACACCCTAACATAAAATTCACCATGGAGGAAGAAATAAACAATAAAATAAACAATCTAGATCTAACAATCACCAGAAGTACAAGTAACATTGAATACTGAATTCATAGGAAACCCACACAAACCATTAATACAATACCCAACTACTCTAACCATCCCCCACAACATAAAATGGCTGCTTACAACTCACTCTTATACAGAATGCTAAAACTGCCTTTAAAAAACGAAGAAAACCGAAAAAAACCAATAATGTATCAAATAGCAAAAAAAATGAATACAATAAAAAAATTATAGATAAATTAGAATTTAAAATATTAAATAAATTAAAACAAGCTAAAATCGAACTACAAACAACAACAAAATGGGCCACATTCACATACACAGGGTACAACATGAAAGGAATAGCTAAAACACTAAAAAAATAATAATATTAACATAGCTTACAAAAACACAGGAAACATAAACAATAAAATAAACCAACCGGAAACAATATGTCCAACACTTAGTAACGGAATATACAAAATCGAATACCCAGACTGTAACAAAATATACATAGGCCAAACAAAAAATTATATTAAAAGACAGATATCAAGAACCCTTCAATGCATACATCAAACCTCAAACTTACAACTTAAACTTAGCTACACACCCCATCAAAAACAAACACACATTTCCTACATTAGAAAACGTACACCTAATAAACAAATTACAAAAAGGCCCCAAAAAGACAATCTGGGAACAACTACAAATTTATAAACAAAAATACTATCATAAACGAACAAATACAAATAAAATTAAAAAATGATAAATTATTTAACTTAATAGACAAAATTAACCCCAAGACAAGCTGAAAAGACTCCCACAGTGCAGTAAATCCGAAAATAGAACATTAATGGTACACCACACCTTGTGACAATGGAATTTCCACACAAATTGCAGTCTACTACAACCCCCGGTCGATGATGCTCGGTAATGGAGATACTATCAATCTTTAAAAGTTAACCCGCACAAATACCAAGTAAGATCCTTGTTTAAGTACATTAGTGAAAGTGATATATATATTCACATACAATTCACCGTTGAAACAAAAACAAATAGAACAATCAACTATCTCGACATCACTTTAAATATAAATGATAATAAAATAGAAACCACAGTATACAGGAAACCTACTTCCAATAACACCACAATACACTACAAATCTAACCACCCCTGGACACACAAAAATAACACTTACAGTAACATGATAAATAAAGCAATAAAATACACACAGGATAACAAACAAAAATTAAATGAAGAATTAGATAACATTACAAAAATAGCAATAAAAAATGGATACAACAAACACCTTATAAAAAATATATACAATAAATTCACAAAAAAACCTAACCTCAACACAACACTACAACCGGAACACAAAACTAATAAAAATAAAAAAATCTACCTAAAATATAAATACACCAATAACAAAATAGAAAAAATAACAAATATATACAACAAAGAATACTACACGCCAACATACAAACCAAACAACAAAATAATAAAATATCTTAATAACACAAACCACAAAACAAATTCAGAAAAACATAACCTATCAGGAATTTACAAAATTACATATAACAACTGTAATGCATTTTACATAGGGAAAACAACCAGATCTTTTAAAATAAGATTTGAAGAACATTATAGAGCATTCAAAAACAAAAGTTCAAAAGTATTAAATGTTGCAGCACACCTAATATCACATAAACATGAAATAACAAATTACGAAAATAACCTAACCATACTTGAAATAAATAATAACCCAATAGAACTAAACTCACTAGAAAAATACCACATTTATAAAAACATACACAACAATTTAATGAATCTACAAACAACATATACAGAAGACATACTATTAAAAAACATAATACACAAGACTCAAGAGGAAACGTATATGACGTCAACAATTACCAACAAAACGGACCGAACATCCGCACCAGAAAAATTAAGAAAAAATAATCAGTGATTCGACAATGGTCAAGTGACCGAAAGGCGCCTCATCACTCAAGGTAAAATCATTGCACTTAATAGTGGATAAAATTACTTACAATAGTAATATATTAACTTCATAAAGTCAGTGCAACGGAAAAACAACGGATAACGTAATATATATATTAGGTTAGTTTTGGTTGGTAAAGATTATCTATATTGGTTGGTAAAGATTATCTATATATATATATATATAGATTTTTTGGACTAGGAGACTGACAGACTTACCTTGGTAAGAGTCCACACTGTAGTTTTGAAATAGAAACACATAAAAGCACATAAACAATGATAGCTTTTATGTGTTTCTATTTCAAGACTACAGTGTGGACTCTTACCAAGGTAAGTCTGTCAGTCTCCTAGTCCAAAAAATCTATATATATATATATATATATATATATATATATATATATATATATATATATATATATATATATATTGTAATACTTGGTAAATTCTCTTTTATAAATCTTAATAAAAATTTATAAGTTAAAAGAAATAACGATTCAATGCTGCTTTTGTTACAATAATTTTTAATATCTTAATATGACATTCCTTATTTTCTTTTACAAAGTCACTTACTAATTACAAAGTCTTATTTCATCCACAAAGAATTACAAAAATTAAGCTTTATTAGCCTAAGTCTAAAATTTGTTTATGGCAGCAAGAAGTTTAGTTATAAATTTTAATATTAATTGAATTTGATTTAATTACTTCAATTTGAGCTTCTTACCTACTTACTTTTTATAACCTTTGCCGTTGTTTATTTCTCTTCCTCAATTGCTAAGTCAGTAAGAAAGTAATGGTTTATCCATTGACTACGAACCTAATTTCATAGACCTGTGCCTCAAGGAATAAACCTCTCAGAGGAACCAACCCCTGAATTTTTGATAAAACCAATTAGCCTCCGATAAGCCCTGTTCAAGCTCCTTTTCGGGTAGTGGAATCTTTGAGAGACACTTGTGATTTAAAGACTATACCTGGATACCTAGTGAACTTGTCTTATCTAGAATGAAAACACAGCTAATTGGAAAATATACATTTTTATTTATTTGTTCCAAGGTTCAAATTAATTATTATTGTTTTTATTTAATTTCACAGGATTTTCTTGACTAATTATTTTTTCAAAATTTCATACAACTTGCCATTTAACTAAACATTATTATCTCCTTCTGTTTTTAAATTTTCTTATTATCATTAATTTTACATATAATTTAAATTATCAAAGTTACCATAATTAATTTTGTATATAATTTTGATTAGTAGAGTTAAATTTAACATATTTTAAAATCTGATTCTTTTTCAAACACTTAATATTACTATGTAATGCCTTTAGGCTAGGCCTTGAACAATTAACTTCTTTGGAAGTTATTCATTAGAAATTCACTTAGAAAAAGCCATATAAGATATACATCTTTATACTTAATCCATACATTCCCACAGCGATGGGAATGGAAAGTCAATTTTGAATCTTTATTACTTAAATTTGGGTAACCTAAGAGAGTTGACTAATCAGTCCCTTAGGTTATTCCCATCTTATTTAATTTTGAAATTAAGTTAATATAATTTGAAGTAAAATGTTATTTAAAAAAGAATAATTAAATTGATTATATAACCTTGTACTGTAGAAATCTTTTTATCTTCATTAATGTTGTCATCTGTCGGTCCTGTTACAGCTTCAAGGGTCTTGGTAGGTAGGCGTCTCTCCATAATTTCGGTCAATCTTCTTATTTTCTTTAATTTTGCATTTTGGTGGTCGAAATTTTGTTCTGGGTATATATGAGCCCTTGCTCATATATATCTTCCTTCCCCTGATCACATCGTAGCACTTTTTACTCTGTTTTTAGCACATTTTTTCTTGTCTTGATCGCATGGTACAACAACACGTCTGCTCGCTTTGAGAGCCTAATGCATTCTGATTCTGGATAGCGTGCCTTTTGTGAGGCCCGTCTTCTCCAATTTCAAACTTCCCACGTCCCAGTATCCATTTTTCAACTTTTGACCAATCAGAAAGCCGTTGCCATGGCAATTGACTTTGTTTGTTCGGAAATTCTGAACTAAGATTAGTTTCCCTTTTTATAAAAGGCGTTTCTGTATTCTGATGTGTCCTTTGCATTTTTACCTTTTATTTAATAACATATTTGACTTTATTTCTTCTCATTTAATTTAATTAACTTTTTAACATTCTTAATCCAAAGTTCGACTGTAGCGCTTTCGTTTCGTAGTGACAAGATTTATAATCAATGCCCTAAGCGGATTTTTCCGAAATCAAATATGACTTCTTCCATTATAACCTAATTTCTTAGGCTATTACACTTTAACATTTAATCTTTACTTTTACATAAATACTATTTTCCCTAGCTAGGCCTAATTTACTTTCCTCACATCTTAATTTACATTCTTTATTCCTGATTATTTTTAAGTACAATTATTTTAATAGCCGGCATCTAGGCCTAGTTTGTTATACTACACAATTACCGTCTTTTTTTTGTTTACATAATTTAGGCTATCCACTTTGAAGTGATAATTTTTCTTATTGCTTATAATTTATGTTTTTTAAGTCTAAAGTTATTTCTAATTTTCTTCATTTTACTATTATTTACCCTAGTTTTAATATTATTATTATTATAATGTTTAAAAATTTTTATATATAAATTTAGTCAATTATTTAACCCGGTTAGGTTTGATTCTGGTATTCTGTACAATTACCCAGATTCTTTGCATCGGACATTCTGGCCGCTGCAAAATTCCCCCCTTTTTAAATATATGAAAATTTTGGTTCTTCTCTCCCTTGAAACAGATAAACATAATTAATAACATATTTGTGAAAAGTAACATTAACACTTATACTAGTTTATATTAAAATTTTCATATTCCTTTCATTAATCTACTATTCCTATTCATCTTCATAACTTAATTAATTTTACTAAAGTTCACAATTTAATCTCCTGTCCCTTTCACTCATATATATCATTGTCACATTAGTCACTTCACATGCTATTTACTCATTTATTACTCCTGTCCTTAGTCACATTCTTTTTTATTTAATCTTATTTCAAGTTTATATTAACTATACAATATTGTATATTGTAATCCTTATTTTACACATTCATTGTTGTTTAACACAACCTTTACTTTAATAAATTCAATGAATCCCGTTCATTTAACATATGGCTTTTTCTTTCACATTTAATACTGATTTTATATTATTTGTCCTATGTATTTGGATTATGTTACTGCTTTAATCTACTACTTAGATTTATTTTACATTTTTATTTTTATTACTTAACCGTTACTCCCTATGTCACTGATGGATCATTTTTTATTTACCTTGCCTTATTATCCTTTATTCTTTAAATATTTTCTTATTATCTGTCCAGCTTTATCTTTCTTTTTCTTCTTTCTCCTTTTCCAATTTCTTAACTTTCCCTTATTCTCCTTAAATCTACCTTTTATTTTTCTGTTTTTGACTTGTAATGAAATGAAGGTTCTTCTCGTATTTGGATTGGCTCTCATTTTAATTGACTTTCGAACTCTTGAACTAGTAAATGGGTTTTTCTTTTTTCTTTCTTTAATTTCAATTTCTTTCCTTTGGGTTATCTCTCCAGAATCTAAAGTCTTAGTCATGGGCTTCCGAGCTACTTGTTGGTTATTCATTTTAACCTCGTTGTTCCCCCCTTTTAATTGTTTCGACGCGACGTTTATACTTTTATTTATATTTATTTTCTTATTTATTATTTTTCCACTCACATTATTTCCCCTTTTTGGCACTATTTCGGCCTTACCTTGTTTATATTTTGGTTTGCTCTTAATCTCAGCTGCAGCTCTTCTTTCCATGTCCTTTGTTTCTTTATCTCCTGTTTTGACTCCCTCAGGTCTTAAATTTATTTCCTTATTTATTATATTTTCATTTTTGTTTTTTAATTTTTTGTTTTTGTTTAATTTTTCCTCTGTTTCATTTTTTATTTTTCTTTGATATTCGTTCGTTATATTTAAGATTTCCCCTTTACTTGTTTCTTGTCCATTTCCTCCTTCATTCATTCGGCAGTGCCCCTGCTTCTCGCACTGTCGCATTAACCCCTCCTTTTTGCTTTGATGCCCTATTGTTGATGCATCTTCTTTTTCCTGGGTTATCTTGCATATTTTTCGGACTTCTTCATTTTCCTCTATCTTTTGTATTTTACTTTTAAAGTCCTGGTACACCATTTCCCCTTCTATTTCGAATGTCACAAAGCGTCTATCCATGTTTATCCGTGCCTTTAGGTCATACAGTGTGTTGCACCCCATAATCATCTCCGACCGAAGTTTGGAGACCACTATGAAGATGCAGTCCACTTTTATGCCTTTAATTGTTAAGGGAATTAAGCATTGCCGGGTAACCTTTATTTGTGCAGTCTTAATGGCTGTTACAACTCCCACATTGTTGATGGGTAGTTCCAGGAACTTAAGCCCATGCAACTTGAGGTTGTTGTAAGCCTTTTCTTGAATGACTGACACGTCTGCACCCGTGTCAATCTCTACCTCTATAGAGTGCCCTTCTACCTCACAGTCAATTACAGGGCATGTTTCTTTCTTCTGGTTACCTTCGCCAATCTCCTTGTCCTCTTCTAACAATTCAGCACGAATATCAAGAGATAGTCCACCAACTCTACGCTCTTGATTTTGGTGTACTTCATTGTTATTTTCCTGTTGTATTGTTTTTTTATTTTTGTTCTTTAGGTCTTCCGCCTTTCCTTTATTTACTGTTCCCTGTTTCTCCGGGTAATATTTCCTATATTTTGTTTGTTGTTGGATCTCTAATGGTTGTCTCCTCTTTTCCTTCCTACCATTAGGGATCCTCTCATTTAGTTTTTTGATTGACCACTTGGCCCTGGATTTTGTGGTCTCTTTTCTTTTGTCTGTGGGCCTTCTTCCGTTTGGTTTTGTGGCCTGTACTCTGGCCTTTGTTGTTGCCACTGATTTTGCGGCCTATTTCTTGGTCCCTCTCTTTGGTAGGGCCCCTGTCTCCAGTTTCCTCTCCCTTCTACCGGGTAAGGCTCTTGCCTCCAATTTCCCTTGTATCCGGGGTTTCTCGTTTGGTGTGTAAACCCTCTCCTTTCAGGTTCCCGTTCCTCAGTCCTAGGCTGAGTCCGGTTCCTGGTAGCCTCCTGCTCCATGTTCCTTCGGATGTATTTTACCGCCTCCTCTATGTCGGTAGCCGCCATCCCGGAACATCCTATATACATTCTGTTCCCATAATGCTTCATAATCTTCATAATTAACTCCGACTGATTGTATGGCGGGGTTAGGTGTCTCGCCGTGTTCACCATTTTTAAGAAATAATTTACCATGTTGTTTGTGCCTCGATGGTATTCATATTTTCCATTTTCGATTCTTCCTCGAATTCTCTCTTGTGCATGAGATCCCCAAAAGTGGCTAAAGAATCTCTCCTTAACTTCATCATAATTTTCCTCCTCCATATTCATGGCCAACCACCATTCTTGTGCTGGTCCTTTAAGATGTCTCTCCATTATTTTCCTTTTTTGTCCTTCCTCCATGTCAGGATCAATTTCGGACATTATACCTTCTAGGTGTTTAATGAAATCAATAGGGTCTTCATCTTCCCTACCGTAGAATTCCTTCTTGCTTTTGTCTCCATTATCACCCATCTCAAACATCCTTGATTTAAACAAGGTAGCTATATTTATCCCTTCTCCCATATTCTTTATCTTATTCTCAACTACTTGTACCCTTCTTTCTACTTTTTTGACTTCTCCCTTAACTGTTTCTACAGTCTGTTTATTTTCACTGACTGTTACCTCTAAGTTATACATCTTTTCTATAGTTTCTTGGATTTTATTTCCCATTTCCTCATTCTTTCTTGTAATTCCTTCATTTATTTCTTCTATCCTCTTATTCATGATTTCCCAAAGATTCTTAATTTCTTGTTTATCCTCCTCTCTTTCTTTCTTTCTTTCTACTTTTTCCTCCTCTCTTTCTTTCTTTCTTTGTTCCTCTATCATTTTTACTAATTCTTCTTGTTCCTTTATTCTCCCTTGTTTCTGTTCCTCCATCTCTTTTAATCTTTCCTGTTTTTGTTCCTCCATCTCTTTTAATCTCTCCTGTTTTTGTTCCTCCTTCTCTTTTAATCTCTCCTGTTTTTGTTCCTCCATCATTTTTTTAAAAAACTCCATCATTTCAGATGGTTCTGTGTCTTTTCTCTGTCTTGTCGCCATCTTAAAGTCTCGTATTTAACTATCCTTTTATTCCCTTACTAACTTCTCCTACTTCTATATTTTTACTATATACTGAGTATTTAATTAAATATTCATTTAGAATTGTGCTCGATGTGATCCGGTTCAGTGTTCCCTTGACCTTGTCTATCTAACGCCTATGTATTCTATTTACTTTCATTAATAACTAACATTATTATTTATATTATGCCCTACCGACACCTACTGAATTTTATTTTACTTAATTATTTCCTTTTAATTATTATTATTTATTCTAAGTTCTTTTTAATTTCATTTTTATTATAATTAACTCTTATTTAATTTAAAGAACTTCTTTGGTTTTCATTTTATGATTCCTATTATTTTTTACAATTTTAATTGAATTCTATTTAATTAATTTTGTTTCACTAGGCTCCTTAGTCGATTTAAATCTGTCTCTATTTGATGTTGACCCGATGTTACAATGTAAGCATCGAGCCTCAAACGTTGGGCGCCATACTTTTCTTACCGACTTACTTTTTATAACCTTTGCCGTTGTTTATTTCTCTTCCTCAATTGCTAAGTCAGTAAGAAAGTAATGGTTTATCCATTGACTACGAACCTAATTTCATAGACCTGTGCCTCAAGGAATAAACCTCTCAGAGGAACCAACCCCTGAATTTTTGATAAAACCAATTAGCCTCCGATAAGCCCTGTTCAAGCTCCTTTTCGGGTAGTGGAATCTTTGAGAGACACTTGTGATTTAAAGACTATACCTGGATACCTAGTGAACTTGTCTTATCTAGAATGAAAACACAGCTAATTGGAAAATATACATTTTTATTTATTTGTTCCAAGGTTCAAATTAATTATTATTGTTTTTATTTAATTTCACAGGATTTTCTTGACTAATTATTTTTTCAAAATTTCATACAACTTGCCATTTAACTAAACATTATTATCTCCTTCTGTTTTTAAATTTTCTTATTATCATTAATTTTACATATAATTTAAATTATCAAAGTTACCATAATTAATTTTGTATATAATTTTGATTAGTAGAGTTAAATTTAACATATTTTAAAATCTGATTCTTTTTCAAACACTTAATATTACTATGTAATGCCTTTAGGCTAGGCCTTGAACAATTAACTTCTTTGGAAGTTATTCATTAGAAATTCACTTAGAAAAAGCCATATAAGATATACATCTTTATACTTAATCCATACATTCCCACAGCGATGGGAATGGAAAGTCAATTTTGAATCTTTATTACTTAAATTTGGGTAACCTAAGAGAGTTGACTAATCAGTCCCTTAGGTTATTCCCATCTTATTTAATTTTGAAATTAAGTTAATATAATTTGAAGTAAAATGTTATTTAAAAAAGAATAATTAAATTGATTATATAACCTTGTACTGTAGAAATCTTTTTATCTTCATTAATGTTGTCATCTGTCGGTCCTGTTACAGCTTCAAGGGTCTTGGTAGGTAGGCGTCTCTCCATAATTTCGGTCAATCTTCTTATTTTCTTTAATTTTGCATTTTGGTGGTCGAAATTTTGTTCTGGGTATATATGAGCCCTTGCTCATATATATCTTCCTTCCCCTGATCACATCGTAGCACTTTTTACTCTGTTTTTAGCACATTTTTTCTTGTCTTGATCGCATGGTACAACAACACGTCTGCTCGCTTTGAGAGCCTAATGCATTCTGATTCTGGATAGCGTGCCTTTTGTGAGGCCCGTCTTCTCCAATTTCAAACTTCCCACGTCCCAGTATCCATTTTTCAACTTTTGACCAATCAGAAAGCCGTTGCCATGGCAATTGACTTTGTTTGTTCGGAAATTCTGAACTAAGATTAGTTTCCCTTTTTATAAAAGGCGTTTCTGTATTCTGATGTGTCCTTTGCATTTTTACCTTTTATTTAATAACATATTTGACTTTATTTCTTCTCATTTAATTTAATTAACTTTTTAACATTCTTAATCCAAAGTTCGACTGTAGCGCTTTCGTTTCGTAGTGACAAGATTTATAATCAATGCCCTAAGCGGATTTTTCCGAAATCAAATATGACTTCTTCCATTATAACCTAATTTCTTAGGCTATTACACTTTAACATTTAATCTTTACTTTTACATAAATACTATTTTCCCTAGCTAGGCCTAATTTACTTTCCTCACATCTTAATTTACATTCTTTATTCCTGATTATTTTTAAGTACAATTATTTTAATAGCCGGCATCTAGGCCTAGTTTGTTATACTACACAATTACCGTCTTTTTTTTGTTTACATAATTTAGGCTATCCACTTTGAAGTGATAATTTTTCTTATTGCTTATAATTTATGTTTTTTAAGTCTAAAGTTATTTCTAATTTTCTTCATTTTACTATTATTTACCCTAGTTTTAATATTATTATTATTATAATGTTTAAAAATTTTTATATATAAATTTAGTCAATTATTTAACCCGGTTAGGTTTGATTCTGGTATTCTGTACAATTACCCAGATTCTTTGCATCGGACATTCTGGCCGCTGCAAGCTTGAGCTCTCTTTATCTCGGGTTAATAGGTGGGTTTTCTAAATTTTGAATAATAAAAATTGAGTTGGCACTTTCAAAAAAATATCTAAGTTACAATTCTTACAAGCTAAAATTTTTTACAAGTTATTTGGTTTCTAATTAAATAATTTCCTGAATAATGTCTTCTTAATCGATCAGTTCAATGATTTGGCTTAATGTTATTCTGTAATTCTGATTTGAATACGATACTGCACTTTCCGCACCAGTTAAAAAAATAAAATTTCTACAGCCAATTCTGAACACGCCTTCCTCGTTCAAATGCTCTGTTCCAACTCCCACTGACGCTACCTTTGTTAGCAATAAAATGGCCAAGTCGTGAATTTCCGCTATTTTCTCGTTTATTCCTTGTAAGTAACAGCTTTACGGATGTCAAGTTCACCGCCTCTGACACACTTCTTCTTCTTAACAACTGCACTTAAATTTCTTTGCAAAACAATTGCATTTGAATCTTATTTCCCAAACTGTTTTAGATTATATCTCTACGAGAAATATTTAAAACGAATATCTTTTGCCGGTCATGCGCACGCAACTCCACAAATCCGTTATCCATCGTGTTTACTACAGAACACTCACTAGCCCGCTGTTTGAAAGTTTTAAGCGTATTTATATCGTTCCACCCTTCTATTTAAATTGTTATCTATCAATTACTTCTAATACATTTTCTTATAAATAGTGATTTGTGTGTTTTTTTTCTTTTTATATAAAATCTTGTGATTAGATCTAAAATGTGGCCGTGTGCATTTTCTACACAAGTGAAATTAGGTTATGTTTACATTTCGTTCCTGGTATATTTTAGTAATTTTTTACATACTGAATTTATTTATATATATTTATCTTATTTTGGTAAGTGCCTTTTATATATATACTACTTCAAAATGTTACATAGTCCCCAAATTTAGATAAAAAAAAAATTTTGATTCCAAAATTCCTTTTTTTTTAATCTCAATTTTCACATTTTGGGAGTAAACTCTTACTCTATCCTTCTTGCTTGTCTGCTGCCCTCTAATTACATATGATATACTTAACTCCTAACAATGCAATAAATTAACAATTAACATTTAATCAACAATACTCTTACTCCTAACATCTAGTACATTAATCATTTTCTGATTTCTTAGAATCTATTTTATAAACTTTTTCTTTTTCTTTCTTTATTTTAATTTTAATAGAATGGAATCTTTCCAATCATAAGTCTTTTTATTTACCTATATAATCTATCTTCTGACACAGTGTTTTTTTTTTCTTAATTTTAGCCTAACCGAGTCATAGCATGTCTAGGTTGTTAGTAGGTTAGGTCCTTGTTCTTATTCATTCATCCCTTCCTATTTTATTTTTATTTTTCAATATCCAGTTCAATTATTTTCTTATATCATTTCAGTTTATTTTGTATGAAGTTTAACATCTAATATTTTTTAAAGGTTGCAATCCCATATCCTCTATTTGATCATATCTATAGCTCCTTCGATTACACTGTCCCTATATCAACGAATATAAATTTCGTTTTAATACTTATATATATCAACGCAGATTCTCCCTTACAATACGACGAAGTTTAAATACACAATTACCATATTTTTATTACAACGATGCTTGAATATTTATTATCATAGATTCATATTTCTTTTATAATATATAATATATATGACGAAGTTCCATTATTTATCAACGCAGATTCTCCCTTACAATACGACGAAGTTTAAATACACAATTACCATATTTTTATTACAACGATGCTTCAATATTTATTAACATAGATTCATATTTATTTTTATTCATTATTCGACGAACAATACAATAAATTATCGTAGATATAGTTACCATCCCTTAAAACTTATCTCCTGCTAACGTTTTCTTATACACATAGTCACCTAGAGTTTATTCATATTGCTTCCTTTACCTATATTTAATATCTCCCTTCCTATTTTATTTAAATTTATATATTTCTTTATTTCTTTGTTTTTTTTTTCAAGTGTTTGTTTAATTATTAAGTCATTTCTGGTCCATTGTCATTTCCGGTTTATTTGTTATCTATCCCTCCTACATTCGCTTCCTTCTCCTAATACTTTTATATCCTGAGTCATTCCTGTTGTTACCATCTTATTATCCTTTGTTATTTTCCTTTCTCTCGACTTCTCCCTTACTATTTTATTTGTTCTATCTGAAATTTATCTGATTCTCCATGGTGTGCCTCCCTTGGTTCATAAAATTTCTTTAACCATCTAATATGGAAAATTCCTCTAATTTTATTGCTTCTAGCATCTTTGATTTCATAAGTCGCCTTGCCATATTTCTTGGTGATCACATAAGGTCCATCATATATATAAAATAATTTTGCCATCTCACCTCTTATACCCTGTGGTTGCCAATTTTCTTTTACTAATACCTTGTCCCCAACATTTAATTCTTCTATTTTATGAGTTTTATTAAATTTCTCTGCTCTCTTATGAGCCTTCTTCTTAATTCTACTCCTAGCAATTTCTAAATGTCTTTCTAAATTTATTAATCTTGACCTCCAGCCAAAATTTTTTATTTCCTTTTGCCAAAACCTTTCATCCTGAATTCCTAGTTGTAGCTGGTTAGGTGTGTATCCTGTAGTCTCATGAGGAATTTCATTAATTGCCTGGTTAATAACCTCTACATATTTTCCCCATTCTCTATGGTTATGATGACAATATGTTCTCAAACATCTAATGATCTCCTTATTCACCCTCTCAACGATATTGCTTTGTGGCCTCCTTATTGGAGAAAATATTGGTTTCATTTCTCTATTTTTAATATACTCCAGCCATTTCTTATTATTAAACTGGGTTCCATGATCAGTCTGTATTCTTTCTACTCTCCCAAAATTTTCTATATAATTTTCTAAACATTTAATTGCTTCCCCTGTGGTTGCCTTTTTCAATTTATAGATTTGAACGAATTTTGTAAATACATCTAAAATTACTAATAAATACTTATAGCCTCCTACAGTTCTTTGAAATGGTCCTATAAAATCAATTGACAATTGCTCCTTTGGTTTTTCCACTTGGATCCCTTTCATCTCTCCAAAATTACCTTGTGTTACATTTTTAGCTCTTTGACAAATATTACATGTTTTAATAATTCCCCTAATGCTTTTTCCCATCTTCTTCCAAGTGAAGCTCTCTGATAATATGGTATGACATTTCTTAGCTCCTGCATGCAGGTAATATTCATGACAAGTACCCACTATTTCTTTAATCATTTCATTATTATTGTTTTTCTCAATCGCTATCTCCCTATTTAAAACTCTTAACTCTTCCCTGTTCTGTATTGTTATTTTTTTTACCTTCTCTATCTCTTTCTTATTAATTTCTGTCACATCAGCTATTATTTCTTTTGTTTCCTCTAAATTCTCCTTAATCTTCTCCTCTAAGTCTCTTCTCATAACTCCTATTACATCATTATTCTCTGTTCTCAACTGTTCCCTCATATCCGCTATCATTTTCCTATTTTCCTCCCGTATTTCATCTTTTATTACTTTTAGATCCTCCTTCATCTCTCTTATTTCGTCTCTATTTTCCTCTAATTCTTTTTTTATTTCATCCATCTTATCTAATTGTCTATTTATCTTTTCATTATTTATATTTAATTGTCTATTTATTTTTTCATTATTTATATTTAATTGTTTATTTATTTTTTCATTATTTATATTTAATTGTCTATTTAGATCCTCTCTCCCTGTATTTATGTTTACATTCATTTCCATTAAAGTCCTCATTATATTCCTTAAATCAACACCCTCATCATTTCCCTTTTCCTGTTGGGTTTGCATCAGTGGTAATCCCCTAGCCTCATCTACTTGGGTTTCCACCTCACTCTCTTCTATAGGCATATCTGTGCCTTCCGTTTCTGTCTCTTGTATTTCTAGGCTTGTCTCTTCTTCCAATTCTATTAGGCCTATTGTAGCTTCTTCCTCTTTTTCATCTATTTTTTCTTTTAATGTCACATATTTTCCTTTTGCAGCTTCCTCAATTGCTGTACCCTTCCTAGACCTACTATGTTTGTTATATTCCTCTAATTTTTCTGTTTTTTTCGCTTTCTCCCTCCTTAAATTATATGTAACTGTTTCAGATTCCATTTTTTTTTTTATTTCTTTATCTAAAATTTCAAAATTCCCCTTTATTCTTTTTAAATTTTGAAAATTAAAAAAATTATTGACTTATGGTTGCAAAGTCCTGAAAAGTAAACAATATTAATACAAATATTTAATTAATAATCTTATCTAAAGTGCCTTAAGGTTAATTCTTAAATTTTTTTATAATCGAGCCCCACGTTTGTGTGCCAAATGTAATAATTGGTACATTCACTTTTATAAGTCTTAATAAAAATTTATAAGTTAAAAGAAATAACGATTCAATGCTGCTTTTGTTACAATAATTTTTAATATCTTAATATGACATTCCTTATTTTCTTTTACAAAGTCACTTACTAATTACAAAGTCTTATTTCATCCACAAAGAATTACAAAAATTAAGCTTTATTAGCCTAAGTCTAAAATTTGTTTGTGGCAGCAAGAAGTTTAGTTATAAATTTTAATATTAATTGAATTTGATTTAATTACTTCAATTTGAGCTTGAGCTCTCTTTATCTCGGGTTAATAGGTGGGTTTTCTAAATTTTGAATAATAAAAATTGAGTTGGCACTTTCAAAAAAATATCTAAGTTACAATTCTTACAAGCTAAAATTTTTTACAAGTTATTTGGTTTCTAATTAAATAATTTCCTGAATAATGTCTTCTTAATCGATCAGTTCAATGATTTGGCTTAATGTTATTCTGTAATTATGATTTGAATACGATACTGCACTTTCCGCACCAGTTAAAAAAATAAAATTTCTACAGCCAATTCTGAACACGTCTTCCTCGTTCAAATGCTCTGTTCCAACTCCCACTACGCTACCTTTGTTAGCAATAAAATGGCCAAGTCGTGAATTTCCGCTATTTTCTCGTTTATTCCTTGTAAGTAACAGCTTTACGGATGTCAAGTTCACCGCCTCTGACACACTTCTTCTTCTTAACAACTGCACTTAAATTTCTTTGCAAAACAATTGCATTTGAATCTTATTTCCCAAACTGTTTTAGATTATATCTCTACGAGAAATATTTAAAACGAATATCTTTTGCCGGTCATGCGCACGCAACTCCACAAATCCGTTATCCATCGTGTTTACTACAGAACACTCACTAGCCCGCTGTTTGAAAGTTTTAAGCGTATTTATATCGTTCCACCCTTCTATTTAAATTGTTATCTATCAATTACTTCTAATACATTTTCTTATAAATAGTGATTTGTGTGTTTTTTTTTTCTTTTTATATAAAATCTTGTGATTAGATCTAAAATGTGGCCGTGTGCATTTTCTACACAAGTGAAATTAGGTTATGTTTACATTTCGTTCCTGGTATATTTTAGTAATTTTTTACATACTGAATTTATTTATATATATTTATCTTATTTTGGTAAGTGCCTTTTATATATATACTACTTCAAAATGTTACAATATATATATATATATATATATATATATATATATATATATATATATATATATATATTTGAAGTTACACCAGGTAGTGGTTGAGCATAGGCCTAACAACCCTACATCGTAAAAAACTCTTGTTACGAAACCAAACAATGTAATAATAAAGGATTGATTAAAAGGCAAAAGAAAACGGAACTCGAACCTGGTTGTAGCAACAAGGAATGTTCGGACAATGTTACAGCCTGGAAAAATGGCTGAAGTGGCTGAACAGCTATTTAAATTTAACATTGACGCAGTGGCCCTACAGGAGATTAGATGGGGAGGGCAGGGTAGACTTGATAAGAAAGAATATACCATACTGTACAGTGGAGCAGCAAAAAGTGGACAAGGAGGAACAGGATTCATGCTTACAAAGAGACTATGCCGTAGTTTATTGCTATTCGAACCCATTAATGATAGAATGTGCAAGATGCGCTTGAGGGGAAAATTTAGAAATACAACTTTGATCTCTGCCTATTCACCAACTGAAGAAAGTGATGAAGATGAAAAAATACTTTTCTACCAGCAATTAGAAAATGCTCTTCTATGTAGTCCCAAATATGATACAAAAATTATACTTGGTGATCTAAACGCCCAAGTGGGTAAGGAGAATTTTACACAAACTGTTGCTGGAACCTACTCACTTCATAATATAACGAATGATAATGGTAAACATTTGTGTGAATTTGCTGAAGCAAACAACATGATAATAAAAAGTACTTGCTTCCCGCACAAAAATATACACATTGGAACTTGGAAAGCACCAAATGGCACATTAACCCAAATTGATCACATACTCATTTCAAAACGCCATTCTTCCTCAGTGACTGATGTCAGAACGGCCAGAGGCCCAAATTGTGATTCAGACCACTTTCTGGTGAAAATTAAATATAGAGAGCGACTGGCATGTTTGTGACTAGAGAAATTATATAAAAGAAGGCACTGGAACCTAGACAAATTTAAAGATCCGGACACATTAGGAAGGATTTAGAGAACTGGGCGATAGAAAAATGTTAGAAGTGTTACTAAAAGAGGGTATTGAAAATGAGAAAACAGGGATAGAAGTAAAATGGTCCAAAATTAGCAGTCATTGAGGAGACGGCAAGTGATGTGATTGGTGAGAAAATGAGGGGACGTGGTGAGGAATCGTTCGATGACGAATGTTGTGAAGTGCTAAGAACAAGAAATGCATATAGATTGATAATGTTACAGCGCGCTACAAGACAGAACACCTCAGATTACCAACTAAGCCGTAGAAGAGCAAATAAGGTCATACGTGAAAAGAAAAAAGCCTTTCTAAGGAAGCAAGTAGAGCCAATTGATGAATTGAGAAGTAATAACGAATCCAGGAAATTCTATGGTGCAGTTAAATATATAAATAAGCTATTGGCAGATGGGCAGAGTACTTTGGTGATCTGTACAACGCGGGAGCTCAGACGATAGACACGGACAAAAATACCTTGAGCCGAATAGAAATGACAAATGAGGATGACATTGAGCCACCGGACTCAGATGACTTCATGGAGTCGATCGAAAAGCTGAAAAGCAACAGAGCACCTGGTGAAGACTCACTTGTAGCCAAATTTTTTAAAACTTGTTGAGAAATTGTACAGTCACAATTATATTTCCTGATCCTAGACATATGGGAAAGAGAATGCATGCCTAGAAAATAGAGAACTAGTCTCATATGTCCTGTTTTTAAAAAGGGTGACAAATCGGAATGCAGAAATTATCGTGGAATATCTCTGCTCACAGTAGCATACAAAATATTCTCAAACATAATACTGAAAAAGCTCAACGTCTTTGCTGAAAACATCATAACAGATTATCAGTGCGGATTCCGACAGGGAAGAGGAACTACAGATCAGATATTTGTTTTAAGACAGTTACTCGAGAGGTGTTGGGAATATAAAATTGACCTTCATCTTCTTTTTATTGACTATCGGCAGGCTTTTTACAGTGTCAACAGAGTAAAATTGCTCGAAATCCTAAAGGAGTTCAACGTACCAAACAAGTTGATCAGACTGATCAACATGACATTGTGTGATAATGACGGCAAAGTTGTCATAGGGGGCGGTACTGAATTCCCTATTCTGACTGGCGTGAGACAAGGCGATGCCCTGTCTGCTACCCTCTTCAATCTCTCCTTATATGGCGTTTTGAGGAGGATTAACGTTTCAGGGAATATTATGCATTCACGCAGTCAAATATGTGCATATGCTGATGATATGTGCTTGGTTGCCAGGAATATTCCATCGCTCAAAGAAACTTTTAATATAATCAATAATGAAAGTAAAAAGATAGGTCTCTGCATAAATGAGGGAAAAACTAAATATATGAGTACAAGCAGAGGGCGTAGCAGTACGACTATAGATATCGATGGATATTCATTTGAAAAAGTAAAAAGTTTCACATATTTGGGCTCGGAAGTAAATGATAAAAATAAAACAATAAATGAGGTCCAGAAAAGAATAATGACAGCTAATATAGCATACTTCGCAAATATAAAGCTTTTTAAAAGTAGGCTATTGTCTCAAACCACTAAGGTACGACTCTATAAAACCTTAATTCGGCCAGTCCCAACGTATGGAGCGGAGACGTGGACTTTAACCAGCGCGATGAAAAATCAGTTGACATTGTTTGAGCGTAAGCTTTTAAGAAAAGTTTATGGTCTGGTCCACAATGTATAGACAAATGTGTGGAAGCTTCGATCTAATGCAGAGTTGTATTCCTTATACAAAGACGCAAATGTGGTCCATTTTATTAAAACGCGACGTCTAGAATGGTTGGTTCACATCATAAGAATGCCCACTAATATAATGCCGAACAAACTTTTACATGGCACTATGATTGGCAAAAGAAGAGTTGGCCGACCAAGAAAACGATGGCTACAGGACCTTGAGGAAGATTTAAAAGTACTCGGTATTACAGCATGAAAACAGAAGGCTAAGGATAGAAGTACGTGGCGGAACATTGTTAAGGAAGCCAAGGCCCACCCCGGGTTGTAGCGCTACGTAGTAGTAGTAGTATATATGAAGTTATTATTATTAATTGTAAATAATTTTTTCCACCACTAATTGCAATAATTTTACCTTATGTGATGAGGCACCTTTTGGTCACTTGACCATTGTCGAATCACTGAAATAATTTTCTCTATTTTTCTGGTGTGGATGTTCGTTCTGTGATGTTGGTATTTGTTAATGTCATATCTATTTCTTCTTGAACCGTGTGTATAATGTTTTTGAATAGTAGGCTATTCTAGGATGACAAGTTTCAAGGACATGGATGACTAAAGCTGAGTATTAAAATGGCAGGTTTGGGGTTGTATATATAGTATTTATCTTGGTATTTTTTAAAAACTATTATAAACACTGTATTAGAACTATTTCTAGATGTGAATTACTTATTGACATTGTGTGTAAAATTATTTTTATTGCTGAAAAATATTGCAAGTAATCAATAATATTTTTTCAGCAATTTTAATGAGGAACTAAAACATTGCGGCAACTCAACGTGTTGAATATATATTTAAAAGTTAATGTTTTAAACTCTTATTAAAATAAATTTATACATTGATTTATTATAGTATATACATTTATTTATGTCTGTATGTATGAGTGTGTGTATAGATATTTATTTCTGTGTTATATTTATTGTTAAATACTTTTTTGTTAATAATTAATTGTCATTTATTACTTGTTGAGACACCTATCATTATAGATTTATTATTAATCATTTATTGTTCTATATTAAAAATTTTAAAAAATAATAAATTATAATAATATTTATTGGTAGATTATGTTTTTTATAGTCTTATTTCTTTTTCTGTTGTTGTTTTTTTAGTTATATATTGTTGTTGGCTTTAATATATTTCTCTAGTATTAGATTTTATTCTTGAGTTAACTTAAATCTTATTTTCTAGGCAGTTATTTTGTTTAGGGATAGTGACCAACATTAGTATCTTTTTTTTAATTAATGAATTATTTGTCAAAAGTAGTAATAAATAATAATAAGGTTATGGAAATTGAGTAGTAAGATATTTAAAATCAAATAAACTATTTCTCAATTTTCAGATATCGTGTACTCTGAAGCTTGTGCCAACAGTAACCTAAAATGAGCAAAACGGAGAACTGAAAAAGAATATTTCCAGGTTCTGAAAAACAAATAATGTATTTTAACCCTTGTAAGCAAAATAAACAAACAATTTGCAACTACACATCATCAGTAATGTCTGCATTCTGGGTGACTATCAAGAAAGACACAAGGAAGATATTCAAATGTCAACAATGTCTTTATGTAGGGGCAAAGATATATCAGCTTATAATCCACTTAAAAACACACATTCATAAAAGATCCTATAAAAATATACAACAGGATTTTTCAGCAGCACCCAAAACTACTTTTAAAAAATACTTTAAACCCTGTTCTAGGGCAAAATTATACAAATGTTCAAAGTCTAATCATTCAACTTCAAAGGACATAAATCTTAAAGACCTTGTAAGACCTTATTCTTATGAAAAACCTTACAAATGTCCACATTGTAGCTGTTCAGCTACAAGGTCTGGACTTCTTAAATCACACATGGTTACCCATTCTGGTGAAAAACCTTACAAATGTTTACAGTGTAGTTATTCAGCTGCACTATTAGGACATCTTAAATCACATATGCTTACCCATTCTGGTGAAAAACCTTACAATTGTTTACAATGTAGTTATTCAGCTGCAGAATTAAGAGGTCTTAAAGCACATATGCTTACCCATTCTGGTGAAAAACCTTACAAATGTTATCAGTGCAGTTATTCAGCCAAAACATCAGGAAGGCTTAAAATACATATGCGTACACATTCTGGTGAAAAACCTTACAAATGTTCACAGTGTAGCTATTCAGCTACAACTTCTGGAGCTCTTAAATCACATATGCACACCCATTCTGGTGAAAAACCTTACAAATGTTCACAGTGTAACTATTCGGCTACAAACTCAATAAATCTTAAAGTACATATGCACACCCATTCTGGTAAAAAACCTTACAAATGTTTACAGTGTAGTTATTCAGCTGCACAATTAGGAAATCTTAAAGCACATATGCTTACACATTCTGGTGAAAAACCTTACAAATGTTCACAGTGTAACTATTCGGCTACAAACTCAGGAAGGCTTAAAGTACATATGCACACCCATTCTGGTGAAAAACCTTACAAATGTTTACAGTGTAGTTATTCAGCTGCACAATTAGGAAATCTTAAAGCACATATGATTACCCATTCTGGTGAAAAACCTTACAAATGTTTACAGTGTAGTTATTCAGCTGCACGATTAGGACATCTTAAATCACATATGATTACCCATTCTGGTGAAAAACCATACGAATGTTTACAGTGTAGTTATTCAGCTACACGATTAATAGATCTTAAATCACACATGCTTACCCATTCTGGTGAAAAACCTTACAAATGTTTACAGTGTAGTTATTCAGCTGCACGATCAGGATATCTTAAAGCACATATGCTTACCCATTCTGGTGAAAAACCTTACAAATGTTTACAGTGTAGTTATTCAGCTACACGATTAATAGATCTTAAATCACACATGCTTACCCATTCTGGTGAAAAACCTTACAAATGTTTACAGTGTAGTTATTCAGCTGCACGATCAGGATATCTTAAAGCACATATGCTTACCCATTCTGGTGAAAAACCTTACAAATGTACACATTGTAGTTATTTAGCTACAAGTTCTGGACTTCTTAAATCACATATGCTTACCCATTCTGGTGAAAAACCTTACAAATGTACACATTGTAGTTATTCAGCTACAATATCTGGACTTCTTAAATCACATATGCTTACCCATTCTAGTGAAAAACCTTACAAATGTTCACAGTGTAGCTATTCATCTACAAGTTCTAGACTTCTTAAATCACATATGCTTACCCATTCTGGCGAAAAACCTTACAAATGTTTACAGTGTAGTTATTCAGCTGCACGATTAGGAGATCTTAAATCACATATGCTTAACCATTCTGGTGAAAAACCTTACAAATGTTCACAGTGTAGTTATTCAGCTGCACGATTAAGAACTCTTAAGCTACACATGCTTAACCATTCTGGTGAAAAACCTTACAAATGTTGTCAGTGCAGTTATTCAGCGATAACATCAGGAAACCTTAAAATACATATGCGCACCCATTCTGGTGAAAAACCTTACAAATGTTCACAGTGTAGTTATTCAGCTGCACGATTAAGAACTCTTAAGCTACACATGCTTAACCATTCTGGTGAAAAACCTTACAAATGTTGTCAGTGCAGTTATTCAGCCACAACATCAGCAAAGCTTAAAATACATATGCGTATCCATTCTGGTGAAAAACCTTACAAATGTTCACAGTGTAGTTATTCAGCTGCACGATTAAGAACTCTAAAGCTACACATGCGTACTCATTCTGGTGAAAAACATTACAAATGTAGTCAGTGCAGTTATTCAGCCACAAGATCAGGAAAGCTTAAAATACATATGGGTACCCACTCTGGTGAATAATCTTACAAATGTTCACAGTGTAGTTATTCAGCTACAAGATCTGGACTTCTTTAATCTCATATGCTTACCCATTCTGGTGAAAAACCTTTAAAATGTTTACAATGTAGTTATTCAGCTGCACGTTTAGGATATCTTAAAACACACATGCTTACCCATTCTGGTGAAGAACCTTACAAATATTCCCAGTGTCATTATGAATCTTCACTAAAAAAAATTTTTAAAAGGCACATGCTTACCCATTCTGGAGGAAAAACTTTAAAAGTGTTTATAATGAAGTTTACAGTTACAAAATTGAGAAATCTTAGAAGACATATTTTTACCTATGCTTGAGAAAACCCTTACAAATTTTCATAGATTAGATATTCATCTAAACATTCGGGAAGGCTTAAGGTACATGTGCATACCTGTATAAGGATATAATCAAACTTGGTGGGCTTATAAAGCTATAATAAACATTAAGATTTGTATTAATATATTTTTAAATTTTATAAAAGAAGATGCCACGATTGACTGACTGATTGATGCATAGGTCTAATCAACACACAGCCTAAACTATGTTTGGTAGAAACTTAACACTTTGAGGGAATCTTCTGTCGGTAATGTAGAAGTTAAAAAGTGATTTTCAAATTCAGATTTCAAAGTTATTTTAACATTTTCTCACTTATAATAATTGTTAGATTTTATTTAAACTGAATGTTATTTGACTGAATGTTGTGTTAGAAACGTAGTATCACTTCTATATAAATTCAATATTCAATTTAATTGAATTTGTTATTCAAACTAACCCAAATGGAGAGTAATAATTATTGTATGAAACGATGTTTTAAATTATATAAAGTATATACTATTGTATGTCATAGAGTGATTACTGCCATCTAATGATTAATAAATTAAAATAATCATTGATTGTGATGAAAATTGTTAGTCAATGTAAGTGAATGAAAGCTTGTTTAGAAAAATAGGAGCACTTTGTAAATAAATTTAGTCAATTTAATTGACTCTTTAAATACATGACCGTCAACTGTCATAGAGTAGATATTTTTCAATTTGTTTTCTGTATATGTATAGATAGATAGCTTAATGGGAATGTCCTCTGCAACTACCCAATAAATACATGTTTCATTTCAATCAGTTAAATGGTTTGAAATGCTTAAAAGACATGCAAACATCTATCTATCTATCTATCTATATATATATATATATATATATATATATATATATATATATATATATATATATATATATATATATATGAAGTTAATATATTACTATTTTTGAGTAATTTTATCCACCATTAAGTGCAATAATTTTACCTTGAGTGATGAGGCACCTTTCGGCCTTTGACCATTGTCCAAGAGCACAATGGTCAAAGACCGAAAGGTGCCTCATCACTCAAGGTAAAATTATTGCACTTAATGGTGGATAAAATTACTCAAAAATAGTAATATATTAACTTCATAAAGTCAGTGCAACGGAAAAACAATGGATAATGTTAAATATCAAGAATATATATATATATATATATTCCCGTTCCACTGACTTTATGAAGTTATTATTATTACTTGTAAATAATGGTGGGAAGTGAGGGAAAAAATTATTTACAAGTAATAATAATATCTTAATATATATATATATATATATATATATATATATATATATATATATATATATATATATATACATTTATAGAATGGGCTATATAATATTATTTAAGAATTGGAAAATAGATGAGAAATAACTCACTCAAAATTTAGAAAGAAATTCATTAAGATATTGGTTAGGTTAAATGAAAACTAAATTTAGGTAAAAGCATAGAATTGTAAACAAGGTTTTTGAACTGGAAATGTATTAGGAAATTTGTTATATCAAATAACCTAACACATAATTTAAAATAAGATAATCTAATAATGGTTATGTGTAAACAAATTTGTAAACTGTAGGAACATAGGGATAAGTAATTACTTGAAGGAGAAAGTGAACACGTTTGTAAACAAAAGAAAATTGAAAGGTTATGTTTATGAAAGACCAAGCAAAACACACACAATTCAGAACTATTTCAAAAGTAAAACACAAAGACACTTCACACACTAATAATATTAATAAAATAAACACTGGAAGGTTTGTTGACGATAGGAAATTGAAACAGTAAGTTTCAACCAGGTTTAACCAAGTTAAAACGCCATTCTAAACAAACTTGTTGGTATGTCAGCTGTAAAACAGATGTAGGTCAGTGTGACAATCGATTCTAGTGAAGAAAAAGAAAACAAACTAGATTACAGGCAACATGTGTTTTTTTGGAGAAGAAAGCCGCCATATTTGTAACATTTTAAAAGGAAATCGAAGGACGCGTAGTTAGTTGAGTTGGAGGTAGCGTGGGTGACGCTACTGGAGGAAGCAGACCTTGCTGTGCAGTCAAAATTCTATTTATTTGGAAAGAGTTCGTCTAAATTATACCGTTTTGTTAAGAAGATTGGCCAAATTAAATTAAGGAGAAGTGAATTACAAATTGTAATACTGTGTTAATATAAAGTGAAGTAAATCAAACGAATTTAAGTGTGTAAAAAGTCAAATTTGGAGAGAACGGAATCTTACGTAAGCTAACTGAAATTTCGATATTTGATAAGTTATTAGCGCTATAAAAACCAATTTTAGTGGACTTTTAAGATAATAGAGAAGTTAAATTTGTATATTAGAATATCTTGTAGTTAATTAATAGTAAGAAATAAGAAATAATCCAGTTCAAATAGTTTAGCCTTTTTGCATTTTCAAAATTTAATATTGTTTGTTCAAAATTTATTTAAATAACCTAAGAATAAAAAAAAAAAATATAGCCCATGCTATAACCCCGAGATATCAAGAGATCTTAAACTAGCCAAGGGTATTAAAATTGTGTAACTCTAAAATTAAAAGAAAAAAGAGTTAGTATATTTTGTTAAAAATTGTTAAGTTGTAAAATTTTGTTTTGTGTGTATTGTTTAATGTCGAGATGAAATGATAATAAATGTTAATGAATTGTTCCTGAGTAGTTTTATTTGTCTTAAATAAAAAATTCAATTTATTAAATAGTAAAACATAAGTATATTGTATTGTGTCTCTTTAAAAATTATGTTATAATTGGCGCAACAACGTGGGAGCTCGATAAAATTCATTTAGAGAGATTTTGAAATAAAATTAATTTAGAACTTTTTATATGAAAAACATTTGAACTGGAAATAGATTTAGAAAAAATTTTGGAAAATTAAACACTGAGTTGAATAGAATCAAGGCTAGGTTTATAGTATATATATATATATATATATAAATTGTTTATATTTTGTATAATAAGTTACTTACAGTTTAAAAAAAAAAAGAAAAGAAAAAATATGTCTGATGAGAGGGAATTATACAATTTGCGGAGAGAAAAAGCTAAAAAAACAGAAAAAGGGGAACAATTAGAAAAGAGTAGGCGGAAAAGGGTGATAGAAACGGAAGGGGCTGCTCAGGGGAGATTTGTTAGTTTTCAGGAGGGGATCGAAAACAGGGAGGAAAATATTATAGGCGAGCTGGTAGTTGTAGGGGACCAGGAAAAAGGGACAAGCCTAGAAATACAAGTGACAGAAACGGAAGGCACAGATATGCCTATAGAAGAGAGTGAGGTGGAAACACAAGTAGATGAAGCTAGGGGACTACTACCTATGCAAACCCAACAACAAAAACGGGGAAATAATGAGAATGAAGAATTGAGGGAAATGATGAGATCTCTCATGGAAATGAGTCTAAAAGGGAGAGAGGAAATGAAGGAGGATATGAGAGAATTAAAAAAGGAATTAAAAGAGAATAGAGACGAAATGAGAGAGATGAAGGAAAATTTCAAATTCATAACACAGGAAATAAGGGAAGAAAATAAGAGAATGATAGAGGATATGAGGGAACAGTGGAGAAAAAAGAATAATGCTGTAGTAGAGGATGAGAGAAGAGACTTAGAGGAGAAAGATGGAGAATTAGAGGAGATTAAGGAAAATTTTGAGAAAACAAATGAAATAATAGCTGATGAGATAGAAATTAATAAAAAAGAGATAGAGAAAGTCGAATATATAACAAAGAAAAACACAGAAGAGTTAGGAGAGTTAAAATTAAGAAATGAAGTAGGAAAGATGGAGGTACTGCCAATAAAAAATATAACAATTCAAACCGCAACTAAAAGGAAGACTGAACAGATTAATAAAATGAAAATGGTAATAGGAGAAATGGAAGGAGTTAAATATCCGTCTCAATGCTTAGTGGTACAAAGCTTATTGAGAGAAATGATCATAGGTACGGATATGTTAATGAATGTGGAGGCACAACTCGAGTTTGGAAAATGGGAAATGGAATTTAAATATGAGAGTAACACAGAAAATAGAAACTATGAAGCAGATGAAAGATACAATGGAGATGTAAACGGTGTTAAGGCAAGGACAGGCGTGGGGACAAGAAAAGAGCATGGTGCCCACAGTCAATTGGAAAACTAAGACAATCAGAAACCCAGAAATAGAAATTAAATAGAGGAAACAAGTTTACAGGCATTAATAGACACAGGCAGTAATATGACAGGTATCAAGGAGAACTGGAAAAGAAAAATAATAATAAAATAGGAAGGGAGATATTAAATATAGGTAAAGGAAGCAATATGAATAAACTCTAGGTGATTATGTGTATAAGAAAGCGTTAGCAGGAGATAAGTTTTAAGGGATGGTAACTATATCTATGATAATTTATTAGAAACTTCGTCGAGTAATGAATAAAGATAAAATTATGTATATTTAAACTTCGTCGTATTGTAAGGGAGAATCTGCGTTGATAAATAATGGAACTTCGTCGTATATATTATATATTATAAAAGAAATATGAATCTATGATAATAAATATTAAAGCATCGTTGTAATAAAAATATGGTAATTGTGTATTTAAACTTCGTCGTATTGTAAGGGAGAATCTGCGTTGATAAATAAGTATTAAAACAAAATTTATATTCGTTGATATAGGGATAGTGTAATCGAAGGAACTATAGATATGATCAAATAGAGGATATGAAATTGCAACCTTTAAAAATATTAGATGTTAAACTTCATACAAAATAAACTGAGATGATATAAGAAAATAATTGAACTGGATGTGAGATTGGAAGGGGAGATAAAATACTAACTTAGAACTGAGAGTTAGATGAAGCTAAAAGCAAAATAAATATGAGATAAATAATAAACAAGGAATAAACAGAAATAAGGGAAAGAGAAATGTTATAACCAATTTGACCAAATCTAGACATACTATGACTCGGATAGGCTGGGATTTAAAGACATGGTATCAGAGAATATATATTATGTTAAATAAATATTGAATCAGACTTATGATTGGAAGGGTTCCAATTGTAATAAAGGTAAAAAAAAAAAAAAAAAAAAAAAAAAAAAAAAAAAAAAAAAATATATATATATATAATTATGGAAGAAATTGTAAATACCAGAACATGGTTTATTGTTACTATATGTTAGAGTTGTTAAAGAATTGTTGATTGAATGTTAGTTATAAGTATAGTGTATTGTTAGAAGATATGTTAAGTAATATGTAGCTTGAAGTGTTCAGCTCAGTATTTGATTGTTAAAGAATTAAGATAAAATTGTGTCGTAGGAATTAAGTATAAATGGACAATTTAAAGTATAAATGTTAATTTAAATTTAATTTAAAAAAAAAATATGTATATTTAATCAAGCTTGTAAAATGTAAAGAATGTGTAATGTAGAGATTAGTAATATTTTTTTTATTTAAATTAAATTAGGGGACATTATAACATTTATAGAATGGGCTATATAATATTATTTAAGAATTGGAAAATAGATGAGAAATAACTCACTCAAAATTTAGAAAGAAATTCATTAAGATATTGGTTAGGTTAAATGAAAACTAAATTTAGGTAAAAGCATAGAATTGTAAACAAGGTTTTTGAACTGGAAATGTATTAGGAAATTTGTTATATCAAATAACCTAACACATAATTTAAAATAAGATAATCTAATAATGGTTATGTGTAAACAAATTTGTAAACTGTAGGAACATAGGGATAAGTAATTACTTGAAGGAGAAAGTGAACACGTTTGTAAACAAAAGAAAATTGAAAGGTTATGTTTATGAAAGACCAAGCAAAACACACACAATTCAGAACTATTTCAAAAGTAAAACACAAAGACACTTCACACACTAATAATATTAATAAAATAAACACTGGAAGGTTTGTTGACGATAGGAAATTGAAACAGTAAGTTTCAACCAGGTTTAACCAAGTTAAAACGCCATTCTAAACAAACTTGTTGGTATGTCAGCTGTAAAACAGATGTAGGTCAGTGTGACAATCGATTCTAGTGAAGAAAAAGAAAACAAACTAGATTACAGGCAACATGTGTTTTTTTGGAGAAGAAAGCCGCCATATTTGTAACATTTTAAAAGGAAATCGAAGGACGCGTAGTTAGTTGAGTTGGAGGTAGCGTGGGTGACGCTACTGGAGGAAGCAGACCTTGCTGTGCAGTCAAAATTCTATTTATTTGGAAAGAGTTCGTCTAAATTATACCGTTTTGTTAAGAAGATTGGCCAAATTAAATTAAGGAGAAGTGAATTACAAATTGTAATACTATGTTAATATAAAGTGAAGTAAATCAAACGAATTTAAGTGTGTAAAAAGTCAAATTTGGAGAGAACGGAATCTTACGTAAGCTAACTGAAATTTCGATATTTGATAAGTTATTAGCGCTATAAAAACCAATTTTAGTGGACTTTTAAGATAATAGAGAAGTTAAATTTGTATATTAGAATATCTTGTAGTTAATTAATAGTAAGAAATAAGAAATAATCCAGTTCAAATAGTTTAGCCTTTTTGCATTTTCAAAATTTAATATTGTTTGTTCAAAATTTATTTAAATAACCTAAGAATAAAAAAAAAAAATATAGCCCATGCTATAACCCCGAGATATCAAGAGATCTTAAACTAGCCAAGGGTATTAAAATTGTGTAACTCTAAAATTAAAAGAAAAAAGAGTTAGTATATTTTGTTAAAAGTTGTTAAGTTTATTTTTGTTCTGTTTATTGTGTTAATTGTTTACTTGTTGAATTAATAAATAATTGTAATAAAGAATTTAAATTACAAATGAATGAGTTGTGTTGTGTGTTATAAAAATAACTTTATATATATATATATATATATATATATATATATATATATATATATATATATATATATATATATATATTTAGGTTAGTTTTCGTTGGTAAAGATTATTTAGATTTTTTGGACTAGGAGACTGAGAGACTTACCTTGGTAAGAGTCCACTCTGTAGTCTTGAAATAGAAACACATAAAAGCACTTAAACAATGATATATTTCAACCACACAGTGGTCTTTGTCAAATCTATATATATATATATATATATATATATATATATAGGAATTTTTGGACTTGATAGGAGACTGACAGACTTACCTAAAGGCAATAGTCCAAAACTGCAATCTCTTGGAAATAAGCACATATAAAACACAATAAAACACTTAATACACTATTATTTGAAATATTTCGATCAACATGATCTTCTTCAGTCAAGAAAGAGAAAAAAACAAAAGATTGAAGTGAACCACAGATGTGTATAAACATCCAAATGTCACAGATTTATAGTTTATGATATAGTGCTATATGTGATATGTGTAGAAATTGTTATATGTGAATCGTGTAAAGATCGGTTACTTGTAACTAGATATTAAAAGTCTGTCAGAAGGAAGGTAATGGAGCTGTTAAAAATGGTAGAAGTTAGGGGGAAGTTAAAAGGAGTTTTATCTGATGTTGAGGTTAGGAGGCTCTCTAGATTTGGTATACCACTGGTATGATAACTCCCATCTTCTTAATTCTGAAGAGTTGCAATCAGGGGGGAGGGCTTTAATTATTTTGGTGGTATAGCAATCATTGAAAGAGATGATGTTGTGACTAGCAGCGTGTTGAGCGGTTGGCCTGTCTATGTTCATGGTTCCAACGTCATGTCTGTGGCCATTCATTCTGATGCTCAGACTATCCTTGGTAAGGCCTATGTACTGTGCCGGGCAAAATTTACATTGTAACTGGTATATTACATTACTGGATGTACAAGTGTGATGACCCTGAATCTTGAAGTCCACATTGGTTGCTAGGCTATGGAAACTATTTGTTGGGATGTGTATTGGACATGTCTTACATCTTGGTCTATTGCACGGAAAGGAGCCGTGAGGAAGTTTGGGCGGTTTTTCAGTACTTGGATCTGGTAATTTTGGATGTACTAAAATACTTTTTAAATTGAACGGTATATCAAGTCCAAAAATTCCTAAATAAGCTTTAAGCTCTACTAGAACTACCCTATATATATATATATATATATATATATATATATATATATATATATATATAAACCTCACATTTCCCCTTGAATTAGAAGACAACAATAAAATAAACTTTCTAGACCATCACCAAAACAGCATCAAACATAATTTCAAAATATACAGAAAACCAACAACTACCGATATTGTCATACATAATACAGTAAACTCCCGATTATCCGTGGGCGGAATAACCGGTTTGTGGATTATCCGGGGTCTGCAGTTGTTTTACAAATATCCAATTTTTATTCTAATCAGATTCATGTGTTTATATTTCCAAACGGTGAATTACGACATAAATACTCGTATAAGGCTTAATAGAAGTTAAGATGAAGGCAATAGATATGTAAATATGTACGTACTAATTTCTACATTGAAAGGGAAGCATCCCGACGGGGGCCAGCGAAATAAAAGGGGCGAGCAGACTACTGTATATAAGAGACAATGACAAAATGCTTGGACGCCCGAATACCTAATGTATATCATAAGATTGTAAACAAATGTCAGCTAATCTCGGCTATAAATAGTCTAGGACGTGACATATGCATTATCCATGTCTGTCATATACATTATCGATCTTTATGACTTTGTGACACAAGTAGACACTGTGCGACAAAATGGTTCTCAAGGAACTTAGATCGCACATTAAAGCTAAATCAATGCTCACAAAAAAACAGACGAAAGTCACAGATTTTTTTGTTAAAAAGTGAAAGTATTATGTGTAAAGGAAATTACATATGTACATACATACTTACTTTTGACATATACTTATTTATGTATTGTAAATAGTTAGACATATGAATGTACATGTTATAATCTATCAAATACATCGACATTTTAAATTATTTTCTGTATTTATTTTGTCCTCTGAAGATTATTTTTGAATTGCATTAACCGGGGTCATTATTTGTGTAATTTATGGTATAATTAGCGATCGATCGTTAATTACGTATCGATCGTTTTGCGTATTCTTTGTTCATAGCGGATTATCCGGGGAATTCGTTATCCGGCGTTGCTGGGCCACCATATTCCACGGATAATCGGGAGTTTACTGTACATCTAATCACCCCACACAACACAAACACGCTGCATTTAATCATATGTTACACCGCCTAATCAAAATACCAATGCTACAGAAAGACTACGACGAAGAACTTAATACCATAAAATAAATCGCTTAACAAAACGGCAACCAACACACACTCATAGACAACATACTCAGGAAAATTAAACATAAACATTATCACACGGCCACACAGACAAACCACACAAAAATCAACAAATACATATCCCTCACCTACCACAACAAAACACACACAAAATAAGCCTCCACATTCAAAAAACTCCATCACCAAATATCCTACAAAACAACAAACACTTTAAGACAGCGCTTAACCTTTTCAAAAAGAAACTGACAATTATAAACTCTCGGGTATTTACAAATTAACTTGTAACGATTGTCCCAACTATTACATCGGCCAAACCGGCAGGTCATTCTATACACGCTTCAAAGAACACATTAACCAAAAAAACAAACAAACCCTTAATCCAGCAACACAAAACATCTAAAAAGCTCCCAACACCCACACACCGACATACACACTACTTTAAATGTTCTACACACATTAAAACAAAGTAATAAACTAACAACCTTAAAAAAATATGAAATCTACAAACACTACACAACAGATAAAGAAATTTTTTTAAATGATCACATACATTTTGAAGCAAACAGCCTTTCCTATTATATGACACACTACTCAAACAACCGCCCCATTCTACAGTCATAAATCTATTCTCGTTAGAGCCTTAACAACTAACCGATGCCGTCCAGTAGAGGGTTAGCTTCGTAAAAGGAACGAATGTTTTGAAATGCGTAAGCAATTACGTATTCACTCAGTTAACTATTTTTAAAATTAATAACTTATTCTTTGTTGAGTTCATGGAATCTTGACAGTTGATAGATGCTTCGCTGCACTTTTTAATAGAAGTAACTTTCTTTCCTAATTCTTTACTACATCATTTACGTTGCACTTTTAAATTTTACACATTACAAAAACTTACAATTCCCTTAATTCTATTAAACAAGTTTACCCCTTTTCATTGCTTACACTTCGTTGTCCCCCTTTTTTACTTCGTTTTAATGTGTAAAGTTCGTTTAAATTATTATGTATGTCCGTGTGTGTGTGTTGCGTGTTTTATAGGTGTATTGCGTAGCTGGATTTTGGGATTCTTTGATATCTTTGGACAATGTGTTCTTCGAAGCGTGTATAAAATTACCTATCTCTTTGGCCGATATAATAGCTGGGACAATTATTACATGTTAATTTGTAAATACCGGATAGTTTGTACTGGTCTGTTTGTTTTTGAAAGGGTTGTATTTGCTGTCTTATCATATGACCCACCCAGCTATTGTTGGACCATGGACGATTGTTTTATTATGTTGCACACTGTGTCTGGATTATTTTTAATATTTAGTTCCTGGTGCATCAAAGAAAAAAAAAGAATCCACCTTGTTCTGCCAAAATTGCGAGCATAATACTGTTGAAAATGGTTCTTTGTTCCTCAGTCGTTAGTGGGACATTGGAAGTATTGCTGCCATTTCTACATTATTGTACTGCAGTTCATGATTCATTTCAGTGTTTATTAAATCAGATGCACTTCGATTTGGCAATTGTATACCGAAAAGACTTAGTGGTAAATTGCCAACGACAATGCAAAGATCCTTGATAGCAATCAATGGTTCATTATACGTAGCGTCGCTGAATGTTATTGTTAGATAATCTTTGCACCACATACGATGTCGATGCATTATATCATTAGTCATTGAATCTTTGTGACTATCCCACAACATTTGCTTGGGCTGAGAACATGTAGTCAACACTATAACAAATAGTAGAGGAATTTGTATCGCTGTACAGTTCAGTGCTGCTCCAGTAACCATACAGTCCCACTGGCTGTCATCTTCTAGCAAGGCCAGTGTAAGGCGTGTATCTTTATACTGTTGTCCATTCACTTAATGTATATCTTGAAATGACAATTGGCCAGTGACAATATGGCCATACGTTCCCTATGTTCGGCCATGTTAACTTAGGTACATTTATCTCATGAACCCCTAAAGATTCAACTATCAAATGTTACACAGTTCTTATATGGTTCTTTCTACATGTTTTTACCAGAGGATATTTTAAAATACTGTTTGGTCATGAGATATGATTTTTTTTCTAAACCCTTTTTAAATTGTAATGTTTTTATGTATAAAAATATTTATAGCCAAACAAATATTAGGATTTTAGGAAAACCCTCTGGTCTGTTTGTTTACAATACATATTATAATATGTTTGCCAAATTGTATCATTCTAGCTTGAATGGCTACTGAGAAAAGTATACCTAAAGTTTAAAAAAACAGGGGTTTCGGGAATCGCAAAAATAAATTCGTCAATTGCTTTATCTGCTTTCTTAACACGTCTTATGTCAAGCATCTTCATTGCTTTTACAGTTTTCACCAGCTTGTAAGCTCATAAGTTTGAACACAAAGCACTTTGAAATGTTCCCCTTGTTGTAATTGCATCATATACACCAAGTTTTAGTGTGTTGATCCTCACAAAAACTCTTTTTGGGACGTGGCTCTAAATTGTGCTATTGAGGGGCTCACTTATGTTCTGAGTTCCACCATGAGCGCACTTACTCAACAGAATGAGGTTTGACAGATCTTTGAATATCTGTTTGATTTCAAGCAAAACAGCTTTTGGTAGGTGAGTGTGTTCTGCATGTTTATATGGAACACCATCTCTTACTGTTGTTGGTATTTACACCAGGAATTCTCATCTTTTCGACATAAGCTATGTTGCGGTTCTGAATCAGTTGAGCCTAAATGGAAGTATTCTGCCCATATGGTTTGCCTCATTGCTTCCACACCTATTTTACAATTTCTTCTTATAGCAAGGCCATAGTACAGTTGTATGGTGTTTATAGCTGCCTCTGTAAGCCTTCCCCGGCCACCAATAGTTTTGCCGTCAGATAATTTTTTTTTAGAATTTCTCAATTTGTATGCTCTAAGACGAGTCCCCATCCGTTTTTGAACGTGACCCACCCATTCCATTTTTTTTTTAACTACAAGGTTTGGGTCATATGGTTTTGATTCAGAAATTGTTTCAAATCCTTTGCAGTCTCCATCTTCTAAATAATATTCATAGAGAATGTCATAATTCTCTTGTGTCGAGCAAAACTTTGATGAACGTCCGAATATATATTTTTATTACATAACGAAGGAACAATTCAAATTATGCATGTAGTATATCATTTTAAAGAGTAAATTCTAAGTTATGTTTTAATGCAAAAACCCAAAAATTGTTTTTTTTTCATCACGTTACTCCCCTTAACCAACTACAGTCGCAAATAAAAACAGTCACTCTCCCTTGGATTTACTGTAAATACCCGAAAACGGTTCATTATTTATTAAAACTGTTTACGCCGGGTGAGAATAACTGATTGAGTGGTAACTGATCAATTATCGACAGTAGAAAATTACTAAAGTACTAATATTTAAAAAAAGGGGTTGGTGGTAGAAGGGTGAAAATTTGGGGCTATATATGTTTATTAATGCCAAATCATAAAAAAATTGAAATGCAAATTTTTTGATGGACCACCCCTAACACTTGGGGCATGAAAAATAGTTTATGTCCTATTCTCAGACTTGCTGAATATACACAACAATTTCATAAGAATTAGTCAAGCCGTTTTCGAAGAGTGTTGTTACAAACGCTGTGACACGAGAATTATATATATATATATAAGATTGTAATTGTGTAGAAGGAAAAAAATTATATCACAAAGTTAATAAAACTGGTTGGTTTTGAGATGTCACTATTACCAGTAAACTCCATTTAAAGGTTACATTTGTTAACTTGGTCCCATTTTCCTACATCTGCCTTTAGGTTTTAATTATCATTACTTTTTATCAAATGTTAATAGTACAGTGTAAATATTATATTTTGATGTTATATATAATAAAAACCATTTTACAATTATTGATTTTGCCATTACATTTATTAAGCTAACTTGAACTAAAATATTCAAATTTGCTCTTCAAACTCAAGCGTCCTTCATCAGTTGGACTAATCTAAAATACTATTATAATTTAAAAGTTCATTTAAATCAACACAATTATTAGATTAGAGGTTCATGTAAAAGAATACAATAACCAGAATATGTTATATTCGTATCTTGTGTTTACATTATTAGTGCTGGTCAAATACAATTACATCTAATACAACTGTTGTGATAGTTAATAGCCTATAGTTTGTAAAATGTGTATCAATGATTCTCAATTAATTTTAAATTATTTTTATGAAACCATATTTGAATTTTATGTTTATTTTAAACCTTTACCTTTTAATACTAGGCATAGAACTGTTGTGTAGAAGGTTATGTTTTAAAATAATTTATTTTTAAGAATTTATAAATTTTCTATTGAATTTAGAATGTCACGAAATAAAGTCATATTATAAAAGAATGAAGTATTTATAAAAAACTCAACCAAATATGCTATGGTATCTCGTTTTCCTGGTCAGGTTTCTCCATCTTTCCAATCAGCAATGGTTTTGCACTAACTTCAGCTAAATTGTAGTTCCTGTACTTGTTTCTTCTCTAGATGGCTTTGGTATCTACAGATATCATTTAATTTTGAACTGTTTAAAATTGAAATGATTGAATGAATGTCGTTATAACTAAGTTTGTATATTTCGGCGTCGTATATTTAAAATTTTATTAGTTATATTTTATCTTCATGTTAATTCACATTGGTTACTTGACCATTTCTACACCGCTGACACTACATGTTGCACAACTATTCTGAATTTTACTTCATTTCGATGATTTTCACCACACTCAATTTAAATACGTTCTTTTACCACAACAGCTTCTCTCAGAGTTCTTTAAATGAAGCTAACTTTTCTGGGCATCCTCCTTGTAACACCCAATTCTTCCTCACTCTGTTGATTTATCCAAAGAAATTAACGTTGCCGTAGTGGTGAGTTTGTTGATTTAATCTCTCTATTTTACGGCGATTTTTTATTTAATTTTGGCCTTTAGACTTCATACATCTGATAGTTTTATTAATTAGATTTATTTAATTTTCTGATCTTCTTTATCCACTTTTAACTTTTCTATTAGTCCCTATGTATTTATTTTAACTTCCATGGGTCTGTAGCTGAGTACATATAGCGCTCTAACCATACTTTAAAAGCATTCACTGTGTATGAACACAATTTTCGATATAGTTTCATCCAAGGTTGCTAGAACTATTCTAGTAATCGTGGTTTCATCCAGCCTGTTTTGAGGCTATGTACGTATTATGTAACAGTTATACCTGGAGAACGAGGCTATTCTTTTCCTAAACTAAGTTATTTGATCAATTTACATGATAATCAATTTTATTATATTAAATCTACAATTTACTTAGGTTAATTCAATTTGAGTGTTATTTCTAAATCTATCTGAATTTATCTGTGCTTAAATTTTGATACTTTTGTCTAATGTCTCTTTCTTGACTATTACCAATATTTGCAGTGGTCAATTTGGTCATGGCAACATCTCCCTCTCTGTAAAAGATGGAAATTTTCTTAAAATATTTATTTTCTAAATCCCCCAGAAAGTCTTCCTTTTTCCTACTCTTACAACCATGATTCTAAATTATAGCTATTTCCCAAAATTTACATGTCAACACATATTATTTTCTTATACTACTAATTGTTTATTTTCCTCTCCTCTATCTTATATAGTCTGTATCTTATTTAATGATATTTATGGCAAAGACAAGATGAAAAACCTTTTTTAAACTTAGTATTTTTCCTCACCGCCATTGCTAAATTATATTTTGCAGCTTGAAAGCAAATTACCAATGTTTGTAAATACCATTGCCTTATTAACGTTAGGAATGTTAAGATAGCAAATGCAGCTCTTTTAAAAATTGCACGGGCCGCATTAAGAAGAACCAAGCTCACCCTATCACATAACACACTTTATAAATAATAGGGTTTAATCTTTGAGCCACTGATCTTTTTTGTACGGGATGTTTATAAAACGTTTTCCTCATTTTTGTGTACAAATATATAGATATATTACTTTGATTTTTGAAATATTGAGGTAAGATGTTTATTTTCGTTATATCACTAGTATTCGTTTTGTCCTCCTTTCTTTAACCCTCATGGACGCGCGCCTTTTTATCTAACGTAAGTAGGCGCGTTGTTGTATTTTATACAACATCTCGGTTTTCTACATTTTCCTTAACTTTCAATCGAGTTATTAAAAGTTTGGTCTTACCAATGAAAAAATTACTTGTGAGTTGACCACAGCAATGTTTAACAGAGCAAAAAATAATGCAACTGGCCATCTTTTTGTCCTCCGGGCAACGCTATATGTAGCACAAAGCTGGTCATTACTATCAACTCCACCTATCGTTCTGTTGTACTGCAATATAATTTCTGGCTTATTTGTTTGTTCGTCAACATCATCTGAGTCGTGCATAGTCGAAATCAATATTACAGCTTTATTTTTTTTTGTCGTATATGAGACCATGGTTCGATCATTCTGGAACCCAAACAAGGAAGTACCTGGCTGATTGGTTTTATTAGGCAGAAATTCTGGTGGAATTTCCCGTTTGTTCTTACGTAGAGTGCCAATCACCTTCCAATTCACTTTCTGAGTTATGATCACTTTTTTCAGCTTCACCGTCGCTCAGATCATCGTCACTTTCAATAAAATCAATTTCTTCATCAGAAAGATCCTGTAAAAGCTTTGGAATGTCTTCCAAATTCACTCCTAAAAACATGAAAATTTATAAAAATGTTGAACAAAACAAATAATTACATAATTATTTTAAAAAATGTATATAAAAAACTTACGTTCCATCATGGAGGAAAAAAAACTGCACCGAAAAAATAAAAACGTCAGAAGGCGCGTTGTTGTATTTTGTACAACAGTGATGACTGACCAGAACTAATCGCACACTGAGGCTATGTTGATAGAATAAAGATATTGATGACAACTGATAAGAGTAGTGAAGGGACCAATAGAAGAATAGAACGATGATTTGAACAAATATCTACCAACAGGTTTCAACAAGAATCAAAATATTAAAACTGTTGTACTTTTTACAACAGCGCGCGTCCTTGAGGGTTAAGGTTTGAAATGTTATCATATGTTCTGATGTGATTTTATTATTGACATTGTGCATTTGCAAAAACTGTATCCTCATTGTTCAAGAATAATAGTTTGTCCTTATTGTAAATAATAATATAATATTAATTACTGATAAGCGATATTAAATATACATAAATGTGTGCAATAAAGAAAACATTAACATGATTTTTCAAAGACTATACAGTTACATTGATTTTAATGTACAGAACAGTAATCAGAGCTTCTGCGATTGTAAGTACAGGAATACAATACTTTAATAAGCACAACGCCATTTTGTGCAGTAAGTGATATCGTTTTAAGGCAGAGTTAGAAACGAAAGAGTATGTGTGAGTGTTCAATGCAATTTTGTTTTGTTTGTGTGTAGTGACTGTGGAATAAGTGTCTGTTTCGTCCTTTTCAATTGTTTTGCAACTTACTATCACAAAAATCTAATGGTATTTGTCTGTGTGTGTGTGTTTTACTCAATCTCTTTAAGACTACTGGGTCCATTGAGCTGAGATTTCATATGGATATTCTTATGGTCCCTGGTTAACACACAGACATATTTTTATTTAGAAATTCCTTCAGTGCACCGCCCCACTGGTCTTGAAAACCTCTTTAACACTCGATTATCTATAACCTACATCATTGTATACTTAACTTGGCTTAATCAGATGATGATCACCTGTGACAGTCACTTTAAAACACATTTAAATAGCTGACAGTCATTGTTTGTTGTTATTATTCTTTCAAGTTTAGTTATACTTTACAAATGTTATGATAGAAGCAGAAATATTTCCTTCCCTTGGTTTTTCAAGACAATAATTGGTAAATTTATAGTCTGATATATTAATTGCGAACTAATCTATACTATTAAATAAAAATCTAATTGTGACTGTGTTTGTGTGTTATGCTCAATCACGTAAAAAGTACTCGATCAATTGTGCTGAAATTTCAAAAGGACATTTTCAGGGTCCCTGGTTAACACTTAGACTTATTTTTATTAGAAATACTATCTGGGCACCGCCCCTTTAAAAACTCCCTAACACTCAATTATATATAGGCCTACTCCATTATATACTTGGCTTAGTCAGCTTATGGTAAATGTGTTTGTAATCACCTGTAAAAGTCACTTTTAAACATGACTAAACAGATGATAGTAAATGTTTGTTGTTATTCATTGTTCAAGATTAGTTATACTTTGCAAATGTCATGTTCCAGAAACTTTTCCTTCTTTTAATTAAAACCAAATCTTACCTGACTGGATACGTCATAGGTATATTTTAATAGAGGTGTATTGTAATGCTGTTTAAAATTACAACCAAAAAATCTATGCTAAGGAGATGGTTTATAGAGATATTCATGTCTAGACATAGTACAGTGTGCTGTTGCTACTGCGTGCCCCTAAACGTAGTCCCAACTAAAAAATGATGAAAAATTAACCTACAGCACCAATAATAAAATAACATAGATACCTTTCAAGGTATTTTGCTAGTTTCCTGATAAAACACTGAATTTTTTTTAGGTGACACTGAAAGTTTTAGGTAACCGTGAAGTAGGTCGGGGTGGAATAATTTTACCAAAATTGTAATTATTTGGGACATCAGCGAAAGAGTTATTACTATTTTTTTTTATTCGTTATGAGTTTCTGCACCGTCTAAATTTTTTAACCTTATATCATGTTCAATAATTAAAATATTTTTTAGAATAATTTCAGTTAACCAAATTTTTTGGTAAGAAACATAATTTTTTTATAATACCAATTTTAGTAGTAACCAAATAGGAAACATAACAGAATTTTAAGTCTTGTCCTAGATTATAAAACTTATCCACGAAAACTTAACAATAATCATCTAATGAATTTTGGTAACTAATGAATTTCATCTTGAAGATGAATTTACTTGTCCAGCTTTATGGCATGATGGATGATGATTTCATAAAACATTTTGTATCGTTAATCATTTCATAATAATAATAATAATAATAATTTCTAATGCAGTGAAACAAATCAAAATCTATGACGGATACACTAAAATTTTGCCAAATATTATAATGTTCAATATAAAGGTTATGAGTTTAGAAATGATTTAATTTATTATAGAAATAACGCTGGTTTATCTAAAATAATATCAAGAGAGATCTTGATTGGGTAAGTTGACTAGCAATATTTCATAAAAGGTAATGGGCTGCAACTGGTTTCTTTATTAATCATTCAGTTGACATTAGCAAATATAGTGTTTAATTTCTTTTACAACCAAACCAATCTTGACCAGAAACATTTTACCTATATTTCTTCTCCCTGTGTAGTAATGTATTGTAACATAATTAGGTAATTCATGAATAATTACTTGATAAATTTAATCCCTAAATTAAATTTCTACGATGATAATGTGAGTATTAAGCACTACTATCACATATATGGCAAAAATCGAAGCACATTCAGCCTTTGTAAAGTATCACCTAATATGTTGTGTTTTACTGGTTTGTTTTATAAAGAACATTAATTTGGTTCATAAACTTTTGTGTATGCTTTTAAACTTGGGTTATGTTTGTAATTTTTCAAATTGTAAGTAGTCTTTCTAGTTGCAACATTTATAATGATGAAGTTGCTTGATGTAATCATCTTGAATTCACTGATTAAACTAATTTTAAAAATACTTAATTAAGTGAATACGTAATTGCTTACTTGCTGACGCGTTTCAAAACATTCGTTCCTTTTACGAAACTGACCCTCTACTATTGGCTTCAAAAAATGTGTGATCATTTAATATGTTTTCTTTTTCACTTGTTTAGTGTTTGTAGATTTCACATTTTTCTATGGTTGTAAATTTTTTACTATTTTTTAATGTGTGGAGAACATTTAAATTAGTGTGTATGTTGTTGGTGTGTGTATGTGTGTTGGGTGTGTTTTAGGTGTTTTGCTTTGCTGGATTTAGGGTTTGTTTTTTTTATATATAGAATGACCTGCCGGTTTGGGCGATGTAATAATTGGGACAATCGTTACAAGTTAATTTGTAAATACCTGCGAGTTTGTATTTGTCAGTTTCTTTTTGAAAAGGTTGTATGTGCTGCCTTAAAGTGTTTGTTGTTTTGTAGGATATTTGGTAATGGAGTTTTTTGAATGTGGAGGATATTTTGTGTGTGTTTTGTTGAGGTAGGTGAGAGATATGTATTTGTTACTTTTTGTGTGGTTTGTCTGCATGGCCGCTTGATGGTGTTTATGTTTCATTTTCCTGAGTATGTTGTCTATGTGAGTGTATTGGTAGCCATTTTGTTGAGCGATGTATTTTATGGTATTAAGTTCTTGGTCGTAGTCTTTCTGTAACATTGGTATATTGATTGGTAGCCGGCGTAACATATGATTAAAAGCAGCGTGTTTGTATTGTGTGGGGTGATTAGATGTATTATGTATGACAATATTGGTAGTTGTTGGTTTTCTGTATATTTTGAAATTATGTCTGGTGTTGTGTTTGGTGATAGTAAGATCTAGAAAGTTTATTTTATGGTTTTCTCCTAATTCGAGAGTAAATCTGAGGTTGTGGTATATGGTATTAATGTAATTGTGTAGTTGTTTGATTTGCCGTTGTATAATATTAAAATGTCATCTACATATCTATGGTAATAAATTATTTTATGTGTGTGATTATTGTTCTGAAGAATGTATTGTTGTTCGATATGGTGTAGGAATATTTCTGCTAGGATGCCTGAGATACAGAAACCCATAGGGAGGCCATCTTTCTGTGTGTAGAATTTGTGTTGGTGTGTGAAGTAGTTTTGTGATTATATTAATTAAAACAACCTCTCACCACAAATTCAACAAATTTTATTTTAACCTTATGTACATTTCGACTACAAAGTAATCATCTTCAGAGGTATTTTTACAAATAACTTATTTATTACAATTATGTGTAAAAATACCTCTGAAGATGATTACTTTGTAGTCGAAATGTACATAAGGTTAAAATAAAATTTGTTGAATTTGTGGTGAGAGGTTGTTTTAATTAATATAAACATTTAAGCCACAGTTGCTTTAAGTTGTTGTAGTTTTGTGATGTGATGAGTTTGGTGAGTGTGATTATTTCACGTATGAGTTTATGTAGAGTGTTGTTTGCTGTGACCATATTTTGTAGTATGTTGAGTGTTTGTTCTATTGGCACATTAGTGTAAAGGTTTTTTATGTCGAATGAGGCAATGGTGGAATTGTGTGGTATGTGGATGTCTTGAATTTTGTGTATGAGGTCTATGTTATTGTGTATGGATGTGTGATTGTGAATGTTTATGTTGTCTCTGACAAGTTTGTCTATGTATTTGGCTAGTTTGTGTGATGGTGCATGTGTGTGATTGATTAGGGGACGGATGGGTGTGTTTTCTTTGTGGATTTTAGGTAAAGCATTTAATATGGGGGCTTGGGGTTTATTTGTTTGTAATATTCCTTTGTTCATTTTTCATGATTTTGGTGCATTTATTTAGAAGATTTTTAATTTCTGTTTAAAATTTAGGTGTGAGGTCTAATCGGAATTCGGTTATTTTGTTTCCAGTTATGAACCTATTTACTTTCTTGTCAATGTCTTGTTGGTGCTTTTTTACGATAGAATTGCCTTTGTCTGCTTTTAAGAAATTTAGGTTGTGTTTGTCGAGTTTTTGTATAATTTATTTAAGGATTGAATGTTCATGAAGGAAGTCTATGCAGGAAGCCATCAGGAATATGAAAAAAAAAATTTTAACTTTTGCTCTCTCTACAAAAATTAATAATTTTGGAAAGTAGCAATTCCTCCCTCCATTACGATACACCTAAATGTTTGAATTCAACGTTTTGGCTTTATTTTTTGACATAGTATCTGTCAAAATGCTACGATATATAATTAAACCTCTGATGACGCACACAAAATTACAAATTTTGAAAAAATGAACTTCACCGCTTCAATTTAACATTGCTTTGCACTGGACGTTCTATCGTTTGTAGGCCAACGTTGGAAATAAAACATGTGTAAATATTCAATGCAATATTTTTTGTTTTGTGTGTGGAGGAGGGTCTGGAAGTTATTCTCTCTTCGTTTGAGTAATTTTGGGACTTATAGCAAAAAACAAAAAAAAATAGATATGTGTACGAGTTTTATAACTCTAAAAGGTTTTTCTGTGGGTGAAACGTGGTGCTAAAAGTGCTTTGTTAAAGGTTTTTTTTAAATTTATATTATTTCGGGTTTCAACAGAAATTTTAACTACATTTCAAGACATTTTGCAAATTATTTCGTTTAAAAAATAGAGCCTAAACGTTAAATTAGTAATGTTTTATGTGGTCTGGGAGGAAAGAGAAAACGCTGTTTTCCAAAATTTTAAATTTTTTGGGGTGTAAGCAGAAGTTTTTATAACTTTTTTTCGTATTCATAATGACTTTCTGCATCGGCCAGTATAATTGTTTTTGCTAGAGTCAATTACGTAGGAATGGGGCAAAATACCCACGTTTGTATAAAATATACTACTTTTTTGAGAGAAGAGTAGTATTCAGAAATGAGTGAACAAAGGTGTGTTTGTAGCCTCAGAGTGTTCTACGTTTGCATGGTTCTTTCTGATTCCATCGTTAAGGCGTGTTTACACCAAAGTCTTCCACTAAGTTTTCCTCCAAGTTGTGGCAATTTTTTGCTTATTCTACAAAATACAACTATTTTTTCTCTATTCCACTTGTGAAGAGACAAATCTTCCACTAAATTTTGGTTTCCCGCGGAATGTCGATAAAGATCAAAGAATGTTTACAACTAAAACTGGAAGATTTGTTGCTGTGCACTTTGCGCAAACAATTTATAGGAAAATAGCAGAGAACTAATCACCCTCTATGCGCCCCAGTCATGACCTTAGGCGCTAGTATCCCCCTTCAGTGCACGGGCGTACTTCAGCTGCAGGTGTTATCAGAGATTTTGTGAATTTTTTCGTTTTGTTTGTGTCAAGATGTAAAGCTGTAGTGAGAGGGATTGGACCAGGACGAAAACCAATGAACTAATTGAATTTTACTAGAGCAGAGATGTTCTCTAGAACCCCAAAAGTCCTAACATTAAAAAAAAAAAACTTAAGAAAATCAGTCGTGGGAAAACTGCATGCCAGGTGCAAGATGGTACATTTGAAGTTCAAAACAAGGTAAAGAACTTAATTAAGTGTTTCTGAAGAGAGGCAAAGAAAAAGAAGAGTAGCAGCAGTTTTCCAATTAGTCAAATTGTGGGCGTTTAAGTCTCTACTTTTCTCAAGAACAAAACGACACAAAGAACTATCATAGAGCCCGGGACTAGTAGATATGAGGTAATTATTGTTTGTTCTTGTTTCAATAATTAAAACAATATCCCTGAAAGGCAAGTTCTTGGAGGAAGACCTAATTTTGAAACTTCTAAAAGTTCCTCAAGCGTGCCATTGTTGTATACTCCCCCGTCCGACAACCTTCCTTGCCTTCCTACAGATACATAGGTAAAACAATAGTTAGGAACAGCAACAGCAAGCAATAAGCTGCATAAACCCCCTATAATTAAAAAAAATTACTCCCTGAATGAATAGGTGCTTGTAATATGACGTGTTTTCCCTCCATACTGCCGATGCAATGTGGAAAATTCCATTTATTGTTTCTATCAGTTGCAAGGAGCAAGCATTCTTTTGTCTCTGGTAACTGAAAAGAAAAAAATCAGTTGAATAACCACTATAGGAATAATCTGATAAAGAATGGGAATTGTAAGGTACTTGTACATTACAAATGAAATTACTCTGTCACTTTCAAATGAAATTACTCTGTCACTAAAAATAGCAGCGGTGCCTTACTTTTTTTTTAAAGTATATAGGTTAAGAATTATTTTTTAATAAATTATTAAACAGATACAGGAACAGTCCTTATAGCTATTTACAACTGTTTCAGTTTATGAAATAAACATAATTAAACAACTGTATAGATTCTTAAGCCTTTCGTCTGTATAATATAATTTATATCACTTACAGATTGTTAGTAATTCAAATGATATTGGAAACCTGATAAAAGAAGTATAATATAAATTAAATAGATTTTTAAAGTAGTCAACTCACCGGGGAGGAACATTTTTCCTGACTTTCCTTCAGTTCATTTGTCATTAAATTAACTTTATCACTCAGTAGTTCGAATTCCAATGTTTTTGGTGGTTCTTGACAAGTGATTTCTTCATTTCTTTCAAATCTTGTATTTTTTGTTTCTGAAACTATTTCAAATAAATTGAAAATATCTGTGTTTTTAGCCCCCTCCACAAAATATATTTTAAATATTGGTCAAATATTTTATAGATTGTAAACAATGTTGACAAAAATATTAAACATAGATTAAATATATAAATGTGTTGAAACTATGTATTTTTTTCGAAAGAGAAAGTAGATATTAAAGAAAAATTATTTTATGGATTTAAAGCATAACAAAATTATCAAATAATTTGCTATACATCTAATGTGGTAAAAAAAACAAAAAAAGCATATCATCAAAAGGTAAACTATTAAAAATATATCAATAGTACGAGTAAAGACTTCTTTTACAAAATAGTAATATTTCTTTAGGTTGAAAAATTCTTTTGTAACTTTTCCAGTCTTAAATTAAAACTGATTTTGAAGCATTTCATAATTTTAAACACATAAAAACCAAATAAATTCAAATCTTCAAAAAAATTCAATATGTACCAATTGATTCCAATACTGATGATGCTTAAAATAAAATCATATTTCACATTATATCATCCAGGAGACCGTTTACACTGTTGCTATAATTGACATGCATGATTGACATAGTTCCTGCTTATTTTTACTTTCTCACTAAAGCAATCTAAATCAGTAACTTTTGTAGCTCAAATGACTATTATAATAAGACATAAGTTCATATGATAACATTAATTTATCTGTTAATGAAATACCAATAATGTTTATTTGATAAACCATTAAACTGTGATGATTATTACAAATCAAAGACTGAAGCAGCTCAAGATGAATCCAGTGACAATGTCAGTGAAATAAAGTGTACTTGAACCTGAAACTTCTTTTGCAACTACGTTTTCTAAAAAGTGGATCATTATTAAAGGCCTAATGTCTTTATACTTAAAACTTGATGATTCTTTAATCAATTTACACTAAGAAATATATCTGATTCAGGATGTACATGGTTTTTATTTTAATTAGATAACAATAATGTGTTTTTACATTTGACATTTCTATTCAATTCAATAGATATTGGGGGTTATAAAAGTTCATTATGCAAAATTTAAAAATTGTTATTTATCAAGACATGATTATTTTGCATTAATATATGTTTATTTCTTCACCTGTAAGTTTCCTTTAGTGTTTTATCCATTAAATAATAAATGAAATAATATGATTATTGCAGATAATACATTTCTGAATGTTTAAAAAGAAATGAGGTACATGGAGTATTTCAAAATCACCTTATTTTAGGATTATTGCCCTTAAGTTCGATGTAACTTTTGGCAATTTGTATTTCCAAAGTCAGGTATAAATATATTTTTGTATTGGACAGTTCTGAGAGGCATAAACATTTACTAACCCATAAGAAATGTGTTCCAGGTATTAATCTGAATCAAAAAGATTATAACACATTAACAAGGGCCAAGAAAATTAAACATTCAATGTCTGACTATCGATGATACATATTGCAACGGGCAGTTTGCCCTTGCAATCTACAGAAATTATAATTTTTATAAATTTGAATTTCACCAAGTAAATTGCAAATAGAAAATGTTAAAATACAATGAAGAAACATCAATAAAACATTTTTAATAACTTGAATTTCAAATAAATTGAGAGTTTATAAAACATTATCCTATATTAACATTGGCCTATTACACTAACTACGTGCGTGATATTATACTGTATCCCTTTTATTACCGCAGGTAGTGCGATATGCGTAAGATGGGGTGGGAGCATTCTTTACAACACAACCTCTCAATAATGAATACCTCTCTACAACGAATTTTTTCTCTGGATAATCGACTTCGTTATACAGAGGTTCGACTATATATATATATATATTATCACTTTCACTTATGTACTTAAACAAGAATCTTACTTGGTATTTATGCGAGTACTTTCAGAGACTGGTTAGTGTCTCCATCTTCGGTCATACTGAACGTGTTTATATATATATATATATATATATATATATATATATATATATATATATATATATATATATATATATATATATATATATATATATATATATTATCACTTTCACTTATGTACTTAAACAAGAATCTTACTTGGTATTTATGCGAGTACTTTCAGAGACTGGTTAGTGTCTCCATCTTCGGTCATACTGAACGTGTTTTGGACTGCGAGCTGCGTGGAATTTGCCGTTGACCTTGGTGTACCGTTAACTTCTATTTTTAGATCACTGCACCGTGTGAGTTTTTAACGTTCGTTTTGGGGTTTATATTGTCTATTAGATTGAATAATTTATCGTTTTTTTATTTTATTTTTATTTGTTCGTTGATGATGTTATTTTTATTTTTATAAATTTCTAGTTGTTCCCAGATTGTCATTTTGAGGCCTTTTTGGACCTTTTTTACTAGGTGTACGTTTTTTAACGTGGGGAATGTGTGTTTGTTTTTGATTGCGTGTGTGGCTACGTTTGAGTTATAAATTTCAGGTTTGATGTATGCATTGAGGTGTTCTTGATATCTGTCTTTTAATTTCTTTTTTTTTTGGCCTATGTATATTTTATTACAGTCTGGGCATTCGATTTTGTATATTCCGTTATTAAGTGTGGGACATATTTCTTCTGGTTGGTTTATTTTGCTGATTATGTTTCCTGTGTTTTTGTAGGCTATGTTAATATTATTATTTTTTAGTGTTTTAGTTATTCCTTTTATGTTGTATCCTGTGTATGTGAATGTAGCCCATTTTGTTGTTTGTGGTTCGATTTTAGGTTGTTTTAATTTATTTAATATTTTAAATTCTAATTTATCTATAGTTTTTTTTATTGTATCCATTTTTTTGGGCAATTTGATATATTATTTGTTTTTCTTTGGTTTTTTCTTCATTATTTAGAGGCAATTTTAGCATCCTGTATAAAAGTGAGTTGTAAGCGGCCTTTTATGTTGTGGGGGATGGTTGGAGTGGTTTGGTATTGTATTAATGGTTTGTGTGGGTTTCCTATAAATAGAATATTCAATGTTATTTGTATTTCTGGTCATGTTATGTTAGGTCTAGATAGTTTATTTTATTGTTTATTTCTTCCTCCATGGTGAATTGTATGTTAGGGTGTAAGTTATTGATTTCATTTAGAATGATGTTATTATTTATTGCTTTATTTTGTGAGATGTACAATCCATCGTCAACATATCGTATCCAATGTCCGTTGGGGTCGTGTGTTTTTATGCTTTGTGTGATTAATTCGTCTGGTTTTTGGAGGTAAATTTCTGATGTTATACTTGAAAGTGGTGATCCCATTGCTAAGCCATCTATTTGTTTATATATCTTATTATTGAATATGAAATAGTTTTGGTTTAGTATGGTCTTTAGGCATTTTGTGATTTGGTTTGTATATTTGGGGTAGGTTTTAAGGTCAGTTAATTTGTTTTGTATTATTTGGATGGTTTTGTTAATTGGTATATTAGAGTACATGTTTGTGATATCAAATGATATAAATTTGGTGTTTTTGGTTATGTTTATTGTTTTTAGTATTTCCGTTAATTCAATTGAATTTTTTATGGTGTATTTATTTTCCAATTTAAGTTTGTGTTTTAGGTTTTTGGCTATTATTTGTGATATTTTATAGGCAGGTGCATTTTTAAAATTTATTAAGGGTCTTATGGGATTGTTGATTTTATGTATTTTGATGAGGGCGTTCATTTTGGGGGGTTTTGGGTTGTCTATTGTATATTGGTAGGGTTTTTTTTGGTTGAATAAATTGTCATTGGTTTTTGCTAATTGTATGATTTCGTTTTGGTATTTTTTGGTTTGGTCTTTGTTTAATTCTGTACAATTGTTGGATTTTATGAATTCTTCTGTTTTTTGGTTGTATTCTGTTTTTGATATGATTACTGTAGCGTTGCTTTTGTCCGCTTTAGTTGCAATTATTTCGTTTTTGAATAGTTTTTGTGTCAATTTGTTAATTTGGTTTATTTGTATTTTATTTTCAATGTGATTTACTTTTTTGATTTTTTTGTTGATGATTTTGTTGATTTCGTGCGATGCTATGTTTCTGATATTATCTTGATTTTCGTAATTAATGAGATTTATTGCCAGTTCTGTTTCTACTATGAGGTTTTCTATTGTGTTTTGTAATTTTGGTTTGATGTTGGTTTTTGTGCTATTTTCGAGAATATTTATTTCTTCTTTGGTGAAATTCGTTTTTGTGAGGTTTATAAAATTTGGGTGGAATTGATGGAGTGTTGTGATATTGTCCATGTTATTTTGTTTTTCTATTAGTTTGTTAAGTTTAGATTCTATTTTTTTAATTCTATTAAATTTTTTGCATTTTTCTTGAATTTTGATATATTTATACCATTGGTTTGGTTTAAGTATGTAAGCTAATTCTAGGTGGGTTTTTAAGAGTGTATTAGTTAATTTGTTTTTCTTTGTGTACAGATATTTAATTTCATTTTTTACCCATAGAGTTTCAGCTTGTTTAGCAGTTTTTTGTGCAGAACTAGTTTGGTTTTTTATTATTAATTTGGCATATTTTGGTGTTATTTTGTTTTTAATGCATTGTTTATTAAAATGTATATTATGGTTAATATTTATGATTTGTTTTCTAAGTTTTTCAAATTTGTTCAATATCAAGTTAAATACCAAGTAAGATTCTTGTTTAAGTACATAAGTGAAAGTGATAAGTGTATACAAAAAAACAGTGTTGCATAATCACAAATATATATATATATATATATATATATATATATATATATATATATATATATATATATGAGTAGTTACTATCTGGAGTACATCCGTTCATTTTGCAGTCCATAAATTTGCAGTTCTGACATTTCGCGAGAATCTCATCCAGCATTGACGAAGTGAACCCAACAACAGTAGAAGAGCGAGTGAAGAGCGCAGATAACTCGGCTCCTATATATAGAGGAATGAAGCCACGCCCATTGACGGCAATCCACACACACCTGATCCAAACAATTACTATAGGAGCCGAGTTATCTGCGCTCTTCACTCGCTCTTCTACTGTTGTTGGGTTCACCTCGTCAATGCTGGACGAGATTGTAGCGAAACGTCGAAACTGCAAATTTATGGACTGCAAAATGAACGGATGTACTCCAGATAGTAACTACTCATCATATTTTTCCATCCGTGAAGGAATACGTATCAGCATATATATATATATATATAGTCAAACCTCTGTATAACGAAGTCGATTATCCAGAGAAAAAATTCGTTGTAGAGAGGTATTCATTATTGACCGATCCGACCCCGACCCGCCATGACGCGAGGAACACAACGGTACAGTCAGTTCCGCTCCAAGTGGCTCCGTTCACTAGATATTCGCTATTGAAATGTGAGAATTTTATGCTGAAAAATCTGAAAATCTAAAGCAAAGTTAACCTGGTGCCAAATGAGAGGCGATTTTTTGTAAATAATAAATAATGCATATTTACATTCTAAATGTTATGCTAAACATTTGTACAAAGTATCATTTTAATCAGATGTGTATTTTTCTTATTATACATTTTTAATTAGAAAAAAACAGGGGTTTCCTCAAAAATTTTAAAATGGGAAAAAAATTTATAATTTGCCAATCCTTACTTATAAATGAATGAAAATTTCAGGAAAATCGTAACTTTTCATGCTTAATTCATTGATAAGTTACTAATATATGATTGGCAGAAAGTTTTAGGACAATAGCAAAAACATATAAATGTAGGGGTGTCCCTAAACTTTTTGCCGGCACTGTACTTTTTTGTTAATAATTTATTGTCATTTATTACTTGTTGAGACACCTATCGTTATAGATTTATTATTATTCATTTATTGTTCTATATTAAAAATTATAAAATAATTGGTTATTATAATATTTATTGGTATATTATGTTTTTTTATTCTTATTTCTTTTTCTGTTTTTGTTTTTTTAGTTATATATTGTTGTTGCCTTTAATATATTTCTCTATTATTAGATTTTATTCTTGAGTTAACTTAAATCTTATTTTCTAAGCAGTTATTTTGTTTGGGGATAGTGACCAACATTAGTATCTTTCTTTTTAATTAATGAATTGTTTTTGTCTAAAGTAGTAATAAATAATAATAAGGTTGTGGAAATTGAGTAGTAAGATATTTAAAATCAAATAAACTATTTCTCAATTTTCAGATATCGTGTACTCTGAAGCTTGTGCCAACAGTAACCTAAAATGAGCAACATGGAGAACTAAAAAAGACTGTATCCAGGTTCTGATAAACGAATAATGCATTGCAACCCTTGTAAGCAAAATAGACAAACAATTTGCAACTACACATCATCAGCAATGTTTGCATTCTGGGTGACTATCAAAGAAGACACAAACAAGATATTCAAATGTCAACAATGTCTTTATGTAGGGGAAAAGATATATCAGCTTATAATCCACTTAAAAACACACATTTATAAAAGATCCTATAAAAATATACAACAGGATTTTTCAGCAGCACCCCCAACTACTTTTAAAAAATACTTTAAACCCTGTTCTAGGGCAAATTCATACAAATGTTCAAAGTGTAATCATTCAACTTCTAAGGACATAAATCTTAAAGACCTTGTAAGACCTTATTCTTATGAAAAACCTTACAAATGTTTACAGTGTAACTTTTCGACTACATACTCAGGAAGTCGTAAAAGACATATGCACAACCATTGTGGTGAAAAACCTTACAATTGTTTACAATGTAGTTATTCAGCTGCAGAATTAAGAGGTCTTAAAGCACATATGCTTACCCATTCTGGTGAAAAACCTTACAAATGTTATCAGTGCAGTTATTCAGCCAAAACATCAGGAAGGCTTAAAATACATATGCGTACACATTCTGGTGAAAAACCTTACAAATGTTCACAGTGTAGCTATTCAGCTACAACTTCTGGAGCTCTTAAATCACATATGCACACCCATTCTGGTGAAAAACCTTACAAATGTTTACAGTGTAATTATTCAGCTGCACAATTAGGAAATCTTAAAGCACATATGCTTACACATTCTGGTGAAAAACCTTACAAATGTTCACAGTGTAACTATTCGGCTACAAACTCAGGAAATCTTAAAGTACATATGCTCAACCATTCTGGTGAAAAACCTTACAAATGTTTACAGTGTAGTTATTCAGCTGCACAATTAGGAAATCTTAAAGCACATATGCTTACACATTCTGGTGAAAAACCTTACAAATGTTCACAGTGTAGTTATTCAGCTGCACGATTAGGAAATCTTAAAGCACATATGCTTACACATTCTGGTGAAAAACCTTACAAATGTTTACAGTGTAGTTATTCAGCTGCACAATTAGGACTTCTTAAATCACATATGGTTACCCATTTTGGTGAAAAACCTTACAAATGTTTACAGTGTAGTTATTCAGCTGCACGATTAGGACTTCTTAAATCACATATGATTACCCATTGTGGTGAAAAACCTTACAAATGTTTACAGTGTAGTTATTCAGCTGCACAATTAGGACTTCTTAAATCACATATGCTTACCCATTCTGGTGAAAAACCTTACAAATGTTTACAGTGTAACTTTTCGACTACATACTCAGGAAATCTTAAAAGACATATGCACACCCATTGTGGTGAAAAACCTTAGAAATGTTTACAGTGTAGTTATTCAGCTGCACAATTAGGACTTCTTAAATCACATATGATTACCCATTGTGGTGAAAAACCTTACAAATGTTTACAGTGTAGTTATTCAGCTGCACAATTAGGACTTCTTAAATCACATATGATTACCCATTGTGGTGAAAAACCTTACAAATGTTTACAGTGTAGTTATTCAGCTGCACAATTAGGACTTCTTAAATCACATATGCTTACCCATTCTGGTGAAAAACCTTACAAATGTTTACAGTGTAGTTATTCAGCTGCACGATTAGGACATCTTAAAGCACATATGCTTAGCCATTCTGGTGAAAATCCTTACAAATGTTTACAGTGTAGTTATTCAGCTGCACGATTAGGACATCTTAAAGCACATATGCTTAGCCATTCTGGTGAAAATCCTTACAAATGTTTACAGTGTAGTTATTCAGCTGCACGATTAGGACATCTTAAAGAACATATGCTTATCCATTCTGGTGAAAAACCTTAGAAATGTTCACAGTGTAACTATTCAGCTGCACGATTAGGACATCTTAAATCATATATGCTTACCCATTCTGGTGAAAAACCTTACAAATGTTGTCAGTGCAGTTATTCAGCCAAAACATCAGGAAGGCTTAAAATACATATGCGTACACATTCTGGTGAAAAACCTTACAAATGTTCACAGTGTAGCTATATTCAGCTACAACTTCTGGAGCTCTTAAATCACATATGCACACCCATTCTGGTGAAAAACCTTACAAATGTTCACAGTGTAACTATTCGGCTACAAACTCAAGAAATCTTAAAGTATATATGCACACCCATTCTGGTGAAAAACCTTACAAATGTTTACAGTGTAGTTATTCAGCTGCACAATTAGGAAATCTTAAAGCACATATGCTTACACATTCTGGTGAAAAACCTTACAAATGTTCACAGTGTAACTATTCGGCTACAAACTCAGGAAGTCTTAAAGTACATATGCACACCCATTCTGGTGAAAAACCTTACAAATGTTTACAGTGTAGTTATTCAGCTGCACAATTAGGAAATCTTAAAGCACATATGCTTACACATTCTGGTGAAAAACCTTACAAATGTTCACAGTGTAGTTATTCAGCTGCACGATTAGGAAATCTTAAAGCACATATGCTTACACATTCTGGTGAAAAACCTTACAAATGTTTACAGTGTAGTTATTCAGCTGCACAATTAGGGCTTCTTAAATCACATATGATTACCCATTGTGGTGAAAAACCTTACAAATGTTTACAGTGTAGTTATTCAGCTGCACAATTAGGACTTCTTAAATCACATATGCTTACCCATTCTGGTGAAAAACCTTACAAATGTTTACAGTGTAGTTATTCAGCTGCACGATTAGGACATCTTAAAGCACATATGCTTAGCCATTCTGGTGAAAATCCTTACAAATGTTTACAGTGTAGTTATTCAGCTGCACGATTAGGACATCTTAAAGCACATATGCTTAGCCATTCTGGTGAAAATCCTTACAAATGTTTACAGTGTAGTTATTCAGCTGCACGATTAGGACATCTTAAAGAACATATGCTTATCCATTCTGGTGAAAAACCTTAGAAATGTTCACATTGTAGTTATTCAGCTGCACGATTAGGACATCTTAAATCATATATGCTTACCCATTCTGGTGAAAAACCTTACAAATGTTGTCAGTGCAGTTATTCAGCCACAACATCAGGAAAGCTTAAAATACATATGCGTATCCATTCTGGTGAAATACCTTACTAATGTTCACAATGTAGTCATTTAGCTACAAAATAAGGAGGGCTTAAAATGCACATGCTTACCCATTCTAGTGAGAAACATTACACATGTTCACAGTGCAGTTATTCGGCCCTAATGGAAGGAGGTCTTGAAATACATGTACTTACCCATTTTGGTGAATAACCTCATAAATGTTCACTGTAATTATTTTGCTACTCATTATAGAAACCCTAAAATACATATGTTTTTCCATTCTGGTGAAGAACCTTACAAATGTTCCCAATGTCATTATGAATCTGTATTAAAAAACATTTTTAAAAGGCACATGCTTACCAATTCTGGAGGAAAAACATTAAAAGTGTTTATTATGAAGTTATGCAGTTACAAAATTGAGACATCTTAGAAGACATATGGTTACCTATGCTTGAAAAAAACCCTTACAAATTTTCATAGATTTGATATTGATCTATAATTCGGGAAGGCTTAAGGTACATGTGCAAACCTGTAAAAGAATATAATCAAACTTGGCTGACATAAAGCTATAGTAAACATTAAGATTTGTATTAATATATTTTTAAATTTTATAAAAGATGATGCCACGATTGACTGACTGATTGATGCATAGGTCTAATCAACAGACAGCCTAAACTATGTTTGGTAGAAACTTAAAACTTCGAGGGAATCTTCTGTCGGTAATGTAGAAGTTAAAAAGTGATTTTTCAAATTCAGATTTCAAAGTTATTTTAACATTTTCTCACTTATAATAATTGTTAGATTTAATTTAAACTGAATGTTGCGTTAGAAACGTAGTATCACTTCTATATAAATTCAATATTCAATTTAATTGAATTTGTTATTCAAACTAACCCAAACGGAGAGTAATAATTATTGTATGAAACGATGTTTTAAAATTATATATCGTATTTAAATTATGTAAAGTATATACTATTGTATGTCATAGAGTGATTACTGCCATTTAATGATTAATAAATTAAAATAATCATTGATGGTGATGAAAATTGTTAGTCAATGTAAGTGAATGAAAACTTGGTTAGAAAAGTAGGAGCACTTTGTAAATAAATTTAGTCAATTTATTTGGTTCTTTAAATACATGAGCGTCAACTGTCATAGAGTAGATATTTTTCTGTTTTTTTTCTGTATATGTATAGATAGATACCTTAATGGGAATGTCCTCTGCAACTACCCAATACCCCATGTTTATTTCGATCAGTTAAATGGTTTGAAATGCTCTAAAGATATATATATATATATTACGTTATCCATTGTTTTTTTGTTGCAACTTGTATAACTTCATATATATATATATATATATATATATATATATATATATATATATATATATATATATATATATCATGTTGTCCATTTTTTTTCATTGCACTGACTTTATGAAGTTATTATTATTGCTTGTAAGTAATGGTGGAAAGTGGGAGAAAAAACCAAGTAATAATAATATCTTTATATATATAATATGCACAGCCCTGGACCAGGCTGTCAACAAACGACATATTATACAACGGCAACAAACGGCAAATCAAACAACTACACAATTACATTAATGCCATACACCAAAACCTCACATTTACCCTAGAATTAGAAGGAAACAATAAAATAAACCTTCTAGACCTTACATCACCAACACAACACCAAGCATAATTTCAAAATATACAGAAAACCAACAACTACTGATATTGTCACACATAATACATCTAATCACCCCACACAACACAAACACGCTGCATTTAATCATATGTTACACCGCCTAATCAACATACCACTGCTACAGAAAGACTACGACGAAGAACTTAATACCATAAAATACATCGCTCAACAAAACTGCTACCAATACACACTCATAGACAACATACTCAGGAAAATTAAACATAAACATCATCACACGGCCACGCAGACAAACTACACAAAAATCAACAAATACATATCTCTCACCTACCACAACAAAAACACACACAAAATAGCCTCCACATTCAAGAAACTCCATTACCAAATATCCTACAAAACTACAAACACTTTAAGACAGCGCTTAACCTTTTCAAAAAGAAACTGACAAATACAAACTCTCAGGTATTAACAAATTAACTAGTAACGATTGTCCCAACTATTACATCGACCAAACCGGCAGGTCATTCTAGACACGCTTCAAAGAACGAATTACCCAAAAAAAACAAACAAACCCTAAATCCAGCTACGTAAAACATCTAAAAAGCTCCCAACATACACACACCGACATACACACTACTTTAAATGTTCTACACACATTAAAACAAAGTAATAAACTAACAACCTTAGAAAAATATGAAATCTACAAACACTACACAACAGATTAAGAAAACGTTTTAAATGATCATTTACATTTTGAAGCAACTAGCCTTTTCTATTATATGACACACTACTTAAACAAACACCTCATTCCACAGTCATAAATCTATTCCCGTTAGAGCCTTTACAACTAACCGATGCCGTCCAGTAGAGGATTAGCTTCGTAAAAAGAAAGAATGTTTTGAAACGCGTCAGCAAGTAAGAAATTACGTATTCTCTTAATTAAGTATTTTTAAAATTAGTAACTTATTGTTTGTTGAGCTCCTGGAATCTTGACCGTTGATAGCTGCTTCGCTACACTTTTTAATAGAAGTAACTTTTTTTCCTAATTCTTTACTAAATCATTTTTGTTGCACTTTTAAATTTTACACATAAAAAAAACATACAATTTCCTTAATTCTATTAAACAATTTTACCTCTTTTCATTGCTTACACTTGGTCCCCTCCCCCCAATTACCTCTGCCCTCTTTTGAAGTTCCTCCTTTATAGCATCTTTTACATTTATTCATCTGGAATCCAATTATTACAAACTATACCAAATTACATTAATATGATGTAGTGACAAAGATTGATTGCTTAACTAATACTACAATTACTAAACAGATGGACTCTTGTGGCTTTAGGTTTTTAATACAATACAGTTTAATACTACAATTAAAAATTACTGAACTAAGTGAATACTTAGGGCTTACTTGCTGACGCGTTTCGAAACAATCGTTCCTTTTACGAAGCAAAGCCTCTACTGTCGGCTTATGCGTTATGTTTAAAGGATATCAGGGCGGATTTATGACTATAGAAGGGGTGGGTTATTTTTATTGTGCGCTATGTAATGGAAAAGGAGTTGGCATCAAAATATGTGTGATCGTTTAATATGTTTTCTTTATCTGTTGCATAGTGTTTGTATATCTCGTATTTTTCTTATATATCTCGTTTGATTTCTTTGGGCAATGTGTTCTTCAAAGCGTGTATAAAATGACCTATCTGTTTGGCCGATATAATAGTTGGGAGAATTATTACATGTTAATTTGTAAATACCGGATAGTTTGTACTTGTCTGTTTGTTTTTGAAAGGGTTGTATTTGCTGTCTTATTATATGGCCCACCCAGCTATTGTTGAGCCATAGACGATTGTTTTATTATGTTGCACACTGTGTCTGGATTATTTTTAATATTTAGTTCCTGGTGCATGAAAGAAAAAAAAATCTGTGTTTATTAAATCAGATGCACTTTGATTTGGTAAATGTATACCGAAAAGACTTAGTGGTAAATTGCCAATGACAATGCAAAGATCCTCGATAGCAATCAATGGTTCATTGTACGTAGCGTTGCTGAATGTTATTGTTAGATAATCTTTGCACCATGTACGATGTCGATGCATTATATCATCAGCCATTGAATCTTTGTGACTATCCCACAACGTTTGCTTGGGCTGAGAACATGTAGTCAAGAAAAATTTTTCATGGACCTCCCCTAACACTTGGGGCATGAAAAATAGTTTATGTCCTATTCTCAGACTTACTGAATATACACAAAAATTTCATAAGAATTAATCAAGCCGTTCTCGAAGAGTGTTGTTACAAACGCTGTGACACGAGAATTTTATATATATATATATATATATATATATATATATATATATATATATATATATTATAATAAAGATGATTATTTTTTCTTGATTTATTATAATTATTAAATAAATTCAAAGAGTTATATATGTATATATATATATATATATATATATATATATATATGTATAAGATTGTAATTGTCTAGAAGGAAAAAAATTATATCACAAAGTTAATAAAACTGGTTGGTTTTGAGATGTCACTATTACCAGTAAACTTAGTTTAAAGGTTACATTTGTTAACTTGGTTAACATTTCCTACATCTGCCTTTATGTTTTAATTATCATTACTTTTTATCAAATGTTAATAGTACAGTGTAAATATTATATTTTGATGTTATATATAATAAAAACCATTTTACAATTATTGATTTTGCCATTACATTTATTAAGCTAACTTGAACTAAAATATTCAAATTTGCTCTTCAAACTCAAGCGTCCTTCATCAGTTGGACTAATCTAAAATACTATTATAATTTTAAAAGTTCATTTAAATCAACACAATTATTAGATTAGAGGTTCATGTAAAAGAATACAATAACCAGAATATGTTATATTCGTATCTTGTGTTTACATTATTAGTGCTGGTCAAATACAATTACATCTAATACAACTGTTGTGATAGTTAATAGCCTATAGTTTGTAAAATGTGTATCAATGATTCTCAATTAATTTTAAATTATTTTTATGAAGCCATATTTGAATTTTATGTTTATTTTAAACCTTTACCTTTTAATACTAGGCATAGAACTGTTGTGTAGAAGGTTATGTTTTAAAATAATTTATTATTAAGAATTTGTAAATTTTCTATTGAATTTAGAATGTCACGAAATAAGGTTATATTATAAAAGAATGAAGTATTTATAAAAAAACTCAACCAAATATGCTATGGTATCTCGTTTTCCTGGTCAGGTTTCTCCATCTTTCCAATCAACAATGGTTTTGCACTAACTTCAGCTAAATTGTAGTTCTTATACTTGTTTCTTCTTTAGATGGCTTTGGTATCTACAGATATCATTTAATTTTGAACTGTTTAAAATTGAAATGATTGAATGAATGTCGTTATAACTAAATCCCCCAGAAAGTCTTCCTTTTTCCTACTCTTACAACCATGATTCTAAATTATAGCTATTTTCCAAAATTTACATGTCAACACATTATTTTCTTATACTACTAATTGTTTATTTTCCTCTCCTCTATCTTATATAGTCAGTATCTTATTTAATGATATTTATGGCAAAGACAAGATGAAAAACCTTTTTTGAACTTTGTATTTTTTATTTAATTTTTGCCTTTAGACTTCATACATCTGATAGTTTTATTAATTAGATTTATTTAATTTTCTGATCTTCTTTATCCACTTTTAACTTTTCTATTAGTCCAAATATTCCATGGGTCTGTAGCTCAGTACATATAGAGCTCTAACCATACTTTAAAAGCAATATGAACATTCACCGTGTATGAACACAATTTTCGATATGGTTTCATCCAAGGATGCTAGAACTATTCTAGTAATCGTGGTTTCATCCAGCCTGCTTTAAGGATATGTACGTATTATGTAACAGTTATACCTGGGGAACAAGGCTATTCTTTTCCTAAACTAAGTTATTTGATCAATGTACTTTATAATCAATTTTATTATATTAAATCTACAATTTACTTAGGTTAATTCAATTTGAGTGTTATTTCTAAATCTATCTGTGCTTAAATTTTGATACTTTTGTCTAATGTCTCTTTCTTGACTATTACCAGTATTTGCAGTGGTCAATTTGGTCATGGCGACATCTCCCTCTCTGTAAAAGATGGAAATTTCCTTAAAATATTTATTTTCTAAATCCCCCAGAAAGTCTTCCTTTTTCCTACTCTTACAACCATGATTCTAAATTATAGCTATTTCCCAAAATTTACATGTCAACACATATTATTTTCTTATACTACTAATTTTTTATTTTCCTGCCCTCTATCTTATATAGTCAGTATCTTATTTAATGATATTTATGGCAAAGACAAGATGAAAAACCTTTTTTGAACTTAGTATTTTTCCTCAGCGCCATTGCTAAATTATATTTTGCAGCTTGAAAGCAAATTACCAATGTTTGTAAATACCATTGCCTTATTAACGTTAGGAATGTTAAGATAGCAAATGAAGCTCTTTTAAAAATTGCACGGGCCGCATTAAGAAGAACCAAGCTCACCCTATCACAAAACACACTCTATAAATAATAGGGTTTAATCTTTGAGCCACTGATCTTTTTTGTACAGGATGTTTATAAAACGTTTTCCTCATTTTTGTGTACAAATATATAGATATATTACTTTGATTTTTGAAATATTGAAGTAAGATGTTTATTTTCATTATATCACTATTATTCGTTTTGTCCTCCTTTCTTTAAGGTTTGAAATGTTATCATATGTTCTGATGTGATTTTATTATTGACATTGTGCATTTGCAAAAACTGTATCCTCATTGTTCAAGAATAATAGTTTGTCCTTATTGTAAATAATAATATAATATTAATTACTGATAAGCGATATTAAATATACATAAATGTGTGCAATAAAGAAAACATTAACATGATTTTTCAAAGACTATACAGTTACATTGATTTTAATGTACAGAACAGTAATCAGAGCTTCTGCGATTGTAAGTACAGGAATACAATACTATAATAATTATTTTCAAAAGGTTTGCAGCACGACGCCATTTTGTGCAGTAAGTGATATCGTTTTAAGCCAGAGTTAGAAATGAAAGAGTATGTGTGAGTGTTCAATGCAATTTTGTTTTGTTTGTGTGTAGTGACTGTGGAATAAGTGTCTGTTTCGTCCTTTTCAATTGTTTTGCAACTTACTATCACAAAAATCTAATGGTGTTTGTCTGTGTGTGTGTGTGTGTTTTACTCAATCTCGTAAAGACTACTGGGTCCATTGAGCTGAAATTTCATATGGATATTCTTATGGTAACTGGTTAACACACAGGCATATTTTTATTTAGAAATTCCTTCAGTGCACCGCCCCACTGGTCTTGAAAACCTCTTTAACACTCAATTATCTATAACTTACATCATTGTATACTTAACTTGGCTTAATCAGATGATGATCACCTGTGACAGTCACTTTAAAACACATTTAAATAGCTGACAGGCATTGTTTGTTGTTATTATTCTTTCAAGTTTAGTTATACTTTACAAATGTTATGATAGAAGCAGAAATATTTCCTTCCCTTGGTTTTTCAAGACAATAATTGGTAAATTTATAGTCTGATATATTAATTGCGAACTAATCTATACTATTAAATAAAAATCTAATTGTGACTGTGTTTGTGTGTGTTATGCTCAATCACGTAAAAAGTACTCGATTAATTGTGCTGAAATTTCAAATGGACATTTTCAGGGTCCCTGGTTAACACATAGACCTATTTTTATTTAGAAATACTGTCTGGGCACCGCCCCTTTAAAAACTCCCTAACACTCAATTATATATAGGCCTACTCCATTATATACTTGGCTTAGTCGGCTTATGGTAAATGTGTTTGTAATCACCTGTAAAAGTCACTTTTAAACACGACTAAACAGATGATAGTAAATGTTTGTTGTTATTCATTGTTCAAGATTAGTTATACTTTACAAATGTCATGTTCCAGAAGCTTTTCCTTCTTTTAATTAAAACCAAATCTTACCTGACTGGATACGTCATAGGTATATTTTAATAGAGGTGTATTGTAATGCTGTTTAAAATTACAACCAAAAAATCTATGCTAACGAGATGGTTTATAGAGACATTCATGTCTAGACATAGTACAGTGTGCTGTTGCTACTGCGCGCCCCTAAACGTAGTCCCAACTAAAAGCTGATAAAAAAATTAACCTTCAGTGCCAAAAATAAAATAACATAGATACCTTTCAAGGTATTTTGCTAGTTTCTTGATAAAACACTGAATTTTTTTTAGGTGACACTGAAAGTTTTAGGTGACTGTGAAGTAGGTCGGGGTGGAATAATTTTACCAAAATTGTAATTATTTGGGACATCAGCGAAAGAGTTATTACTATTTTTTTTTTTATTCGTTATGAGTTTCTGCGTAGGCCTTATAGTAGGCACATTTAGGGATTCATATATGTCGGCTTAGCATAGTATGTATGCAGGTTTACATACATATTTGTTTAACACAATATGTGGGCTATCATGTATGTAGGCTTAACATGGTATATACGCCTATGTATGATAGCATGCATGTTGGCTTAGCATAGTATTTATGTAGGTTTACACGCATATTTGTTTAACACAGTATGTAGGTTTACATGCATATTTCTTTAACACACTATATAAGCTATAACGTATGCTTGTTTAACATAACAGTATGTAGGCTTAACATAGTATTTATGTAGGTTTACACACATATTTCTTTAACACACTATATAAGCTACAACGTATGCTTGTTTAACATATTATATAGGCCTATGTGGGATATTGGCTTAATACAGGATGTATATAGGTTAACCTGCATATTGGTTTAACACAGTATATAGGGTTATTTAGAGTATATTGCATGCAGGCTTAACATAGTATATAAGCCTGAATGTTGGCTTAACACTGTATGTATATAGGTTGCGCGACTTTTTAAAATTTATATTGTAATATTTGTTGACCGTCATCTACGTGGGCTTGATAGGTTATGCATTGTTAGCTAGCTGGCTTTACATAGCTATGGTGGTATGCATTGGTAGCTATACCATATAGTACTTCCCATATGAGCTATACGGTTGCCTGCCTGAGGCTCTACCTGATAGAGGAGGTGAAAATAGCTCAGATCATAAAGGCTTGGGCCAGTGGTTTACCGACATAGTAGGCGCATTTAGGGATTCATGTATGTCGGCTTAGAATAGTATGTATGTAGACTTACATGCATATTTGTTTAACACAGTATGTGGGCTATAATGAATGTTGGCTTAACATGGTATATAATAAGCCTTCACGTCTTACAACGACCGTTTGCGTTGTGTTGCGTAAGCCTACCGAGCGCCTACAATGTGATAGGCTGATTCCCCGCAAAGACTGTTGACTATTTGAACTTGGTGTAAATGTTGTTCGTTTGAACTTTGTGTATGTTGGTCGGTTAAACTTAGCGTAAGACAGTTGTTTAGTGGTAACGTTGGTCATTTGATCTAACCGATCATTATTTGGCAATTTCATATATTTTTAAAAACAACCCCTACTTAAAGCCTGACTCTAGTGCGAATTTACCTAAGGCCTTTCTCCAGGGTGGCTTTACTTAAGGGCTGGCTTCGGGATGGCTTTACCTGAGGTCATAATCCAAGGTAACTTTAACTAAGGCCTGGCTCCTGGGTGGCTTTACCTGAGGCCTGGCTCCTAGGTGGCTTTACCTCGAGCACGACTCCAGGGTGACTTTACCTAAGGTCTGACACCAGGATGGCTTTACTTATGGCCTGGCTTCGGGCTGGTTTTACCTAAGGCCATGCTCCAATGGTAGCTTTACCTAAGGCCCGGCTCCTAAGTGGCTTTACCTAAGGTCAGGCTCCTAGACGGCTTTAACTAAGGCCTGGCTCCTAGGTAACTTTTACCTAAGACCCCGATCATTTCTGGCAATCTGAAAACTACCCCCTTGTGAATCCACCCCCACAGCCTGCCAAAATGGACTTTAAACATACCGCATACATCTGTTTAGTCATTTGATCCAACCGATCATTTTTTGGCAATTTCATATATTATTTAAAAACTACCCCTGGTGACACCACCCCCAACTATAGCGATAATACACTCTAAACTCACCCTATCAGTCAAGACACATTTTTCCAAAATTTTTTCGAAAACTACCCCCAACCCCGATTCCACCCCCGGGGATGGTCCTGAACGTAGCTGAGATCACCCCTACACCTAGGTTAGGTTAGGTTGGATGCGATTTGGCTAGCTTAGGTTGTTACGTCATAGGCCTATCTCCCACCACTTTTTGTCCCCAAGTGGGTTCATTAACTACTTTTGTACACTGCAGGTGCCGCTGGTAGAGGGTTAGCTTTGTAAAAGGAAAGAATGTTTTGAAAAGCGTCAGCAAGTAAGCAATTATGTATTCACTTAGTTAAGTATTTTAAAAATTAATTTATAACGATGTTTTTTAACCGATATTATATTTCTTAATAATTATGTCTATAGTAAAAAAAAATTAGATGGTGCCATATATTTTATAAAAATAGCTACATAGGTGTGTAGTACAAACAGAGGTAGCTATAAATGTTGAAGAGCCATTGGCTATTCACATCTGACAATAATTATCAACATAGAATCTCTAATGTAACTCTTGATTCTTATAATTTATGCATTATATTTTTGTATTGTATAGGTGTTTTTCATTGCAGTATATTTCTCATGGAGAATTTTGGCAACTTTAAGTTCCTCAAAACCCTATAAATGTTCTAAATTGAGAACAACCTATATTTTTCTCCGCTCCTTTGTGTCAATACCTTTAATTTGAGCCATCTCTCAGCTATAAACAGCCTTCCAAGCTCCCACAATTTTTCTCTCAAAGTTCGGCTTACGAAATTTTATATATATATATAGAGAGAGAGAGAGAGCCTAAGTTACGTGTTATATTAAGCTTGAAAGGTTTTTAAAAATGATTTTATTTTTACAAACCTTTGTTAATTACGAAACATTTAATTTTTAAATGGTTACAATAATTTAGCTTAATAAAAACAAATACATCCTGTTTTTTTGTTTAATCCTCTAAAATCTATTACTAATCGAAATTTTCTTTTGCCAGAAGCGTCTTGTTTTTTGGGTACAATCCAGACAGGAGAGTTCCATGGAGAATTCGAAGGTCTAATAATTCCTTGTTTAAGCATGTCCTCGGTTTCTTTATTAATTTCGTTCTTGTAAATTTACAATAGAGATTTCAATAGAATTTTCAATAGAGATTATGAAAGGAATGGAAAAAAAGGGCATGCTAACGCCTACGAATTTTTATGCACTAACGGGTATTATTTTGGCAGTCAAAAGGTACGTGAGTCAGTTGACGTTGACGGAAGAAACTATGTGGTACGAAACAAGCGATAAGAGACTATGTGGAAGCTTGTTCAGAAAATGCACACTGCAGAGGTGGAGGAATGTCATTCTTTCTTACACGCCAAACAGAGCTAAAAGTTTCTGTTACTTCTCGTTTACTATCATGAACCGCGAAACAAACAGTCCATTTAGGTGGAACAGTTCAACCTAAAGTCAAAAGCCAATGGGTTGCTTACAAAGATATGTTTGGAATTGAGAGAAGTATTCTGTTCACTGCTTGAAATAAGTTGACACCGGTTACGATGATGCTATTGTCGATACACTTTGAAGTTTTCTTCACAAGGAAGGAGAAGACCCAAAATTTCAGGTATACCTATCTAGACGCTTCGTTACATTGGCAAACATGGACTTGGATGATGTGTCAGCCGGGCAATTTTACATTGTATTCAAGGACTGTCTGGAAGTGGATTCACCAAAATCTCGTTACACCAGTAGACTTATTACTCTTAAACAAAATATTAATAGTATATTTGTAATAAATAACATTGTGATTATGACATTATAATGTATATAATGTCATAAATTTAATGTTCTTAAATTTTGTTGTCCATTACGTTCGGTGAATCTTAATTAATCACTTAACCAATAGTTTATGTCTATTCGAACTTTAAATTCAGTAAGTTTGTTAAAACTTACTGAGACAGAACGTTTTCGATCGCTATGTGACGATCTTCATCAGTGTATTAGAGAGTATTGTATTGAAACAATAAATTTTAAAAAAAAATTAATAATTATCGCAAATAAATTCGGATAACCTTGACCTACTTGTTGGGGCCTTATTAAAGCAATATTGGTAAACATAACCAACAGTATGTACGAAAGGTGGGGGCTCAAGAAGTGTATATAATCAGTAGAACCGACGAGACACGAACAGTCAAAGCCATGCTACTATATTGCAAACCATACTGGAACAGTTCAACTCCTAGTCGAAAGCCAAGGGTCTGGCTCGAAAAAAATGCTCCGAATTGAAGGAGCACAATGTATTCCATACACTCTCTGTAAAGAGTCGACACCACTTAAGGCGTTGCAATTGCCCTTACAAAGTCGCCGATAACCCAGAACTCCAGTTATACTTACATAGTCGTTTCATCACGCTGTTGGATAACACGGACTTGGACAATGTGTAAGCCGGAAAATTTTACAATGTGTCCAACATACCGTCTAGATGGGGATCCACGGAACTAACGTTGCATCGGTAACATTAGTTTTACCTTTAATATATATATATATATATATATATATATATATATATATATATATATATATACTGTAATAAATGACCGATAAAAAATTGCAGGTATTTGTACCCGCGATTTTTTTAAAAGAATTTACGATAACCTTGACCCATTGTAAATCATCGGTTGCTCCTCATATTAAACACCCTACCACCTCGAGCATAATCTACCATTGCCAACCTAAAGAAAACATCAAACAAATTCCACAAAAAAGGGAAATTCAACCGTTGCCAACCTAAATAACACATCACGTTTTCTCCCACAATTACGTAACTATATCGCTTTTCAAACAATTCCGAAACAAACAAATTACGTCATCGGAAAATCTTCTCAGGTAATGATTCCCAACAGTGATGTCGGAAGAACGCTTTTCCGGGAAACCTTTTTTCAACCCTCCCTCACAATCGAGGAAACTGTTATCCACAATGTGTTGGACAAGTCGGATAAGCAAGCACATCTACTGCCATCCAATCCTGATATACTGTACATATTGGCGCCAGCAGCGTTACGGATTACAAACCGCTTCTAAAACAGAATATTACATTAGACACTAATTGACAAAATAAGTTAATTATATTTAATTTAAATGCATTCAAAATTTGAAGAATTGCCTATGAATAACAAATTTAAATAGCGCTACATCTACAGCGTAATATTTATTTTAAAAAATTTGATAAAATTTTTAGCTTGCGGCTAATTTATTGATATAATTTAAATATTATAGTATTGTTAGTTTTGGAGGTACATGTTAATATAACACCTCCAAAAAATGCTACATGGTTTTTATTTTGTTACTCCTGGAACCGCTTAACGATAGGTACATATGACGAGCGTAATGCTACGACAATGAATCTACGATTATAACTAGTTAAAATGTTTGAAGTGTTTACAGCAAGTTTATTATCATCCATAAATATATTTAAATACCGTTTGAGTGTTTCTTTCCCGTTCCCATAAAATCGAATTTAGCAACAGAGACTCTGTGTAAAATAGGAAGGTTCTTTTTGTGGAATATTGATGGTATACAAAATAGTTGAAAAATTATATACACTACCCTATAAAAGGCAAATGGGTACTAAAGTTGTAAAATCAGATCCTTTGTTATATAAAGTAGAATCAGCGCTATCTAGCGGTGATTTCAGTAACTGTTCTGCTGCTGCTGCACTCTGGTTGTCTCAAGATGAGTTCCAAATTGCAAGGTTAATTATAGAACCACAACCTTAGGAACTGCATTTAATTGAAAAATATTAGAACATTCTCAATTGTTAAAAAAAATTATATACACTCTCCTCAAAAGCTAAATGGGTACTGAAGTTTTAGAACCAGATCCTTGGTTATATAAAATACAATTGCGCTTTCTAGCGGTGATTTCAGTAACTTTTTTGCTGCTAGAAATGGAACGTCAATTACAGAACACAACCATAGGAATTAATGAATACAACGCTAATAATAGAGCGTACCCTAACCCTTAGGAACTGAATTGAATACAAGGCTAATAATAGAACGTATTCATTCTATTGAATTTCAATTATGTAGGCAGTGACATTAGTTTACCTTGTAAAATACGACTGCGCTGATGAATGCGAAATCCTCTGTGGTCCTATGAATTGTAAGTGCAAGGCTAATTATAGAACGCAACCATAAAAACTGATGCATAACAACGCTAGTAATATAACGTATCCTCAGTAAATACAAGGCTAATTATAGAACACAACCATAGAAACTCAATTGAATACGAGACTAATAATAGAACGTATCTTTTGTAAATGCGAGGTTAATTATAGAACACAATCTTAGGGGCTGAATTAATTTAAATGCAAGGCTTTTAATAAGTTTATCATCCATAAATATATTTAAATAACGTTTGGGTATTTATTTCCCGTTCCCACAAAATGGAATTTAGCAACAGAAACTCATACCGGGCAATGCAGGAAGTCATCAGGAATATGAAAAAAAAAAAATTAAACTTTCGCTTTCCCTACTAAAATAATTGATTTTTGAAAGTAGCATTTCGTCCCTCCTTTACGATCCACCTAAATGTTAAGAATTCAACGTTTTCGCTTTATTTTTTGACATAGCATCTGTCAAAATGCTTCGATGACTCACAAAAAATTACAAATTTTGAAAAAATTAATTTTAACCCTTAAATTTAACATTGCTTTGCCATGGACGTTCTATCGTTTGTAGGCCAACGTTGGAAATAAAACGTGTAAATATTCAATGCAATATTTTTTTATTTGGTGCGTGGAGTAGGGTCTGGAAATTTTTCTTTCGTCCTTTTGAGTAATTTTGGGACTTATCGCAAAAAAATAAAATGTGTGTGCGAGTTTTATAACTCTAAGGTTTTTGAGCGGGTGAAACGTGGTGCCGTGGGGCTAATAGTGCTTTGTTAAAGGTATTTTTAAATTTCTAACATTTTGGGTTTCAACAGAAAATTTAACTACATTTCAAGGCATTTTGTGAATTATGTTAAAAAAAAATAAAGCCTAGTCGTTAAATTAGTTATGTTTTATGTGGTCTGGGAGGAAAGAGAAAATGCTATTTTCCAAAAATTTTAAATTTTTGGGGCGTAAGCAGAAGTTTTTATAATTTTCTTTCGTATTCTTAATGACTTTCTGCATCAGCCAGTATAATTGTTTTTGCTAAAGTCAATTACGTTAGGAACGGGAAAAATACCCACGTTTGTATAAAATATACTACTTTTTTAAATTCAGAAATGAGTGAACAAAGGTGTGTTTGTAGCATCAGAGTGTTCTGCGTTTGCGTGGTTCTTTCTGATTCCATCGTTAAGGCGTGTTTACACCAAAGTCTTCCACTAAGGTTTCCTCCAAGTTGCGGTAATTTGTTGCTTATTCTACAAAATACAACTATTTTTTCTCTATTAAACTTGTGGAGAGACAAATCTTCCACTAAATTTTGGTTTCCCGTGGAGTGTCGATAAAGATCAAAGAATGTTTACAACTAAAAGTGGAAGATTTGTTGCTGCGCACTTTGCACGAGTGTACTTCAGCTGCAGGTGTTATCAGAGATTTCTTGAATGTTTTGTTTTGTTTGTGTCAAGATGTAAGGATGTAGTGAGAGCAATGGACCGGGACGAAAACCAATGAACTAATTGAATTTTACTGGAGCAGAGAGGTTCTCTAAAACCCCAAAAGTCTCAACATTAAAAAAAAACTTGAGAAACTCCGCCGGGGGAAAAACTGCATCCCAGGTGCAAGATGACACATTTGAAGTTCAAAACAAGGTAAAGGACTTAATTACGTGTTTCTGAAGAGAGGCAAAGAAAAAGAAGAGTGACAGCGGTGTTTTCCAATCAGTCAAATGGTGGGCGGTTTGATCTCTACTTTTCTCAAGGACAAAACGACAAAGAACGATCATAGAGCCCGGGACTAGTGGATATGAAATAATTATTGTTTGTTCTTGTTTCAATAATTAAAACAATATCCCTGGAAGGCAAGTTCTTGGAGGAAGACCTAATTTTGAAACTTCTAAAAGTTCCTCAAGCGTGCCATTGTTGTATACTCCTCCGTCAGACAACCTTCCTTGCCTTCGTACAGATACGTAGGTAAAACAATAGTTAGGAACAGCAACACCAAGCAATAAGCTGCTAAAAACCTCTATAATTAAAAAAAACATTACTCCCTGAATGATTAGGTGCTTGTAATTGTAATATGAGATGTTTTCCCTCCATACTGCCAATGAAATGTGGAAAATTCCATTTATTATTGTTTCAATACGTTGCATGGAGCAAGCATTTTTCTTTTGTCTCTGGTAACTGAAAAGAAAAAGCCAGTTGAATAACCACTATAGGAATAATCTGATGAAGAATGGGAGTTGTAAGGAGCGGAACTTTAAGGTACTAATCATGAATATGTTAAATTATAGTAGTAAATCACCGCTTCTATATCTAATGTCAAAATATAAAAGTTAATAATAGAGGGCTAATGACGAATTCTTATGTTTAAAATACTTCCGTTTAGTCAGTAGTCTGCTTTAATAGCTACTGAATATATACGCAATGTTTATTGATTTACCTTGATATTATCCTTCAGCACATCTATCACGCCCTTACAAACGATTAAATCGTGGATTTTGAGATTTTAAACAGATAACTGAGACGTGTATGAATCACCAGTAGCCAAAAAAACGTAATGAAGCTGCAATATTTTCTTGGACAGGTACTACTGGTTTCATATAGTTTGTGTCCGATCATTGAAATCAAATATTCAAATTCACTATTGAAAATTCTCAGCAAGTTTTTGACAGTCCCGTTGCACCTCAACACACCACTCAACGGATCGACTTCATCTTTTTGTAGGTCAGCTATTCACTACCACTCTACCTAGCCCTAGCTTTCAACTAGTGCCTTCCAACCCCATATCTTCGGGGAACTCTTGAACGGTGGCTGGCTGTGATGGCATAGACGGCAGTGATAATAATTGCGTCTTCTACGTCCGACATCCTTGACACTACTGCCTAGAAATGAGAAGTTCCTGAATGAACTAGTTTAAGAAAAAGAACTATAAATAGCGATCTTTGTTCTGATTAACTATATTTCAATTACTTTACCCCTACCAGCCACCACACCCAGATGAACTAGTTCACCTAGAGTATCGGCATCGTGTAGAAATGAGATGTTCCTGAACGAACTAGTTCCGGAAAAAGATCTATAAATAGCAATCTTTGTTTTGATGAGCTGTATTTCAACTACTTTATTTTTACCAGCCACCACGCCCAGATGAACTAGTGTATCGGCATCGTGTAGAGATGAGATGTTTCTGAACGAACTAGTTCTGGAGAAAGAACTTTAAATAGCTATCTTTGTTTTGATGAACTATATTTCAACTACTTTATCCCTATCAGCCAGCATATTAACTGATCCCAGAAGGCAAAGTAATGTAAGGTAATACTGCCTTTTGATTGGTCCGTAGCTCCTTCCACTTCCCCAACCACAACTGTCAACATTGGGAAACCTGGCACTTCAGGTTTTGGGTTGAAGAAAATACAAAACCGCCTAGGTTTTATCTTTAATAAATCTGAAGGATTTTTTAAAACGTTTTAGCTACCTGTAGGCCTATATTATATTCTACATAGGTTTAAATATATTTTATTTTATTTTTTTATAATGGGATGGAGTGTAGTTTAATTATTTTAGAGAAAAGTGGTTATTTTACTAAACACTTAAATGTTTTAAACTTGCCTTCATATTATATGTTTCACATTACATAATAATATGTCATTGGTGCCTATATTATAGGTATGACAGTTATTTTTTAACTACTTAGTTCAATTTCTGAGTAAACTAGGTAAGTACTTTATTGATTTGAAGATCTTAATTACCAAAGTAATTTTAAAAATACCTACCCTGTCAGCTAATTATTAATAATTCGACCAAATGATAAAGTTGAAATCATAAACATTTGAAGTTTACGTTCAAGTAAATATTATAATATTTTGGCGTGAATTAAATGCTCCAATTTTTAATTATAATAATATAAAACATTTCATTTATTTGAGGCATGTCTGACACCGAAATAATTTTTTTCTAAAGGCTCTACGAATTTGACAGTTGTGGGAGGAGCTACAGACCAGTCAAAAGGCAGTATTTGCCTTATATTGCTTCGCCTTCTGGGATCATTTAATATACTATTGGCCACCGCTCCCAGATGAACTAGTTCAACTAGTGTATCAGTATCGTGTAAAGATGAGATGTTCTTGAACGAACTAGTTCCGGAAAAAGAACTACAAATCTTTGTGTTGATTAACTATATTTCAACTACTTTACCCCTACCAGTTACATCTAGACACGGAGACCGATGAAATAGTTCACCTAGTGTATAGTAATTGTGTAGAGATAAGATGTTCCTGAACGAACTAGTTCAATGTGGTAGTTTAAGGTGAAGCAAGTTATTAATTAGTATGTGAAATGCCAAAATAAATTATCAAGAAAGGAAAAATGAAGCAAAATTATAAGCCAGCATCTGTAACTGTAGGTGTTCCTGTCACGCATGTCAAATTAAACGATGTCAAAAATCTTATTAAAAAACATTTTGGTACAACGTGAAAAGAAAATAGTGATCTACAATTTTATGTGAATGTTCTTAACAGAACACAGATTGTAGATGATGAAGATGAAAGTGAAGTCAATTTTTGTGAGCAACTAGAAGGCGATCCAACAATATTTAAAAATGTTGGCTATTATTAAATGGTGAATGTTTGGTAATTATGGAGATTCCTAAACCGGGCCTATATTTTCATAAAACATGTAAAAAGGCTATTTTCATTGAAATTATTTTTTTTTTGCTTTGAAACATTATTTTTTCTTAAATAAAAGTTGGGTGAAATTTTCAGCGCGGATGTAGAAGTTGTGAATGATGAACACTTAATTTATCAGTTACCATTATATAAGTGTTAAAATATAATAGATAAACAAACGATATTCATATAATTACAATGTATAATTTATTGTATATTATAATCCGTACGACAATTGTATTGTTATATGTCACTACTAGGATACAAGATTATTCAAACCAAACATAGGGCTATATATTTTCGCGACCTACTTTTACTATCTGCAATAGATTTAACTTTTAATATAGAATTTAAATAATTAATAATTTAATTATAACTTAATGCTAAACGTTGAACTTTAAAATTTAAATTCAGTTCTAGATATATTTCTATGTTTAATTATACCGTATCGTGCTGCTACCTGCCAATGTTATTTCCAAAGAGTGGACGTAATAATTTTTTTTTTTTTTTTTAAGTTTTATTTCAATGACGTGCTGCTACCTAGGTGGAATAAATTCAACGTTTTTGACTAAATACAGTATTAATCACTTAAACAATAGTTTTTGACTATCCGAACTTTATATTTAGTAAATTTGTTAAAACTTACTGAGACATGTCAAATTTACTAAAACTTACTGAACAAACCATTATCCATATAAGGTGCTGCTACCTACTCATATTATTATTAACTACATGAAACTGTTACAGGCATTGTTGAATAACTACAAACAAGATTGCATTTGGTAAAGAATATAAAGTATGTAATGATAATGGTTTTGTTGTTTTTTCCATTAAGTAGTAAGACTAGTTCTTTATCATTGTTAAGACATTCCATCTAAATGGTTTGAAACTTTTTGTGTTCATATTTTATTACCTGATTTTAAATAATTATAACGAAATTGGATACAAATTGTGTTAAGGTAAATAAAAATTAATCATATTTTAGACTTTACTAGAAAAATTATAAAAGCTAAAAAAGTAGAAGTATTTTACATTTTGTACTTAAATTCATAAGAATTCTAATAAAATTTATTGAAAATTGTTTGTTGAAAATTTGGTTTTAATAGGAATAATGTGAATTGCTAAAGATATTAAAGCAATAAAGAAATTCTTGCTTTTTATTTTTTTATAACCTAAGAAATAATATTCATTGATTCCATTTTCACATTGAGCTACTACACTTTAAGATATATTAATATGTAATCAATTGTGTATGGTAATAATTACTTTTTCTTGATTTTTGTAGTTCATTACGTTCGGTGAGTCTTAATTAATCACTTAAACATTAGTTTATAACTATCCGAACTTTAAATTTTGTAAATTTGGGAAAACTTACTGAGACAGAACGTTTTTTATCAAAAATGTTGATAGTTCAAGTTGAAAGTTCAAGTCATAAACCTAACTCATAATTCCATTTCCTATATATACCATTCTCCAGACTTATAATCTACTTTCTTCATTTTATTGGCACAATATTCTTTATATTTGTGTCAAATAACAATCATTAAACCTTTCTTGGATCCAATTCATCAATTTTCTCTAAAATTCTTATCTAATTTCTATAAGTTTAGATTGTTTTTAACATAAATAAATAAAACCTCTCAACCACAAATAACTTTCTTCTTTTATTTAAAACCTTATGTACATTTCAATTTACAATGAAAATACAATGAAAAAATATGTATTTTCATTGTAAATTACCTCTGAGGATGATTGCTATGTAATCGAAATGTACATAAGGTTTTAAATAAGAGAAGAAAGTTATTTGTGGTTGAGAGGTTTCATTTATTTATGTTAAACATTACGCCACAGTTGTTTGTTATACAAGTTAGATTGTTTTTATTTGAATTTAGCCTACTTTTTTCCAGATTGGCTTCATTTACTGACTGCTGGAAACTATGTAAGTAGCTCCTCATTGTCGGTGACTGTAAATATCTGTAGAAGTTGTGTTTTTAAAATAACGAGATGTGATGTTGAAATAAAACATAACAATTTTTAAGATATATCAATTTGAAATGTTGCCCTTTCTACCCTTTTTTCATTTGTTTTATCGTCTCTCCTTTTCCAATTCAACCCTTTATTATTCCCATCTCCTAATAAAGCTTCCCAAATACTTACTTTAATCCCACCAGGACTATATACAGGGTAGTTTTTTTCTTGCTGTGAAGTTTTTCAAAAAAACAAATCTTTTAGTATCTCCTTCGCCTTTCCCTAAAATCATAGGATGGAATCTATGCAAATATAACTCGTGTTCTAACATTGAGTTAAATGGTTAATGTTAAGAAATAGGAGGTTCAGGGCTTCAAGTGTGCCTACCCCTTAAACCTTCTTGTAAGAAAAATGATAAGTAGATGAGGTAGGAATGACCCCCTGCTACTGAGAATAGTGGTGAATTATGACGCCAAATGAGCAGATTCATGTATTTAATGTTAACCTAGTCACATCAAGCATATAAAGAGGTGTCTAGCAATTAAATCTTATTTAAATTCCTTCTATTAGCTCAACGTCTCATGATGTATATAGTGTACAAATTTTCAATCGTTAATAAAATACGTTTTTATTCATCCAATCAAGTTCAAATACATTTTTTTTAACCTATAGTGGATAACAATTGATGTTAATACAATTTTTTCAAATATTTATTCAAAAATTAAATTACAAAATTTGTGGGGTCCAGCCCGATTTGAACTGAGAATCTTCTTGTTCGAAGTCTAGCGCGTTTTGCCACTGTGCCCACTTACAAATTCCTAGAAATATATTTCTCAAAGATGTATAACATTTTTTCCCCTCATCTAGTTGTTCTCGAAACCTCCATTGTACAACCTCAAACTGTTGCCATGGTTACCACACAATACCATAAATAATGCTCAAGTGTAACTAATATCAATTTTTGTTTTGTTGTTAATCTCAGTAAAAATTTACTTAAAAACATTTTTGTATATTACTTGTTTTAAAACAATAACAAATTGTATATATATATATATATATATATATATATATATAAATTGTTCAAATTTTCAGTCCATAAAATACTTTATATTCATCCATGCAAGTTCAAATATATTGTTTAAAACCTTTAGGGGATGACATTTGATGTTAATACACTTTTTTAAAATATTAATTAAGTTAAATTAATTAATTTTAATAAATAATTTTGCTTTCTATTATGCCACTTAATATTGTGATTCTGTTATATTTATATACATGTTTATATTAATTGCAATATAACTTGTTCTAAAATATATTCGCTATATTGACAAATTATTTTTGTCACATTCCAATGGTTTTTTTTTACTATGTATTTTTGTTACATCTTATATTTCATTTTTCAAACATTATGTGTGTGTATGAGTTTGTGTGTGATCATCATCCACCCTTCCTTTATGTTGATATAATTGTAATTTTCACTATAAGAATTAAATATTTTTAATACGGAGCTGAGGCAAGTGTTTGTTGCAAAATAATGAAGACATCTGTTGAACGTCAGATTCTTCAGAAAGACTTTGCAAGTCAGCATTCTTCTGATCGCATTTGTCAGATTACCTGCTAAGCTTACGCGTGCCTTTTGTCTAGCTATTCGTGACGTCACCGAAACGATGACGTCATCCAGCAGCGCAAGCCATGACGTCATGGATTTCCTATTACAACGGTCAGTGCCCGGTAGGTTTTATTGCTGAGCATGCTTTTGGAGCGGTTCCTCGTTGTAACAAATAATGCGATTATTTACAGTTTTAACAACTTCCAGTGTTGTTTTTAGATAAATATAAACGAAGCAGCGTTCAGATAGCGTAAATGTTCAATCGGCGAGTTATTTTCGGCCTTCCTGTTTGGACGATGAATGTGCGAAACCCATCGATCAATTAGAAGCTGTCGAGACGGGAAAATAAATTGCTATATATTGCCACTGTAGAATAACATCCCCATGGACGGTTGGACTTCGCCGAGGCAAGAGATATCTTCCTACAACGTAACGCGTTAGCATTGGTTTTGTCGTTAGTCACACATACATTAGGCCAGGCGTAATAAATACGGCAGCTATAATGAAAACTTTAAGGCTCTTCTGAGGTAAATAGTTATAGGCCTACTATGTGACATTACACAATCATTAATTCTTTACATTTGTCACATCATGAATTGGATGAAGATCTCGCGCCTCATTTCAGTTTATACCAGAAAACCACCTATTTATTACATTGTGGGTGGGCGTATTTATTAATGTTTATAGTCTAGTATTATAGTGATTAATATGGGTTTGTAAACATATTCTACTATTTAATCACTTTTACATTGTTTATGACTATCTGAACTTTAATTTTGTAAAAACTTACTGAGACAGAACGTTTTCGATCGCTACGTGGCGATCTTCATCAGTGTCGAATTTTTCTGCTTGAAGTTGTTGTTAGGTTAAGCGAAAAATGTAAAAGTGATTAAGTTTCACCAAATCTAATGGACTACAAAATTCAAGAATATTCTACTAATTAATAAGTTGAATTAAATCCGAGGCGAAGGCAAACATCGAAAATGGGATTTTATTTTACATTTATAGTGTCGTTTTATATTTTAAAAATTTTCACTTTTCCATATTTGGGGGGGGGGCTTGAACCCCAAAATCCCCTCTTTAAATCCGCCACTGAACCGAACGTATTTATATTACTGTAAAAGCCTGTAGGCCTATATATATACTTATATATGGTAGGCCATATATATATTGGTAAATTTTAAGATATTCAAGTAAATCCTAAATCTTTAAAAGAAGAAACCCGTCAGCTTCTGTAATCATACACGACTAACGGCCTTGCCTGAACAATTCCTCATTAGATAGACAAGACAGGAATGAGTTTGGCTATGCGAGACCGATAACTCCCTCATCTAACAGCTGTTCATTGTTAGTTTTGAACGCCCGTGGACAAGTTGACCTAGTGTCATGGCCGCTTCTGCGAAATGTTCTTCATCAAACGAGACCATCGACATTCTACCGGTGATTCATCCAACACTGAATAAGTTCCTGTCTAAGTAACCGGAGATGAATCAGCTGATAGCTTTGTAGAGGAAGTGTGAAGGGGACCGTTCTGAATCACGATTCAATGGATTGTTAGTTTAACGTTCAAGTTCATCCCCTTATGTGCTGAAATCTGTCACTCGGCGGATTAGTTAGAGTAAAATGGTCTACGACGAACCTGGGAGTTGAATAAAAATTGTGACACTCCGTTAGATCTATTTTTCCAATTCCCTACATGTTAACTTAAACCTTACCACTCTCTCTCTCTCTTTAAATATATATATATATATATATTTATTTATTTATTTTATTTCATTCTCTCATATTTCTTTTTGTGTTTTCTCTTCGATTGACAAAGACCACTGTGTGGTTGAAATATATCATTGTTTAAGTGCTTTTATGTGTTTCTATTTCAAGACTACAGTGTGGACTCTTACCAAGGTAAGTCTGTCAGTCTCCTAGTCCAAAAAATCTAAATAATCTTTACCAACCAAAACTAACCTAAAAATATATAAACACATATTTAATCTTTCCATTTTCATATTCCTTCCCTATCTTTGTATGTGTTCTTTCCTCCTTTCCTATCTTATATATAATATATATATATATATATGTATACAAGAAAACTGTGTTGCATAATCTACAAATATATATATATATATATATATATATATATATATATATATATATATATATATATATATATATATATATATATATATATATTGTATACATTCCTCCCTCAATGTCAAGTGAAAGACTAAGGGTTAATTGAGACATCGCTTTTAGCTTATCCGAAGTAGACCTGCCCCCTGAACAAAGGCTTACCCGTTACCAGGCTTTAAAGTGAAAACTTCTATAGCTACGCCTACAAAAACCTATTGGATGGGCACATTCATACAATTAATTTCGCGACAGTATAATTCCCCTCAAGTCACGCTATGAGTTACCTCAAAGTGAATTAAATTATAACATATGATTTCATGCAACAGCTGATTTTGTGTTATAGGTTATGTTGTAGAACAGCTGTTTTATGCGTAGGTTATGTTACTTATATTAATTGTAATGTTTTAATAAAAGTAACTAGAATAAAATTTGTCTTTGTTGATCTAAGTAGGAATTGACTTTAAGCATTTTTTGTTTATATTACTTGTTTTATTTTAATATTAATATATGTTTGAATAATTAAAAATCGGCGTGGTATTTATTGAACATTGTTAAGGAAAAATGATATTATTAAATAGTTTTGATGATACTTTTGATAATTTTCTACTTTCCGCTTGGATTTATTTTGTTATTTCGAGTGTCATAATTACCTGCCATTCCCAGCATTGTCACACTCCCCGTTGACACGTTTCGGAGGGTTTCTATTAGTCAGAACTAAGTTCATAAAGAGTTTTAAACTGGAGGTCCTATGAAAAGCGTCAACGGGGAGTGTGACGATGCTGGGAATGGCGGGTAACTATGATAGTTTTTATCAGTTGATAAATATATTAATTTATTTAAATTTTGATAAATCTCAATACAAATAATTCAATTAATCACTTTAACATTAGTTTATGACTATCCGAGCTTTAAATTTTGTAAATTTGTAAAAACGTCCTGAGACAGAACTTCGATCGCTATGTGGCGACCTTCGTCAGTGTCTTCTCATTGAAATAATTCAATGTAAGTATAATAATTAATTATATATTTTTAATCCATTTTGAAATGAAAACCTTCTAATAACAAATATTTAGGCGATTTTTCATTACGCAAAATTAAATGTTCTTCTCAATTAAAAATTTCTCTAGACGTAACTATAAAGTTTTCCCTTCAAATATTATAATATTAAAATATATATATATATATATATATATATATATCGGAGAGGAAGTAAGCACTCGTTGCCAATAGATAAAACTTGTCAGACTTTTAGTACTCTTGGGGAGTATGAAAAACGTTTTTTCTAAATACGGCTTTAAAAAATTCTTCACAAATTTCATTTCCTTCGGGCTAATGTGTGTAGGTTGACAGCCAACATAGTTGTGAAAGGGGAAGGGCTTTGTGTCCGCTGGATGGCGCCATATTTGAAATGCCTTCTGTATTTGCGGTTAGGAAATCCTAGTTTTTTAACCGACTAGATTTCCTCACTCTGTTTCTGGCATACTTGGATAGTGTGTAATAAGTAGACGTACGACGATTGTTACTAAATAATATTCTACAAATCGCAACTCGGCCTTCTAGATAGGCGGAACGTGGCCACTAGAAAACAATGAACAGATAGCTTTTATCTACGATACGATACAAAATGTGAATGTAAATATAAAACAAATATAACCTAAAAATATATCACATTCCAATCGATCAATAAACATACATTTTGACAGTTTTAAAAAATAAACCCATTTTTCTGCAAAAATTCAACTGGTTGTCATGGAGACATCCACTTTTTAATGTAATGGTGACCTACTTTCACCCAATCGTATACTGTGAAATTTAAGACCCCATCATAAAAATTTTTTAAACATTACAATCAATATGACGTTTTTATATTTACGTAGTATTAAGCCTACATTTTTTTATTTAAAGATTCTGTCAAATCATTAAACTGAATAAAATTAAATAAATATATTAAATTAAACATTTATAAGTTAAAGTTTTCGTAATAACAATCCTTTAAAAAATCGTTTAGTCATTATTTTAAAAAGTGGTTCGTAAATAGCAAGCATAATTACTAACTATTATGCTGACTAAACTACACTTTTCCAATCGTAATTAGTAAAAAAAAGTTAAAATTACGAAAAAACTATATTTACAACGTAATAAATGCTTAAAAATTGTATTGTTCAAATATGCACCAGCCTCTTTATTCGTAATATCAGTATAATTTAATTCATGAGCAAAGATGATGACGTCATCATAATCTAACTAAACACACCCATACATTCACCTCATGGTTGCATAATACTTGATATGTTACAACACTTTCGTGAAAACCCCATATTGTATCGTTACTTCCACGTAAAGGTGTAGCAAACTCGACTTGCCCTCGTTGGATCTATACCTCACTACACTTATGTTTGGAATATATTCGTCCTTTTTACATCTAACTTTCCCTTCAAAACTCATTACTGCCTCGCTTTTTCCGCGTAAAGGTGTAGCAAACTCGACTTGCTCTCGTTGGATCTGTATCTCACTGCATCTATTTAAATAATTTCCAAAAACATTTTCCGACAGTTAACGGAAGATAAACGTTACCACCTATTTAAGTCTTATCTCCGAGGTATTTAGAGGTTATGTTTAAATAATTTTCAAACCATTTTCTGACGGTTATCCGAAGATGAACGCTACGATCTGATTACGTCTTATCTCAGAGGTTATGTTTAAATAATTTCCAAAAACATTTTCCGACAGATTTCCGAAAATGAACGCTACAACTTCATTACGTCTCATCTCAGAATTTATTTAGAGGGTTATGTTTAAATCATTTTCAAAATAAATTCCTATATTTTGTAAATTATTTTATATTTTATTGAATTAAGTGTCAACGTAGGTTTACAATTTCACACATCTTCCTGATGTCGACCGTAGGGTCGTAGCAACATCTTCCTACAGTTATCCGAAGATGAACGCTACAACCTGTATACGTCCTATCTCAGAAGTTATTTAGAGGTTATGTTTAAATAATTTCCAAACTCATTTAGTTTCTGCCAAGTTAAATTGGCAAATAAATTGTAATAATATTGGTCACCTAGATTTTAGTGCTCCATTAGATTACACTACAATTATAAGAACACGATAGTTGTTTCATCCAAAAGGAGATCTCTTACACAACAGAATGTAAAATCAAATTTAAGAAACAGATAAACATAAAACAGCTCTAAGAAAAAAATAACTTATGATACGAGAGTTTAAACAATCTAATAAAAAGTACACAAAGCTCACTATACACAACAGGTTGCGATTCTTTACACATGTTTCGGCAATGTAAAACATTTATTGTCAATAAAAATCGTAGACACATTCGGTATAATTTACACTGAGAAAACCAACATGTAGGCCTAGTTCTGGCGAAACATGTATGTATAAAGAGACGTTACTTAATGTTAGTAGTAGAAGGAGCTTTAAAGATCACTTTCAAACAAGTAACTTAAACAAAAAATGTTTAAAACAGATTCCTACTTAGGTCAACAAATAAACATTTTTGTTTTAGTTACTTTTTATTAAATAATTACAATTACTATAAAATTAAGTATAACCGAATAAATATAATATAAAACATAACGTATGCTTTAAAACATTTGCTCTACCACATAGTCTAACCTATAACTTTAAATTAGCTGTTGTATGAAATCATATGTTACCACTTCTTTTAAGTCAAATGCGACGAAATGACTATATTGTATACCTTGCCCCTTTTGTGAAGTTTTTTCCATATAAAACTAAAATTACGTAATTAATTTTAATTATTAAAATAATATTTGGAAAAACTGTATTAAGCGTCATCCACTACAAGCTGAAAAAATATGTTTGAATTTGAATGGATGAATAAAAAGTATTTCATTAACGATTGAAAATATGAAGAACTACATATATATGTAGTTCTTCATATTTTCAATATATATATATATTATATCAATATATATATAGGCCTATATTTTATATATATATATATATATATATATATATATATATATATATATATATATATATATATACTATAATATGTATTCTTGTATTAGTAGCAAAGTACATTGACAACAATATAATAAATTTGGCAACGCTGTTTGTTGGATCTAGCTTGCAAATGCATGATTGATTCTAAGTCTCTAGTATTCCTGATGATGTTGCTACTGTTTGCCAACGAAAAGCTTTGAATTGACATTCAAGAAATTACTCTTGTATTTGTAAATTGTTCTATATATATATATATATATATATATGTGTGTGTGTGTGTGTGTGTGTGTGTGTGTGTGTGTGTGTGTGTGTGTGTGTGTGTGTGTGTGTATGAAGTTAATATATTACTATTGTAAGTAATTTTATCCACCATTAAGTGCAATGATTTTACCTTGTGTGATGCGACCTTTCGGTCACTTGACCATTGTCGAATCACTGATTACATTTTTACAAATTTTCTGGTGTGGATGTTCGGTCCGTGGTCAAGGTAAAATCATTGCACTTAATGGTGGATAAAATTACTTACAATAGTAATATATTAACTTCATAAAGTCAGTGCAACGGAAAAACAATGAAACAATGGATAACGTAATATATATATATATATATATATATATATATATATATATATATATATATATATATCGCAGTATGTTTTCTTGTGTATTAATAAAGAACAAAAGTCTAAATACAAATACAAGAATTATAATTGAATTTACAATTCAAAGCTTTTCGTTGGCTAACAGTACCAACATCATCAGGAATATTAAACAATTCAAATTGTTTAATAATTGTTTAATATTCCTGATGTTGGTACTGTTAGCCAACGAAAAGCTTTGAATTGTAAATTCAATTATAATTCTTGTATTTGTATTTAGACTTTTGTTCTTTATATATATATATATATATATATATATATATATATATATATATATATATATATATATATATATATATGAGAGAGAGAGAGAAAGGGAGAGTGGGAAGTAATAAAGGAATTTCATAGTTTGTAAAACTCGCATAGTTTATTTTCTCACACATGACCTCACCCAAAGTTCACTTAAATAACCAATAACTGAACTGAAATTGAAGTTGTTTAGAAACATATTGTAATAAATTTAAATACAGTCAAGGATAACCTGTCCAGGTATAAGTATCTTTTATTTCTTCTTAGAAAAGGTTTATTTACAATACATTTAGTTGCAATATGGTTAGGACACCATGGTTTAGGCCTACATCTGTGAAGAGAAATGACGCACAAAAGTCCAAGTGGGCGTTATTTGTGAGAGTTTCCATTTTAATCAATGACCATCATTGACCAAAGAACTGTGCAGTGCTTTGAAGTTGTAAACGCCCACAAAGGTCCACTTCCACATCAGACTAAACAGGAAGTCACAAGTTACCGTATCCATCAACACGTTCGATTCTCAAGGCCCGGCTCTAAATCGAAACTCGATTGTTGTCAATAACACATATCGCGTGATTTGTTCTTTAATATTAGTTGAATCCATCTTCAAGTGAGATACTAGTTCTCACTAAAACACTTGTAAATATTTTACAACTTGCCTATAGTAGCACTTACTTATATTCGTTGAGGACGGCCGTTTCGGGAGATGTGTCTTATTGTCAACTCAGGTCGCAACCCATTGTTCTTAAAAGTTTCCATCGTCCGACAGTCTGCCGCAAGGTTCGGTCTTGTCAAACGTTAGTTTTATATTAGACGTTACTGTTCGAGCAATAAAAAAACAACACAAAAGGTCATTTTTTTGTAAATGTATTCAATCAGTAAATACATCATAAGCTTGTAACTCAGTATTTCCATAGCAAGAATTTTAAACATGTAGAATTTTAACCCATATACTGTTTTTTCCACACAAAAAACTATATTAACTCAAATTAGTTCTCCAAACTCAAAACACAAACCCCATGAAAGGTTTTAGGTTTTCGAAAATGTTAAATCGATTTAGTTAGGTTTTATAACCCAGAATTTGTTAAAAGGATTCCGTTCAAAATTAACCATCAGTCATTTATATGCCAACTTTTATATTGCTACGTTTTTACAAGGGTTCAGTAAATTACAAGGCAATTTTACACTAGATAACTATTTAGTAATATACACTATTTTATGGCTATTATTATTTACACACTTAGCATTAATAAAAGCGTCCAAACACGGGTTTACTCAAGTCTAATAATAACTGCAGAGATCGTTAATTGACTATCAAAATTTAACACGCACTGTCACTGTCTGTCAATAAAGCTTTATACTCTTCACTACATTATAGAACACTGATCTCACTTCACGCCAACAAATCTTTTATATTTCAACACGCCGCTTCTATCAATAATTTACATTATGCGATCATAAATGCCTTTTTGTTCACGCGTTAATTTGGGAATGCTTGATTGGACGTATGATTGGAGATCACCGGGGTTGTAACTCATTAAACGGCGCGAATCCACAGCAAATGAAGAAGTCGCAGCTCGGGTGGATGTCCCAATAACCTCAACATACGATTTGGTGAACGTCGCAGCTAGATCACGACAGGATCACACAAAAGTACCTCTATTAAGGTAGATATTTATTCAAGATTGTATAATAATCTGAATGGGAAGCAAGTGGGATAAGTTAGTAAACAAAGTAATTGGGAACAAGTAATGTTTCACAAGCGACTGTGAATGCCGCTAGCTAGTATGGTGCGGTAAGTGGTACACAGCTTTTTTCTCGCATTCCTGGATATGTTACTGACGTAAAAAATAGACGAAAACAATATTTGAAGCAGGTTTATTATTATTAGTAAAACTCGGAGGGACCTTATCGGTGTAGAGCACTTAGCTGCAGCCTTTGTACTCTCTTCCCATCCCCACCACAGGAATCAAGTACCCACCTGATGCTAAATCTTCTGATATCCTCTGGTGTACATACCTGCCAGCCAAACCACTTTCTCCTTGCAGCTCCCAAAGCAGGGCACTCACAGAGTACGTGGATTGGGCTTTCCTCTTGGTCCTCGTCGCATCTCTTGCACACAGGGGACCTAGATTTTCCAATTTTGTATTGGAACCCCCTCAGATTCCCATGGCCTGTGACCAGCTCTACAGTAGCTCTGAGTTGATGTCTACTTAAGGAGAGTAGTTCTTTGTCCCACAAATATCCTGAGTAACCCCACAGTACCTTGGATTTGTTACACCCCAAGGTTGCATTCCATTCTTCCCTGCACAACCTGTCTATATGTGCCGTGATCCTCTTGCTCCCTTCCTGAGGCTGCATGCCCACTGCCCACAGCAACGGTTCTTGAGTTATACACCCTTGTTTTGCTAAGGCGTCAGCTCTCTCATTCCCTATCCAGCCAGAATATCCTGGAATCCAGGCTAGGTTGAGTGAATTATACTTACTCAGCTCTGCTAGAAAAGCCATAGTCTCAGCCACTAGCCTAAAGCTGGTACTAGCCTTACCTAAAGCCTTCAGAGCTGCCTGACTGTCCGAGCAAATCCAGATGGTCTTGCCCCTCCTGCCAGACCCTATTATTTCCGCGAGCACCTCCCCCTGGAAGACAGAGTTGTAGTCCTCCAGGCGATGACAACATCTGTCTTGGTGTCTCGGTTCACTAAATCCTGCTCCCACTCCTTCCTTCATCTTGGACCCATCGGTGAACCAGATTTCACCATGTCTTGGTCTATACTCCGCCCATGCCTCTCTTGCAGGAATATGGATTTTGTAGTTTCCTTTTTCCCTTTTAAGAGACAGTATCTTATCCTGAGGTTCTATCCAGAGCTCCTTTAGTGAATCCCCAAATAGCTGTTTATGACGTTTGCTACTTGTCTTCCACTGCCCGGTACAACTTAGCCGGTATGCAGTTTTCATTGCCTCCATCCTAATTTGAAGACTCAAGGATGGAAAACCCAACATAACCCTTATGACCGCACATGGTGTGCTTCTCCTTGTAGCTATTATGCCTCTAAGGAAGAGCCTCTGCACGCGGTCCAGCATTCTTTTACTTGTTTCTTTCTGTGCCCTGCCCCACCAGACGATTGAGGCAAAGACCAACCTTGGCACCACAATGGCGGAATAAATCCAGTTCATCTGACGTGGACCCAAACCCCATCTCGTGCCTATTGCTCCTCTGCATTACCAGAACGTAGCTATGGCTTTTTTGCACTTATCCTCCAAGTGCTCACGCCAAAGTAGCTTCCTATCCAGAAAACTCCTAGATATTTAGCGCTCTCAACGTAGCTTATTTTGATATTACCAACTTCGATCATCTCCAGCGATTTAGTTTTATATCGCCTAGTGAAGATGAGTGCCACAGATTTCTCTCCTTGAATGCATAGTGCATTCTCCCTGCACCATGCTTCTGTTACCTTGAGTGCCACTTGAAGCAGGTCTTTGAGGACCTCTTCAAATGGTCCCCTAACAAGGATAGCTATATCATCCGCATGTCCTACCACTTTGACCCCATTCCACTGAGCGTCCTTAGTAGGCCGTCCACGACAAGGCTCCACAGCAAAGGGGATAACACTCCACCCTGCCCGTAGCCCTCTGAGACCATTCCATTTATCGTGCACCCCATCCAGGATGCAGTACTTATCCGGTTTTCCAAGGAACTCATAATCCAATTTATAATTCCATCAGAAATCCCGTGATCCATAGCTGCTCTCTTGATGGCCAGTCTAGAGATCCTATTAAAAGCCCCCTCCACATCAAGAAAAGCCCCAATACATATCCCCTTGTTGTTGATCTGACCTTCAATAAAGTCCACGACCGACAACAGCGCAGTCTCCACTGACCTACCAGTTCGGTAGGCGTGTTGGTCCTGATGAAGCGGATACTGCTTCAAAGGCCCCTCCTTCAAATAGTGGTCCACCAGCCTTTCCAGTGTCTTTAACAAAAAGATGTAAGGCTGATAGGTCTGAAGTCCTTTACCTCTGTGTAACCTTTCCTCCCCGGTTTGGGGATAAAGATAACTTTCGTTTTGAGCCACTGCCCGGGCGTGTAACCCAAGGCAACACAGCCTCTGAGTAATCCTGTCAGTGGCCGTATTATTTCCTCCAAGCAATTTTGTAGTAGTGCTGGAGTAATATTATCTAATCCAGGCGCTTTAAAAGGCTCAAAAGACAGAATCGTCTCTCTCACCTTTTGCGCTGAGATCACCTGCCCAGCAATATTCCAGTCCGCCCTTAGCCCAGTATGTCGGAGGTTTTGATCACCGTCCCCTACCGGTCTAATATCGGGAAAACTGTTCCTCATAAGCAGACGCAGAGTTTCCTCCGGGGTGTCAGTAAAGCTACCATCAGTCTTCTTGACAAACTTAAGCTCTCCCCTCGGTCCACCTGCTAACACCTTAAACAGTCTAGCAGTATCACTCAGTGTGCTTGTCTCTGAGCTCCACTTTTCCCAAGAAGCACGTTTAACCTCTTTAATAAGATTTTTACAGAGACCCTGGCTGTCTTTATATGCCTGCCAGGTCTCCGATGTTTTCTTCTTCTTTGCCCTATTAAAGAGCCTTCTAGTCTCTTTCCGTCTTGCCTCTAACTCGCTGTTCCACTTAAGCTTACCACGCCCAGTGTTTATCCGCGAGAGAGGGCAAATTTTCCTCAAACGACGTGGAAATTGCAGTCCTGTTGTAGGCCTCAGTATTTTCCAGTTCGTTTGATGTACCATATTTACCACGGAAGTCTGACATCCGCCTCCTCACCGAGGACTTAAAACCTTCCCAGTTTGACCTTCTCGGGTTTCTAAGCCACACCACCTGGGGGACAACTCCCCTCATCGTAGCAGTGATGATCCGGTGATCAGACATGGAGGGCTCATCCGAAACTTGCCAGACATGCACCCACCTTACCATTTGTCTATTACAAAAGGTGATATCTAGAACCTCCATTCTGTTTGAAGTGACAAATGTTGGCTCGGCACCTGTGTTTAAAACCACAAGGTTTTCTTCAATCAAGAAGGCTAGGAGCTCCTCACCTCTCTCATTTGTGTCTGTGCTGCCCCACACCTCATTATGAGCATTGGCATCACAGCCCACTAAGATTCCTATATTCCTCTCCCTGCAGTACCGAACTAACTTACGTAATTCTGCAGGGGGCGATTCTCTATTGTGGGCGCAGTAAGTGGAGGCCACGTCGAACTCCCTGCTCCCACTTACCTCGCTCTTACCTCGAATTCTAACCACCGCAAGGTCTTTAGTTGAGAATTCTTGAATCAGCGTGGCTTCTAGTCCTCTGACTATCACGCATGCTCTGTGCCTCTCATGTTCCTCACTTGCGTAGGTGCGCCCAGCTGCATTCAGACCCCTTATACGGTTCCTGACCAGCCACGGTTCTTGCACTAGCGCAAGCGCTGGTAATGTGTTCCTCACATTTAAGCACCTGGTTAGGACCACCGAGGCGCTTTTACTGTGGTGCAAGTTAATTTGCAGGATCATTGCTTGAGGGTCAGCCATATCCACCTGACCCCTACGCCTTCTCCCGATTCTCTCTCTCGCCCTTCTCTTCCGGGTCCTTAGAGTTCCACTTAAAAGTGACCTCTGCAGTCCCCAGGAAGGCTTTCCCATCTCTTGCCTTTAATTGTCTGGCCGATGACTCATCCAATCCTAGAGGAGGCTTGCAGATCCCCGCTCAATGCACTGTAGGATCTTCCACTTCAAAGTGTCAATTTCTTTGTTTTGCATCCCCATGAGCTTGACCAACTGAGTGGCCTCCATTTTTGGTGGTAGTACAGGCACCGCCACTTTCACCCTCTTGATCAGTTCATCAGGCAGGACTAGCCTTGCCTGAGTCCCGTCCTCGAGCTTAACTGACGGTACCACTTCTCTCAGCTATTTTGCTGATTCTTCCTCAGCACAAATAAATGCTGCAACTCCATCCCTTAGGTAAGTGTCTCTGAACCGCGGAACAAAACCTCCACTAGGAGTGTCCAGAATCCGGTCCATGACAGTGCCCTTAAGGTGGTCGAACGCCGCCATCTCCATCCTCACGCCTACACTATCCCCAAAGGTCACTAGAACCCTCGGTAGGTTGGCGGAGATCGACGAGAAAGACGGCCCTCCCGACCCAGCAGGCCTAGTTCCTTGTCTATTCCTCTTGGCCTCCGACTCTGGAGTAGGATTAGAAATACTCCTTTCCTTTCTTTTCCTCTCTCTCTCTTGTCGTACTAAGGTCCTACCGGATCCACTGGCTTCCGGGACGACAGGGCGGGTTCTAGCCCCAGCCTCCGTCAAACCCTTCCGCTGCCTGGACCGGTGTGTGCTCAAAGGGGTGGCGGTGGTTCTCTGCCCTCCGCCTCCGCCTTCTTTGCTTTCTCATGGTAGGAAAGCCAAAGTGCTTTCCTCCTTTGTGCCCCACTTATTCTTCCTGTTGCCTTCGCAACTGGATTTCCATCTGTCTCTACGGGAGCCGAAGCCAGCTCCATTGGGACAGATTTGTCGGTAGGTTCTAAGCCCTGACCAGTTAAAATTTTGTTTGTCTCTGCCATGTGTATTCCCACGAGCAGCTAGGGAAATAAAGGTCCACCGCCGCAGAGCCCCGCTTAAGTACTCAGGGCGACTTAAGTACTCAGGGGTGGCGCCAGGTGCCCCTGAGGCTCCGTTAAAGACCCTCCTTACCCTGAGGGCCACGAATCTACATCGGCACGGATAGCATAACACCTTCAGATCGGGGGTGTATGTGCCCATCCAGACCATCAACCTGGATGAGGGGTGCTTCTTGGTTGCCGCCCGCAAGGGAAGGGCAATGCGAGAGCCGGGCAGATAACAACCCTTCAAGTGCTAGGACTGGCCCCTTTTTTTGAGCCGTCTTCATAAATTCACACATTTGCCTGGACTTCCCGTTTATAGGGAGCCACATACGTACAGCTCTACTCCACCCGTCCCCCACGCCCGGATTAAGCCTCTCCACCACGTCAAGGTCATGCAGCCCATAGGAGAGGGAAGCAGGTTTAAGACGTGTCAAAATTTGAGCTCAATCCCTGCAGAAGGTTTTGCGTTTTTTTAAGTATACTCAAACTAATATAATGTGTGTGTGTGTGTGTGTGTGTGTGTGTGTGTGTGTGTGTGTGTGTGTGTGTGTGTGTGTGTGTGTGTGTGTGTGTGTGTGTGTGCGTAATCCCGGATCGGATCTAGAAAAATATTTTGGGGAGGGCTGGTGTGAGGGTAGGAAAGGAAAAGGGCTGGTGTGAGGGTAGTGGGCCCCCCCTCTGGAAAATATTTAGGAGATATAATAGACATAGTGTAAACTCTAAGGGTTCTATCCGAGGGAAACAGTTAGGGCCTATAGGCCTGCTATGTGATATTACACACGAATTTTTTAGGCCCAGTTACCACATATTTACAATGTAAACAATCTATTTATTACATTGTAGGTGGCCCTATTTATTAATGATTACAGTATGGGATTATAGTAAATAAAGGGTTTGCAAACACATTCTACAGATTATTAAGTAGATTTAAATCGGGGACGAACGCAGGCATCGGAAATGACATTTTAGTTTACATTTATATTTATTTTATAGTTTAAACATTTTCACTTTTCCATATTTTGGGAGGGGCTTGAGCCCAAAGCCCCCCCTTAAATCCGCAACTGATAGCCTATAATTTCCCCATTTAACGTAACCTAACCTAACTTCCCCACAACTCTACCGAGAATAGGCAGCTCTCTAAAACCTTGTTCTCGTCTAGAAATGTGAGACTCGAAACGTAGATGCGAACGTTTGGGGATCATCAACACATCATCGTCATGACAAGTTATCTAACTCATTAAAAACCCATCGCATAGATAAGGCGGCACAAGGAAGGACAATAAACTTTGAAGTGCAACAGCTCAAAGTCGTGTTTAATAAAATCAAGATTTCGTTTTAATATTTTTGTTTTTATTCGTTTTTTTAGTATAAAAATATTTCTTATGACATTTTTATATACGTTTAGGTTTCCTTGAAAATGAGATACAATTACAGAAAACTTGTGTAACTATAGGTTTTAATGACGATCGATTTTGTAGGCAAATACCACCCGAGGCGACCCCAAGACATAAAACTGATGACTGCCGAACTTTGTCTGATATTCAGTAGGCTATATATATATATATATATATATATATATATATATATATATATATATAGTATGCCCGAGGATGGAGACAAAACCAGTCTTTGAAAGTACTCGCATAAATACCAAGGAAGATTCTTGTTTAAGTACATAAGTGAAAGTGATAATGTATACAAGAAAACAGTGTTGCATAATCTACAAATATATATATATATATATATATATATATATATATATATATATATATATAGTTATTAAAATACAAGAATTATGAAAGTTGAAGTTTCTTGATGTAATCATCTTGAATTCACTGATTAAACTAATTTTACACTACTTAACTAAGTGAATACGTAATTGCTTACTTGCTGACGCGTTTCAAAACGATCGTTCCTTTTACGAAGCTAACCTTTTACTAGCGGCTTTTGGCTCTTAACAAACCGTATGACAGGGTTGGATTTATGACATTATGTGAGGTGTCGGCGTCTTGTGTGATGTATTTGAAAATACTATTGGCTTCAAAGTGTGTGTGGTCATTAAGTATATTTTCCCTGTCTGTTGCGCAGTCTTTGTAGATTTCATATTTTTCTAAGGTTGTTAGTTTTTTACTCTGTTTTAATGTGTGTAGAATATTTAAATTAGTGTGTATGTCGGTATTTGTGTGTTGGGTGTTATTTAGGTGTTTTGCGTAGCTGGATTTAGGGTTTGTGTAGAATGACCTGCCGGTTTGACCGATGTACGAGTAATAGTTGGGACAATCGTTGCCAACGATTGGGAAAATATACTTAATGACCACACACACTTTGAAGCCAATAGTCTTTTCAAATACATCACACAAGACGCCGACACCTCACCTAATGTCATAAATCCAACCCTGTCATACCGTTTGTTAAGAGCCAAAAGCCGCTAGTAGAAGGTTAGCTTCGTAAAAGGAACGATCGTTTTGAAAGGCGTCAGCAAGTAAGCAATTACGTATTCACTTAGTTAAGTAGTGTAAAATTACAAGAATTATGTTTTAATTTTTATTAAAGAGAGAGAGAGAAAGGCCTACATATATATTGTTCAAATTTCTAATCGTTAATAATATTTCCACCTGAATAAAGATATATCTGTTTTCATTCTCAATGTAGTGAAATGGATATAACTTAAATTTGTAAAGCCGACTTCATATAGCCTAAAGGCGGGTTTCAATATGCACGGTTTTTTTCAAATTTAACTCAAGAAAATTAAATAGGCTACAGTAAATCATTAAAGTCAATCTTTTAAATCATTTCGTTAGCCTACTAGTTTTCCTACACATTATACATTCAAATTTCTTCGACGGATGTCTTTCATTCATTCATCGCAAATATGAGTCGTTCTTGTTCTAGTTTTACATTACAATGAATAGATTTCCGCATAATAATACAGAATGAATGGAGTTTTAATTCTGAATTGGCAACTCTCATGTCCCCCTTCGTTTACTCAACAGCCGATTGGTTATTTCCGAGCAAAGCGCCATGAATGAAATCTTGCATAATTGCGACGTCAGCTTCTTAGCAGGTCAACTATATTTTCCTAATTGAATAGCTACAACGCCATTTAATTTCGTTAACAGCTTTTAATTTGCATGCAAAAATAAATTAGAAAATTTGCTTTCTAAAGTGTTTTATTGCATAAGCAAAAAACAGGAGGCGATTTATTGATTTGTCTGATAATATTGTAGAATGCAAGCTTCATACACCCACACACACTTTTCTCTCTCCCTCCGCCTGCGGTTTACAATGCTCAGCGTAGTTCCAGCACTTCCTTTGCAGCTTTTGTCAATGAAATGACGTTTTCCATTGCTATTGGTCTAGAATGCTGTCACGTGACTTGCGCCGTGTGGGGATCGACGGGATGAATGTAGTGAGGGGAAGAGGTTTCATAGCGGAGAAGCAGAGTTACAGATTACAGAAGGCTGTGTGTTTGTGTCAAACAAAACCGGGCTGGGCTCATTTCGATTTGTTTTCCTATCGTTGTCTTCTATTTTAACGGAACTTGTGTTGTTGTTTTGATTTTAGGGACGCAAATAAATGTTGATAAAACAAAACATGTGTAACAGTGTATATAAATGTGTTGTGCGTTCTTATACAAATAATAATTGTTAGAACTTGTCTTTATTCAATATTTTTAGTGACATTTTGAAAACATAAACAATGCCATCAGACGAGGATGAATCGAGTGATCGCTCCTGTATTATGGACCTTTGTGTTTCCAAAGATTGGTTGTTGCAAGAACTTCGATCTAATCCAACGAGGCTCATAATTTTAGACTGTAGAAGTTCAAACGAATTCGGTGAATCGCATATAAGACAAGCTGTAAATTTTAGCATCCCCAGCATAATGCTACGGAGGTTGGCTGCCGGTAAAATTGATTTAATTTCTACTGTAAAATGTAGGGAACTAAAGGCGAAAATTATAAATGCTTATAAAGAGAGTTTGTTTGTAATTTATAGTGACATTTGTATATCAGAACAAAGAATTCAAGGGAATTACGCTCAGAGTGATACAATGCATGTACTGACTAAACGCCTGCAACAAGATGGCTGCCAGGTCATGTGTTTGGAAGGTAAGATCAAGTTAAAATGCTTTTGTTATGTTTGAAAACACAAATGTATAAATATGACCATAGATATAGATTCATAAATTACACACGGTTAATTATAACTATCTTACAATAGGTAACCTATTCATTATTTATAAATATGACTAAATATAACTGGTTTACTATATGCCACTTGTTGTTTAGGAAGAACTTTTGTTTAGTCAACAAATAAAAACATGCCGTTTATTAATGAAGATGGCTTAATTACATAGATAGAGGCGAATATTATTTTCAGTATATCAAATTTATTATCTCTAGTTCGGAACTATTTCTATACTTCCAATAATTGATAACTATGTGTATAGCCTTGTCTTGTTTTTAAAATATATTTACTAATACAATTGATAGAATCATACAATTACTAGTTTTGTCATTAGAAAAGTTATTGCTGTTTCTAAGTGGTCTTTATAGTATTTAATTCATAACAGTTTTAATTCAATCTCAAGTGTTGCATTATCACATAACTTAACTTTAAGAAAAACAAATTTAAAGTTTGTTTTAAATACAATACTTTAGGTTTAACTTTTAGTAAATAGTCAACTAAATGTAGTTATATTTCTTAAATCCCTGATACACTTTTTATTTTTCCAACATATAATTTAAGAAAAAATTCAAGTGTTACCCAAAATTCACTTACAGAGTTTTAAGAAATTCTGTTTTGGCAGGCCTGGGCAAAATATAAAATTGTAAGGGATTGAAATTTATTTTTTTGAATAATACACAAGTTTTATTATGCAGTATTGGCGAAAGTACAAACATTTTAAATTTAGAATTGGTGAGATTTTGAAGAAGAGAATATAATTATATTTCTTAGAGGTTACTTTTTATAATCTAATGTCATTAAATTTAATTTTGTCTTTAATGTGATCCAATTATAAATTCGTTTTTAGTTATATTGCAGTTGTTGATTAACATTAGGTAGGGGTTTTATTGACTTTATGACAGTAATTGAGTGAATAATAACCATAAAACATTGGTTAGGCCTAAATACAAGAAAACCTTTTTTTCTTTTATCTAACATGTTAGAATAACAATTGTACTTTACTCATTAAAATTCTTATAACACTGTCCAAGAAAGTAGAAAATGAATATTGTGTAATTTTAAACCAAGAACTGTATTAAATTGTAAAAAATCTCAACCATGATATATAAAAGGGAATTAACTCCCTCTAGACAAAATAATAAATGCAAACACTTTGGAATATTAAGACTTGAAAAAAAAAAACTAAAGGACTACAATGATTTAAAACAATACAAAGTTAACACAAATAAAATCTATAAATTACCAACTAACTATTAAGTAGCTATACAATATTGTAAACACAGCTGAAAAACGACCTCCTGATCCCAAACTACCTCCCTAACTATAAATTCATTCAGGGTGCTGTTATAATTGTATTTAATGAATTAAATACAACCTTTTAGTTCAATATAACATGCATTGACTAAAAGAAATAATGTAAATTTGTAACACTAACAAAGACCTAACTACAGGGGCATGTCCAGGATGATGGTTTGGTGGGGGGCAAGACCTGTGGGGTCAGGTGGGTGAACGGGGGGGGGGGGATTTTGAAAATTTTTATCTCTATAAATCATATTTTATGCTATTTTGGCACTTAAAATTACAAGGTGTTTTGTAGTCTGGAAGCTTCTTTGCTAAAAAAGTAGCGCTATTTTATATGTTAATAATTTTTGCTGAAATTGCTTTACCGATGTTTTGGGGAGGGGTGGTAGCCACCTTTCCCCCCTCTGGCTACTCCATTGCCTAACTATCTGTCACACAAAACTGGATACAATAACACTTATTGCAAGTATATAAAATACATTAATTGGATCTTGAAACCCTGAAACAACTTACAACTCAATAAAAACAAAGGAAAAATTCCAAGCATCAGGTTTATATAAACTGAACTATAATACATTTAGCTTCAATACGCAAAGAATACATAGATGCAAAAAGTACATAGGTATACTAGATTTAAACATCAACTACAACCCAGAAATTCTTCATACCTAAAAAAAGGAACCCTTTTTCAATGAACTCAATTCTTATGAAATTACAAACATAAAAAACAAAACATAAAAACTTAGTGAAACTAAATACAAATCACATTCAAGCTATCGATGAAAAAATGTTTAAAAACTGGCTTCGTATATTCAAACGTAGAAAGATTATTGATTATATAATTGCTTGATATAATTTTAAAAAATCCATCTCAGTAAGTTTAAAAAAATTTCATTCAACTTGTAAATTGTTTGGATTACAATTATCTTTCAATATATTCAGTTTTTAAAAATGCCATATATTCTCTGGTTATAATTTGTCCGATAAAAGACTTTAAAAAATAAAATGTCCATATTTCTAAAATAAAGATAATTATTAAATATAGTAAATTTGTATTATTTGGTTTGAAGGTAAATATTATGTTAAAACTTACTATTGTGGTTGAGGGATGTAGAAAAGAAAATTACTTCTTTAATACAGAGGGATTAGTAAAGAGAATTCTGTTGTCTAATTACAGGGTTTGGTCAAATATTAAAGTAGCCTACGCATTGTAAATAACTAATAAAGAAATTTCGTAGTGGGAGTAAGAAAAAAATAAAAATATTTTTGTTGACACACAACTATGTAGATGACTTGAACAATTGATCTTATATTAATATGTGATTTTGCCTTTCATAGTGCTTACTCTATTTAATGAAGACAACCATTTCGGAATTGTATAACAGTGAAGTATAACAGTGAATAATTATGTAATTGAGAGTTTAGAATGTGTGTTGGGTAGAGTTTGAAATATTTGTATACTGAAACTGATTAACTTGGATGTGTGGCGTTGGCTATTTTTATTTAGTTTTGTGCAGAATGTTTAGGTTTGAGGCTGTGTAGTTTTAGTTTTAGCTGGTAGATATGAGGTGCTTGACAAAGTTTTGTTGTTTTTTTTGTTTTGAGTGCTTTTATGTGTTTATTGTAAAGTGTAGAATGACGTATCAGTTTGACTGATGTAGAAAATGGGGCACAAAACTAATCAAAGTGTGAACTAGTAACTCAAGTTGAAGATGGATTCAAATAATATAGAGATGGGATTTTATTTCTATAGCTTGGATAGATACTTAATTAATTTTGTTAATGGTAATTTGTTTTCTAGCCACTTTTTCCCCAAAGCTAAGCTAAGAGATGTTTCTTCAATATTATCGACTTGTATACAAATAGGTTTAAAATATTCCACACATTTTCTTTGATTGTTAGTAAAAAAAAATCATTATTTAACAGACTTGCAGTTTTTATGTTGTACATCTTAAGGTTTTTATAAAAAATACACTTGTTTGTTTATCTTGGCCAAGATAAACAAACAAGTGTAATAACAAGGCTAATTTCTTTTAATTGTGTAGGTTTTTCTACAACATGTACTAATCCCTAGCTGTTCTTTCTTTTTGAGTACCGAAATGAGTTTATTCAGTCCAGAGGTGAATCAGCTGGATGTACTGTATGCTTGAGTTGTAACTCTTCTTTAATTCGTTTTTTTTTTTTTTTAAATAAGCAGTTATGTGTTTAAAACCCTGATGCTATATTTACAATCTGATTATTTTTCTACTTCATATTCAAGGAGATGATAGGGTCTAAAAAGCTTTTATTGTTGACACCTTAGTTGTGTTATAAACAGGTCGTCGCATAATTGAATTAATTTTTTTAATAATTGGAATTTCAGTTATATACAAGTTTTTAATTGGATTTGTTGATTTTGAGGTGAACTTATCCTCATATTAAGCCTAGTATCAAGTTTAGCAGCATAAAAATTGTTTTCCACACGTCGTTGTTGACAAGTCCTACATGAATTTGGTTATACTCTGAGAGATAGTAGTGAATAGAATATGCTGGAATCAACTTGAAGGCTGTCTATGTGGGAAGTGTGTAGGCCCAAGACAAGACATTGTGGCGGCCCAACAAGTGTGGGCGATCCTCCGCACGCCCGGAATTGTAACAGCTTAAAGTACCAGCTTTTATAATATATTATTTAATTTAACTGTATAATAACCCCAAAACACTCTGCTTTTTAGATTAGTCTTGGAAAAGTTTCTTGTAAAACTTTATTGGGCTAGTAGCAGTTAAATTTCAAGGACCCTAACGCTATCTGTAGGATGTGTCAGTAACTAGGAGAATGGATTTTAAATACAAGCCGTGTGACAGACGGATGACTAACTCCACAATGTTTTATAACTTGAGTGTTTTGAAGAGTACATGTGTGCTTTATTATAAACAGACTATAGTAAATGTATATTTTTAAAATTTTATAATTGTTTATATATTTACCTCAATATGGAAGTTTATATAGAACCTTAACTGAAATAATTTTGCACATTAGCACTGTAACAATAATACATTATTAGAAATCTACTGTATATTGAATTAAGTTATAAAATCCAGAGTATCCAGTTAGGACAGATATTTATATTTCTTTCTGGCGATGCAGAAAGTCGCATGGACACGAAACATATTTTAAAAATTAGTGGACATTTCAAAAATTAAAAATTAAATTAAATTTGTAAAAATTACAAATTTTGAAATAAATATATATCAAAAATACATAAACTACTAACTTTAAAATGGTTTTATATATATATATATATATATATATATATATATATATATATATATAAAATACGTTTTCTTGTTTAATAATTTAAAACAACACAGGTTATTCAAATACAAGAATATTTATTATTTTATATCCAATATAAAATAATAAATATTCTTGTATTTGAATAACCTGTGTTGTTTTAAATATATATATATATATAAATACACACACACACACACACACACACACACACACACATATATATATATATATATATATATATATATATATAAATACACACGCACACATATATATATATATAAATACACCTACACACATATATATATATCAAAAACAACTGAGGCTATTCAAATACAATAATTATTTTTTAATTTTTATGCATTTATGAATAAAAATTAATAAATAATTCTTGTATTTGAATAGCAACAGTTGTTTTCTGATTATTGTACAAGGAAACATATTGTGTGTGCGTGTGCTCGCGCGCGTGCGTGCGTGTATGTTTGATGTATATAATACAAAGAACTATGTTCATACTGTACAATATTAGAATATAGATACAAAATAGATCTATTTAAAAAAAAAGATTTGTTTGCTGCAAGAGATAAATGAAAGCATTATACACGATATTCTTGCTTCTTGCAGCGACGAAAAAATGAATACAAAAATTTCGCAAAAATGAAGTCTATTTCATCAGTCATCAAGTTGCCCCCCTACAAACCTTTTTATAATAAACCTCTCCTAACCTAGGTATTAAGTGCCTACACTTTGTGTCTATATTTTAATATATTATAACAACATTATTTATAACACATCTGTTTTATATAAAAAACGTGATTTTTTTATGCATTGTGAAATAAAATTATTTTTGTATTTTTCAAACCTTTAATTTTTCGGCTTCGCCACTAATTTTTCTCTGTTTCTGAAGACTTTCTGAACGACCAGGTACAATTATTATTACCAATATCGATTACGATTAGAAAAGAAATAATTCACCGTGAATTGATTGCTGAAGTGATGGAGTCGGTCTTTATACACTCATCAACTCGCAGTCTGGAGTGGCGAAATATGATTTTTGTTATCGTGAATTTTTACAAAAAAAAACAAAACTATCCGACTGCGATAGATTTGGACGCAAAAAAATATACCTAAAGTAAATCAATCGAATGGCGAATTGAATGTCAGCGTTTGGAGATTATTTTGTTTTTACAACGAAACCTAACCTTACCGGAGACCTTGCAGCTATTATTTAAAATAGCTATATAGTAATGTAATCTATAAATGGTGCTTTTTTATATAAAGTAATGGTGAACTTTACAGTTTTGTGTGTGTAAATTGAGGTTATGTTGGTTTTTTCAAATTTTTACCACCGTTTATGGTTTTTGACATTTGATAACAGTTTTTCTCGTACAGAATGTAAAATACGAGAAATTTTCTCGTATTTTCTAGTAATATATGTAAAAAAGGAAAAATCAAAGTTAATGCAGTTTTTGTCAGATATTAAATAAAAAGCTGTACAAAACACTACATTCTAGTTTTTTTTGCTAGAAATATGTTTTATAAGGAGGCTTTGTTATTTAGAAAATATGGTTTTTACATTAAAATGAATAATACATTGAAGCCCACAGCATAGTGTTGACTTTAGTTCTATATACTGTGTTAAAAGTTTATTAGAATATTCTGGTGAAAAGTAAATTCCCTAATTCGGTGTGGAATTGTTTACTAAATGCTATAAAACTTCCATTATGGATGACTCATTTAGATTTACAACTAATTAATATGGAAAAATTCAGGCTGTAACATTCTTGTATTTGGTTATTCAAGATATATTAAAAATAGACAAGTTGTTTTGAAAATGGTTTTATTTATTTTTTTAATATAAATCAATTTTATAGGTTATTTATAAAATATTGACGGTATCATTCCATTTTCTGTGAATTTGAGTATTGTGCTCCTATAAGTTAGAAGGTAGCAATGTGATAAATTAATTGCAGATACTGTTTTGGTTTGTTAAAGTTAATTACTTGTCGATGCTACTTCTAACCTTCAGTTCAGTTTACCCTTCGATAAATATCAGCGCGCAATCACAACTTCCCAAGCAATTATTGAATTTGTATAATTAATATAGTGTGTAACTAATTAGTCTGTTATTTTTAAACACGTTCTGACAACCAGCCATTATAATACAACTTTCATATTGCTAAAGTATCAATTCCTACTGAGGTCAAGAAAGAAATTTTTTTTTTAGTTACTTCTTATTGAGTAATTACAATAAATACAAGTAACGTAACACAACCTATGTACACCAACTATATATACTTTGAGCTTAGCCTGTGAGGTTATGTTAATAACAAATATAGTACGTACACAAAACTCTCAAATTAATTATTTATTCATTCAGACGCGTTTCAATGACAAAGTCATCATCAGAAAAAGTGTAAGATGTTTTCTATGTTGAGTGAGTCCTAACCTAACTTAACCAAACGAAACCAACCAAACAAATATTTCTATAGTTTGTGATGTGTGTTCCCGTCGGACCAGTTTGAGGTGACCCCTACGTGAGCCCTACAGTACGACATCCCTAACAGATTCGACTACACCCAATAAATTTTCTGGATCCGCCACGGCTTGGTAGCATTTGTTATTCTAATGTAACAGATGTGAAGTGAGTTAACGAATTTTGCCGAAGGGTTTCGCAAACAAAGAGGCCACTGTGATCCCGTTTCCGTAGAGCATTGCTCACGGACCACCTTACTTTTGTAGACTTTCCCACACAACGGCCGATTCTATCGCCGAGCCACTCGTTTCCTCCGCTCGTCACTTCCGTTAGTAAATTTAATTGTCTATTAATTGCTTCATAACAAGGCCAGCTACGCGCACGCAACCATTTCATTGTGTTATGGTGGTCACGAGCTTAGCTTCTTGGTCAATCCGTTGTAGTTGTTTTCAAAAAAGCTAAAGTAGAAATATTTTCCAGTAGAGGGAATGAAGAAATTAATGATTTTTTTTTGTTTGATGGACTTTATTTTCGACTGTGATGTTGATGACGTTTGATTGCTAGTATCGTTACATGGCCGTATTTAATTTACGCGAAGGGTTCGTTTTAAGTCAAAGGAACATATGCTAGAGGAAGTAGTGCGCTGGGTTATGCGCTCCTGCATAAGCTAGGGACTCGGAGAGGAAACGTTGCCCGGGAATGTCTACTTTAGATATGTAGTCCTGTCCTAGTATCAGGGGTTTATTTAGTGCTTTCCCCTGCCGCGATAAAGAGCATGAACACTTAAGGTATATAAAGCACCTGAAAACGTGATGCTATGAACCCCCATTATTGTACACCAAGGGGTTTCATGTAAGGACTTGAACCCTGTTAGTGTTCACAATGCTATCCTATTCTAGCCAGCAACAGTCAAAGTGTCTAGTTCCCTTAAAATTAAAAACAAATATTTTTTTCATTTATATTTAAATTTTACTTCCCCAGTTTTGTACAACGTACCGTATGCACCAAAATAAACAGTACTGGAACCGTTGTAAGATTTTATTTGATTTCATTTACAGTGTTCTGTGCAGTAGCTAGCACCAAGTCAGCAAAAACTAACCTCAAATGTTATACGTCAACACGAATACGCGGCAACTGCACAGCTGATCGAGAAGGGAACTACAGCTGATTCAGTTTAAGTCCTGTGTATTTTGACGCATACGGTACAAAGGCTCTAAGTGATAGCTAGACTGAAGGCGGGTTAAACCACTTGCGCCTTTTATTACATATATATACTCTAAAAGTTTTAATAAGATCAAGCGAGTTGAATAAAACTATTTATTGTATTTTCAAACGCTGACCTTGATAACGTGCACTTGACGATTCTTTTGTACTGATTCTCAGATAAGGCGAAACGTTTTCACTTAACGATTCATTTGTACTGATTCTCAGATAAGGCGAAACGTTTTCGACTTGAAGCAGTAGGAATTTCCTTGAAAATATAATGAATTGTTTTTCAGTTTTAAAAATCCAGCCGGAAGCGTTTCAGAAGGCTAATTACTCGGCTAGGAAAACAGTTTAACCGTCAAAACAACAAAACTCGGAATCCCATTCGCTTGTGACGGAAGTCGTTACCGAACGGAGATTTAGAGGGGGAAGTGATTAGAAGTGAATGGAAAGCTCATTGATGGAAGCAGTAAACCCCCGAGGTCGGGGAACAGAATTCAATTGCAAAATAGTGAAACAAATTTATTAATTTTTAAAAACGATCGAGGAAACCAGCTGTCGACAGCAATCGGAAACTAACCAACCCTATTTTTCCTTCTATTAGTTCACACTCCCTATATATATATCTTGTTCAAATTTCCAATCGTTTATATAATACGTTTTATTCATTCACTCAAGTTCAAATACATTTTTTAAATCTTAAAGTGGGTGACGGTTGACGTTAATACAGTTCTTTCAAATATCAATTCATTAATTTAATTTAATGATGAATGAATTTTAGTTTTATATGGGAGAAAAACTTTTCATAAAAGGGGCAAGATATGCAATTTAGTTGGACGTCCCATTTGGCTTAAAATAAGTGATAACATATGATTCCATAAAACAGCTGATTTTATGTTATAGGTTACGTGGTAGAACAGCTATTTTAAAGCATTGGTTATGTACACTTTATTTATAATAATTGTAATTACTTAATAAGAAATAACTAAAATAAAATTTTTCTTTGTTGACCTAAGTTGGCATTGACTTGAAAAATGTTTTTGTTATATTGCTTGTTTAATAAATATCTGTTCTACGAAATTAGTTTGTATTAACAGCTAAATTCTGATGGAAAATTAGAAAAACATGCAGGGTTTAATATTTCCTTGCCCTGGTATGTCGTCGCGTGATTGGCAGTAATACGTATATTATATTCAAGAAAAAAAATCATTACCAAAGCGAAAATACTGGTTGAGAAATAAGGTTTTAGAAGTTTTTAACGTTTTTTTTCCAGAAAAAAATCGTCGTTGGTTTATGGGTCAGAATTCAAAAGTAAGAGATTACGTTGCTTGATGGGTCAGAATACAAGACTAAGTGATTACGTTGCTTGATGGGTCAGAATAAAAGAATGAGAGATTACGTCGCTTGATGGGTCAGAATACCAGAATGAGAGATTACGTCGCTTGTGGGTCAGAATACCAGAATGAGAGATTACGTCGCTTGTGGGTCAGAATACCAGAATGAGAGATTACGTTGCTTGATGGGTCAGAATACAAGAATAAGGGAACACGTTGCTTGATGGGTCAGAATACAGAATGAGAGATTACGTTGCTTGATGGGTCAGAGCACCAAAATAAGAGATAACGACGCTTGATGGGTCAGAATACCAAAATGAAAGATTACGTCGCTTGATGGGTCAGAATACAGAGTGAGAGATTACGTTGCTTGATTGGTCAGAGCACCAAAATAAGAGATAACGACTCTTGATGGGTCAGAATAAAGAATGAGAGATTACGTTGCTTGATGGGTCAGAATACAAGAATGAGAGATTACGTTGCTTGATGGGCCAGAATGCAGAATGAGAGATTACGTTGCTTGATGGGTCAGAATACCTAAATAAGAGATTACGTTGCTTGATGGGTCAGAATACCAGAATAAGATATTGCGTTGCTTGGTGGGTCAGAATACAAGGAGAGGTGACGTTGCTTGATAGGTCAGCATACCAGAATAAGAGATTACGTTGCTTGATGGGTCAGAATACAAAAAGAGGAATTACGTTGCTTATTTAGTCAGAATACAAGAATGAGAGATTACGTTGCTAGGAAGGTATATGGAAAATATTTATAAAATAAATTATTTAATATATATATATATATATATATATATATATATATAATATAATTATAAATTTTACACATTATAACCCTACGTTTGCCCTGGCGGTACTCATTTGCAGTCAGAATCGACGCAAGTACTTGAAGAAGTACTCAGCAATGTTTGGGGCACTACCGGAGATAGAACTTAGAACCTCAGAGCGCTCTGTACAATAGAAAACCAAGCCGCCTGTAACGAGGTTCTTGTTCTGAGGATATATGCTATGGGTATGCTGTGGGTAGGAGGGTCAAAAATAAAGTAATGGATGGAGTACTGGAACAAACCTATCCTGATGTTACGGGTACGGAAAAGAGGGATAAAGAAAAATTATGGTATCCTGATATATGGTAGGGATATGGAGGTTGGATAGAATAAAACGCATGTCCCGAAATGTTTAAATTTTGTGGTAGATGGCTAGAGAAATGGGTAGAAGGAGGGATTTACCATAGAATGAATTTTATGTACAGAGATATAATTTATCCTTATGTGGGGTAGGGATATGGAGGTGGGGATAAAATAAAACGTATGTCCCGAAATGTTTATATTTTGTGGTTGATGAGTAGGGATATGGGTAGGAGGGATTTACTGTAGAATGAATTCTACGTACCGGGAGAATCTATGTGGATACTTGGTAGGGACATGGAAAAATGTATATTGAATGAATATATATTGAAATATCTCGCTCATTAACGGCAATTACTGAGATGGCGTAAAAACATTTGCTCACCTTTGGCTTAGTTTTGGAAAGAAAAGGAAACACAAATGCAATTTCATCGCCAAAGTGTTTTTAGCTGTTGGATGAGGAGACGGGTGGAAAATAGTCTTTTTCCAATGCTCCCACTCCGTGGCGAACCCGAGGTAAATTTATGCCGGGAAATAAAGGGAGGTGGGGCCTCTAGAGGGCGATATAAGAGCCAATTAGGGGGTGCTTTACCTGAATAAGCCAGAGTGGGGTTCGCATTCAGCGCTATAAATCTCGACACCCATGATATTCGCAAGTGTTGTATTTTTCATTAGGTGAGTGCCTTACAAATAGTTTCTCTTCTTGGCACAGTTTCGGATCGAGTTTTCCTTGCTTAGATGTGCACGATATTTGTCCGTCTTACTTACTCGTCCGATCTGTGGTAATCCCCCAAGTAAGGGGTCGAACGGGTTCGTCTAGCGTATAGGTCAGCTCGAATTGGTCCGACGGTAACACACATGAACACACTATAGAAATAATTGTTAGGTTAGGTTAGATTAGCTTGTGTTAGGTTAGGTTATTTATCACTCAAGATAAAAAACATCGCACACTTTTTCTTCTCACTAGTAACGCTCAACGTTACAATCAAGATGAGTGTTAGGTTAGGTTATTTATCACTCAAGATAAAAAACATCGCACACTTTTTCTTCTCACTAGTAACGCTCAACGTTACAATCAAGATGAGTGTTAGGTTAGGTTATTTATCACTCAAGATAAAAAACATCGCACACTTTTTCTTCTCACTAGCAACGCTCAACGTTACAATCAAGATGAGTGTTAGGTTAGGTTATTTATCACTCAAGATAAAAAACATCGCACACTTTTTCTTCTCACTAGTAACGCTCAACGTTACAATCAAGATGAGTGTTAGGTAAGGTTATTTATCACTCAAGATAAAAAACATCGCACACTTTTTCTTCTCACTAGTAACGCTCAACGTTACAATCAAGATGAGTGTTAGGTTAGGTTATTTATCACTCAAGATAAAAAACATCGCACACTTTTTCTTCTCACTAGTAACGCTCAACGTTACAATCAAGATGAGTGTTAGGTTAGGTTATTTATCACTCAAGATAAAAAACATCGCACACTTTTTCTTCTCACTAGTAACGCTCAACGTTACAATCAAGATGAGTGTTAGGTAAGGTTATTTATCACTCAAGATAAAAAACATCGCACACTTTTTCTTCTCACTAGTAACGCTCAACGTTACAATCAAGATGAGTGTTAGGTTAGGTTATTTATCACTCAAGATAAAAAACATCGCACACTTTTTCTTCTCACTAGTAACGCTCAACGTTACAATCAAGATGAGTGTTAGGTTAGGTTATTTATCACTCAAGATAAAAAACATCGCACACTTTTTCTTCTCACTAGTAACGCTCAACGTTACAATCAAGATGAGTGTTAGGTAAGGTTATTTATCACTCAAGATAAAAAACATCGCACACTTTTTCTTCTCACTAGTAACGCTCAACGTTACAATCAAGATGAGTGTTAGGTTAGGTTATTTATCACTCAAGATAAAAAACATCGCACACTTTTTCTTCTCACTAGTAACGCTCAACGTTACAATCAAGATGAGTGTTAGGTTAGGTTATTTATCACTCAAGATAAAAAACATCGCACACTTTTTCTTCTCACTAGTAACGCTCAACGTTACAATCAAGATGAGTGTTAGGTAAGGTTATTTATCACTCAAGATAAAAAACATCGCACACTTTTTCTTCTCACTAGTAACGCTCAACGTTACAATCAAGATGAGTGTTAGGTTAGGTTATTTATCACTCAAGATAAGAAACATCGCACACTTTTTCTTCTCACTAGTAACGCTCAACGTTACAATCAAGATGAGTGTTAGGTTAGGTTATTTATCACTCAAGATAAAAAACATCGCACACTTTTTCTTCTCACTAGTAACGCTCAACGTTACAATCAAGGTGAGTGTTAGGTTAGGTTATTTATCACTCAAGATAAAAAACATCGCACACTTTTTCTTCTCACTAGTAACGCTCAACGTTACAATCAATGAGTGTTAGGTTAGGTTATTTATCACTCAAGATAAAAAACATCGCACACTTTTTCTTCTCACTAGTAACGCTCAACGTTACAATCAAGATGAGTGTTAGGTTAGGTTATTTATCACTCAAGATAAAAAACATCGTACACTTTTTCTTCTCACTAGTAACGCTCAACGTTACAATCAAGATGAGTGTTAGGTTAGGTTATTTATCACTCAAGATAAAAAACATCGCACACTTTTTCTTCTCACTAGTAACGCTCAACGTTACAATCAAGATGAGTGTTAGGTTAGGTTATTTATCACTCAAGATAAAAAACATCGCGCACTTTTTCTTCTCACTAGTAACGCTCAACGTTACAATCAAGATGAGTGTTAGGTTAGGCTAGATTAGCTTGTGTTAGGTTAGGTTATTTATCACTCAAGATAAAAAACATCGCACACTTTTTCTTCTCACTAGTAACGCTCAACGTTACGATCAAGATGAGTGTTAGGTTAGGCTAGATTAGCTTGTGTTAGGTTAGGTTATTTATCACTCAAGATAAAAAACATCGCGCACTTTTTCTTCTCACTAGTAACGCTCAACGTTACAATCAAGATGAGTGTTAGGTTAGGTTATTTATCACTCAAGATAAAAAACATCGCACACTTTTTCTTCTCACTAGTAACGCTCAACGTTACAATCAAGATGAGTGTTAGGTTAGGCTAGATTAGCTTGTGTTAGGTTAGGTTATTTATCACTCAAGATAAAAAACATCGCACACTTTTTCTTCTCACTAGTAACGCTCAACGTTACGATCAAGATGAGTGTTAGGTTAGGCTAGATTAGCTTGTGTTAGGTTAGGTTATTTATCACTCAAGATAAAAAACATCGCGCACTTTTTCTTCTCACTAGTAACGCTCAACGTTACAATCAAGATGAGTGTTAGGTTAGGTTATTTATCACTCAAGATAAAAAACATCGCACACTTTTTCTTCTCACTAGTAACGCTCAACGTTACAATCAAGATGAGTGTTAGGTTAGGTTATTTATCACTCAAGATAAAAAACATCGCGCACTTTTTCTTCTCACTAGTAACGCTCAACGTTACAATCAAGATGCGGACTGGCTTGTGGTCGTAAGTTTAGGGGGTGGTGTGCTGAGGGGTACTTGTGTAACCCTTACGGGACTTCCTGCCTCTATCTGCTTATTAACCATCGACCGTGACCCTTTCTTAAGCAACCTAACCATTATTTCTATAGGTTGTTCATGTTTTTCATAGGTGTTCCCGTCGGACCAGTTTGCTCCGACTCCCCTACACGAACCATCGGACCAGTTCAACCTCCCTACTTGGGGGTATTAACACAGATTAGACGAATTCTATTGCACCTAATATATATCTGGACTGTGTAGAGCGGTCGTTCTCATACATTGTGTATGAGAAACGTTTATTGTTTTATTTACGTTTTGCTTACTTTTAAATTTACGATATTTGGATTTGTTAAACTACGATATTTACTACATAGTGAAGTAAAAATTAAACAGAAAACTGGCTTTGCAATATAGCCGTGCACGCCAATGAAGCTAACGATAAATCATTACAGCATGCGAATAATGCTGTATTTCGCCCATCGCGTATAGGAGATATAAGTCAACCCGGTTTAATAAGTTGTACAGCGTCGTATCTTTGCGATGACGTCACAAATCCCTTCGCAACAATAGGTTTCCATTGCGACGGTAACTCAAACCGGGAGTGTACAGCTCACATGCCCGGCCACTCCTCGCGACCAGTTTCTGGAAGACTACAGATATGAAGACCTGCCTCTCTGACCTTGGTCGCGATGGTGATGGTGTGGGTGTGGGACAGAGGTCCGGCTGTTACACAACAAACATTTAAAGAATGCGGTTGAATAACCAACAGAAATCCCAATCCGAGTTTCATACAATTGAATTAACTGGAAATTATTAACCGGCTCGTGGCTTTTGTAAGCATGGCGAGTAATTTTACAGGTGTTAACGGACGACGAATTGAGATGAAACATATAATCATAGTTGTGTTCCCACTTAAAAACGTAACCTGGACTTCTGCATAAACTTTGTTATTATTTAATTCCTTTCTTGTTTTATATATCCATACGGTTCAGTAATTAAAATCTTCACTAAAATCCTTTATGTAGATTTCCCCGAAGTAGGCCCCCAAAAGGGTGTGGTCTAACCCTTGACAACATTTAACCTACTATCCTCATAACGTACATTTTTAGGATGGGTGCCCCATCGTGATTTCCCTTTTCTCAGAATTGGGGGATCGACATCATGCCTTCAATTATACCCTTTGGTCAAGATAGCATTCCCTACCTTTTTCCAATCAGTTGGTGTAACGGATAACCACCTTCATGGGTACTGATCAGTTGGTGTAACGGATAACCACCTCCATGGGTACCGATCAGTTGGTGTAACGGATAGCCACCTCCATGGGTACCGATCAGTTGGTGTAACGGATAGCCACCTCCATGGGTACCGATCAGTTGGTGTAACGGATAACCACCTTCATGGGTACTGATCAGTTGGTGTTACGGATAACCACCTCCATGGGTACCGATCAGTTGGTGTAACGGATAGCCACCTCCATGGGTACCGATCAGTTGGTGTAACGGATAGCCACCTCCATGGGTACCGATCAGTTGGTGTAACGGATAACCACCTTCATGGGTACTGATCAGTTGGTGTTACGGATAACCACCTCCATGGGACTGATCAGTTGGTGTAACGGATAACCACATCCATGGGACCGATCAGTTGGTGTAACGGATAACCACCACCATGTGTACCGACCAGATGTTGTAACGGATTGCTGTCTCCATGGATACCGACCAGGTGGTGTAACGGATAGCTACCTACATGGATACCGACCAGATGTTGTAACGGATTGCTGTCTCCATGGATACCGACCAGGTGGTGTAACGGATAGCTACCTCCATGGATACCGACCAGATGTTGTAACGGATTGCTGTCTCCATGGATACCGACCAGGTGGTGTAACGGATAGCTACCTCCATGGATACCGACCAGATGTTGTAACGGATTGCTGTCTCCATGGATACCGACCAGGTGGTGTAACGGATAGCTACCTCCATGGATACCGACCAGATGTTGTAACGGATTGCTGTCTCCATGGATACCGACCAGATGTTGTAACGGATTGCTGTCTCCATGGATACCGACCAGGTGGTGTAACGGATAGCTACCTCCATGGATACCGACCAGATGTTGTAACGGATTGCTGTCTCCATGGATACCGACCAAGGGGTGTAACGGATAGCTACCTCCATGGATACCGACCAGATGTTGTAACGGATTGCTGTCTCCATGGATACCGACCAAGGGGTGTAACGGATAGCTACCTCCATGGATACCGACCAGGTGGTGTAACGGATAGCTACCTCCATGGATACCGACCAGGTGGTGTAACGGATAGCTACCTCCATGGATACCGACCAGGTGGTGTAACGGATAGCTACCTCCATTGATACCGACCAGGTGGTGTAACGGATAGCTACCTCCATGGATACCGACCAGGTGGTGTAACGGATAGCCACCTCTATGGACACCGACCTAATAATTTTTTTTGTTTGGTAATTACAATATATGTTTAAGTAACCCTGGGTGCTCGACGCAGGTGTTTCTGTTGGCGTCAATGTTTTGGCTACTTGCGTCACACAATTCATGCGTCCACCACTTTGCCTTAAATGTTGCGCCACCGATGTGAATACGTCGAAGGACAATTAAAGCATTTATTTTGTTTTAACACTTTGACGCGCTCACATTGACAAATACCTATATTTTTTTTTAACCAGTATTGTATTTTATAATTTGATCCAAATTAACAACATTTTTATTTCAATGAATCGTGAATACAAACAACTATATTTCATGTTTATTTGGGACACACCTGCTAAATATAAGCGGTAAACACTCGGCGCAGCTGTCGCCCAGGCTGTTATATATAGTCTTTGTGATATATGTTGTCTGTTATCTGTTAAATGTTGTCTGTTATCTGTTATATGTAGTCTTTGGGTACTTTATTATACAACATGTTTGTTTATTTTCTGAATAAACTGTAGTGTAATGAGTCTCTAATAATAAATGTAAATAAATGATACAGACGGCTTTGTACATACATAATAAATTTCAGAAATTCCAGTAAAATGTATTAGAAGAATAACAAAACACAAATACTCCAGTGGTATATCGAATAGAATATCACCTTATAATTATGTAAACTTCATTAACAGTGCCAACATCTGAGATGAAATTTTCAGTGATACCGCAGCGTGATTTTGACCGGTCCAGGCTTACAGAAAGGCCTTCGAACTCTTACATAAAGGTTTCACTGGTGTTGGTACCAAGCCCCTAGTCTTGCGGTCAGGAGGCAAGTGCTAGACGGCGCGAAGTCTCTGGACATTCTGCACTACCTTCGTGTAATTTGGACGGAGGGATAGGATGTGCGTTCTTACTCTTCGTGTTTCTTCTGTCCAGTGAGACAGATATATCCACGCTAAAGATTTATCTTGTGCCTCCAGTATCTAGGCGGCTGTGGACGCAGCCATAGTGCGCTGGCTGTATTGGAAGCCCTGCACGGTCTATTTGCATTGCTCACGTGCTTGCATTAATATGAGTGCGCTGTTTGCATGAGCGACGCGTATGCAAAGTGGCCGCAGACAGAGGAACCGGAAGTGTTGGCCGTGATGCTTCGTCAGGTTACACTCGCGCTGAAAGCGATTCACTAACTATATGGCCGAAGATGCCAGTAGAAGAGTCTATAGAAACGTATAGAAGAGTTTATCGAAAATAGTTTCTATTAACATACATAAGTCACACTTAATTGTTTTAGAAAAAATGCTATTGTTGATTAATATCTATACTACAAACGAAAATAAACATTTTTAAACACTTTTGTATTAAACAATAATAATAAATAATAATAGTATTCTAATAATAACAATAATTATAACAACAATAGGTATAATATTAATATAGTCTAATAATAAAATAATAAAACATCTGACAGTTGAAAAAATTTGACTTGTAAATGGGAATATTTATTAAGAGTTTCGTTGGTTTTTATTATGTTTAATGTATTGTTATGAATTTTGTAAATTGTAAGCTATGTTGAAATTAGATTAATAAAAACGTGCTCTTTAAAAGGAATTTTGGAAAGAAATTCGAAAAGTTGATTGTTGAAAAATCATAAATTAATTGTCTGTGATCTGTCATTAGCCTCTCACATTTTTACATCATCGTGTTTAGAGGGGACAAGTCTTTAATGGGTCATTCTTTGTTCAAAGAAGTTAATGTGGCCAGCACTATTCTTCAATCTCTCTTTATTACTCTTGGTTTGACCTTGGGAACTTAAGTATCACAGGCTGATTCAACCTGGGCACTAAAACCTTTAAGCGCTACCTGAGATCGAACCCCAGACATTTTAGCTATTGCTCTACTCATTAGACCATTCATCTGTAAGGCATAAAATATTTACTTGCCTCTTTTTACTTCAGTAGTTTCAGATTCACTGTGCAATATTCCTCTTGTGAAACGTAGAGACAATGGAAAATGTATGAATTGTAATAAATAAAAGAACGCGCTGTAAAGTATATAAATATGAAATAATAACTTACATGGTAGAATAAGTGAAATTATTAAGGTATTTTGTTGACGAGGTTGTGGGGGCTTGACTAGGCTTTTGCCCAGGTTGTTCCCGTGGCAACAGAGTTTGCCAGTGTTGCCATGTTTCTGAGTGCACTACTCACGCCGTTCTTCAGTAGACGTTGAGAACTGTGCAACAACAGACACACTGAGAAAGTGGCAACGCCGCGAATGATCGTTCCCCGTCCTGCCGATTGCCAGATACCTTTTTAATTTTAACTAAATATTTTATGTTTACTTTTACAGATAATTTCTTTAACAGGGTTTCACAATCGAAATTTAATTATATTAAAGTGAAATTACGTTTGTATAGTAGTAAAAAACTACCAATCATTTGCCCTGATAACTATACTAATATTGAAAATTAATGTTTGTTCAATTCCTACTATTAGTTCACACTCTCCTTATATATATCTTGTACAAATTTTCAATCATTAATAAAATATTTTTTGTTCAAGTTCAAATACATTTTTTAATACTTGTGTAGATAACAATTGATGTTAATTCAGTTTTTTCAAATATTAATTCATTAATTAAATGTAATTAATTAATTATAGTTTTATATGGGAGCAAAACTTTTCACAAACGGGGCAAGGTATGCAATATAGTTATTTCGTTCCATTTGACTTAAAATAAGTAATAACATATGATTTCATTAAACAGCAGATTTTATGTTATAGGTTATGTGGTTGGACAGCTGTTTTAACGAATAGGTTATGTTATTTTATTTATATTAATTGTAATTATTTATTAAAAGGAACTAAAATAATTTTTTGTTTGTTAACCTAAGTAGGAATTGTATTTAAAACAATTTTTGTTTATATTACTTACTTTAAAATATATTTTTGTTTATATGACTTGTTTTACTACTTTAAAATAAACAAATACTCTATTACCTTATACTTGTTACTGTCTATAATTCCGTTATTTTATTAAATAATAATACCAATAATTAACATTTATACACTTCTACTAAAAAAATTGCAGGCCATAGTTTGCCTTAAAATTTCGACCTTGCCCTTTAGAAATAAATATACAACCTTTGAATTCAACCATTTAGACGATTTAAAATTTGTCGTGAAAGTTGCAAGAGACCATTTGCAATTGCTTCATCCCTTGAGGGAAATATTCACTAGGTTTTTAGTTCCTGTGCTTATGTATATTACAACTTAAGCCTGTATTACAAACGTATCAACACGCCTGTTTGCGTTTAGGACATAAACCTGAACAGAAATAATAAACACGATAGGAAAATGTATAAGTTGTAAACGTCGTGTGTTCGAAGCGAGTGACAAGCCGTCAATAAAATGTGAAACCCGAGGCGGACAGCCCTTCATATTCAAAGGAATCGTTAAACGTTGCGGGAGTCCTGCGGGATAATAGAAGGATCGCTGCTACGGGATGATTGCCAAGTCGCCAGCACGTGTAGGATCGCGATTGTTTACGCTCGCTCCCGTCAGGTGCGGTTATTTCCGTATGGCTTGCGTAAGCGGGCGCTTCCGGGAAGACGGGAGTGTAAGGAAAACGTCTGTGCTAATGTGTTGGTGGTGAAAATTAACGAATGCTACTCGCTCTTGCTAACAGTATTGGGTAAATTTAGTTTCTGTTTCGGTTAATATGTGATTAATTCAAAACCAATTTAAAATTCCAGAAGCAGCAAAACCACCATTTCTGTTTTTGATTGGATTATAATGAATTAAATTATATGGGGTAGCAGGCGATGGCTACCCCTTGATGAACCGAGAAAGCGTCTCTGTCCATAATGTTTCCCTGTGGCAATAGTCGGTGCTAAAGGGATTATTGGCTTCACCAATTATGCCTCTCTATGACACAGCGCCGTGTCAGAACACTACCTGATTTTCGAAAACTTTCAACACGTTAATAATCACAGCTTTACTAGGGCAGTTTTTGTGAAATTATTTATGAAAACGTAACGCAGTGTGGCCCACCTGCGCGTCCAATTCCAAGTGAGCGAAAATAATGCTCTACGATAAAAGTTTTCTCTGGAGTAGTTAGCACCATGTCAGCAATAACTAAAATCAAATGGCTAACGTCAACACGAATACGCGACAACAACCAAACGTCGGCACAGCTGATTGTGAAGGCAACTACAGCTGGTTCAGTTTCAGTACTGTTTATTTTGGCGCATAATGTACAAACGCGCGCGCTTTTATCTCGTAATAGTTCTACATGCATATTACGGGACACGCAATATCCTCATCGCAAGTGGTTTCATATATTCACGGATGGCTCGTACAACCCAACACTCAAAGGAACAGGAGCAGGATGGTTCTGTAGGGAGTTTGAGGGCTTCTCCGCTGTCGGTACGAATACCACTAACTTTGATGGAGAAATCAGCGCTGTCCAAGAAGCCGCAACCGCGCTACTACAATCTTGCGTTCCACCAGCAATTGCAGTATTTTTTATAGACTCACAAGCAGCGATACTGGCCCTTGCCTCAAACGCATCCACTGACTGCCTAAGAACAATCAGCTGCCGCCAGGCAATTGAGAGGCTCATAATAAAAGGATGGAAGGTAAAACTCCAATGGATCCCCAGTCATGTGGGTATAATAGGAAACGAACTGGCAAAAAAAGGCTCGGAAGCACATCAGCCAGCAACCCCCATCTCACTCAACACTGCCAAAAATAACATAGATGGCGTAGTCAACACCTATACCTTAAACGACATGGCGAACCTGGCAAAAAACAAAAAATGGGATGTTTTAGCCTCTAAGGGACCGCTTCCCAGTAATTTAGAGCGCTCTGAATCGGTCGCCAGTTTCCGTCTACTCACTGGCCATGACCTGCAAGAGCACCTGCACCGCATCGGCCTAGCAGATGACCCCACCTGCCCTCTCTGCTTGAATGGCACAATGAACGCCGAACACCTCAAGTCTTGCGCAGATCTCTCCGTCTACCCTGAAGACCCGTTACTGGGAGGCGCGGCGTCGAATGGTCGAAAAGCCAAGGACGGGCGTTGCCTAAAGTAAAGTAAAGTAATATCACGGAACATCCCACAAAATCCTATTTCGGCATTTTAGGTAGCTTTAGTCTATTAAAACCTCTCCAGAAGACCCTTGGAAACTGCCTGAGCCTGGTTGGGCAAACGCTGACGTCACAGTTTTAACGCGTCTGACATTAAACAATCTGTTATCAGAACAACAGAAGCCTTTGTTTACGATGTATTCACGCGTATCGCAACACAGTCGGCCACTATTTGTTCTCCTTCACTGACTCCAAGGTATCGCCTGTTCTTATGATCTTGACACTGTCCTTTGTGTTTTAGAAGAAGAAACATAACAAAACGCGTGTTTGTGCGCGTCTGAAGGAAGGCCTCATTAGATCAGAGATGCACAGCCGAACGGTGGGCCAATTAATTACTTGTATTTCTCGAGCCGGACCGCGGGACTCAACCCCCTAAGCTCAACAATTAAAATACGTCATTTATAGTTGTGCTTAGATTCCCAAATATTAAATCCTACATTTTATATTGTAATGTGTTTTAATACTACACATACACAGCCATTTTACAATATATATATATATATATATATATATATATATATATATATATATATATATATATATATATATATATATATATATATTAGCATACATACCTGTAACAATATATCCATTGTTTGGTATAACATCAGTATTAAAAATATTAAACAATTTTCCCCTTGAAAATGTTATAAATATAAAATGAAGTTTGAAAAATGTTAATTTTGTTGGGAAATTTGATATTTTTTTGTCTTTTCCTATTAATGTCTATTTTAATGTTTGTGGTTGCTATTTTCAAAATTGGGTCCAAGTGACTGTTACATAAACGTGTACGAGCTTTAGATTTGATAGTTTTCATGAACGAAAAAGCATGCTCACAAAAACGTACTACGGAATAAACACGAAAAAAATACTTCTCAAAGATTACCCATTTCTAGAGATAAATAATTTTTGTAGAAATCCATTAATGAAACTTCACAGAATGTTGACTTTAACCGAATCATGTCCTGCAGATCAATAAGTTCTATTTGAATATTGTCACAGATACTGCTAGTGCAGCAATATTGTGCTGGCTTATGCCTTTCCCTGTGAAATAGTATTACGTTTCTCTAAACCTCTGAAAAGTAAAGGATATCTTCAAACCGTGTGTGGAGTCCAGTTCTACATCAGGATAAATATTTTAGATACTTCATACACACCACAAATTATAAACATTCCAATACACGGCCAACAATGAGTATTATGCACCAACTGTTTTTTTTTTTTAGTTTAATACATAGGGGTCTACATATCGGTAAATGTCCTTCATTAGGTCTCACTCCTATACACATATAAATAAATAAATATATATATATATATATATATATATATATATATATATATATATTATATATATATGTATAATTTGTTCAAATTTTCAATCGATAATAAAACACTTTTCATTCATACACTCAAGTTCAAAAGCATTTTTTTAAAACTTGTAGTGGATGACACTTGTTAATTCAAATTTTTATTCTTGAATTAAATTTAATAATGAATTAATTTCAGTATTATATGGGAGAAAAACTTTTTACATACTGGGGAAGGTATGCAATATTGTTATTTCGTCCGATTTGGCTCAAATAAGTGATAATATATGATTTCATAAAACAGCTGACTTTATGTTATAGGTTATAAGGTAAAACAGCTGTTTTAATGCATAGGCTATGTTACTTTATTTCTGTTAATTGTAATTATTTAATAAAAAGTATTTCACATAAAATTTTTTATTGTTAACCTAAGTAGGAATTGACTTTAAAACAAATTTTGTTTATATTAGTAGTTTCAAAGAGAATAACTACAGAACAATAATTGTTTACACAGTGGCACATTTACTTCCCTTACTGCGGTTAAGTCCCTTCACTCGACCTTGCCTTTCCTTACAGCTGACTGTCGGAATTTATAGGTCACATAGCCTTTATCAATGGATGCGAATGTTTTGTAAACACCCCTTCCCTGACCGCTTAGATCCATCTGTTCAAACTCAAGAGGTCTTCATACTACTATCTAGAGCAAGTATAAACAAGTTCTGCTCATAAAGATTGCAGGCTTCATTATTTCACACGAAAAACGAAATGGAATGGATTTTGAGGACGGAAAAAAAGTCCCGTTTGTGGAAGGACAATTCTTTGGGTTCATTTTTCTGATTATTGTATTAGGCTGGAATCACTGTACTTTCAAATACTATATATATATATATATATATATATATATATATATATATATATATATATATATATAATATCAAATGTGCTTTCCATCGAGTATATTATTCAATAAATTAAATATTCCTGTATTAGTGTATATTATTTAATCTTAAAAATATTCAAACAGGAAAGCACATTTGATATTCTACATATTTGCCTTACAAGGTTTGTTTGTGTATAAGTGATGTGTTTAGGTTATTTTTTTCCTTGCTTTTATATTGTATTTTGTTTTATACTTTATGTTTATTAATTAGTGTGTTAATTTAATAGATTTTATACTAATTTATAATATGTTTTCTGCTAATAATTGTAATGCTGCTTCAACAAAAGATTTAAATAGGTTTGAAAAATGTAAAATCCAATTAATGAATGTTAATTGCAATATTTATTTTAATAAGCAATGCATTATAAATCATATAATTCCAAAATATGCCAAAATTATAATTAGGAATAAAAGTGTTACTGCACAAACAACTTGCAAACAGGCAGAAAAATTATGGGTGAACAATGAAATAAAGAATTTATATAAAAAGACAAATATTTTAACAAATGAATTATATAAATTACATTTAAAGTTAGCTTATTTTATGCATAATTTGAAATGGGAAGAAAAATATAATAAAATAATAACACATGTAAATCAGATTAGAACTATAAAAATTAACAATATAAATAAAAAACTTGAGAATTTGAAATTTGAATATAAAAGAAAAGAAGAAATTGTAGTTAAATATCATAGTTTTCATCCTAATGTAGTTAATCTATCACAAATTACATTTAATAATAGTGAACTAAAATTTTTAGAAAATAATAAAGTTAACTTAAAGAGAAATATTATGAAAGACATTAATAATGTCATAATGGATACTGAATTGGCTATTAGTAAATTAGAAGATAATATACAAGAAGATACTAGGATTGCAGCAAGTTATGAATTAAAGAAAATTATTAAAAACAGTGAGGTTAATGTTTCATACAAGAAAAAATATTCAGAAATTATTAATATTAAACAAAAATTACAATATAATAATTTGATTGCGGTAAAAGCAGACAAAAGTAATGCTATTGTTATAATTGATCAAAATGAACATATTGCCAAAACAGAAAAATATATAAATGAAAATAAATTTTGTATTTTAGATAAAGATCCTACTAGAAAATTTCAAAATGAAATAAAAAATATAATAAACACATCTTATAAATTATTTAATAAAAATAATTTTTATAATTATATAAATGATAATCCTAAAATTCCGATAATGAATGGACTTTTTAAACTCCACAAAATAGATAAGCCAATTAGACCTTTAATAAATTTTATAAATGCTCCATCTTACAAAATATCAAAAATTATAGCCAGTATTCTTAAGGATAAAGTAAAACATAATAATAATTATACTATTAATAATTCAATTAATCTTATTGAACATTTAAATCATATCAATATAGATAAAAATACGAAATTTATATCATTTGATATTAAAAATATGTATTCTAACATTCCTATCAAAGAAACTATTGAAATAATAAAATCTAAAATGTCTCAATATGAAAAAGATAAAAAATTAATTTTAGAAATTGTTAATACATTGAAATTAATATTAAATCAAAACTATTTTTCATATAATAATAAAATTTATAAACAGAAAGATGGTTTAGCTATGGGTTCCCCTTTATCCAGTATAATTTCTGAAATATTTTTACAAGAAATAGATAGTAATATAAATGCAATTATAAAAAAATATGATAAAAATGGACATTTGGTTTAGGTATGTGGATGATGGGTTATATGTATCAAATAATAATAATATTAATTTAGTAAATATATTAGATGAAATAAATAAAATTAATAATAGTATCGATTTTACATATGAAATGGAAAATAATGGTAAAATAAATTTCCTAGATATCACAATTATTAGAAATGAAACGAGTTTAGAATATATGATTTATCGTAAACCTACATTAACCAATCAAATAATACCTAATTATTCCAACCATCCATATAATCAGAAAATGGCTGCTTTATATAATCTTCTTTTCAGAATGAATAAAATTCCTATGAGCAATGAAAATAAAATCAGGGAAAAAACATAATATACCAGATAGCCGTAGAAAATGGTTACAAAAAGAAAACAGTAGATAAATTAAATTATAATATATTACAAAAACAAATAAAAAATAATATTCATTACAATAGTAGTAATAATAATAATACTGTATGGAGTTGTTTTACTTACACTGGTTTTGAATTAAAATATTTCCAAATTATTTACTAATAAAAACATAAAAATTGCATATAGAACCAATAATAGAATAATAAATATAATTTACCATAATAATAATATAAATAGTAGGCCTATGCATGAGAAAAATGGAGTATATAAATTAGAATGTGAATTTTGTAATAAAGTTTATATAGGACAAACAAAGAAAAAATTAAAAGAAAGGTATAAAGAACATTTTAATGCTTTTTTAAAACCAAATATATATAAGTTTAATTTCGCAACCCATTGTATTAATAATAATCATATGTTTCCTAATATAAATAATATGAAAATTATAAAAGAAGTAAATAAAGGGTTAAAATGAACGTATGTGAAGCATAAATATATTATCTGAAATATTTTTACAACAATTAGATAATAAAATAAATGAAATTATAAAAATATATGATAAAAATGGTTATTGGGTTCGCTATGTAGATGATGGAATGTATATATCAAACAATAATAATATAAATTTAACAAATATTTTGGATAAAATAAATAAAATTAATAATACAATCAAATTTACTTATGAAATTGAAACAAATAACAAAATAAATTTTCTAGATTTAACAATAGTAAGAAAAAATGAAAAATTTGAATATATGATATACCGTAAACCAACTTTGACAAACCAAATTATACCAAATAAATCTAATCATCCATATAATCAAAAAATGGCTGCTTTATATAACTTATTATATAGAATGCATAAAATACCCATGAATGAAGAAAATAAAATAAGAGAAAAAAACATAATTTATCAAATTGCTTTAGAAAACGGTTATAAAAAGAAAACTGTTGACAAACTTAATTATAATATCTTTAATAAACAAAATAATAATTTAATTTGCAATAATAATAATGCAATATGGACTTCATTTTTATTTATAGGCCATGAAATAAAAAATATCACCAAATTATTTAAAAATACAAATATCAAAATTGCATACAAAACTAATAACAAAATAATAAACATAATAAATAACAATAATAAAACAATTAATATGCATGAAAAAGGAGGTGTTTATAAATTAGAATGCGAAAATTGTAATAAAGCTTATATAGGTCAAACAAAGAAAAAATTAAAAGAAAGATATAAAGAACATTTAAATGCCTATATTAATCCAGAAATATATAAATCAAATTCCGCAAATCATTGTATTAATAATAAGCACCAATTTCCAAAAATAGAAAATATGAGACTTATAAAAGAAATTAATAAGGGATTAAGAATGAATATATATGAAGCATACGAAATATATAAACACAATAATAATAACAAATTAATAAAAGAACAAATACATATACATTCTAAATTTGATACGATATTCAATGTCTATAATGTTACAGCAACAAAATAAATTTGGCAATTTGTATAAATTTAGTCAACAATTCTATTTCTAAATAAACATATGTTTTAGGCCTATAGCTTACATTATTGTAATTTTCATTCCTGATGATGTTGGTACTGTTTGCCAACGAAAAGCTTTGGATATAAAATAATAAATATTCTTGTATTTGAATAACCTGTGTTGTTTTAATATATATATATAACTGCTTCTATTATCGTTTTATTACTGATTCTATTACTGATAAATGAAAAAAATGTGACAATATGGTTTTAATGTCATGTATATGTTTTCTTGCTGGAAGAAGTCAGTTATTTTTTTAACGCAAATAATTGTCCACAAATACTGACCAGTATTACGGCGTGTAAGGTGTCTGTTGTTCAAGTCGCACAAAACAAAGCTAAGTGAATGGGAGGGGGCGTGGCACTTCCGTCGGTAACAATGCTCAGTAGGCGACAAGAGATTTCCTGTCTTGAAACTGCGTCCCAAAAACGTCATGGGAAGGGAAGGAAGCATCCATCATAAGCTGCCGCTCGTCAGGATTGTCAAATTAACAAATGGCGAAGCGAAGTGAACGCTGGACATTACGGCTGTTAAATCCTCATTGACTCCAATTACGCGCTCTCTACTGGAAAGACAGAAATCTACCCTATAATCTCTGATTCAGTTTAACCGTCAGTTTTAGAGTTTTTTTTTTAAACCCCTTCTATTAGTTCTCTCTCTCTCTCTCTCTCTCTCTCTTTATATATATATATATATATATATATATATATATATATATATATATATATCGCAATATGTATTCTTGTGTATTAATAAAGAACTAAGTCAAAATAGAAATACAAGAATTATATTGAATTTACAATTCAAAGCTTTTCGTTGGCTAACAGTACCAACATCATCCTTTTTTTTTTTTTTTTTTTAATTTTCCGTGTTTTAAATAAATTTAAGTCCTTTGTTAAGGCAGCATTATAATTATTAACTGATATCATGTCAATATATATAAAAAATATTATATAATATGAAATAATAATAATATAATAAATATAATAATTGTAATATAGTAAAATACCAAAAAGTATGTAAACAAATTATAAAAAATAAACTAATATGAAATTTAACCTCAAAAAATACATTCACTTCAAATTCACACAAAATACAACCCTGTAAGGTTATAGATATAAATATCGCAATATGTATTCTTGTGTATTAATAAAGAACTAAGGCAAAATACAAATACAAGAATTATAATTGAATTTACAATTCAAAGCTTTTCGTTGGCTAACAGTACCAACATCATCAAATATATATATATAAATATATATATATATATATATATATATATATATATATATATTTATTTATTTATTTTAAAACAACATAGGTTATTCAAATACAAGAATATTTGAATATGACAATGACAAAATTTATAAACAAGAAGATGGTCTTGTTATGGGTTCGCCATTATCAAATATATTATCTGAAATATTTTTACAACAATTAGATAATAAAATAAATGAAATTATAAAAATATATGATAAAAATGGTTATTGGGTTCGCTATGTAGATGATGGAATGTATATATCAAACAATAATAATATAAATTTAACAAATATTTTGGATAAAATAAATAAAATTAATAATAAAATCAAATTTACTTATGAAATTGAAACAAATAATAAAATAAATTTTCTAGATTTAACAATAGTAAGAAAAAATGAAAAATTTGAATATATGATATACCGTAAAGCAACTTTAACAAACCAAATTATACCTAATAATTCTAATCATCCATATAATCAAAAAATAGCTGCTTTATATAACTTATTATATAGAATGCATAAAATACCCATGAATGAAGAAAATAAAATAAGAGAAAAAAACATAATTTATCAAATTGCAATAGAAAACGGTTATAAAAAGAAAACTGTTGACAAACTTAATTATAATATCTTTAATAAACAAAATAATAATTTAATTTGCAATAATAATAATGCAATATGGACTTCATTTTTATTTATAGGCCATGAAATAAAAAATATCACCAAATTATTTAAAAATACAAATATCAAAATTGCATACAAAACTAATAACAAAATAATAAACATAATAAATAACAATAATAAAACAATTAATATGCATGAAAAAGGAGGTGTTTATAAATTAGAATGCGAAAATTGTAATAAAGCTTATATAGGTCAAACAAAGAAAAAATTAAAAGAAAGATATAAAGAACATTTAAATGCCTATATTAATCCAGAAATATATAAATCAAATTCCGCAAATCATTGTATTAATAATAAGCACCAATTTCCAAAAATAGAAAATATGAGACTTATAAAAGAAATTAATAAGGGATTAAGAATGAATATATATGAAGCATACGAAATATATAAACACAATAATAATAACAAATTAATAAAAGAACAAATACATATACATTCTAAATTTGATACGATATTCAATGTCTATAATGTTACAGCAACAAAATAAATTTGGCAATTTGTATAAATTTAGTCAACAATTCTATTTCTAAATAAACATATGTTTTAGGCCTATAGCTTACATTATTGTAATTTTCATTCCTGATGATGTTGGTACTGTTTGCCAACGAAAAGCTTTGGATATAAAATAATAAATATTCTTGTATTTGAATAACCTGTGTTGTTTTAATATATATATATAACTGATTCTATTATCGTTTTATTACTGATTCTATTACTGATAAATGAAAAAAATGTGACAATATGGTTTTAATGTCATGTATATGTTTTCTTGCTGGAAGAAGTCAGTTATTTTTTTAACGCAAATAATTGTCCACAAATACTGACCAGTATTACGGCGTGTAAGGTGTCTGTTGTTCAAGTCGCACAAAACAAAGCTAAGTGAATGGGAGGGGGCGTGGCACTTCCGTCGGTAACAATGCTCAGGAGGCGACAAGAGATTTCCTGTCTTGAAACTGCGTCCCAAATACGTCATGGGAAGGGAAGGAAGCATCCATCATAAGCTGCCGCTCGTCAGGATTGTCAAATTAACAAATGGCGAAGCGAAGTGAACGCTGGACATTACGGCTGTTAAATCCTCATTGACTCTAATTACGCGCTCTCTACTGGAAAGACAGAAATATACCCTATAATCTCTGATTCAGTTTAACCGTCAGTTTTAGAGTTTTTTTTTAAACCCCTTCTATTAGTTCTCTCTCTCTCTCTCTTTATATATATATATATATATATATATATATATATATATATATATATATATATATATATATATGTATCGCAATATGTATTCTTGTGTATTAATAAAGAACTAAGTCAAAATACAAATACAAGAATTGTATTGAATTTACAATTCAAAGCTTTTCGTTGGCTAACAGTACCAACATCATCCTTTTTTTTTTTAAATTTTCCGTGTTTTAAATAAATTTAAGTCCTTTGTTAATGCAGCATTATAATTATTAACTGATATCATGTCAATATATATAAAAAAATATTATATAATATGAAATAATAATAATATAATAAATATATTAATTGTAATATAGTAAAATACCAAAAAGTTTGTAAACAAATTATAAAAAATAAACTAATATGGAATTTAACCTCAAAAAATACATTCACTTCAAATTCACACAAAATACAACCCTGTAAGGCTATAGATATAAATATCGCAATATGTATTCTTGTGTATTAATAAAGAACTAAGTCAAAATACAAATACAAGAATTATAATTGAATTTACAATTCAAAGCTTTTCGTTGGCTAACAGTACCAACATCATCAAATATATATATATAAATATATATATATATATATATATATATATATATATATATATATATATTTATTTATTTATTTTAAAACAACATAGGTTATTCAAATACAAGAATATTTGAATATGACAATGACAAAATTTATAAACAAGAAGATGGTCTTGTTATGGGTTCGCCATTATCAAATATATTATCTGAAATATTTTTACAACAATTAGATAATAAAATAAATGAAATTATAAAAATATATGATAAAAATGGTTATTGGGTTCGCTATGTAGATGATGGAATGTATATATCAAACAATAATAATATAAATTTAACAAATATTTTGGATAAAATAAATAAAATTAATAATAAAATCAAATTTACTTATGAAATTGAAACAAATAACAAAATAAATTTTCTAGATTTAACAATAGTAAGAAGAAATGAAAAATTTGAATATATGATATACCGTAAAGCAACTTTAACAAACCAAATTATACCTAATAATTCTAATCATCCATATAATCAAAAAATAGCTGCTTTATATAACTTATTATATAGAATGCATAAAATACCCATGAATGAAGAAAATAAAATAAGAGAAAAAAACATAATTTATCAAATTGCAATAGAAAACGGTTATAAAAAGAAAACTGTTGACAAACTTAATTATAATATTTTTAATAAACAAAATAATAATTTAATTTGCAGTAGTAATAATAATACAATATGGACTTAATTTTTATTTATAGGCCATGAATTAAAAAATATCACCAAATTATTTAAAAAAACAAATATCAAAATTGCATACAAAACTAATAACAAAATAATAAACATAATAAATAACAATAATAAAATAATTAATCTGCATGAAAAAAATGGTGATTATAAATTAGAATGCGAAAACTGTAATAAAGCTTATATAGGTCAAACCAAGAAAAAATTAAAAGAAAGATATAAAGAACATTTGAATGCCTATATTAATCCAGAAATATATAAATCAAATTTTGCAAATCATTGTATTGATAATAAGCACCAATTTCCAAATATTGAAAATATGAAACTTATAAAAGAAATTAATAAAGGGTTAAGAATGAATATATATGAAGCATTCGAAATATATAAATACAATAATAATAACAAATTAATAAAAGAACAAATACAAATACATTCTAAATTTGATACTATATTCAATGTCTATAATGTTACAGCAACAAAATAAATTTGGTAATTTGTATAAATTTAGCAACAATTCTATTTCTAATTTAACATATGTCTTAGGCCTATAGCTTACATTATTGTAATTTTCCATTCCTGATGATGTTGGTACTGTTTGCCAAAGAAAAGCTTTGAATATAAATTAATAAATATTCTTGTATTTGAATAACCTGTGTGTTTTTAAAGTATGTATATATATATATATATATATATATATATATATATTCATCTTGTAGTGGATGACACTTAGTGGATGTTAATACAGTTTTTACAGGCATTAATTCATTAATTAAATTTTAATACATTAGTTTTAGTTGTATATGAATGAATAACGTTTCACCAAAGGGGCAATGTATGCAATATTTTCGTCCCATTTGACCTAAAATAACATATGAGTTCATAAAACAGCTGATTTAATGTTACAGTATATGTGGTAGTAAAATAGTTGTTTTAAAGCATAGGTTCTGTTACATTAGTTCTATTAATTGTAATTATTTAATAGCTACTGAAATACAATTTTTCTTTTATGAAATAAGTAGTACTTCACTTTAAAAAATTCTTTTTATAATACTTGTTAAAATGATTTTTAAGATATTAAAATCACGTTGAATGTTTTTTTTTTGTCAGTGGCGTTTGTTTTTATAGGTTTCAGTCTGAGACTCACAATGTACCCACTTAATAGCATTACTTTTAAAGTTAAAAACTGAGAACAGTTTTGTCCGATAGGATCAGACGAAGGTTCCTAGTAGCATAATTAACAACTACCGGTGTGTGCTTTCTTCCGCTCCTCAAATAAAGAACTTCGCTCAAAAGTAGGACTTCAGGTACGATCCGCCCACACGATACCATCATTTCCCTCTGATCAATATGTCCTTCCCTTGATCCTCGACCCTTCCTAGAGGGTGTAACTGTTAACCTGCTTGAGAGGAGGTCTGTATGAGGCCTTTGTACCCGTGAAGCCATGAATCTTGTCCTATACTTCCTTCCTTCACCATCGTAAACCTGAATAGTAATATAGGCTGATTGTTTTAAACAAAATAAGTCTTTGTTTGTAGTTTGTTTTTCTTTGTATTTAATGTCGACTGACATTTAGAGGCTACATCGCTCATTGTCCTTTATCTTTACGCGGTGTGGACTATCACGTAGGCTGTGGTAAAGGATCACTGCTATGGTCTAGTCAGCGGTGTAAAACTATTGTGGGGGTAGGATGGAATCCTTCATGTACATTTAATGTTCGGGTCATAGGGAGACGGTTACCCGCTGCACCCCATGACAGGGAAAAAGAAGTTAGGTTAACCATGCTAATGAGGAAGAGACACGATATAGGGAGTGGGGGAAACTTTCAGATCAGCAGATTCGCTTACTTCAAGTACAACTGCTGTCTAACTGGGAAAACGAAAGGTAATTAAGCTTTAAAATAACAGGGATACGACTAAAGGATTCGAAATGAAGTTTTGGAGAAACCAGTCTTTAGAATAGTTTGGCAGAGTTTGGGTTTGGAGACAATTTGGGTTTGGAGAGAGTTGGGTTAGGAGAGAACAGTTCGGAGAGTTTGGGTTTGGAGAGAATAGTTTGAAAAGTGTTGGGTTAGGAGGAAATAGAGTTTGAGTTAAGAGAGTACAGCTTGGGAGAGGTCTGGGTTAAGAGAGAACAGTTTGGGAGAGTTTGGGTTAAGACAAAACAGTTTGGGTTTTGAGAGAATAGTTGGGAAAGAGTTGTTTTACGAGAGAATAGTTTGGGTTAAGAGAGAACAGTTTGGGTTTGGAGAGAGTTGGGTTAGGAGAGAACAGTTTGGGCTAAGAGAGAAGAGTTTGGGAGTGTTTCTGTTGAGAGAGAACAATTTGGGAGGGATTGGGTTAGAGAGAACAGTTTGGGAGAGTTTGGGTTTTGAGAGAATAGTTGGGAAAGAGTTGTTTTACGAGAGAATAGTTTGGGTTAAGAGAGAACAGTTTGGGTTTGGAGAGAGTTGGGTTAGGAGAGAACAGTTTGGGCTAAGAGAGAACAGTTTGGGAGTGTTTGGGTTAAGAGATAACAGTTTTGGAGAGTTTGGGTTTGGAGAGAGTTAGTTTAGGAGATAATAGTATTGGAGAGTTTGGTTTTCGTGAAGTATACTTAGAGATTTGAGAACGTGTTTTCTCTGCGCCAAAGTCATTGAGCAGCTCCCTTCCTTGGCTCATTGTCGTTGTGGATAGGAATGTATCTTAAAGATTTAAAACATCGGAGATCTCACCTAATGCACACGCTGCTAGACTCACTAAATTACAAACAAAACGTGCTTCTATAAGTTAGGGAATAACGCCCAAAATAGACCACATACAAGATAAAAGGCATTTAATTAAAAACGTGGATTCTGTAGTGAATTATCTTAATTGTATTTTTATGCTGGGCGTTGCTTCGAGTCCCAGTCGGGCCAACGCCTTGTCAGCTACTCGTCCAATTAAACTTGTCACAATATTCTGGCGCTGGGCTGGTCTCTATCGTGCATCCACCACTCTCAATTCCCGGGTTAATTTTGTTGGTAAAGCTAGAGTGTCGTACTTCACTTTAAGGATTTTATATGAACAGATTTATTTTTAATAGTTTCTGAATAATTCTAATTTAACGAAACATAGTATTTCATTTCGACTTGAATTGTAAGTCGGAGAACCGTTCTCCTTAGGGGCTTATTGTGTGGCGACAGTCGATTGGCCGTGTCGCACCGACTAAGCGAGTAATATCGATGCCTGTAACAAGCTGTCGGGCCGCCCACGCACTGTGTAGGACCGCGTGTGGGAGTTGCAGTTGCTATTCCTTCGCCCTTTCCAATATTAAGAACAATCACCATTTTACAAGATCAGAATGCGGCTCGCCTACAGAATTAAGGCTTCCTGGCCTGAGGGTACTTGCAGCTTACTGGGGTTATTTACATTATGAATGACGTTACACGCGGTATTTGATGTGTAATCTACCCTGCCTTGCATTGTATAGCATTTGGTAAGAGGGTACCATACCGTGCCTTGCATTGTATAGCATTTGGTAAGAGGGTACCCTATCCTGTCTTGCATTGTATAGTATTTGGTAAGAGGGTACCATACCGTGCCTTGCATTGTATAGCATTTGGTAAGAGAGTATCCTACCATACTTTGCATTGTATAGTATTTGGTAAGAGGGTACCCTACCCTGTCTTGCATTGTATAGTATTTGGTAAGAGGGTACCATACCCTGTCTTGCATTGTAAAGTATTTGGTAAAAGGGTACCCATCCTTGTCTTGCATTGTATGGGATTTGGTAAGAAGGTACCCTTACCTTGTCTTGCATTGTACAGCATTAGATAAGAGGGTATCCTACCCTACCTTGCACTGTATAGGATTTGGTAAGAGGGTATCCAACCATGTCTTGCATGGTATAGGATTTGGTAAGAGGCTACCCTATCATACCTTTAATTGTATAGTATTTGGTAAGAGGGTACCCTGCCCTGCCTTGTATTGTATAGTATTTGGTAAGAGGGTACCATACCGTGCCTTGCATTGTATAGCATTTGGTAAGAGAGTATCCTACCATACTTTGCATTGTATAGTATTTGGTAAGAGGGTACCCTACCCTGTCTTGCATTGTATAGTATTTGGTAAGAGGGTACCATACCCTGTCTTGCATTGTAAAGTATTTGGTAAAAGGGTACCCATCCTTGTCTTGCATTGTATGGGATTTGGTAAGAAGGTACCCTTACCTTGTCTTGCATTGTACAGCATTAGATAAGAGGGTATCCTACCCTACCTTGCACTGTATAGGATTTGGTAAGAGGGTATCCAACCATGTCTTGCATGGTATAGGATTTGGTAAGAGGCTACCCTATCATACCTTTAATTGTATAGTATTTGGTAAGAGGCTACCCTATCATACCTTTAATTGTATAGTATTTGGTAAGAGGGTACCATACCGTGCCTTGCATTGTATAGCATTTGGTAAGAGAGTATCCTACCATACTTTGCATTGTATAGTATTTGGTAAGAGGGTACCCTGCCCTGCCTTGTATTGTATAGTATTTGGTAAGAGGGTACCATACCGTGCCTTGCATTGTATAGCATTTGGTAAGAGAGTATCCTACCATACTTTGCATTGTATAGTATTTGGTAAGAGGGTACCCTGCCCTGCCTTGTATTGTATAGGCTTTGGTAAGAGTGTGCCCTGCCCTACCTTGCATTGTATAGCCTTGAGCCTATATCTCTTCCGTTCTTCTTATGATCTCTGACAAATCTTTCAGATTATTCACAGGCGATGTCCTCTAATTTACTCATAATTCGAAGAAATCTTCAGCACTAGTGTCAAGAAATTATAATTTTGGTCATTTTATTCCTATTACTCAACAAAAGATTTAGTCTTTATTAGAGATAATTTTATGCCAGGAAACTAATTGCTGCACATTTATCTCGGTACAAACGTGAGTACAGTGGCTTTGTTTCATACACCTTGGGAAGCCAGAAAGAGATTCTGAGTATACGTTGCATTAAAGTCTTTAGGATTTCCACAGTCTAAACCGTTGTGCTCTCGCTCGAATCTCCTTGCCGTCCAGGCGAGATCACACGACGCCAAGTATGGCCAGAAGGGAAAGGATATGCGAGCCGCTGCTTTGCCTGTATAATGAAGCGATTGCCTAATAGGTGAGCGTGTCTTTCCCATTCATTGTCGGAGTGTCTCGGCGTTTTGTTTATCGGTTGCCTTGGGAACGGAAGTGACGTACTCGCATTGCATACTTGCGCGCTTCCCATAGGAATGTTTTAAAATGTTGAAATCAGCGTTAATCGTTGGTACATTCCCCAGGAGCCGTTAACGGTTCAACAGTGGCCGCAAGACTTCCTGTTTGATGGTTTACTAGGACGAGTTTTGTGAGAGGGAGCGTTAGGGAGTGTCCTGAGCTGAAGAACACTTCATTGAAGCGGGAAATATTACAAGCGTCGAGCTGTTAAATTACGGCTGAAGGATCTTGGGATGGCTGGAGTATTGCAACGTCCCTTCCCTTTATATTGATTTCCCTTCTCGCAGAATACCAAAATTTTGTTGTTTAAAAAAACTTATTTATAAACAAAACAAACATCTGCCAATCACCCCGCTTGTTCAACCGTGCTAAAATCCCTGAATTACGTGTATATTTCCCGCTCATAGGGCCAGGCCCAAAACAAGCCTATTCCCGCTGACTACTATTTAACATAAGTATAAACTCCCCAAAATTGGTTTATCAATTATGTTTGGTCTAGATATAGTCAAACATGTCATTTCAATAGTCAGCTAGAAAGAAACACATTTAAAATAATACACAAAATATTCACAGAGTCTTACCACCTGATGATGATCTGCAGAGACAGCAAGGGAACGTGCAAAATATGATCGTGTTTAAATTACCTATTTTAAAAGGCTTCTGTGTCCTTTTAACCACGATCTGCCAGTAGATAAATCTCTGGACTTTTATACAAAAAACCAACTAATCTTTAGGCTAGCTCAATGAAGTTAGTTGAGAGAAACTCTTAAAAAACATTAGGCTTTAACTATTATCAATTAATGAAATTTAATTAAACTTGTTTACTGATTTAATAATCATTTTCATATTAGTTGGAAAAAGCTAAACAGTTTTTATTGATTATTCGACACAGGATGAAATGCAAATACAGTTGATTTTTATAAGATATTTAATTTTATTTATTTAAATAAAAAAGAAAATTTATCCTTTCAAACAAAACACAATTATATTGACAAACAATTCACTAAATAACTTGTTGTTCTCCATATTTTAAAATCTTATAATTTCCATATATATCAATTACATTTACATAAACATAAAATTATTTCTCAAATTAGACATAATAAAAATTTATCTTTTATATGAAATTGGTAAATTCATATTTATGACACATAGTTTTTAAATTTATAATATTCAAAAAATTCTTATTTCCTTGAAAATAAATGGCTCATGGCCAAAAACCCTTTGTAAGTTTAATATTTATCATTTGAAATATTCTGATCACATAAATTCATTTTATTAAGCATAAAATTTATTTAATTTTTATAAAGAGTGAAGTCATTGTTTAAGCTTGAATATTTGTTTGAATTTAATAAAATTAACTGACTAAATTTGACGTAATTGGTATCGAATAGAGAAAATGACTTGCCAAAGATGTTCCTGCCGGTCCTAGAGTCCCTCGTCTGGATTCCCTGGTCCTTGGACATCGGAAGTCGCCATCCCTGGTTCGTCGGTGGTGGTTTTCCTCCATTCCCGCGTCCTGGAGGCTGAGTCTGGAGCCTTCATCCCTTGGTAGTCCTAGACGTCGGAAGCGTTGAGGTTTGGTCCATCTGACCTGATGGCGGTCCTATCCGCGGTCCAGCATAGCGTTCCGCGGCACCTCCTATTAAAAATTTATTTCAGACTGTCTCTAAGGTCTTAGAGACCAAGTATATATATATAGCGGTGAAGTTAACCTACCTCACCCCGCCTGCAATACTTGCTATCTTTGGATTTATTCCTTGTACAGGCAAGTCGGGCAACGAATCTGTTTTAGCTTGCAGAATTTGATTATCATTTTTGGAACACTGAAAAATGTCTATTTTATTTAAACTGCTGTAACTTTTTTGTTTTTTAAGTTTTTCAAATTTTGTTTTCACTAATGTCTATTCTGGCTTATTCTGGTTCTTTTAAAATGTCGATGAAAGTTCTACGTGGTTTGGTTCTTAAGTTAGCTTTTTTAAGCACTTAGAAAATTTTCGCCTCACTCCCGATGGTCAAATTTAGCTAGTTATTACAAATTTATTCTTTAATACTTTTTAATTTAGCTTAATTATTCTATTTATGGTTTTATTTACTTCTTCACTCTTTATTATTTTTATAACTCCAAACTTGATTAATTTAAAAATCAACTTTATTACTTAAAAACAGGAAATTATTTATTTCCTATTTGTCACGGAATATCGGACCGTTACAGTATCCAACACTGACGCGGACGTTACAAAGTCATGGCAGCAATCAAGTCTTTACTTACTTAATAAACAAGTAATATAAACAAACATTTTTAAAGTCAATTCCAACTTTAAAAATTACCTTCTAGAAAATTGCATTTTAGTTACATTTGATATGAATAAAGTAACATAACCTATGCGTTAAAACAGCTCTTCTACCACATAACCAATAACATAAAATCACCTGTTTTATGAAATCATATGTTATCACTTATTTTAAGCCAAATGGGACGAAGTAAGTATTGCATACCTTGCCCCTTTTGTGAAAAGTTTCTCTCCTACATAAAACTTGAAGTTTTTATTTCATATACAATTCATTAAATATAATTAATGAGAGGGAGAGAGAGCAGTTTAATTATCGCTGTCCGTAGCGGCCTTTAACAATATTTCCATTGAAAGCAAGTAACGCTTTTGTTCCACCGCGCATTCATAACTTTCGAAGCGTTGATTTTACCGAAATGTTCACAGAAGCAACGTAACAATGTTTCTGTGATATTTACTTTTCCGTTCTTTGTTAATGCGAGTTTTAAACGATTGCGCTGGCAAGACTTGGTTGTTGAGCCACAAAAATGGCAAACATAAATTGTATATTTGGGTGTTATTAATTGTAATTCCTCCTTCAAGTATGTTTTAAAGAGATTCTTAGCCATTGCCATTTACATTTGCTAAATTCTTTTTGTGTCCGCTCGTGGAAAATGTTTTTCAAGTAAATATTAGGTTGCGTCTGCTACTCTTTGACAAATGTGGTTTATTGAATAAATCTTGAATTTTAAATATGCAGGTGTCTTAAGTAATTAATTAGTGCATTGATTTTAATTACCATAGACGATCTCATATACAGGTAAATTGTTAGAAATGTCGAATACTCGATATTTGAGAAAAGCAAGGAAGCTCAATGCGGGGGCGTAGCGATGGCGATACTCCCACGCAGCAAAACGGGGTTGTGTGGGAGGGTTGCATCCCTTCTACGCCCACGGTCTCGCAGTAAGATATAAACAATGATAATTGTAGTTATGCTTCCTTTGCGGGCGCTGAATTAACCTGCACCACGAATATTAAAATATTTTGTTTTTCGATTCTAGATGACCCCCACGCAGTTTTTATTATTCCAAACTTCTTCTACTTCTGTAGGTTTGTTATTTGTAAAGAATTATTTATTTCATACACATTTTTTAATTTTACGCGTCCAGTCTGTAAACTTAAGTCTGGTCAGGTAATAAGGCGGAATAGAAGGCATTTTGTAGATGTAAGATTGACATTTAGACGCAGTATAGTTAGTTTAGATATAGGACTGGAATCTAGTCACGTAGGCTAGTAAGATATCGTAAGGGCGGTTGTTGTTGTAATATTGGAATTTAGTCACGTAATAAGACGGAATAGAAGGCATTTTGTAGATGTAAGATTGACATTTAGCCGCAGTATAGCTAGTTTAGATATAGGACTGGAATCTAGTCACGTAGGCTAGTAAGATATCGTAAGGGCGGTTGTTGTTGTAATATTGGAATTTAGTCACGTAATAAGACGGAATAGAAGGCATTTTGTAGATGTAAGATTGACATTTAGGCGCAATATAGCTAGTTTAGATATAGGACTGGAATCTACTCACGTTGGCTAGTAAGATATCGTAAAGGCGGTTGTTGTTGTAATATTGGAATTTAGTCACGTAATAAGGCGGAATAGAAGGCATTTTGTAGATGTAAGATTGACATTTAGCCGCAATATAGCTAGTTTAGATATAGGACTGGAATCTAGTCACGTAGGCTAGTAAGATATCGTAAGGGCGGTTGTTGTTGTAATATTGGAATTTAGTCACGTAATAAGACGGAATAGAAGGCATTTTGTAGATGTAAGATTGACATTTAGCCGCAATATAGCTAGTTTAGATATAGGACTGGAATCTAGTCACGTAGGCTAGTAAGATATCGTAAGGGCGGTTGTTGTAATATTGGAATTTAGTCACGTAATAAGACGGAATAGAAGGCATTTTGTAGATGTAAGATTGACATTTAGCCGCAGTATAGCTAGTTTAGATATAGGACTGGAATCTAGTCACGTAGGCTAGTAAGATATCGTAAGGGCGGTTGTTGTTGTAATATTGGAATTTAGTCACGTAATAAGACGGAATAGAAGGCATTTTGTAGATGTAAGATTGACATTTAGCCGCAATATAGCTAGTTTAGATATAGGACTGGAATCTAGTCACGTAGGCTAGTAAGATATCGTAAGGGCGGTTGTTGTAATATTGGAATTTAGTCACGTAATAAGACGGAATAGAAGGCATTTTGTAGATGTAAGATTGACATTTAGCCGCAGTATAGCTAGTTTAGATATAGGACTGGAATCTAGTCACGTAGGCTAGTAAGATATCGTAAGAGCGGTTGTTGTTGTAATATTGGAATTTAGTCACGTAATAAGATGTTATTAAAACGATCTTTTAAATATACGGCACGACTGGAGTTTAGTCACTCAGGGAAATAATTATGACGGTTCTTGTTTGTATAAGTGCTAGAGTTTAGTCATGTATGCAAGAAAGGTAGAGCTAGAGTGATTGTTGGTTTAGTTATGAGTATGGTGATAGTCTCGTAGTATGTCTACATTTAGTCACACAGTACGAGACATAATAAAGATATATATTTTTACACTTAGGATCGGAGTTTAATCACGTAGTTGATGAAATTGCGATATCTTTGATATAGGACTAATGTTTAGTCACGTAGGAAGTTGGAATTACGACTGTTTTGATCGATATAGGACTAGTCACGTAGTAAATTAGAATTACAACTGTTTTTGTTATATATAGGACTAAAGTTTAGTAACGTAGTAAGATAGGGTTAGGCGGGTTGCTATTGAAGTATGATGTTAAATCACGTACTGAGAGATAGAATTAGGATATATATTTTTACACTTAGGATCGGAGTTTAGTCACTTTTTAGATGGAATTACGATTTCTTTGATATAGGAATAATCTCTAGTCACGCAGTAAGTTGAAATTACGACCGTTTTGGTTGATATAAGATTAAAGTTTAGTCACGTAGTTAGTTGGAGAATTACGATGGTTATTGCTATAGGACTAAAGTTTAGTCACGTAGTAAGATAGAATTATGACAGTTTTTGTTGATATAGTTCTGAAGTTTAGCGATGTAGAGAGATAGAATTACAATGGTTTTTGTTGATACAGGACTACAACCTGTAGTCACGTAGTAAGATAAGGTTGGGAGGGTTGTTATTGAAGTATAATGTTCTTTAGTCACCTAGTAAGAGATAGAATTAGGATATATATTTACTCTTAGGATTGTAGTTAAGCTACGTAGTAGATGGAATTACGACTTATTTTGTATAAAGGACTAAAGTTTAGTCACGTAGTAAGATAGAATTATGACAGTTTTTGTTGATATAGTTCTGAAGTTTAGCGATGTAGAGAGATAGAATTACAATGGTTTTTGTTGATACAGGACTAAAGTTTAGTCACGTAGTAAGATAAGGTTGGGAGGGTTGTTATTGAAGTATAATGTTCTTTAGTCACCTAGTAAGAGATAGAATTAGGATATATATTTACTCTTAGGATTGGAGTTAAGCTACGTAGTAGATGGAATTACGACTTATTTTGTATAAAGGACTAAAGTTTAGTCACGTAGTAAGATAGAGTTATGACAGTTTTTGTTGATATGGTACTGAAGTTTAGCGATGTAGAGAGATAGAAATAACGATGGATTTTGTTGAAGTATATTGTTTTTTAGTCATTTAGTAAGAGATATAATAATCATGTATTTTTATACTTGGGATTGGAGTAACTCAATTCTCAACCTCCTCGCAGGAAGGCTACACATTGATAGATCCTGTAGAGGGTTCTACAGTATAGCTCTAGCTGATGAAACCTCTGGCTCCACGAATCCAACCTCAAACTCATGACTCTCGTCAGGCTCAAAAGTCTTTCGATCTTACTACTTTAAGGCCTTGACTAGCCACCAGCCCGCCACTGGGACGAGACGAACTCCACCAGTGACAGCTGTCCGGCCGCTCTTCCGGAACTACTCGTTACTAGTAGAACCTACCAAACGGCCAGGTTTCAGTACCTCTATACCCCGTGTGATTAGTTCACTCCAGGTAGTGCAATCGGACCTTTATTCACTTTTGGTTGGCTTTACCTAAAGACCAGACCCCCAGACTAGGGATAATCCACCCCGTTAGACCTTGAAAGCACTGCAAGTAACAACGTATAAAAGGTTTACATGACAGAACAAGCTTAAGCGTAAATCCGCAATCGATGTATCGAAGTTGCACGGTTATGCAAAGTGCATTAGAATTAGAGTTTTTGTAACTCACAAGATAGCTTCTTCTGCTCGCAGAGATTAAATTCGCAATCGATGTATCGAAGTTGCACGGTTATGCAAAGTGCATTGGAATTAGAGTTTTTGTAACTCACAAGATAGCTTCTTCTGCTCGCAGAGATTAAATCCGCAATCGATGTATCGAAGTTGCACGGTTATGCAAAGTGCATTGGAATTAGAGTTTTTGTAACTCACAAGATAGCTTCTTCTGCTCGCAGAGATTAAATCCGCAATCGATGTATCGAAGTTGCACGGTTATGCAAAGTGCATTGGAATTAGAGTTTTTGTAACTCACAAGATAGCTTCTTCTGCTCGCAGAGATTAAATCCGCAATCGATGTATCGAAGTTGCACGGTTATGCAAAGTGCATTGGAATTAGAGTTTTTGTAACTCACAAGATAGCTTCTTCTGCTCGCAGAGATTAAATCCGCAATCGATGTATCGAAGTTGCACGGTTATGCAAAGTGCATTGGAATTAGAGTTTTTGTAACTCACAAGATAGCTTCTTCTGCTCGCAGAGATTAAATCCGCAATCGATGTATCGAAGTTGCACGGTTATGCAAAGTGCATTGGAATTAGAGTTTTTGTAACTCACAAGATAGCTTCTTCTGCTCGCAGAGATTAAATCCGCAATCGATGTATCGAAGTTGCACGGTTATGCAAAGTGCATTGGAATTAGAGTTTTTGTAACTCACAAGATAGCTTCTTCTGCTCGCAGAGATTAAATCCGCAATCGATGTATCGAAGTTGCACGGTTATGCAAAGTGCATTGGAATTAGAGTTTTTGTAACTCACAAGATAGCTTCTTCTGCTAGCAGAGATTAAATCCGCAATCGATGTATCGAAGTTGCACGGTTATGCAAAGTGCATTGGAATTAGAGTTTTTGTAACTCACAAGATAGCTTCTTCTGCTCGCAGAGATTAAATCCGCAATCGATGTATCGAAGTTGCACGGTTATGCAAAGTGCATTGGAATTAGAGTTTTTGTAACTCACAAGATAGCTTCTTCTGCTCGCAGAGATTGAGTGGATACTAATCCAGTTGGAGCAAGTTTTTTACAAACTTAATGTTTGCAAGTTAGAATAATCGGTTTAAATTATCTTTTCAGTCAAGTTATGGGCGGTAATCTTTGAATGACGCTACAGAACTAATACTGTGGCCAAAACCCATCACACTTTCGCAAAACAGCATCATTTCTAATTAAACTGATCTGAAATCAGATAATTTCGCAAATGCTGTTTCTCTAGTTGTAATTCATGTCCGAATGTCATTCTACACCCACGGTATATTAAAGTCCCGAGGGGGCCACGCCTTCTCCGACCGTCATGCGCAGAGCGATCGAGGGAGCATGCAGCTGTTGGAAGCAGCGTTTAAAATATTTTCAATTAATTTCATGGAAGTAAAAACTTCACCCACACGCCTAGTTGATTGAATGGACATTGTTTCCGTGGGGAAACAAGGAAGCCGAAGAAAATGGCGTAATTTCCTTCACGTTAAAAAAAAACAAATTAACTGATTGGTCGAGATTATTGTAACGAACAAATGACGTTTAATTTGATCTTTGAAGTGTACAAGTTATGTACAGTGATTTGAGTGGAGGAGTAAGAAGAACTCTACTTTTCGTGGATGTATCTGTGATTTTTAATTCGGTTGAAAATGTCGATTTTGTAAGAGAAAAAATGTTGGCTAACATAGGTCTCATATAGGGCTTGTGACGCTGACCACACACACACACACACACACACACACACACACACACACACACACACACACACACACACACACACACATATATATATATATATATATATCGCGTTCAAATTTTCAGTCGTTAATAAAACACTTTTTATTCATCCACTCAAGTTCAAATACATATTTTAAAACTTGTAATTGACGATACTTGATGTTAATACAGGTTTTTTTAAATATCATTTCATTAATTAAATTGAGGTAATTAATTTTAGTAATGAATTTCGCTTTTTATTTTGCCACTTAATATTGTGGTATATATATATATATATATATATATATATATATATATATATATATATTTAAATTATTGTAATTAATAAGGTAATTTTATTTACCTAAGTAGATATTTATTTTGTTATTTTTTGTATCACTTGTTCTTGTAACATCAGTAAATAAGGAAACATTTCATACCCGTGGCACTTACACCCAAGTCTTATGGTTTAGGGCTTATAAACAATTAAACCGAAGAAACAAATACTTTATTTTTCAAATAAAAAAAATGAGCTCAGCCAGAGATTATTCCACGTATTATTCTGCAGCCGAAAACAAAAAATAGGATATATAATAAAATATAATTAATGTTTATTGGTTATATTTTGTGATTTTTTAAATATTTTACAAAGCAGTGAAATATGGCAACGGTTGGCGATTTTCTAGTTTCCAGTTCAAGGGTTAAAAATGTCCTTTCTGTTTACCAATCTTTCATTTTCGATAGTAATGAAAAAAACGTTTTCTTGTTGTTTTCTTTCTCCCAATAAGAACGGGAGTGTATGTTCTTTCCATAATTTGACCCCCCACACACATCCTTGTCGTCTAGAAGATAGGCCCACAGCTGGAACTATACTTTATACCCAAAAGAGGAACACAATTCTGCGACGGGAGCTCAATTTTCTCATCATAACGTTATCTAATTTCAGATTTTCCCTCTCACATCCCCATCAGATTGTATTTAATTGTCTTTAAAACAAATAAAAGGTAATAAAATCATAAAACAAGGAATTTGTTTACTAAAAAAAACTTCCGTCACTTCGCCGTATGTTTCGATTCCTACTATTAGTTTACTCTCTCTAATATGTCTTGTTCAAATTTTCAATCGTTAATAAAATACTTTTTATTCATCCACTCAATTTCAAGTACATTTTTTAAACTTCTAATGCATGGTATTAGACGTAAATACAGTTTTTTCAAATGAATATAAATTTATTAATTAAATTTAATAAAATCAATTTAGTTTTATATGGGAGAAAAACCTTTCACAAAAGGGGCCAGGTATGCAATATAGTTATTTCGTCCCATTTGGCTGAAAATAAATGATAACATATGATTTCATAAACCTGCTACTTTTATGTGGTAGAATAGCTGCTTTAACGCATATATTACGTAACTTTATTAATATTAATTGTAATTATTTAATAAAAAGTAACTAAAATACATTTATCTTTGTTGACCAAAGTAGAAATTGACTATAAAAAAAAATTAATATTTTTAATATTGCATAGCACTTATTGTAAATTTAAATTAAAAATTTAATGAGAAAATTGTACAAAAACGCTTTGAGTAATTTGTATGTAAATTCCATTAACACTAAATGACAACTATTATCATAAAATGACATTTTTTTAAACAATTTTTGTTTTCAAATTGTACGATTTCAAACATTGTTTTAGTACGTAATTTGCGCTCGAACCTTTTTTCTTCAGGAGCGAATTGGCTGTTATTAAAAATAATGTAAAACACGAAGGCGGTGGGGCCGTCCCATTGCCTCCCGCTGCAGCCCATTGATAAAAGCCACGATCAATGAATCCCAGCCGCTGTACGCATGCGCATGGCCTTAACCCAGTACAGATCGAACTGTTGCAATCGGTCAGACCTCATAACTCCATGATCAAGTTATCATTGTTAGCAGCGATTGTGCTATACGATGCGACGTTGGCAAGTTTGGTCGCGGGCATAGTTTGAATGGAAAGGTTTCAGTGAGCTCAGTGGGGTCAAAAACTACTTGACTTTAACATCCTATACTCTTCTGCATTACTAATACGTCATATTGAGTTGTAGTGGGTAAAGGTACCTTTACTTACCTCCGGATAGGCAATCCCTCATCACACGTTAGTCATTGTTCTTCCAAATCTCCCAGACCAGTGCGGACCATTAATAGACGCTAACTTCTAAGGCCTGGGGAGATTTGTAAGCTCTTTGTTACGTCAGTACCCGTACTTAAGCCTGCCTCTCACATTTCAGCAAGAGTGAACATGGTTTTGATGCTCATATCCCATCTCTGCCATACGACATAGTCATCAAGTGCCTACGTTTCTTACGTCCCTGACATCCAGTTTATCTCTCTAGTTTCTACACTTCTACCACGCAATATAGCCTTCGAATTTTTAACCTCTCACATCCCTGTCATCCAGTATATCTCTCTAGTTTTTACACTTCTACCATGCAATATAGCCTTCTAATTTTTAACGTCTTACATCCCTGTCATGCAAAATAGCCCTCTAGTTTCTACGCTTCTCACAAGCAATAATACCTTAGAGTGCCTACATCCTTGTCATGCAATATAGCCCTCTAGTTTCTTCACATCTCCCATGCAATATATCCCTCTGGTTTCCTCACCTATCCAATGCAATACAGCTTTCTAGTTTCTACACTTCTCCCATGCAATATAGGCTTCTAGTTTCTACGTCTTTCACATCCCTGTCATCCAGTATATCTCTCTAGTTTCTACAGGTCTCCCGTGCAATATATCCCTCTGGTTTCCTCACCTATCCAATGCAATACAGCTTTCTAGTTTCTACACTTCTCCCATGCAATATAGGCTTCTAGTTTCTACGTCTCACACTTCGCTGTCATGCAGTATATCTCTCTAGTTTCTACAGGTCTCCCGTGCAATATATCCCTCTGGTTTCCTCACCTATCCAATGCAATACAGCTTTCTAGTTTCTACACTTCTCCCATGCAATATAGGCTTCTAGTTTCTACGTCTCACACTTCGCTGTCATGCAGTATATCCCTCTAGTTTCTAAGGTCTCCCATGCAATATCCCTCTGGTTTCCTCAACTATCCAATGCAATACAGCTTTCTAGTTTCTACACTTCTCCCATGCAATATAGGCTTCTAGTTTCTACGTCTCACACTTCGCTGTCATGCAGTATATCCCTCTAGTTTCTAAGGTCTCCTATGCAATATCCCTCTGGTTTCCTCAACTATCCAATGCAATACAGCTCTCTAGTTTCTACACTTCTCCCATGCAATATAGGCTTCTAGTTTCTACGTGTCACACATCGCTGTCATGCAGTACATCCCTCTAGTTTCTAAGGTCTCCCATGCAATGTCCCTCTGGTTTCCTCAACTATCCAATGCAATACAGCTTTCTAGTTTCTACACTTCTCCCATGCAATATAAGCTAATAGTTTATAAGTCTCACACATCGCTGTCATGCAGTATATCCCTCTAGTTTCTACAGGTCTCCCATGCAATATCCCTCTGGTTTCCTCAACTATCCAATGCAATACAGCTTTCTAGTTTCTACGTCTCACACATCGCTGTCATGCAGTATATCCCTCTAGTTTCTACACATCTACCATGCAATATAGCCTTCTAATTTTTAACCTCTTACATCCCTGTCATGCAAAATAGCCCTCTAGTTTCTAACGCTTCTCACAAGCAATAATACCTTAGAGTGCCTACATCCTTGTCATGCAATATAGCCCTCTAGTTTCTTCACACCTCCCATGCAATATATCCCTATGTATTCCTCACCTATCCAATGCAATACAGTTTTCTAGTTTCTACACTTTTCCCATGCAATATAGCATTCTAGTTTCTACGTCTATCACATCGCTGTCATGCAGTATATCCCCTCTAGTTTCTAAGGTCTCACATGCAATATCCCTCTTGTTTCTACAGGTCTCCCGTGCAATATATCCCTCTGGTTTCCTCACCTATCCAATGCCATACAGCTTTCTAGTTTCTACACTTCTCCCATGCAATATAAAGCTTTAGTTTCCTCACCTATCCAATGCAATATAGTATTCTAGTTTCTACGTCTTTCACATCCCTGTCATGCAGTATATTTCTCTAGTTTCTACAGGTCTCCCGTGCAATATATCCCTCTGGTTTCCTCACCTATCCAATGCCATACAGCTTTCTAGTTTCTACACTTCTCCCATGCAATATAGGCTTCTAGTTTCTACGTCTTTCACATCCCTGTCATCCAGTATATCTCTCTAGTTTCTACACTTCTCCCATGCAATATAGTATTCTAGTTTCTACGTCTCACACATCGCTGTCATCCAGTATATCCCTCTAGTTTCTACATGTCTCCCGTGCAATATATCCCTCTGGTTTCCTCATCTATCCAATGCCATACAGCTTTCTAGTTTCCTCAATTCTCCCATGCAATATAGCCCTCTAGTTTCTTCACATTCCCATGCAATATATCTCTTTAGTTTCCTCACCTATCCAATGCAATACAGTATTCTAGTTTCTACACTTCTCCCATGCAATATAGTATTCTAGTTTCTACGTCTCACACATCGCTGTCATGCAGTATATCCCTCTAGTTTCTACAGGTCTCCCGTGCAATATATCCCTCTGGTTTCCTCACCTATCCAATGCCATACAGCTTTCTAGTTTCTACACTTCTCCCATGCAAATATAGTATTCTAGTTTCTACGTCTCACACATCGCTGTCATCCAGTATATCCCTCTAGTTTCTACCGGTCTCCCGTGCAATATATATCCCTCCGGTTTCCTCACCTATCCAATGCCATACAGTTTTCTAGTTTCTACACTTCTCCCATGCAATAAAGGCTTCTAGTTTCTACGTCTTTCACATCCTTGTCATCCAGTATATCCCTCTAGTTTCTAAGGTCTCCCATGCAATATCCCTCTATTTTCCTCAACCTATCCAATGCAATACAGTTTTCTAGTTTCTACACTTCTCCCATGCAGTATATCCCTCTAGTTTCTACAGTTCTCCCGTGCAATATCAATCTGGTTTCCTCACCTATCCAATGCCATACAGCTTTCTAGAGTCTACACTTCTCCCATGCAGTATATCCCTCTAGTTTCTACAGGTCTCCCGTGCAATATCAATCTGGTTTCCTCACCTATCCAATGCCATACAGCTTTCTAGAGTCTACAATTCTCCCATGCAATATAGGCTTCTAGTTTCTACGTCTTTCACATCCCTGTCATCCAGTATATCTCTCTAGTTTCTACACTTCTACCATGCAATACAGCCTTCTAATTATTAACCTCTTGCATCTCTGTCATGCAATACAGCCCTCTAGTTTCTTCACATCTCCCATGCAATATATCCCTTTAGTTTCCTCACCTATCCAATGCAATACAGTTTTCTAGAGTCTACACTTCTCCCATGCAATTTGGCTTTCTAGTTTCTACGTCTTTCACATCCCTGTCATCCAGTATATCCCTCTAGTTTCTACAGGTCTCCCGTGCAATATATCCCTCTGGTTTCCTGACCTATAAAATGCCATACAGCTTTCTAGTTTCTACACTTCTCCCATGCAATATAGTATTCTAGTTTCTACGTCTCACACATCGCTGTCATGCAGTATATCCCTCTAGTTTCTACAGGTCTCCCGTGCAATATATCCCTCTGGTTTCCCGACCTATCCAGTGCAATATAGCTTTCTAATTTCTACACTTCTCTCATGCAATATAGTATTCTAGTTTCTACGTCTTTCACATCCCTGTCATCCAGTATATCTCTCTAGTTTCTACATGTCTCCCGTGCAATATATTCCTCTGGTTTCCTCACCTATCCAATGCCATACAGATTTCTAGTTTCTACACTTCTCCCATGCAATATATCCCTCTAGTTTCTACAGGTTTCCCGTGCAATATATCCCTCTGGTTTCCTCACCTATCCAATGCCATACAGCTTTCTAGTTTCTACACTTCTCCCATGTAATATAGGCTTCTAGTTTTTACGTCTTTCACATCCCTGTCATCCAGAATATCTCTCTAGTTTCTACAGGTCTCCCGTGCAATATATCCCTCTGGTTTCCTCACCTATCCAATGCCATACAGCTTTCTAGAGTCTACACTTCTCCCATGCAATATAGGCCTCTAGTTTCTACGTCTTTCACATCCCTGTCATCCAGTATATCTCTCTAGTTTCTACAGGTCTCCCGTGCAATATCCCTCTGGTTTCCTGACCTATCCAGTGCAATACAGCTTTCTAATTTCTAGACTTCTCCCATGCAATATAGGCTACTAGTTTCTACGTCTTTCACATCCCTGTCATCCAGTATATCCCTCTAGTTTCTACAGGTCTCCCGTGCAATATATCCCTCTGGTTTCCTCACCTATCCATTGCCATACAGCTTTCTAGAGTCTACACTTCTCCCATGCAATATATGCTTCTAGTTTCTACGTCTTTCACATCGCTGTCATCCAATATATCTCTCTAGTTTTTACAGGTCTCCCGTGCAATATATCCCTCTGGTTTCCTCACCTATCCAATGCCATACAGCTTTCTAGAGTCTACACTTCTCCCATGCAATATAGGCTTCTAGTTTCTACGTCTTTCACATCGCTGTCATCCAGTATATCTCTCTAGTTTTTACAGGTCTCCCATGCAATATCCCTCTGGTTTCCTGACCTTTCCAGTGCAATACAGCTTTCTAATTTCAAGACTTCTCCCATGCAATATAGGCTTCTAGTTTCTACGTCTTTCACATCGCTGTCATCCAATATATCTCCCTAGTTTCTACAGGTCTCCCGTGCAATATATCCCTCTGGTTTCCTCACCTATCCAATGCCATACAGCTTTCTAGAGTCTACACTTCTCCCATGCAATATAGGCTTCTAGTTTCTACGTCTTTCACATCGCTGTCATCCAATATATCTCTCTAGTTTTTACAGGTCTCCCGTGCAATATATCCCTCTGGTTTCCTCACCTATCCAATGCCATACAGCTTTCTAGAGTCTACACTTCTCCCATGCAATATAGGCTTCTAGTTTCTACGTCTTTCACATCGCTGTCATCCAATATATCTCTCTAGTTTTTACAGGTCTCCCGTGCAATATATCCCTCTGGTTTCCTCACCTATCCAATGCCATACAGCTTTCTAGAGTCTACACTTCTCCCATGCAATATATGCTTCTAGTTTCTACGTCTTTCACATCGCTGTCATCCAATATATCTCTCTAGTTTTTACAGGTCTCCCGTGCAATATATCCCTCTGGTTTCCTCACCTATCCAATGCCATACAGCTTTCTAGAGTCTACACTTCTCCCATGCAATATAGGCTTCTAGTTTCTACGTCTTTCACATCGCTGTCATCCAATATATCTCTCTAGTTTTTACAGGTCTCCCGTGCAATATATCCCTCTGGTTTCCTCACCTATCCAATGCCATACAGCTTTCTAGAGTCTACACTTCTCCCATGCAATATATGCTTCTAGTTTCTACGTCTTTCACATCGCTGTCATCCAATATATCTCTCTAGTTTTTACAGGTCTCCCATGCAATATCCCTCTGGTTTCCTCACCTATCCAATGCCATACAGCTTTCTAGAGTCTACACTTCTCCCATGCAATATAGGCTTCTAGTTTCTACGTCTTTCACATCGCTGTCATCCAATATATCTCTCTAGTTTTTACAGGTCTCCCGTGCAATATATCCCTCTGGTTTCCTCACCTATCCAATGCCATACAGCTTTCTAGTTTCTACACTTCTCCCATGCAATATAGGCTTCTAGTTTCTACGTCTTTCACATCGCTGTCATCCAATATATCTCTCTAGTTTTTACAGGTCTCCCGTGCAATATATCCCTCTGGTTTCCTCACCTATCCAATGCCATACAGCTTTCTAGAGTCTACACTTCTCCCATGCAATATATGCTTCTAGTTTCTACGTCTTTCACATCGCTGTCATCCAATATATCTCTCTAGTTTCTACAGGTCTCCCGTGCAATATATCCCTCTGGTTTCCTCACCTATCCAATGCCATACAGCTTTCTAGAGTCTACACTTCTCCCATGCAATATAGGCTTCTAGTTTCTACGTCTTTCACATCGCTGTCATCCAGTATATCTCTCTAGTTTTTACAGGTCTCCCATGCAATATCCCTCTGGTTTCCTGACCTTTCCAGTGCAATACAGCTTTCTAATTTCAAGACTTCTCCCATGCAATATATGCTTCTAGTTTCTACGTCTTTCACATCGCTGTCATCCAATATATCTCCCTAGTTTCTACAGGTCTCCCGTGCAATATATCCCTCTGGTTTCCTCACCTATCCAATGCCATACAGCTTTCTAGAGTCTACACTTCTCCCATGCAATATAGGCTTCTAGTTTCTACGTCTTTCACATCGCTGTCATCCAGTATATCTCTCTAGTTTTTACAGGTCTCCCATGCAATATCCCTCTGGTTTCCTGACCTTTCCAGTGCAATACAGCTGTCTAATTTCAAGACTTCTCCCATGCAATATAGGCTTCTAGTTTCTACGTCTTTCACATCGCTGTCATCCAGTATATCTCTCTAGTTTCTACACTTCTCCCATGCAATATAGGCTTCTAGTTTCTACGTCTTTCACATCGCTGTCATCCAGTATATCTCTCTAGTTTTTACAGGTCTCCCATGCAATATCCCTCTGGTTTCCTGACCTTTCCAGTGCAATACAGCTTTCTAATTTCAAGACTTCTCCCATGCAATATAGGCTTCTAGTTTCTACGTCTTTCACATCGCTGTCATCCAGTATATCTCTCTAGTTTCTACAGGTCTCCCGTGCAATATCCCTCTGGTTTCCTGACATATCCAGTGCAATACAGCTTTCTAATTTCTAGACTTCTCCCATGCAATATAGGCTTCTAGTTTCTACGTCTTTCGCATCCCTGTCATCCAGTATATCTCTCTAGTTTCTACACTTATACAATGCAATATAGCATTCTAATTATTAACCTCTTGCATCTCTGTCATGCAATATAGCCCTCTAATTTCTTCACATCTCCCATGCAATATATCCCTTTAGTTTCCTCACCTATCCAATGCAATACAGTTTTCTAGAGTCTACACTTCTCCCATGCAATTTGGCTTTCTAGTTTCTACGTCTTTCACATCGCTGTCATCCAGTATATCTCTCTAGTTTCTACAGGTCTCCCGTGCAATATCCCTCTGGTTTCCTCACCTATCCAATGCCATACAGCTTTCTAGAGTCTACACTTCTCCCATGCAATATAGGCTTCTAGTTTCTACGTCTTTCACATCCCTGTCATCCAGTATATCTCTCTAGTTTCTACACTTCTATCATGCAATATAGGCTTCTAATTATTAACCTCTTGCATCTCTGTCATGCAATATAGCCCTCTAATTTCTTCACATCTCCCATGCAATATATCCCTCTGGTTTCCTCACCTATCCAATGCCATACAGCTTTCTAGAGTCTACACTTCTCCCATGCAATTTGGCTTTCTAGTTTCTACGTCTTTCACATCGCTGTCATCCAGTATATCTCTCTAGTTTCTACAGGTCTCCCGTGCAATATTCCTCTGGATTCCTCACCTATCCAATGCCATACAGCTTTCTAGAGTCTACACTTCTCCCATGCAATTTGGCTTTCTAGTTTCTACGTCTTTCACATCGCTGTCATCCAGTATATCTCTCTAGTTTTTACAGGTCTCCCGTGCAATATATCCCTCTGGTTTCCTCACCTATCCAATGCCATACAGCTTCCTAGTTTCTAGACTTCTCCCATGCAATATAGGCTACTAGTTTCTACGTCTTTCACATCGCTGTCATCCAGTATATCTCTCTAGTTTCTACAGGTCTCCCGTGCAATATCCCTCTGGTTTCCTCACCTATCCAATGCCATACAGCTTTCTAGAGTCTACACTTCTCCCATGCAATATAGGCTTCTAGTTTCTACGTCTTTCACATCGCTGTCATCCAGTATATCTCTCTAGTTTTTACAGGTCTCCCGTGCAATATATCCCTCTGGTTTCCTCATCTATCCAATGCCATACAGCTTTCTAGAGTCTACACTTCTCCCATGCAATATAGGCTTCTAGTTTCTACGTCTTTCACATCGCTGTCATCCAATATATCTCTCTAGTTTTTACAGGTCTCCCGTGCAATATATCCCTCTGGTTTCCTCATCTATCCAATGCCATACAGCTTTCTAGAGTCTACACTTCTCCCATGCAATATAGGCTTCTAGTTTCTACGTCTTTCACATCGCTGTCATCCAGTATATCTCTCTAGTTTCTACAGGTCTCCCGTGCAATATCCCTCTGGTTTCCTCACCTATCCAATGCCATACAGCTTTCTAGAGTCTACACTTCTCCCATGCAATATAGGCTACTAGTTTCTACGTCTTTCACATCGCTGTCATCCAATATATCTCTCTAGTTTCTACAGGTCTCCCGTGCAATATCCCTCTGGTTTCCTCACCTATCCAATGCCATACAGCTTTCTAGAGTCTACACTTCTACCATGCAATATAGCCTACTAATTATTAACCTCTTGCATCTCTGTCATGCAATATAGCCCTCTAGATTCTTCACATCTCCCATGCAATATATCCCTTTAGTTTCCTCACCTATCCAATGCAATACAGTTTTCTAGAGTCTACACTTCTCCCATGCAATATAGGCTACTAGTTTCTACGTCTTTCACATCGCTGTCATCCAGTATATCTCTCTAGTTTCTACAGGTCTCCCGTGCAATATCCCTCTGGTTTCCTCACCTATCCAATGCCATACAGCTTTCTAGAGTCTACACTTCTACCATGCAATATAGCCTACTAATTATTAACCTCTTGCATCTCTGTCATGCAATATAGCCCTCTAGATTCTTCACATCTCCCATGCAATATATCCCTTTAGTTTCCTCACCTATCCAATGCAATACAGTTTTCTAGAGTCTACACTTCTCCCATGCAATATAGGCTACTAGTTTCTACGTCTTTCACATCGCTGTCATCCAGTATATCTCTCTAGTTTCTACAGGTCTCCCGTGCAATATCCCTCTGGTTTCCTCACCTATCCAATGCCATACAGCTTTCTAGAGTCTACACTTCTACCATGCAATATAGCCTACTAATTATTAACCTCTTGCATCTCTGTCATGCAATATAGCCCTCTAGATTCTTCACATCTCCCATGCAATATATCCCTTTAGTTTCCTCACCTATCCAATGCAATACAGTTTTCTAGAGTCTACACTTCTCCCATGCAATTTAGCTTTCTAGTTTCTACGTCTTTCACACCCCTGTCATCCAGTATATCTCTCTAGTTTCTACAGGTCTCCCGTGCAATATATCCCTCTGGTTTCCTCATCTATCCAATGCCATACAGCTTTCTAGTTTCTACACTTCTCCCATGCAATATAGGCTTCTAGTTTCTACGTCTTTCACACCCCTGTCATCCTGTATATCGCTCTAGTTTCTACAGGTCTCCCATGCAATATATCCCTCTGGTTTCCTGACCTATCCAGTGCAATACAGCTTTCTAATTTCTAGACTTCTCCCATGCAATATAGGCTTCTAGTTTCTACGTCTTTCACATCCCTGTCATCCAGTATATCTCTCTAGTTTCTACACTTCTACCATGCAATATAGCCTTCTAATTATTAACCTCTTGCATCTCTGTCATGCAATATATCCCTCTAGTTTCTACACATTTCCTATGCAAAATAGGCTTCTAGTTTCTATACTTCTTCCATGCAATATTTTTTCAGTGCATATACTCCTCACATCCCTGTCGTCCATTATTACCTTCTAGTTTCTACATCTCTCCAATGCCATATAGCTTTCTACACTTCTCACATGCAACATATAGCCCTCTAGGTTGTACACTTCTCTCATGAAATATAGTCTTCTAGTTTCTACACCTGTAGTATGTCTGCCATACGATATAACCTTCCAGTGCCTCTCACATTCCTGTTATGAAATATAGTCTTCTAGTTTCTACACCTATCGTATCTCTGCCATACGATATAACCTTCCAGTGCCTACACCTCTCTCATTCATGTTATGAAATATAGTCTTCTAGTTTCTACACCTATCGTATCTCTGCCATACGATATAACCTTCCAGTGCCTACACCTCTCACATTCCTATTATGAAATATAGTCTTCTAGTTTCTACACCTATCGTATCTCTGCCATACGATATAACCTTCCAGTGCCTACACCTCTCTCATTCATGTTATGAAATATAGTCTTCTAGTTTCTACACCTATCGTATCTCTGCCATACGATATAACCTTCCAGTGCCTACACCTCTCACATTCATGTTATGAAATATAGTCTTCTAGTTTCTACACCTATCGTATCTCTGCCATACGATATAACCTTCCAGTGCCTACACCTCTCTCATTCATGTTATGAAATATAGTCTTCTAGTTTCTACACCTGTCGTATCTCTGCCCCCCCCACACACACACACACCACACTTGATTCATCATGTTTATGAGCTGTTCCAATACTCCCAGGGTATGTCAAGCATTCTGATCAACAGTTTTGTAAGATTATTTGAAGTGGACCATTATTGATTTTTGCAGTTAAGATTTATTATCAATTTTAATCAAACTATTTATAATATAATAATAAACCTTTTCATTTAAGTTTTATTGATTTATTCTTCTCTGTCTATAAAAGTTTCTTTAAATAATATCCATTTTCAACTTGGATAATTTAATTTCAGATAAGAAAAAGGTAAAAATATTCGGTTATTGTGAAGTGTAGCACTTACTGTTTCAACTCGGCACTTCAGTATGCAGTAGGTTATTGGCCAAGTGTACCAAAGGAAGGGAATAATTAGGGAAATTTACCCCCACATCACACCTGCAATCACAGCACAACTAGTTGCGCCTGGGAAAAACTCTGCTTCCCTTCCGGCCTTTCTTCCTTTGTTCGGTGTCCAGGTGTGTACACGAACGGTTTCGCAAGCCAGTCCCCTTCACGGATGTACGTTTCTGCAAATTATATACGGCATTAATATCCTTTCAACGTATTAAGTGCAAGTATAGTTCGACCTTGTTATATACAGATTATATTACTAAAATGTCTTTTTATAATCTAAATACACTAATCATTAAAAAAAAATCAAATTATACATTTTTGGTCATATAAATAAGATTTGATAAATTAATTTTTGACAATTTTTTGTGTTGCAAAATGGCATTAAAACAGAAATTTAGAGTTACGTTTTGCACACTATTAATGAATGGGTTCGAGATAACCGCTGTCATGGAAGGGTTTAAGGTGAGACCGCTTATCCCCTTGATCTCAGGAAGGAGGATTATACCTGAGGCATATACTCTCTGCTGGGGAAATGTGTTGGTGACTGTCGTTATAGTACTCGGGTCAGGGTAAAATAACTCCTGATAACTCGAGCGAGGGTCAGCTAACCTCTGGTGCTCGGCAGAAGGAAGATAACCCCTTGATACTCGAGAGAGGGTCAGCTAACCTCTGGTGCTCGGCTGAAGGAAGATAACCCCTTGATACTCGAGAGAGGGTCAGCTAACCTCTGATGCTCGGCAGAAGGAAGATAACCCCTTGATACTCGAGCGAGGGTCAGCTAACCTCTGGTGCTCGGCTGAAGGAAGATAACCCCTTGATACTCGGGCGAGAGTCAGCTAACCTCTGGTGCTCGGCTGAAGGAAGATAACCCCTTGATACTCGGGCGAGAGTCGGCTAATATCTGGTTCTCGGGTGAGGAAAGATAATTTTCTGATACTCGGGTAAGGGTAAAATTGCCCCTGGTACTCGGGTGAGGGTAAAATTGCCCCTGGTACTCGGGTGAGGGTAAAATTGCCCCTGGTACTCGGGTGAGGGTAAAATTGCCCCTGGTACTCGGGTGAGGGTAAAATTGCCCCTGATACTCAGGTGAGGGTAAAATTGCCCCTGGTACTCGGGTGAGGAATGATAATTCCCAGATTCTCGAGCGAGGGTCAGCTAACCTGTGATACTCGGTTGAGTATAAAATTGGTCTTGGTACTCGGCTGAGGAAATATAATTCTCTGATACTCAGGCGAGGGTCAGCTAACCTGTGATACTTGGGCGTGGGTAAGATTGCTCCTGGTGCTCGAGCGAGGGCTAATAACATCGTATTCTCTACCGGAGGTCATAGAAAGTTGAACGACTGCCTTACAGTGTTGCATATGTTATTGCAGTTAAGTTTGTTATGGGTGCTGCACGTGTTTGACTGGAGTTGTTTCAGTAGCCGCGGATAAATAAATGTGTTTTCGACCATAAAATATTTTATGGAAAAGCGCAACGGCTATCTATCCTATTATTTATCAACGGCATCTCCAAGTCGTCGAGGAATAGCATGCTACCCCTGGGTCAACATGCTTTTAGCATCCAAGCATGATGCGGTTGTCCAGCGTGAGCTAACTACCCGCAACGACGGGTCTGGTCAGTCATGGTCACCGTCTGTAAAATTCCAGCAAGAAACGGATCTTAGTGAGATTACCAGGTAGGAGCTCTTGTTCAGAGACTTGTCGATGTGCAAACTTTCCATATGACGTCACTGAGCCATTGAATCTTCCGTGCCGACGTCAAAATGCATCAGACTTCTCTTTAATTCTACATGTCTTCGATTTTCTTTATGTGTCTCTCAGAAAAGTATGTTTTTATCACAAATAAGAAGGAGCATTCTTGCTGGGGCACAAACTTGTATCTCACAGGTATTTCTTATCATGTGTTGTTTAATTTGAAAGTTCTTATCTCCGTGACTGATAAGCAGCTTATCAGCCATTATCATTTCCGACTCGCAACAGATAGAATCATCGTTCATTCATTAAAAAAGTGATGTAACCAAGAAATTAAACTGAAAAGCAGTACTTCGTTACTAGGTTTTAGTTTAATATCTGATGAGGGATTTGGTGGTATGGGCGTAATAGAGGCTATCGTAGTTTACGTTTCCACATTGATTCTGGTTATCTTCAGTCAAGAAGGTTGAGTGGTTTGATTGTTGGTGGGTTGATTGGTTGTATGGTTAGTTTATTGGTTAGGTGGTTTAATTGTGTTTTTGGTAGGTTGCTTGATTGGTTTTGTGGAAAGTTTGATTGTTTGTCAGTTGACTGATTGGTTGGATGGGTAGTTGCTTGGTTGAATGGTTTGTTGTTGGTTGGTTGTTTGGGTAGTTGGTAGTTTGGTGGTTGGATGGATCTTTTGATTTTTGTTTGTTACCAACTGTTAGGTTGATGGTTGATTCTTTTTTTTGGTGATTGATTGTTTTAAAATTGTAACACTGAAGCCAGAAGGAATAGAATACTTATGTTGGGGAAGTGAAACCAAACCTAGGAATATTCCAAACTAGCTAATATCTCCCTTTCCTGTTGGCATTGTAAGTTCGGGCCGTTACCATGGCAACCAGGCTGCAGCATGCCTGACTGACCTACTTACACCGTGCTGCGCCTTGCACATCTTCCCCCACCCGTCACGGAATATTTACTTGGGTTATGTAGTACTTTGCTTTCAGGTATTTAAGTGAACTATATGCACTTTCAAATTAACAGGATCCTATTTTGCTGCCTACAAATTGTGTTAAAGCTTGTTAGCAGGGGTAAACTCGTTTAATCGTCACAGGAAGGGGTGAAGAATGACGAAATCTGTAAAGGTTGAACTTAAACATAAGTTCTAAAAAGCAACATTAAAACCCGATGTTATATTTAAATTTAGAAATGTGCAGAGCGAACGCATATATATATATATATATATATATATATACACACACACACACATATATATCTGAACGATCATATTTATCCGATTACTTGTATATGACTAATCGCGTGTCTATATCCGACTGCGTGTATATATTCGAACGTGTATAGTATATCCGACCGCATGTATATATATCCGAACGTGTGTAACTGGACGCACATATATAATATCGCGTGTATAAATCAGACTGCATGTATATATTCGAACGTGTATATACGTTATCGCGTGTATATATCCTACTGTGTGTATATATTTGTATGTTAATATATATATCATATCACGTGTGTATATCTGGGCGCATGTATATCCTATACCGTCTATATATCCGACTGCGTCTATATATCCGAACTCGTATATATCATATCGCGTGTATATATCCGACTGCGTGTATATATTTGTGTGCGTATACATCCTATCACGTGTGTATATCTGGACGCATATATATCTTATACCATCTATATATCCAACTGCGTGTAGTTTATATATATACGACTGCGTGTACATATCCGAACTTCTATATATCCTTGTATATCCGACTCCTTGTAAATATTTGTATGCGTGTATATCCTATCACGTGGGTATATCTGACTGCGTCTATATATTTGAACGTGTATTTATCCGATTGCGTATATATATATATATATATATATATATATATCCACTCCTTGTATATATCCGAACGTGTATATATTCGATCGCGTATATATCCTACTGTGTGTATATATATCCGAAAGTATATATATTCTATCGCGTATATATCTTACTGCGTGTATATATCCGAACGTGTATATATTCGATCGCGTATATATCCTACTGCGTGTATATATCCGAACGGGTATATATTCGATCGCGTATATATATCCTACTGAGTGTATATATCCGAACGTGTATATATTCGATCGCGTATATATCCTACTGCGTGTATATATCCGAACGGGTATATATTCGATCGCGTATATATATCCTACTGCGTGTATATATCCGAACGGGTATATATTCGATCGCGTATATATCCTACTGCGTGTATATATCCGAACGGGTATATATTCGATCGCGTATATATCCTACTGCGTGTATATATCCGAACGGGTATATATTCGATCGCGTATATTTATCCTACTGCGTGTATATATCCGAACGTGTTTATATTCGATCGCGTATATATCCTACGGCGTGTATATATCCGAACGGGTATATATTCGATCGCGTATATATATCCTACTGCGTGTATATATCCGAACGTGTATATATTCGATCGCGTATATATCCTACTGCGAGTATATATCCGAACGGGTATATATTCGATCGCGTATATATCCTACTGCGTGTATATATCCGTACGGGTATATATTCGATCGCGTTTATACATCCTACTGCGTGTATATATCCGAACGTGTATATATTCGATCGCGTATATATCCTACTGCGTGTATATATCCGAACGGGTATATATTCGATCCCGTATATATCCTACTGCGTGTATATATCCGAACGTGTATATATTCGATCCCGTATATATCCTACTGCGTGTATATATCCGAACGTGTATATATTCGATCGCGTTTATACATCCTACTGCGTGTATATATCCGAACGGGTATATATTCGATCCCGTATATATCCTACTGCGTGTATATATCCGAACGGGTATATATTCGATCCCGTATATATCCTACTGCGTGTATATATCCGAACGTATATATATGTATCCTACTGCGTGTATATATCCGAACGTGTATATATATATATATATATATATATATATATATATATATATATATATATATATATATATATATATATTTATATATCCTACTGCGTGTATATATCCGAACGTGTATATATTCGATCGCGTATATATATCCTACTGCGTGTATATATCCGAACGTTATATATATATATATATATATATATATATATATATATATATATTTATATATCCTACTGCGTGTATATATCCGAACGTGTATATATTCGATCGCGTATATATATCCTACTGCGCGTATGTATCCTTCTCTCCTCGTAGTAGAGGATCCTTCTCTCCTCGTAGTAGAGGATCCTTCTCTCCTCGTAGTAGAGGATTCTTCTCTCATCGTAGTAGAGGATTCTTCTCTCCTCGTAGTAGAGGATTCTTCTCTCCTCGTAGTAGAGGATTCTTCTCTCCTCGTAGTAGAGGATTCTTCTCTCATCGTAGTAGAGGATTCTTCTCTCATCGTAGTAGAGGATTCTTCTCTCCTCGTAGTAGAGGATTCTTCTCTCCTCGTAGTAGAGGATTCTTCTCTCCTCGTAGTAGAGGATTCTTCTCTCCTCGTAGTAGAGGATTCTTCTCTCATCGTAGTAGAGGATTCTTCTCTCATCGTAGTAGAGGATTCTTCTCTCATCGTAGTAGAGGATTCTTCTCTCATCGTAGTAGAGGATTCTTCTCTCCTCGTAGTAGAGGATTCTTCTCTCCTCGTAGTAGAGGATTCTTCTCTCATCGTAGTAGAGGATTCTTCTCTCATCGTAGTAGAGGATTCTTCTCTCCTCGTAGTAGAGGATTCTTCTCTCCTCGTAGTAGAGGATTCTTCTCTCCTCGTAGTAGAGGATTCTTCTCTCCTCGTAGTAGAGGATTCTTCTCTCATCGTAGTAGAGGATTCTTCTCTCCTCGTAGTAGAGGATTCTTCTCTCCTCGTAGTAGAGGATTCTTCTCTCCTCGTAGTAGAGGATTCTTCTCTCCTCGTAGTAGAGGATTCTTCTCTCATCGTAGTAGAGGATTCTTCTCTCCTCGTAGTAGAGGATTCTTCTCTCCTCGTAGTAGAGGATTCTTCTCTCCTCGTAGTAGAGGATTCTTCTCTCCTCGTAGTAGAGGATTCTTCTCTCATCGTAGTAGAGGATTCTTCTCTCCTCGTAGTAGAGGATTCTTCTCTCCTCGTAGTAGAGGATTCTTCTCTCCTCGTAGTAGAGGATTCTTCTCTCCTCGTAGTAGAGGATTCTTCTCTCATCGTAGTAGAGGATTCTTCTCTCATCGTAGTAGAGGATTCTTCTCTCATCGTAGTAGAGGATTCTTCTCTCATCGTAGTAGAGGATTCTTCTCTCCTCGTAGTAGAGGATTCTTCTCTCCTCGTAGTAGAGGATTCTTCTCTCATCGTAGTAGAGGATTCTTCTCTCCTCGTAGTAGAGGATTCTTCTCTCCTCGTAGTAGAGGATTCTTCTCTCCTCGTAGTAGAGGATTCTTCTCTCATCGTAGTAGAGGATTCTTCTCTCATCGTAGTAGAGGATTCTTCTCTCATCGTAGTAGAGGATTCTTCTCTCCTCGTAGTAGAGGATTCTTCCCTCCTCGTAGTAGAGGATTCTTCTCTCCTCGTAGTAGAGGATTCTTCTCTCATCGTAGTAGAGGATTCTTCTCTCATCGTAGTAGAGGATTCTTCTCTCATCGTAGTAGAGGATTCTTCTCTCCTCGTAGTAGAGGATTCTTCTCTCATCGTAGTAGAGGATTCTTCTCTCATCGTAGTAGAGGATTCTTCTCTCCTCGTAGTAGAGGATTCTTCTCTCCTCGTAGTAGAGGATTCTTCTCTCCTCGTAGTAGAGGATTCTTCTCTCCTCGTAGTAGAGGATTCTTCTCTCATCGTAGTAGAGGATTCTTCTCTCATCGTAGTAGAGGATTCTTCTCTCATCGTAGTAGAGGATTCTTCTCTCATCGTAGTAGAGGATTCTTCTCTCCTCGTAGTAGAGGATTCTTCTCTCCTCGTAGTAGAGGATTCTTCTCTCATCGTAGTAGAGGATTCTTCTCTCATCGTAGTAGAGGATTCTTCTCTCCTCGTAGTAGAGGATTCTTCTCTCCTCGTAGTAGAGGATTCTTCTCTCCTCGTAGTAGAGGATTCTTCTCTCCTCGTAGTAGAGGATTCTTCTCTCATCGTAGTAGAGGATTCTTCTCTCCTCGTAGTAGAGGATTCTTCTCTCCTCGTAGTAGAGGATTCTTCTCTCCTCGTAGTAGAGGATTCTTCTCTCCTCGTAGTAGAGGATTCTTCTCTCATCGTAGTAGAGGATTCTTCTCTCCTCGTAGTAGAGGATTCTTCTCTCCTCGTAGTAGAGGATTCTTCTCTCCTCGTAGTAGAGGATTCTTCTCTCCTCGTAGTAGAGGATTCTTCTCTCATCGTAGTAGAGGATTCTTCTCTCCTCGTAGTAGAGGATTCTTCTCTCCTCGTAGTAGAGGATTCTTCTCTCCTCGTAGTAGAGGATTCTTCTCTCCTCGTAGTAGAGGATTCTTCTCTCATCGTAGTAGAGGATTCTTCTCTCATCGTAGTAGAGGATTCTTCTCTCATCGTAGTAGAGGATTCTTCTCTCATCGTAGTAGAGGATTCTTCTCTCCTCGTAGTAGAGGATTCTTCTCTCCTCGTAGTAGAGGATTCTTCTCTCATCGTAGTAGAGGATTCTTCTCTCCTCGTAGTAGAGGATTCTTCTCTCCTCGTAGTAGAGGATTCTTCTCTCCTCGTAGTAGAGGATTCTTCTCTCATCGTAGTAGAGGATTCTTCTCTCATCGTAGTAGAGGATTCTTCTCTCCTCGTAGTAGAGGATTCTTCTCTCCTCGTAGTAGAGGATTCTTCTCTCCTCGTAGTAGAGGATTCTTCTCTCATCGTAGTAGAGGATTCTTCTCTCATCGTAGTAGAGGATTCTTCTCTCATCGTAGTAGAGGATTCTTCTCTCATCGTAGTAGAGGATTCTTCTCTCATCGTAGTAGAGGATTCTTCTCTCCTCGTAGTAGAGGATTCTTCTCTCCTCGTAGTAGAGGATTCTTCTCTCATCGTAGTAGAGGGTTCTTCTCTCATCGTAGTAGAGGATTCTTCTCTCATCGTAGTAGAGGATTCTTCTCTCCTCGTAGTAGAGGATTCTTCCCTCCTCGTAGTAGAGGATTCTTCTCTCCTCGTAGTAGAGGATTCTTCTCTCATCGTAGTAGAGGATTCTTCTCTCATCGTAGTAGAGGATTCTTCTCTCATCGTAGTAGAGGATTCTTCTCTCCTCGTAGTAGAGGATTCTTCTCTCATCGTAGTAGAGGATTCTTCTCTCATCGTAGTAGAGGATTCTTCTCTCATCGTAGTAGAGGATTCTTCTCTCCTCGTAGTAGAGGATTCTTCTCTCATCGTAGTAGAGGATTCTTCTCTCATCGTAGTAGAGGATTCTTCCCTCCTCGTAGTAGAGGATTCTTCTCTCCTCGTAGTAGAGGATTCTTCCCTCCTCGTAGTAGAGGATTCTTCTCTCCTCGTAGTAGAGGATTCTTCTCTCATCGTAGTAGAGGATTCTTCTCTCATCGTAGTAGAGGATTCTTCTCTCATCGTAGTAGAGGATTCTTCTCTCCTCGTAGTAGAGGATTCTTCTCTCCTCGTAGTAGAGGATTCTTCTCTCATCGTAGTAGAGGATTCTTCTCTCCTCGTAGTAGAGGATTCTTCTCTCCTCGTAGTAGAGGATTCTTCTCTCCTCGTAGTAGAGGATTCTTCTCTCATCGTAGTAGAGGATTCTTCTCTCCTCGTAGTAGAGGATTCTTCTCTCCTCGTAGTAGAGGATTCTTAGCTACTGTAATTTTTTTATTTTCAAGCGCTAAAGAAGCATGGGATGTTAAGCTATGTTAAGAAATTACAAAAAAAAACTCTATTTTTGTCAAATAAAAAATAGAAATTGGAGTAGTCAAATTGACGATACATAAATAATCGTGTAACAAAATTTATACATAAGTAATCTAGAGTTAAGGCGGATAACACACCTCGTCCTTATTAAGCGAGGTTTCACGCTACCGCGGTAATTCTGGGTCCCATTACCCGCGGATATGGGAGGTAGGTTCTGGATAACTAGTCCTTTGTTACATTAAAATATACAGTGAAAATGTAGGCAAAATTGAACTGTACAAACGTTTCTAGATTTACATTCAGTTCTAATCGATTTCTTACTGACACACGATTTTATTTCATGAATCAAATTATTTGTAATTTGCATATCATTTGACTTTATTCTTTTAATTTTATTTATTTAAAGTCTACTGGGGGAAAACTACATGTGTTTGTGTGGTTTTTTCTACTGGAGGTAGTAATTCAGTTTTAATTTGTAAAAATTCAATTTAGACTTGATCAAAAAATTTCTAATCAGTAGATGCTTTTCATATAATTGTTCAAGGCCAAGTCATAATTAACCAGTACCTCTATTAATGACTATATAGGCTTATCATTCATTTGGTAAACAACTACCAGATAAAAGCTTAGGCCTACTGAACCCAACTGTCTGGCTTGGCTGTATTGCATAAATATGTTAATTGAATTGCTTGGAGCCTATATAATTATTCATAGAAACAAACAGAAATGTTCAAAAGTATCAAGTAGTGTTATTTGGGAATTAATTTCTTAATATTATGTCTTTAAACACACCTGTGGGTTTTAAAATTTATGAATTACATTAATTAAAGCATATAGAATGTTACAAACTATGATCTATTAATTATTTTCCAGCTAGTTTTAGCTATTATAGTTCCATCTTTAAACAAATACATATATAATAATGAAGGCGGGTGAAGTAATAGTTTCGTTAAATGAGAGCAAACTAGTGAAATTAAAAATGATGCAGCATAAAAAAAGAACTAAGTTTTATAATTCTAAAATTATAATTAACATCTTCTGGAAGATTAAACAAAATTTAAGTATTTTTTGATATTTGAAATAGTTTTACAACTACAGACAAAGACTTGTATAAAACGGTAGAATAAAAGTGTTGCATATAAGATTAATTGCAGAGTGTGATATGTGTTATGTAGAATAAACTGGTAGACTTTTAAAAACGAAAATGAATGAGCATAAAAATAATATAATACATGATAAAAAAATATTTGATTCACATGAGCTACTACTGTAGGGCAAATTAACTTGTAAATGTTAATTTTAAGCAAGAATAATGAAATATTTCATTTTAATTATGCTAAAAGTATTGTTTATAAATGTTAAATCAGATTAATAAATTTTTAGCTCTTGAAAAAAATTTTGATAGAAAATCGAAACTTAAAGTATATGTAAACGCTCTAAGAATTGGTCTGTGATCTGTCATTAATCTTAAATAAATAAATCAATCATATTAAATTATTGCATTTATTACTAATAATTCTGACTATTATTCCAGTTATTTAAAAATGTAGGAGAGTATAATATTATAATGTATTTATGTTCTCTGTGTAGATGGCTTTGATGCATTCCGTTCTACATATCCGGAATGGTGCGACTCCTGTACCGAAGTGTTAGTTGGTCCTGGCAGTGGCCTCGGAAACGATCAAACAAATGTTGCCATGCCGTTGATGGGTTTACGATCTTTACGGATATCAGCCTGGAGACCAGGCACTCGAGGCCGCAATGGCAACGGTTCTGGGGAATCATCAGACTCGGCTGATGAAAGGTGTGATTCGTCCTTGGGTTTGGAGGATGATCGGGAATTTCCCGTTGAAATATTACCTCACCTGTTCCTTGGTAATGCAGCTAATTCTGAGGATTTAGAGTCCTTGAGCAAGCATGGCATCAAGGTAAGTGTTTTAACTGAATTCAAAGCATTAGAGGTTGACAATTCTATTTCAATAAAGACTAAGACACGATATAGATTTTGTATTAGAATTCAAACAAATTATAGTATAACAAATTAACGTAACAAAAACTGCTTTGAACTTTGTGAAATTGAAGAAAAGAAATTAGTGGAAATAAGTTAGAAGAGGGGAAAACAAAATGGAAAATTAATGTTATTAAAATAACAACATTGACAACTTGTATAATGTAGATGAATATATAATAACTTTATAACAAGTGATTACTTAAAAGGGACATAACTTCATTGTAATTTGATGTAAAACATTCCCTCTGGGCTGTGTATATGTGTCCAGGCACACAAGTTTATGGTAGCAAGAAAGCAATTAATATTTCTTGTAATAAATTTTCACAATTAGAAACTAACTCATTGAAAATGTTAGTTACCATCCACTGCCATTTTGCTTAAATATTCTGAAAACAAAAGAAATTTCTAATATTATATAGTCTTGATTTTTGTAGTCCATTAAGTTCGGTGAATCTTATTAATCACTTAAACAATAGTTTATGATTATCCGAACTTTATATTTAGTAAATTTGTTAAAACTTACTGAGACAGAACGTTTTCGATCGCTATGTGCCGATCTTCATCAGTGTCTTCTGCTTGGAGATGTTGGGTCAAGCGGTGACGGTTTTAAAGGCAGGTTTTCGATAGTATCAAAGAGTATGTGTGATTTATATTGTGTTTGTTCGTTTAATATGTTTGTACTTTGTGTCTGTAAATTTCATATTGTTCTAGTGAACAATTCCTCAGGCGTTATCCAAGAAGCCCCTCCCCCAAATGTCAATACTGATTACAAGAATATAAGTGCTTAATTGCATATGATATTCCCTAAAGCACTTATGTGTTTTATATAAAGAACTTTGTATATACATCATCTTAATCAAATTATTAAAAAAAATTTAAAATAATTTTGATGATGCACTACAGTTTGTAATCATGCTAAATCTTTTAATTATTATTATTTTTAAAATGTTACATCAGCAGTTTGTCTCAATGTTGATGAAAGTTTTTATGCCATTATTCCTTGATTTCCAAGTTAGGCCACTTACACATTACCCGTCTCGGATAAGAGCAACCATTTCTGTGATAATTGAATACTTTTAAGGCTTAAATTATGTATTAAACTTCTTTACTTTAAAATTAGGGTGTGTTTTGCCTTCATTTATTAAATAGGCATGATAAAATTTATTTTAATTTTTGAAATTGACAAGTAAAATGCCACTAGACCTTGAAAACCAGTGTTTTAGTAATAGGCTAAAATAATACATATTGAAGGAATATTATATTTCTTTTTTATATTGTGAAAGTATGAAAATAATTGCTAGTCATTTATGGCTCAATCCTATTCTTAACGATGGGTTTAATACACAGTTTCAACCCTTTTGATCCCGGGACTCTTTCCAGCCCTGGCAAAGATTTATAGAAAATATAGTGCTTTAGCAAAACTTACACCAAATTTCTATTTTAATTTAATTCTCTTAGACTCTACTATAACATATACTTACCTAGAATTATAATAAACATGCAAAATATAATTATGAGAAAAATGTTACTAAAAAACATTTTTTTCAAACTTTTCTGTTTCCATTTTATATAAAGTATATAAGATTAAAAACCATTCCCTAAATAAAAGTATCTTGTCTTTGTACACATAAAAATGAGTTTTTTCCAAATTTTCTTTTACTTATATCCAAAAACAATGGCGATATAGTTTTATAACTAAAAAGTGCACATCTAGTTCCACAGCACAACACTGCGAAAAACACATGATAATGTATATCAATAAAAGTAATTAATTAATTAAATCACTTGTAAAATTACAAAATAAACACGAATAATTATATTTTATCTTTAATCAAATGTTTTTGTTGTCTTATTGTCAGGAAAAAACGTTTTTTATGCTGTATACACTAACATAAACCGATACAAACAATAATAAACTTGTTGTAAACAATCAACTTCCAAATAAAAAGATCAACTGCACAACAAAATTGTGAGTAACAAACCGACCACTCACTCACTACTCACAAAAATTATAACTGACGAGCACATGGCACCGAGCAGATACAGTCATCATGTTTGAACTAAAACAGAGTTGCTAAATCAAACTAGAAGTGCCTTTAAGTACTATAACTGTGTAAACGAGTTTATTACGAATGCTTTAATATATGCAAGAATTATTTTACCGATTATATTATAATAATAAAAAAATTTGTGAACATCAGAAAATTTGTACGTTGGGATCAAAAGGGTTAAAGTGTAATAAAAAAATTGTTATACCTACTAAAATATTTAAATTGTAAAGTACAAAAATAAACAGAAGTTAATTTTGTATTTATTAAAATGCTTAGTTTCCTTGTCAGACTTTATGTCTATTATTAAAATTTTTAATGAAAGAAATCTATTATTTTATCCTGTTTTATTATTTATCAACTATTGAAATTGTTATATATACATAATTAATTATTTAAAATTTTGTTTCAGTACATTCTGAATGTTACACCAGATTTACCAAATGTTTTTGAAGACTGTGGTTCTTTCAAATATATGCAGATTCCTATAGCAGATCACTGGAGTCAAAACCTGGCGAGTTTCTTCCCTCAAGCTATTGATTTTATAGGTAAGTAAAAAGATATTATAATTAATTTTTCTTTAAAAAAAAAATGTCTTATCTATATAGATCTTTGTTTGATCATACTAAGTGATCTTCATCAGTGTTTAAGATGACACAAATGAAGATTGCTTAATTAATACAATCCAAAATATGTCTCAATATGGTTTTCATAAATCTATTAAAATTTGAAGTTTCAGAAGTCTGTATATTAGGTTCAAATGTAAGAAAAATGTTTAATGGGTGTTAAAAACTAATGGACCCACTTGTTTTGGTAAAAACCAGTAATATAAACAACAAATTTTATAAAGTAAATTCTTAGGTCAGCAAGGAAAAATTTATTTAGTTACTTTTTATTAAATAATTACAATTAATATAATTAAAGTAACATAACCTATGCATTAAAAATATGTTTATATATATATATATATATATATATATATATATATTTATATATATATATATTAAATATGGTGATATGTTTTCTTGTAATATAGTTAATAAATTAAAAATATTTCAAAAACAAGAATACTTTTAGTGAATATATTTATTCAAAGCTTTTCACCGATAAAATAGTACCAGCATCTTCAGGAAAATAATTATCTAATATAGATAATTTTATTAGATAATTATTTTCTTGAAGATGCTGGTACTATTTTATCCGCAAAAAGCTTTAAATAAATATATTCATTAAAAGTATTCTTGTTTTTGAAATATTTTTAATTTATGAATTATATATATAGGCTATATATATATATATATATATATATATATATATATATATATATTTTAAAACAACATAGGTTATTCAAATACAAGAATATTTGTTAATTTATATCCAAAGCTTTTCGTTGGTAAACAGTACCAACATCATCAGGAATGAAAATTACAATCAATTTTGGATATAAATTAATAAATATTCTTGTATTTGAATAACCTATGTTGTTTTAAATTATTAAACAAGAAAACGCATTTTATATATATATATAAAACATGTTTTATTATTGTTGAACTTTGCACTTCAGATTGTATGTGTTGCAGTTCTTATTTAGATAAAATATTAACTGACAGAAGATAAGCTAATTTTTAAAACATTTTGTTCGATGTTGAACATCATCTTCATGGGTTATCTCCAACCTTGAAGAATCACTTAACAGTAGGATCAGTTCTTTTCATAATTGAATTAATATTAAGATATCTGAGAAGTGGATTCTATAAAAATACTTAAAATTGTGAAATCATTTTTATGGATTTAATTTTTTTATTCATAGCTGAAATAAATCTAAAAAATAAATTTAAGCATAACAAAACTAAATCGTTTGAGACTATTTTTTCAATTTCATCCTCATAAGATTATAGTTTTAAGGTGGTTAAGATATGAAATCAAGTTTAAAATGTGTTTTTCAAATTACACATGTTAACATGTTTAAACATTCACTGCAGTAACATTTACTATTGATCAAGTTATGGATGGACAAGTGTTTATATGCAGTGTCTATAATTCCAAATGACACAAAATAATAGATAATTTTAACCATATAAAACGACTGTGGCATAATGTTTAATTTAAATAAATGAAACCTCTGTACCACAAATGACTTTTTCTTTTATTTATAACCTTATGTACATTTCTATTGCTATGCAATCATCTTCAGAGGTAATTTACAATAAAAATACGCTGAATACAGAAAAAATACAATAAATACAGTAAAATGAGTATTTTTATTGTAAATTACTTCTGAAGGATGATTTATATGCAATTAAAATGTACATAATGTTTTAAATTTAAAAAAATCATTTGTGGTATAGAGGTTTCGTTTATTTAAATTAAATAGATAATTTCTTTTAAAAAATAACTAATAATTTGTTTAAAAAACTAAGTTGTAAGTACATTAACTTATTTATTGCTTAAAGCTTATTTAATGTCCATTAGTAACTATTTAATGTGTTAAATGGCAGATCATTGTTTATTTATCGCTATTACAAAATTTATAGTACTTGTTTTTAAAGTTACTGTTTTCTTTTCTCTTTTCTGAAAATAATAAATCACTGTTGTTTACTTGACTAATTTCAAAATCATTTAACTGAACACAGGTAGAACATGAACAATTGCTATAAGAAACAATAAAATCTTTGTAAATCTAAAATTTACGGTCAATTGTAATTGATTGTTAAATATTTAATACTAATAAATGTAGGTAAAAATAGAAGCATTTTCTATGCTTATTAAAATTTAATTATCAATTATATATATATATATATATATATATATATATATATATATATATATATATGTATATATATAATAAATTAAAAATATTTCTCCTGAAGAATTGTTTTCCTGAAGATGCTGGTACTATTTTATCGGCGAAAAGCTTTGAATAAATATATTCATTAAAAGTATTCTTGTTTTTGAAATATTTTTAATTTATTAACTATATTACAAGAAAACATATCACCATATTTTATATATATATATATATATATATATATATATATATATATATATATATATATACTCAAGTGATATATGTGTGGTGTGTGTGTGTGTGGGTGTATATGTCCGTGTGGCGCGGTGCGGTGCGCTATTAATGTAGCCTAAAGTACCTGTAAAAAAGTATTTTATTTTAATAGTCTATGTTTTTGCTAAACTCTACATGAATCTTTTGATTGCCATAAGTCTCTACAGGTTAGCAATCAGAACTCTCTGTATACAGCTCATTCCTGGACTGGGAGTTGAGTTGCATAAATATTTCAAAAAAAACATGTTAACCCTTTGATTAGTTACATATGCATGTCCTGATAAAGCAACATATTTTTTTCTAATTTTTCTCTAATTTTTTAAATTATTGTACTAATTTTTAAATTTATTATGAAAATATTAAATATTTAGGACAGTATTATTTTTGACAACATTAGTAGCAGCCCACATTTTCAGTTTTGAATGGTCAATCATGGCAATATTTTCACACAGAAAGTCGTAATATTTTTTGGTTTCGTTAACTATTTTGTTGGCCAAATCACTATAAAAATATATTTTGAAAAAGTTCTGTTTTTTAGGTTCCAGTGCGAAAACAAATTTGTTAGAAATGCCTGATTTATTCTATCAAAATCTTGCAACGATCTGTAAACACATGAGACAAACCCTACTGAAAATCAATTTACCATAAATTGTAGAAATATAAAATTATAAAATAAATTAAGACCCAAAATAAGAGCATTAAATTAAAGTTGGCCAGATAAAGTACATAAAAAAACTTCAATCTGGAGACAAGTAGAATATATAAAGTTTTGATGGTAGAGATTTTCAAATGACCTTCAATATTTTTTGATTCCATCTTAAACCTGAACTACTAATTTATATTTATTTGCTTTAACCTATATAATCATGATAATTGACTAAACAGAATATACTTTTTGTTTAATCAGGACAACTGTTTTGGGAGATGGGTCCTATTGTCAACTCAGACAGTAACTCAAATCATGGTCTTTTGTTGGGGTAGAAGGGGGGATGTGGTTAGTGTAGTTATATTGGTGATTTTAAGGGAGTTTTGGAGTCATTATTTCTAACATCATAACTCTAGAAACTTCATCAAAAGTCATCTAATATAGCTATCCTAATTTTATTCCAATCCTACTCCACTAGCAACCAAAAGGTCAGTTACAGTGAGATACATCTCCTGATATAGCAGCCCTTAATAAACATTTGGTTGACCAGTTTAATATGTTGGCAAGGTCGGAATGGGAAGAAAACAAAAACTCCATCAAACACAATGCTCATGTTATTACAAGAGTTCTAAATAGGCGTGTGACACGGTAACTTAGTAGATAAAGGCGATGGTGTCCTGGAGGGGTTGGAGGAACTCAGGACACTACTCCTATTTTCCCATACTGCCAATGTCATTTAACGTTGTTACTGTGTTAATTTCTGTTCAAGTAAATTTTAAACATTTTATACTTTTCACTGATTTTAGGAATTGACTGTAAGTGATGTAAACCTACATTAAAAATCAACAATTGTTTAAAGATATTTTGAAATATTTATTCAAGATTTTAAAATCCAATTAAACTTTAATTATTGAAAAAACTGAAACTTTAAAACATCCAATATCATGCGATTGATTTTTGTTAAACAAATATAATGTCCAGGAGAATCACATTATAACGGATTAACGGGTTGAGCAGTTGTTTAATGAAAGTCCATAAAGCAAACGGTTTTCTTAAAGTGGTTAACATAGGCTACTAATAAAACTGATAAACTGTGAAAGGTTAATAAAAAGAAATAAACTGATTGAAAACACGTGAACAATTTTAATAACAGCAGTTATAAATCAGCTAACACATTCAATGCCGCTATTGTAAGGTAGAATTCAATGACAGTGCAAAAATCGTGTTTCTTACTTTTAGTTAGGATGTCAATAGATTAGTATTAAAAGCTATTTGAGGCTGTTTTAAGGACCAGGAGTCACGTTTCAAACCAGTAACGTTTTGGTTAGTGCAGGGTGTATTCTTGTTTGCTATCTTAACTGGATAAGTAGCTATTTTAAATATTACTGATATGGGTGGGCTTACACTATTTACAGTTCTTTTGTGCAATTTGTAAGGGAATGTCACTTGAGATGAGGTGTAAGTGACTATGTCAACATCCGTTTGGCTGACAGATGGTGTAATCTCTTCGAAACACAAAAAGTTATGAGACATCCAGTTTAATAGAGTCAATTTTAGCGATGCTTTACTAATGTAGACAAATATTTTAATGAACAATTACAATTACAGGCAAATGTCACATAATAATACAATAGAGTATCGATATCATGAGTCACTTTAATTCGAGGCTCCATTATATTCAAGCGTATTACTATTTGAGCCTATATTATCTATTTCAAAGAAAATGATGAATCAGATTTCCAAAAAATGTTTATAACCATAAGGTATGCAAAGGAAATGAGTGGGGCTTCCAAGAAATGCTTATATCAATACGGTATGTAAAGGAAATGAGTCTGGCTTCCAAGAAATGTTCATATCAGTATGGTATGCAAAGGAAATGAGCCAGGCTTTTAATAAATATCCATATAAAGTTCGATAATCTGATTTTGTACATTCCTAGTTATAGTTCTGTATTAGGGTTTATTAAAACACCTAGTTTTTCTAATGCACAGGAAAGTATTTCCATGTAATCCGAGTTTTTGGTAATCCAAGGGGTTCCCGTTCCCATCTACCTCGAATTATCGAAGTTATTGTATATGTTAAAGCATATAATAAGCCTTTAGTAGTGTTCTAAAGTATCTTTAATAATGTAAAATTATTATTATTCACACAATTCAAGTTCAAATAAATTATTTTCAACTTGTATGGAGTACACTTGATGTTAATATAGATTATTCAATTAATATTTATTAATTAAATTTAATTTTAGTTTTATATGGGAGAAAAATTTTACACAAAAGGGAGAAGGTATGCAATATGGTTATTTCATTACATTTCGCTTAAAATAAGTGATAAAATGATTTCATAAAACTCCTGATTTTATATTACAGGCTATGTGGTAGAACAGTTGTTCACATGGGTTATGTTACTTTGTTTATAATAATTGTAATTATTTAACAAAAAGTAACTAAAATAAACATTTTCTTTCTTAACCTAAGTTGAAATTGACTTTTAAAAAAATTTTGTATATTACTTGTTTTTTTGTCAATTGTACTAAGTTCAAAACTTTTAATTACATTTCTGTAAAGTTTTTTAAAATGTTACTTTCTGAATCCGTTCTAGTTTGTAATTTTCATCCTTTAATAAGGAACATAAGGTCTTCTATTCTGACAACAGGTGTAGTGATTAAATTTATATCTTTGTATTTTACACCAGACTTGTTAATGTGACGTGCTATAGGTTTTATAAGGAAGTGTACTTAATTTTTCTTTTGCTTTCTATTTTCAGAAAAAAATATTTTTTTTTAAATCTAGCATTTTAAACGTTTTAATTGAATTTCTTTTCATATTTCTAGGAAATTTGTTAACATAATTTATTTATTAGTAAATTTATTTTAATTAGCTCTATTAAATATGTGAGATTTAAATTTTTTCAGCTCATTAATAAATAATATTTGTAAAATATACTCTACTGTTACAAGTTTTAATTTAAGAGAATAACTGAATAGAAATGAAGGAATGAATGAATGGAAAAACTTAGGCAGATAATGTGAAGCTCACTATAATAAGACAGGTATGTTTGCATGACCTTGGCACTGTGTTTGTGTCAATAAGCATTTATCTTATCAATTGGCCTAGACTATAATGATCTCTCAATGACTGTTCTTCCACAATAAGCACATTCTGTGAATGGAGTTTTTAAGATGAATGAAATGAATGCTGAATAAAATACATTGAAAGTTATGCATTGATATTATTAACAAGTAATATAAACAAGCATTTTTAAAGTCAATCCCTAGTTAGGTTAACATAAAAAAATTTATTTTAATTACTTATTAAATAATTACAATTACTACAAATAGAGTAATATAACCTTAGCCTTAAAAAGCTGTTCTACCACATAACCTATAACATAAAATAAGTTGTTTTATGAAATCATGTCATCACTCATTTTAAGCCAAATGAAACAAAAGAACTATATTTGATACTTTGCCTTTTTTATCCTCCTATATAAAATTAAAATTAATTAATTAAATTAAATTAACGTTTTAAAAAACTGTATTAACATCAAGTGTCATTCACTACAAGTTTAAAAAAATGTATTTGAATTTGATTAGATAAATAAAAAGTATTTTATTAATGATTAAAAATTTGAAAAATTATGATATACCGTATATAAGGAGAGTGTGAAGTAATAAAAGTAACTGAAGAAGGAAAAAGTTAAATTTTTTTATAAATTAACATTTTGATTTTTTCTGTGAACTATACTAGACCAGAAATGTTTTTAGAAAAATGTCACTGCCCATTTGAAGTTTTTTTAATTAACTTTTGCCATTATAAATGTATATATCAAAGCATTAAGTCAATATATTATATGATTTGATTCTAAAATCGAGGGAACAACTCTGTTCTTGTACATTGCTAAGAATACGTCATTGTTGCATGCGTGTAAGAATAGCAGTTAAAAATAATTTATCAAGCACACACGAACAATTAAAATTAAATTACTTTCATGAAATAAATGTTTTCTTGAACAAAGAATAAGAATTTCTATCTTATATTAATATCAATAAAAAAAATCTACTTTGAATATTAAAATCATGTATCATTTTATATTTCATGTTAGTGGTCTGGGCCTCCTCAATCTGCCTAATAATCCTCACCACAATATTTATGTTTTTGAACTGAAAATAAAAAATATACTTTTAAAATAAAGTTTTAAAGAAAATCTATTTAGATATCAGGTGTTGATCAAATAAAATAATTTAATTTTTAAAACATAATTTGTTCTACAACTCAACTATTCTACTAAAAAAGCAAAAAAAAAAATATTTAATTTTGGATTTCTGTGCAACTGTTTCTTACTTTAGCAATATTACAAATATCCATGTAAATCCAAGATGTAAATATTGAAGGGAAACTGATGTTTGTAAAAATATATTTTTTTCCTAAGTCATGTTCTATGATTGACCAATTTTTAATACTCTTCAAAAAAATGCAATGGTCTACATATGATGCTTGGATAATTATTTTTTATTTTAAAGCTGGGTGGCCATGCAGACTGGGAGGTATGGCAAACACCGGGCAAAAAACAATAGCTCTAAAATTATTTAAACACGTTATGATGCATCTTCTTGTCAAGTTATTGTTTTTGAATCTATTTGACTGTTTTTTTTTAATTGGGAAAGGTCTTGTAACTACCTCACTTGTGATAGTCTGTGACTATCATAACAGTATACAAAACCATGTTCAGAATTTTAGAAATAATATGTATATATTTTAAGTTATTTAAATGGTCTAAAAATTGTGACAGTAATCTTTCTTAGTATTCATTCTACATAGGGTAACCAAATAATAAGTTTCCCTCGCGTGTATCTCCAAGGGTGAGTAAAGGAGCGTTATTCCGGGAGTGGGTATGCTTAGTTTGAGTGAGGAACTGAGGTACCGATCGCCACCACGCCTGTCATGACTGTATGCATCTTGATCTTCAGTCAGTAGCCACTGCGATCTGATGCCAGTTGTGAAGTGCAAAGTGTTATTAATATTTTGATTGCCAAAAGTGAATATACCATTAAAATTCATCGTCAGTTATGTGATGTTTATGGCAAAAGTGTAATGTCTTATGAAAATGGTTCGTTGTTGGCAAAAATATTTTTGGAAGGAATAGAAAGTGTTCATGATGTACAGCGAGATTACCGCCCAGCTACCCCTTTGCCAAGATGGCGTCATTGTTGAGATGCATGACGTTATTGTTTCACCCCGAGATAGGTAATCAATAAAACTTTATGACAGTCCCTAACTTCGAACCATTTGGACAGATTATACACTTCCACCATAAACATCACACAACTGACGAATAATTTCAATGGCAGATTCACTTTTGGCAGTCAAAATACAAATAAAACTTTGCACTTTACAACTGGCGTCAGATCGCAGAGCAGCCTCATGTATGGCTACTGCCTGAAGGTCAAGAGGCATACAGTCATAGGCGTGGTCGGTGCCTCTACACCCAAACTAAAAAAACCTGCTCTTGGAAAGATACTCTGTTACGCTTGGTGATACACGCAAGGAAAACTTATTATTTTTATTCCCCTCGTAATAATTGTCATCCTAATTAGCTTAATTAAAAAAAAAATAATAATCTTGTATAGTATTCTTTGAGATAGGGACAAAACAGAATAAGCACAGTGGCAAAATATAACAATTAATAAACAGATCCAAATTCACAATATAAGATATAACCAATAACTGAATTAACAAAATTTTATAATAAATAGCCAATTAACCAATTAACAAGGTATCCATATACCTTTGGTTAATTTCGATGACAATGTCATTATTAGAAGGTAAAACTAGAAGAAAGTTACAGAACACTCTTTAGAAGGGTTTAATATGGATAACGTTATTAGGTTATTTGTTATTCAACTTTGTTAATTCAGTTATTGATTAATCAAGTATTATAATATTAGGTGTTTGATTAATTCTATTATTTTATTGAAATTTGTAATAGAAATGATCGATTTTATGTATTTTGGTAGAAACCAGGGTTAATCCTAATTCTGTGTATGCCACTCATATCGTAAATGCAACAGTCTTATTATTCAATAAAAACTCTTTTTGTTTAGTAAAATAAATTCCAGTTACTTTTCAAGTAGATCTTTTAAAAAGTTTCATCTAAACCATAAACAATTGTATTAAATATTAACCTTTTAATATTTGTTCTGAAAAGAATTTATATGACTTTGTTTTGCAAGGGCTCATAGTTGACAAAATGTAGAAAGAATTCTCTGAGAACTTAGAATGAACCCCCCACTACTGTTCTGTCAAGGCAGACATACACCCACTACTTCAGTATTGATTTGCCTTGCAGTGAAATATACACCATTCACATGATGTAGACATCAATGAGTTCAACTTTCTATTGTTTCAATGTCATTTTATCAATGTTGTGTTTCTCTATCAATGATAAATATTGTTTATTTATCTTTTGTTTTGTTTTATTTTTAAAATATAAACATTTTTATATAATAGTTGCTAAGACTGTTTTACTAATCATATTTCTTTGAATGCAACTGTTTAAATAGAAACTAATATTTTTTTACTAAAATCCAAAATGTCTGCTTTTTAAATTTTGAAAATAGTAATTCATATATTTTAAAATTATATGTCTGGTTTTGTATCTATTAGTGATATTTCAAATTTATGAACTGACATTTAATTTTTATGAACCTCTTCAATACATATTGACGAAATTTTGTTTGCACTTAACCTTTTTACTGCCACGTTGTTTTAATGGATAAGGTTCCCAATAGATGTGTACAAGTGACTGCATATATAACTTCATCTTCATCAGTAAGTTGCTCCCCTGCCTCCTTTCCCTCAGGCTACAACTGACAACTTAGTAGTCATAACATCTGATGAAACTACTTGCATCCCAAAGAGGCTGTACTTGGAAAATTTAATTTTTTGTATTGCATTTTAAAAGGTGACCGTATAGTCAAGCACTGGTCTTGAAGATTAAAGGTTCTAATGGGTTTAATTCCTTTTTATTTAACACCAAAGAATTTTTGTGTGCTTTTCCAGCCCCACGGTCATGAAAATGTTCACTAGTACCAATAATAACCCTGCCTAATAAACAGGTAATAATACCACTTTACCCTGCCTGAACAGCATATAAGCCAAGGAAGCCAGCTCTGTATTGTCTCTCCTACACTATGTTTCGCCTGATACTGTATACGCCAAAATGAACAGTACTGAAACTGAATCAGCTGTAGTTGCATTCTTGATCAGCTGTGCCGACCTTTGATTGTTGCACCATATTCATGTTGACGTATTTCATTTGAAGTTACTTTTTGCTGACATGGTGCTAACGACTGAGAGAAAATACTTTTATCGTACAGCATTATTTTTGAAATGTGCGGGTGGGCCTAATTTGTCACACACTGCATTACATTTTCAGGAACAATTTCACAAAAACCCACCTAGTAATGTTGTGACTATTAGTGTTGTTGAAAAATTTCAAAGGTCCTGTAGTGTTTTGACACAGCGGAAGGGAAAACTCTTACAGCGGTTTCAGTACTGTTTATTTTAGGGCATATGGTGAAAAAAGTGATTATTATTAATATATTTTAAAATTGTAATAGATTGTTAATATATCGTAGAAAATAATTTTCATGTTTGTATTTTTGCAGAGGAAGCTCGAAAGCAAGAGAAAGGTGTTTTGGTTCATTGTCTGGCAGGAGTATCTCGTTCTGTCACAATAACAGTTGCTTACCTTATGGCAAGGCTATCATTGTCTCTGAATGATGCTTTCAACCTGGTGCGAGCTCGCAAATCTAACATAGCACCCAACTTCCACTTCATGGAACAGTTGCATACATTTGAACGGGAACTCAACAGCAGCGGAAAACGCAGTGAAGTTGTCAAATGCGAAAACTGTGGGAGTCAGAAAATGGAATCAGAATCGTGTAAATGTACTACTTCTGGAAGCAACTTCCTCAGTCCATTAAGTATTATTGGCCAGAGTCCAGACTCCGGAATTGAGTTTGACAGGTGGACACCAGCACCAGGAGAATGAGATTCACTGCAGGGAGATGGCGAAGGATCCTCACGTTACAATTTCTAAATCTATCAAGCTGGTCTTGATAGTATTTGACCTAATATTTTGGTCGCCCTTTAAGGGTAGATTTTGGAGGTTCTCGGTCATCTTCCCTGCAACGGATCTTAAGCTTATATGTCTAGTCCAAATTTCTTTCATATCGACTCATGAAAATTATTCTGTCTATTGCCATATCCTTCCTCTGGGGAATTATTGTTTTATGGTATGACATGGATATTTAATGTTGAATGTTAAATTATTTAAAATAATGACTGGTTAATTATATTTGAAACATTTAACAGTAGATATCGATGTGTTACTTCTATGCAAAGTCTAGCCTAAACTGTTGTTAAATGTTCTTCTGACTAAGGTTAAAATATTTTATATGTACAAAATAGTCTAACTTAAATAATTATGTAACTTAAGCGCATCGATATAAACTTTGTTTAATAAGTAATAATATATACAAAATATATATACACAAATGTAATTCAAGACATTTGAATTGTTTAATGTTAGGAAAATATTAGGTTTTATCTACTTGTTAAATGTAATTTAAATATTTCAATTCATGTTGATTGTTGATACCTTTTTGAAATTTGACGAACGTCACACCGTCACAAGTTATTCATGTACAAAATTAAATTTAAGAACTATTCTTGTTTACGGGAGTCTTTCCAACTTTAAAGTTTATCGCACAATTTGAGTGTTGTGCATCATGTTAGTGTTAAATATTAGATTGTACAAGTATGTTACCTTGTTTGTTTTCTTTTCAGAATCGGTTTAAGTAATCTTCGTTATTAGACGACACCCTATTGTGATTTTCTACGCACACATGGGTTATTCGTTGTGTTATTTTTTAATTGAATAATGTCATCAATTTATTTTCTATTTAATTGTTTTATTGTAATTTGTGTTTTGTAACTATAAATAATTTTACTTTTAATTTATAACTTTACAAATTTAAATACGCTAAGTATTTTATATTTTTCCTTAATTTCCTAGCATGGTCACATTATCTTTATTATTCAAAGCTTTTTAGAGACACTCCATCTCTCACTAAAATTTTAAGGTTCATTATGGAGATTCTGTGAAATGCACCAATGAATGATTATGTGACATTCCTAGGAAATGGGGAGACAGTGAACACAAAATTAATATTTAATGTAGAATTTAGAATTATAAAATATAAAAATTGCCAAATTTATATATCTGTTTTTAGAATTATAAACATATTGAAGCAATAAAGTTGCTTTGATTAAATACAGTTTTAATACTTAGAACTGTATAAGTGTTTGTGAGCTATATAGCATAGATATATGTGTTAACTTGACTGCTTTTTTAGACATTTTGAGAGCCTTGAATACCTGTATTTTATTCAATATATAGACGTGCTTTGAAAGTAGAAAATATAATATGATAACATTATTCAATTCTGCCTCCTCTGGTTCCGTAGGCTACGTCAGTGTTATAGTTGTTTACGATATTCATAAATTATTCTATTGTTGATAAGTATTAACGTTCATGTCAACCTACTATTCAGATGTTAATGTTTAAATATCCTTTAGGCAGTTCACTTTTTAAATTTATATAATTTCAATTTCATATATTTACTTAATTATATATAAATGTGCATATATATAATTTCCATTTCATATACTTAACTGTGTATAATGTTCATACACTAAAACATAGCTGTAGACACAAACTGCCAGTTAACTTAAATCCTATTAGCATATTATTCTACCATCAACATTCTAAGATAATTTATACAGAAATTGCTGTATAATTTTATTATTTTTACGTAATTATTAATACCGTAAAATTTACATTTAAAACATTAAAATTAAAAGTTCGGACAGTCATAAACTATTGTTTAAGTGATTAATTAAAATTTACTTAAATATTTGTATAACCTATGATAGATTAGATTGTTTAAAGAATTTTCTTAATTTTTTCCTAAATATTTTGACAGAAAAATATACAATTTTTTAAAAAGTACTGTTAAATACTATTGACAGGATTACTTTTTGTTACATAAACACAAAACATTTAATTAAATAATAACAAACATTTCTCAAATGTGGCAATGATGGCTTTAATGATAAAGTCATCAATGAATATAACTATTACAGAAGAACCTCTCTGATTCATCACTCTTTAATTCATCACCTTTTATAATTTGTCACAGTAATATCAAACTTCATCTGGACTGTCACGTTGTATAGGTGAAATTAGAAAAGAATTCTTTAGCACAAAAATGACACTTTTTAAAAAACTAAAACGTAAATATAATATATTTTTCTTGCTAGTGTTATTGCTCTTATAAAATACTGTTATATTTTTTATGTATATTATGAAAAGAGAGTAACATACAGTATTTGTAATTACCAACTATAATACAGGCTACTTGTGTTTTTATAGTGTTGTTGAGTTTTTAGGCCGCCATAAATAATGTAAGTACAACATTAATTACATTACATACCTATTTACGTGTTATGTTTACCCACAATTACATATTAATCTCACAACTTCTGTAATTGGTCTTTTTCTCAAATTTGTCACCCCTCGGTCTTGAACATGATGAATTATTGACGTTCTACTGTAAATCTAAACTATAAATAAATAAAAAAAAACAAAATAACTACCTACTAATAATGAATACATATTTATCCCCCACATAAGTAATAAATTACTAATGGGGGGTTGATGGCTATTATTATTAATCATAAGCTAAGTTCAAAAGTTTTGCTATGAAAATTAGATTATAACTCAGGTTAAGTTGAGGCAAGATAGGTAGCTGGGGGATTAGGACCGGTCTGGGCCTATGAATAGGCTGGAACAGCTGGATAGAACATCCCATTAGTGATGCATTACCGATTACTCCACTTAAAAACCTTAATCTAATAAATATGCATTATATGAGAAAAAATAAAGGTATGGTTTTCTTAATTATTATACAAACAATGGTATGTTTGTCTCACGTTATAGGCCTAATTTAAGTGTAATTACCGACTAAGCTTTGTATACCGTAACTTTCCTTCGGTATAGGTAATTACTAGGGATGGGCCGATTCCGATTCTCGATTCCAGGAATCGTCGATTCTAGGTGGTATCGAGGAATCGTCGATACTCGATTCTTCATCATAAAAGTGTCGATTCCAACTGGCCCAACATAGTTTTTTCCTACCGTAAATGAGACGTAAATAAACTCCGTCGGACCAATTTACCCGACATTGTTTTTGATTTAATTAAATTTTATTATCTGTGCAACACTGTTTTGATATTTTTTGTGTTTTGTGTTAGCAAGAAACAACAAAACCATAATTTCATGTCCCGGCTACCCAAATAATAAACAGACTGGTGATAAAAGTGTTTTTGCGCCTATCACTAAGACACGTAAACGTGTCACATGTGATTGATTTGTGAGTTTATAAATATTTTGAATATAGAACTAAAGTGTAATATATTCTCTCTCTGATAAGTAATGCTACAGGTCCAGTAAATACTATCCAAGATTCATATTAAGTAAAAGTTTTAACATCAAATAATTTACTTGTTAAGGAATTTACGTTATAATTTACTTCCTAGTAAGGATGAGTTTATCTAAGTGTATCAATGTTTGTACTTAACTTTCACAAAGTCCGTTTTTAAGGATTATTTTACGACTAAATATTTAGTCAATATTTCCGACTTACTTTTAAGGTTTTGTGAAATTTTGAAAGCAGTAGTGAAAATCATTACAATACGTTATAACAAATATGTGTGTCGGCCCGTAACTACGGACAAAAAGCTCTTAGAATAACATCATGTTTTTAATCCCGTCGGCGTTTATCTATCAAACAAAAACCATCGTAAATACATCTGTAAGTAGTTTGAAGCTTGTTGTTAAATACTGTGCCCTAATTTTTCCAAAAGTGGCAACACCAGCTGAGTAGTACTAATAAACATAAAGCTTCAAGAGGCCTGGCGGTATTCGGTTCAGGGTACTGGCCCTTGCGTCAATTCGATGACGGTTAACAGAAACTGACGGTGGAAAACCACATAATATACCAAATATGAAAAAGCACTTAAACATCATTCATTTTGCCCAAATTTATCAACAAAAAAATCTATACTTGAAGAAACTATATCCTCAGACACAGGACCTACAAGTGATAGTCGGTTCAAAATCAACTGGGATTGAGTAATAAATACAAAATAGGCCTGAATCAGTTGCACTTGTTCCAGACACCTGCAGAAAAAAAGGTCCCACCAGATGTGGAGAAGGTATGCCCCACTAATCCAGAATGTTGGGGAAGAAGGTACCCCAGGGGAATTGACAGTAGAAGAAGAAGTAAACAACTATCTGGGGGAACCATTAGCCAGTCCAGGTTGTAATGTTGGGAAGTATTTGGCAGTACAAAGTGCCAAATACCCTCATTTAAATGCAATGGCAATAAAATACCTGTCTGCCCACTCGCGACAGTGTTTTCTGAAAAACCTTTCTCAACTTCAGGAGCTATATGAGACTAGCGATGAAACTAGCTTGACCCACAACGTGTTCAAATGCTTTTGTTTTTGAACAGAAATTTACATTACCTGCCAGACTTTTAAATATTAAAAACTATCCTGTTTGTATTAAATTTTTACTTTTTATGTTGTTCGTTTGTTTTTAATTTTTGTTTTGTTTGGGAGACAATGTAAATAGGCTTAGGAATTTTTTCAAACATCATAAAATAAGTAAAGTTCACATTTTTAACTTTAAAATAAGTCATTACTTTATTCTGATATGTTTTTATGTTTAAGAATATTCCTATTGATAAATCAAGGTTGAAAGTTTTGTGTAGCCTATTACATTAAAACAGAACTTTTAAAAGGTTTTGCCATATGACCAAGATGTTAACTAAATTAATTATTAGAGAACTAGAATGTAAGCTAATATAACTTGAAAGAATCGAGAATCGAGAATCGACTAAAGAATCGAGAATCGAACGGAAAATTTTAGAATCGGAATCGGAATCGAATATTTTAGGAATCGGCCCATCTCTAGTAATTACGCTTAAAGTCGGTCGAATAACATGAGACAGACATGTAATTGTTTGTTTAAAAATTAAGAAAACCGTATCAACGTTTTTACTATATAATGGGTATTTATTGGATTAAGGTTTTTAAGTAGAGTAATCGGCGATGCGTCATTAATGGGATGTACTCGCCAGGCCGTCCCAGCCTATTCATAGGCGCAAGCTGGTCATAATGCCCCTTCTACCTGGCATGCCTCAACTTAACCTGAGATGCCGTATAATATCTACATGTGTTTTTATTTTATAATTTCAGAAGATATTTTATAATAATATATAACGAGAATATGTATATGATGAGTAAATTACTTTAAACCATTCTTATTCATAACAACAAATTTATTGACAAATGCAACAAAATGAGCGCTAAATAAACTTATAAAATAGAAACAGGTTATTGTTATCTGGAAGCATTTTAAAAGCTCAATGGATTAAACATGGATTTAAATTAAATTAGGAGTTTATTGTAATAAACACCAAAAATTGTTATTTTATTTACCAAAAAAAAGATCCACATATTAAAAAAAGTTTTGCAAAGTTCCAGATATTATCAAGATAATAACTATTTGGGATTTTGGTAAAATAGACTCATGTTTGTCATTAAATTATAATTCAATTAATTTTCATTATTTTTTTTAAAGAAAGCAGTATTGACTATTAAATTGTTCCCTATAAGAATAGTATATAAGTGCATTTAAAGTGACAATTTGACGGTTGTGGGTTTCATGATTATTGGACTTGTTCTGGAACATGATTTCTAAACTAATAAAAATGAACAAAATGCAGTAAACTAAACAACACTACACTTGCTATAAATTGTGACACACTGCAAGCATCTTAGTTTTAAAATTAAGATGGTTATGTATAGATTTTATCCATTGGCATCAGGTGACATTTGGGTAACTATATTGAAACAATTTTCTCCTGAGTTCATTATATTTGACCTACAATACCACTCCAGGATACAGACATGATCTGTGTGGAGAATAATAGATATTTCTGAAAGAAACTACTGATCATCTAATTAATAATTCTGTTGATAGTTTAAATTTTCTTATATATTCTGTAGAGAAATTAATTTTCTTTTACAATTTCGGAATAAATATTTCTCATTAAAATTCCATAGAGATTTTTTCCTCTAATTAATTTTATTTTTTTTATTAGTCTAAAAATTTTAGTCTTTTCCTTTGAAATGAATCCTCGAGTTTATGAGTTACATTCCAATAAAAATATGTACATTAATATAAAGATTTTCTTTCATAATTATTTGTATTGCACTAAACATTAAGTATAGAAGTAATTAAATTTCATTATGTACATTTTGTCTTTTACTCCAGATTATTTCATAAATATCTGATGACTTCATAAAAGCTTATTAAGAAGAGGCTATTAGTAATACTTTTAAAGAAAATCAACTCATGGATGTAAATGTCTGTTGTATTAGAAGAACTTCATCTTCATTATTACACTAAATAACGATTTGCTGAACGAGAGGGATGAATATAGCCTAGTGCAGTCAAAAACATTTTGCCTCAGTAAGTTGGAAAAAAATTATTTAAATTAAAAGAAAGTCATTAGTTAAATAGGAGTAAATTTTAACGTAAACTTCAATAATAGACATAAAGGAAACAAACTTAAGCTTTGAGAAATCTGATTCACAAACCGTCACTGGCGCATGAGAAGAGCCCTGACCCAAGGCAGGTCAAAATAATAAGGTCATTCCTAAAAACATTTCTAACACAAAACGTCAGATTTACGGAAAGTTACAATGCAGAAACGGGATTATATATAATTTATTTTGTGCAGCCTTTCTTATTTAAATTAGTAACATTTACCTATCTGTAAATACTTATATTACTTACTAAAATATAACTACTAAAATCTAGCGTACTGTTAGGTTATATTTGTACATTAGGAGTACATTGAGAGCATATGCGCAGAATAGAAAACTGAACGTCACTTATTTCTATGCCAGTCTTATTCTCATGCGCCAGTGACAATATTTATTTAGCTTTTATGATCCAACGAATTTATTTTGCTTACAGGATTGTAAAAGTTTATATTGCTTCCGGAGTATAGTATTTTAATCAAATTATTACCAAAAATTACGAAAACTAAATTTGAAGCATTTCTAAGAAATATTAATCCAATTTTGTGAATTGTTACAAACTTAGCATCCAGTTTAATAACGTAAATACATTTTAATGATTTATGTTTTGTTTCATTGGAGAAAAAGTAAGTATTTTTGTCAGTAAAGTTGATTTTTAAAATAATTTTTTTGTTACAAACTGTTTTGATTTTGTTTCAGTTTCTCTTCATATCGTTGATCTTGGAATTATATTCAATCAGTTTGTCGATAATACATTTCAAAAAAAAATTTCAAGACAGTTAATAATATAGACTATTAATTGACCTTGCTACACAATTTTGAAAATTTTAATATAAATCCCAGAAACAAGAGTTGGTATATAAATGCAGGCACAATACAATAAGTTTGTAGTTGCGTTAAATGTTTACTCCTGCCAAGTGAAATCTGAAATGATTTATATGCAGGTGTATTACCTAAACAATTGCAAGTGAGTAGAAGGTTGAAAAGTACAAAAAATTATTGACCATTATAAACGACAAAATGTAAGTTTCAAACATGTTAATGAAGGTATAATTTTAATACTTTAAGTATATTGTTTCTGTTTAGTTATGTAAAAATATAGGTACACTAAATATATTGCTAGACTCGAACTGCCATTTAGTTGTATTTATACTACTTATGTTTTAAATAGTTCTTTTTATGCTGTATTGTTAGAAAATTTCAACTAACTTTAATGTTAACATATTTTAAACAGACCTTTTTAATGTATGTTTTTGTCTACTGTTGCTGTTGTTTTAATGTTGTGAGATGTTTATTAAATATTTGTAGTAGAAATCTGAGTCACATTTTACACACAAGCAAAGAATAGTATTGTTCTAACATATTAGATCTCATTGTGTGTTTTTGGAAACCTTGATCACGAATAAATATTTTATACCGTATTGGCTAGAGATCGTACTGTGGTATAAATTTATAGCAGCTTGAAAAGTATATTGTGTTAGTATCCCAGTATTATGTGTAACAGTGGCCATACAACTTAAGTATTAGGTGTCGGAAACCTGGTATTATATGTAACAGTGGCCATAAAACCTAAAGTATTAGGTGTCGGCACCCTGGTATTATGTGTAACAGTGGCCAAACAACTAAAAGTATGTGTCGGCACCATGGTATTATATGTAACAGTGGCCATACAACTTAAGTATTAGGTGTCGGCAACCTGGTATTATATGTAACAGTGGCCATAAAACCTAAAGTATTAGGTGTCGGCACCCTGGTATTATGTGTAACAGTGGCCAAACAACTAAAAGTATGTGTCGGCACCATGGTATTATATGTAACAGTGGCCATACAACTTAAGTATTAGGTGTCGGCAACCTGGTATTATATGTAACAGTGGCCATAAAACCTAAAGTATTAGGTGTCAGCACCCTGGTATTATGTGTAACAAGGGCCATACAACTAAAAGTATGATGTGTCAGGACCCTGATGTTATTTGTAACAGTGGCCATACCACTTGAAGTATTAGGTGTCGGCACCTCGGCATTATATATAATACTGCCCATAGTGATTTTTTTTTAAATTTTGAGAAACATGAAAATTTAACTGGTTGTAATGGTGAAGAGCATTTAAAGAGCTATCAAAACTTTTAAATTAGCAAACTTTTATGCACAATAATTGTTGACTGGTGCTATAATTACTATAGCTATTTGGTTTTTGCTTATTACAAACATTCTGTATTAAGGTTTATATCCGGTTTATGATAGATGATATTTTTTTTAGTTTACTAGTCTTTTGACTTTAAATCAAATGGTTTATAAATTTTTAAAAAAATGTAATAAAACTGGCTAATGAAATAAAATCACATTATTTATATTAATTTTAGTAGTATAAATTCTTTGATCTTTAGAGAAAGATATATAGATTGTGGAAAATCTTCTTAAATAAAACATGGATTTCACCCAATGAGTTTCACATACTCTTATTTTATATATATTTTTTCTTTCAGAGCAAATATTTTAATTGTTAATGCAGAATTTATATTAATTTTAATCATTTCAAGTATAACACATTCTCTCTAGTTTGGCTTTGCTGCCAAAATATTTAAGAATATGCCAACAATTAAAGCACATGTCACAGGTTGATAGTGAAGAGCCTAGTTTCTAGGCCAAGAGTCCAAGAATTGGAAGAGCATTAAACATTTATATAAGGAAATTCAGGAATTCAGATACATACAGGAAATTTTATATCTTGACGTACCACCAGTAGTATAATTTCATCAGAGCTGATACAAACTCAACATCTCGCATAGAACGGTTAAATTCAGTATCTAGTTAGCTGGTACGCAGAAATAATAAAATTTCCCCACTACAAATTTCTGAAAATTATACATTGTAAAATTGTTTGACACTTGTTCCTAAGCTCCATACATAAGTTAAGTTTCCTTCTGGAATCTATAATTTTTGTATTATTTTAATAATATCTGCTATTTGCTAAGTTTTCTTGTGTCTATCAATAAAAAGTGATTGTTTTGAAACTATTAAAAAAAATTTTTTCTAGTGGCATGAAAAAAAAATTCAAATGAAAGTTTTAAAACATGACTTTAGAAGACCTGAGGACCAGAATTATATCTTTTAACAAAACATATAATTTGAAAGTCCGCTTAGGGCTTTGTTTTTTTTTATAGTCATGAATATTAAAATAGGCGTGCATAGCTTTACTAGTAGTTAGCATGTGAAAATAAATAAAGATGGGAAATGTGTAACACAAGAATACAATCTGGGTTAATATCTGTTATTTATTTTAAATTGTTACAGTAAGTAAAAAATCGTAATTTTATAATGATCACAGATTTCTTATTGAAGTCAAACCACCTAAATATTTTAAAAAATGTATATGCCTTTTAAAAATGGATACAAACCTTATAACCCCATATAAACATTACTATTATGGTTTAAATACAGACAATACTTTTCAAGTTGCTAGATTTTTCAAGAATATTTTATTTTCAGAGTCACCAAAAAGGACCTGTTTATATATTTTTTTCAGTTAATTTAGTCACAACTGTTGCCATTCACCCATTGATATTCAGCAATAATAAAAAGTAAATATAGCTCAAATATGTAATCGAGTTGCTAACAAAAGACATTTTAATTTAGACTTCATTGGTTAATGTTTATAAAGTAATCATTCCTTTTGAGCAGAAGTACAATTTGACACTTATTTACAATTAATAGTTATATTATGATAGTATAAAACTTTTCTTACAAACTAATAAGTATTAGATTTCTGGTTTAAAGTAAATGGTTATTCCAATGCACATTTCAAGTATTTTTGATTATTCCATTGTAGTTTGAAACAAGGAAAACAATGATGTGTCTAGCCCTATCATAAGGTCTGTAGAATATATTACAGATAGGCATAGATATATTTTAATGCTTCCATCCAATACGGATTCCAAATTATCTTTACATTATCCTTAATGTTTTATTTAAATTGTGTATTGTAACTTTGTGCCATAACATTATTTTTCTTATTTTTTTAATGCCTTTATTAAAGTATTAGGACTATTTTAATATGTAGTCATATAATTTGTCTTTTCTAAGTACCTCACCATTAAAAGGTAAACATGCCTTCCATGTACAAAGGTAAACATGCCTTCCATGTACAAATGGAACATGCCTTCCATGTACAAAGGTAAACATGCCTTCCATGTTATATATTTTTCTATTAGGTACTTGGTTGTTTGTAATTTAATTGCCGTTACCAATCCTAGTTTTACGTACTGTTTAATGTAACATTATTTTTCTATTGCTTAAGATATTCTCTTCTCAATTTTTGAAATTACAATTATTTTATCAAATAAACCAAATTTATCATGTTTAATTCAATGTTTTGTGTCATTTTATTGATACCTAAAGTTATATTGAATGCAATACTTATACCTATTATGTACACAAAATACATTTAGATACTATAAACTATTTGTTTTTTCTAATTGTGTAATTATTTACCATTACCTAAGTCAAAACTGGGTTTGTTTGGTTCATACCAATTGTGCCTCATGCAATAGAGGACTAATACCTATAGGAAAAATTGTATAAGCTGGCACTTGGGTCTTAGGTAGAAATTGTATTAGGCGTCTAGAAAACATTAGGTACTATCGTTATCCCTCATCAGGGCCATAAATCGTGGCCTAATCCTTAGACAATCCTATTAGCATGGTTCTGTTAACATCCTATTTACTATATTGTTGCTATTTTTACTATATATTAAAACGTAATAAAATAATGCATCAACACTATGAGTCAGCGGAATTCTAAGAGTGGATGTTTTTGAAAATGACCTGCAAGCGCATCCACCCTCCCCTCGTCTTCGGCCTCTCGTCAAGGCCCCAAATGCCAGCTTATAAAATTTTACCAATACCTGATATGCACCTGATACTGTTTTCTGAAGAAAGATTTTTTTAACTTTTACACAGGTTAAAATATTTTAAACTGAATTAAAAAAATATTTATCAAAAAATCAGAATAAATATTTTAGTTGAATACAAAACGTAATATTCTACAAAACGTTAAGGTTTTGGAGTATGATTCATAATAGCAACCATCCATGTAAAACAAGTACAGTTTCAATTATTGAACATTGTAATTATATTTTAATATCAATATAGAACTACGTACAATTTAGTTATATGCCTTTATGTACATTTCCTTAACCCATTGGGGTTTACGTGCTAGCTCAGCTAGTCATGACAATTTATTAATAGTAGTTATAAAGACCAGCTCAGGTAATCCATGAATGTCGTCATTGTTTGCTTCAGGAGAGTTTATTTTCTTTTATGTCTCGCACAAGAGTAGACAGACGTCTGTGCTTTTTAAGGATATTTAAGTCGTTGAAACTCATATGACAATAAAGTATATTGTTTTGTGAGTTTTTGTGCAGTTATTTATTTGTTTATAAAAGTTACAAATTTGAATTTGCACATGGGTTATGCAGAAATAATGAGTGTGATTGCTATATTGTCAGTAAAGTTATATGTTTGTCAGATGGAATGCTGTTGATTGTTTTTCAATAGTGATGAACTTAGAAAAAAATACTCTGACAAAATGTAAAAAATCACAGGAAAAGTTAGGGAATGTAGGGAAAGTGTGTTCTACATTAACAGAAATAGAAATTTAAATCCAAAAAGTTAAAAGTAACCGAGTGACTTAAATCTGCAGTCTAACTGGGGTTAAAGACTGAAAATCATGCAGTAAACATTTTAAATTGTTCAAAAGAATTTGAATTAATTTGAAATTTGTCTAAATAATAAATACACATTTTGGAACACTTGAACCTTCACTTCCTCCTACAATAGTGTTGTAGAAGTTATTCTCCTTTGTATGACCTTGATATAGAGCATGGACCCCCCCCCCCCAAGTTCCCCATAATGCCAAACCTGACTCAGAATCTAAGGCACTATTGAGATAAAAAAACGTTTTGAAACTTAATGAAGGATTGGTCTTAAAACTAGAAAACATAAAATATTCAAAAAACTAAACTACACAGTCTATTCATATTAAAAAAGACCCCTATTTGTTTTTAAACTGTTAATATCTAGTGCTTTTAAAAAATGTTGAGATTTTATTGTCCATGACGATCAGGAAAATTTTAGGTTTGAACTTAATATTTAACGACTGGTAAACTTATCATTTAAGTTTATGAGAAGCGTTGAGGTTAAACATTTTCAGTGAATATTGATAATCATCAAAGACACTGATCAGGTACGTTTTTCATGATTTTTTTAAACAAGTAATAAGTTTGTCAAATACTTAATTTCTCAAGTCCAGACATTTAAAATTACTATAAGTTTGTCAATGAGAGGGAACTGCTTATTTATTCATATGGAAGGATCCGAATAACTGGTTAAAATCTGTAAACATTTGGAGTTATTGCTCATTGAAAGAGTTTTTGTATAGAGAAAGAGTTTTTTTAATAAAATATTTTCAATTTTCAATTCATAAATAAACTAGATAAAAAAGTGTGAAAACAGTTGTTTCTACCCCCAAAAACGCCATTCAAACAAAATATTTCAAGGCCTATAACATGACATTTATGTGCATCTTCATATGTATGAATAAACAACATTAAGTATGAAAAGCAATTTTTCTTGCAAATAATTATATAATTCTACTATATATATATATAAATATAAAATACGTTTTCTTGTTTAATAATTTAAAACAACATAGGTTATTCAAATACAAGAATATTTATTATTTTATATCCAAAGCTTTTCGTTGGCAAACAGTACTGATGATGTTGATACTGTTTGCCAACGAAAAGCTTTGGATATAAAATAATAAATATTCTTGTATTTGAATAACCTATGTTGTTTTAAAAAATATATATATATATATTTATATATTATATATATCACTTACACTTAACCCATGAATAGATATTTTCAGCTCAGCTGGCACTTTGACTTGAGGCGGCATAATTAGCAGGGGTAGGGTGGAGGTTAGGTAAAGACCATTCTGCAAACATTTCCGCTGACTCACAATGTAGACATCCCAAATGATGACTAATAGGAGATGGTGCTGTTATGACTAATCTCGGACTTTCTTAAAGACTCTTTAATAGCCAGTTATACACTTTGCAATTGGAGTCTCAATGTGAGTTGTTTAGTAGTGTTTTTAACGTGCGAGTGTTTGTAGGTTTTTAAAGGTTGTAGAATTTAAATTCAAGTTAGGGATTGGAGGGAAAGTCTTAAATAGTCAAAGTAGGAAAATAGTATCTAATGTTTATAACTTTATGAGAGAAGAGTGTAAGAGTAGTTTAACAATACCAATGCAGAAGGCAAGAGAGCAGAATGGAGTATCTCTATGGACCATTTCAAGAATCAACAAGGAACAAGACACCATAAGAGTAAGTGAAGATGACAAAGCTCTTTTGTGAAGAGACCGAAGCCGGTTACTGGGTTTGACAATTTTGATGAATATGTTGTAAGAAACTTATATAACAGAAAGAAGGCTGCTAACGGTAAATCTCACAGAATAGACTAAGAGAAAAACTAAATTGCAAAAGAAGTGATGAAAGTGTTCATAGAATTTTTAAAAAAATATTGTTTTTTCTGGAAAAGGACAGAAAATTAATGGAGGATCCTATTATTGAAAAATTTTATAAATTTGAAGGATGTAAACATACATCACTTATAACATTTCATATTTCATCTACTGAAGCGCCTTCATAAGGGTCGCGAGGACAATTCATGCAACCTGCATAACGACAGATAATGTTTTTAGTTAAGATAGTATAGATAAGTCAAGTGCCAGCTGAGCTGGAAATACCTATAATTACAGACCTATCTACTTTAAAAAATTTTGAAAAATTAAAAGCGCAAAACGTCTTAGATTTATTATACTCAATGATTACTGTCTAATGTATGTTTGAATGCACTAGCTGGACACAAGTTTACATAGCGTAAAATGATTATTAGAAATGAAGTTATCATTTACAAAAATCATAACATTTGAAGTACTGTAACATCAAATAAAACCCACAATTTCTTCATGTGTTCAATATCAGAAATGCACTTCATCTTTTTTTTCCTTCTAGTGTCAATTGTCAAATATCTCATTAAATGAAGTTATGAAGTGCATGGATTTGAAGGTAGAACAGTCATACTAGGGAATCGTTAATCCTTGTAAACAAGAGTCTTTTTATGTTGGAGTTTTCACATGCGTACTAAAATTTGTAATGATAAAATGGATTTGTATTTGGAAAATAGATGACTGAGTTGGTATTATGCTTCAGAACAATTATTTTCCCATATAATGTTCTAGTTATTCATGAAGACTTTGAAATGATATTCTGTTTGATTTTGACAACAGATTTGTGAAGATATTATGGGTACAGTCCTCCCCAGATTTTAATCTCATTGTAGCCAAGCCAACAATTTATGAATTTTACTCTACTAAAAACTTTCCTTCAATTGACGGTTTTATAATACCATAAAATATTTTTAGGTTGATTTCATGCACATCTCTCATATTAATTAACCCTTTGTGGTCTACAGACTAGGTCAGCTAGTCACAACAATTTATTAGTAGCTGGTATAAAGATTTCCAGCTAGTTATGCATGTCATCGATTGATTGATTTGTTTGCTTCAAAAAAGTTTATTTTGAGATGTGTTGCACACAAGACTAGACGTCTGTGATTTCAAAAGGATATTTATCGAATCTCGAAACTTACAGCATAAATAAATAAGCCCATTGATTTTCTGCCAGATATCAAACAATAGAATGCTTCAGCAGTTTTTAAATCAACTGGAGTGAGAAGCTGAGTATAGGTTTTACTCGGTGTCGGTCAGTAGCTGTAATTAGTGTATTCTTGTGGACGTATGGAATAAACAATAATAGAGAGCCTAGAATTTAAAGCAATTTTAAACCTTAATTAACTTTAATTTGTCTTTACTAATTATGATTATACATAATAATCAATTAACAAATAATGTACCAACTAAGATACAAAATGACGAAAATAATTATACCCGTATAAAAAATATACTTAGTGCTTTTTAAGTGAGAATACTATTGTAGAGAAATACAGAATTGACTCGAGGAATTAATTTATACCGGCCGCGACGCACATGTAATTAGATCTGTAATGGCTTAAAAGTACTTTAACCCTTTATAAAGTGCCAGTCCCTCATGGACTCAAGTTGGCTCATGATCTGCGGCTCAACTGCAGGTAATTTAATTCAGTGGCTCTAGAGAGTTTTATTAGAAAATCCGCTATGCCTTGGTAAACCTCCTTACACTCTAAAACATTTTATTGCTTTTTATACAAAAGATGTGTTTTTACATACACTAAATAAAACAACATAACAATATTGTACATAGAGTAAATGCATAATACTTTACGAAATTGAAATAAATGAAATATATTACACAAATTATATACAATAGTCTTTATATGTATCACTATATATGTATATTTATACTATATTTATATGTATCTTTATAAATTAATTAGTTCCATTAAATATATATATTTGAGAAAATATATTACATAACAAGAGATTAAATAGAAATAACTAAAACTATTTTAGTTATCTTGTTGCTTCATACTTATTTATAAATTTAGAAAAAAAATATTTGTTTAAAATCATTCAATGGAGATTTTGTACAAAATCCTTTTGGGAAAGGTTTTTTTACAGTACTTTAAAGAGCTATAAATTAAAATGAAATTTTCAGAAATTATAATGTTAAATTAATAATATAAGTTAAATCACACTTTTTCAAACATAATGTAGGTTATTTCATACTCTTATGCCTTAGTCCTACTATTTGCAGATCTCAAGGCCTGGTCTAAATCAGCAATAATGTCTTTTGAAGACTCCAAGCCAATAGAAAGCCGTATTAAGTTTTGTGTGATTCCAAGCTTCTGTCGCTCTTCTTCGGAAAGTGATGCATGCGTCATCAGAGCACTAAAAAATATTTGTCCGTATTAGGCACAGCAAATTGTGTTATTTTTATAATGGCTCATTAATTTTTAATGTGATCTTATTCTTTGATAACTATTAATGGGTACGTACCAATGAAATGTAAGGAATAACGGAAAACCTTCTTTCCTACTTTATAAGTTTTGTTAAGAAAAACAAACGTGTTTAAGAAATTTGTATTTTAACTGTGGCTTCATTATTCATGTTTAGCTAAATAAAGTCACACTTTTGAATCTTGGAATCTTGTTATATAGTTCATTATTATATAGATTCTATTCTACCTAAGTTCTTAATAACCCTAAATTTCTTAAGCAGATTTGCCCCTAACACTAACTTTAGAGATAAAACGATATAATCATGTCACTCAATCAATTTTATTAAAAAAATAACTATAAATTAAAACAATAATTTTATTGTAATCAATAGCATTAGTCCTTTTTAATGTAGTATAATTTTCTTTAGATAAGAATTATTCTTTACAATTTCAGACAACTTTACATTGGAGAGAAATTAAATATTTACCAGAAGTTTAAAATCCCGGTATACTACAGAGAAGCATAAAAAGAATAGGGTTTACAGATAAAATTATCAAATTTTATGCAATAAATTTGTTTTATTGTGTTCAGATGTAAAGATATTTTCTTTTGTCATGTCTTAGTCTCTGTGATGAGATTTCCTCTGATCCACTATAGTTAGCTTTATTAACTCTTTCATGGAGTATTTATTAATCTTTTGCATATCTTTCTTTATCTTCATTTCTGGCGCTATAAAAAATAATGCCAGTAGCTTCAGAAAGTTTCTATTATTTTTATATTGCAAGGAACAATATCTTTGTTGCCATAGAGTATTTACTGCAGCAATGTTCGCCAAATGATAAACAATACCTTTGGCAAGTTATTGTTTTTCTAGCAGTTAAATATAATGATATTCCATCAAGTGTCTACACCCCCTATTGTTTTATTATAGAATTGAATTACTTCTGGAATTTCATCAATAATTGAGAGTGAATTGATGCCACTAGCTGAATTTAAATGTGAAAAACATTCATTCTCTATAAATGAAAATTTTTGATTGAACAAAATATGGAGGAAAATATTGTGTATGTTTTTTTAAAATTAGAATTTTATGATTCCCCACACATTTATTATTTAACAGTAAACAAAGAACTATATGTTAGGATTTTTTATGGCTATAAGATCCAATCAGACAAAAGTGACCGGAAAAATGATCAGGAAATGATTGGTTTTAGTTGTGTAATAGTTCCAAGGCGCATCACACCGACTGTGAAATAGCCCAATATTAGGCATGATATTATCACTCTGAAAAAGGCTCCTTCTTCTCCCAATCTAACATCATTTTATTACATTCTCTACTTGAAAATGAAATTGAACTAAGTATGACCAATATACTCGTATACAAATTTTCATATGAAATGTTCAGATTGTTTTTTAAAATTTGATTACTCAAACAATTGATCACAAATTAATTGCATAGTTTACCAATTAGAAAGAGCTCTTTATTAATAAGTATTAATTAATAACAATCAAACAAATACTTACGGGAATCCAGCCAGACTTTCATATCCTCCAAGACTTGTAGCAAGTGCAAACATTTTCAAAGATTTTAGAAATATCTTGGTCTCCTTGAGACCACCTTTAATGTAGAAAGAACACATGCCACCATATCCTGACCATAATTGTCTGGCTAATTTGTGTTGCGGATGTGAATTTAGACCTGACAACAGTGTAAATTCTTTTAATAAAATATTACTCATATTCATATTATATTTATAATTTTAATTATTATTATTGTTCATATATATATATATATATATATATATATATATATATATATATATATATATATATATATATATATATATATATATATATCTTGCAATTTTTGTTCTCAATAATAGATGACAGATTTGTATTCCAAGTTCAAGCTCTACTCCAATGTTATTATAAATTATTCTTCCCTTCAATAGTTCTAGAAATAGTTAACAAAGCTTCAAACCAATGTATGAAACATTTGTCCAGTAAAAGTCAGTTGATTTAATTAACGAAGGTATTACTGGCACACTGTAAGTTCCACTGTGACTCAGTCGCTACTAACCAATCTACGTATTATGACTCGCCCTCCTAGCTTATTAAAATCGTCCTTTGTTGTCACTGATTTTGTTTTTACAAGTGCTTTATCTGGAGTTGTAAACACTTGCCCATCCGAAATTGCATTTCCAACTATTTCACAGTGCCCAGTGACACTCCAGTTGCCCAACTTCCCCACTTCCAACACTTTTACTGGAATCAAGACATTTTCATCACTACACAAAACTGTCTCACAGGCCTGACTATAAAGTTTTTTATATTTTATTTTCCTCAATACAGGAGGCATGATAATCGTACATGACAGTTACACCTAAATACATATATACTTAACAGCAGTAGCTACAGAATGAACTGGATAATTGACAGTGAGAGACTGACTTGAATGGGCTAGCCATAGGAAAAGTGCCATTAGAATGGCTAGAGTTACAAGAAAACCAATGTTTGCAAAAAGGCATTGATTCTTCCCCCTCACCCTCGCACACCTTCATTCACCGCTCGAAGGTCAGAGCGGAACTTGTATGTAACTTATAGTTATACTGTCATAAAATCAAATGTTTTAAAATTAATTTTTAAAAAAATTGTAGATAATTACTCACTTAAAATAATTTTAAAACTCATTGATTTAAAGAATCTTAATGAGCTATATATAGAAGCTCAAATAGTCAAGATAGTGTGGATTGAGGCTAACTCGGACAGTAAAAACATGAACATGTGGTCAAAGGAGTGAACAAAATCATGTACCGTATTATCATTTATATTAAAATTTAAAATGAAAAGGACAGTTTTCTTCACTCTACATAAATGGAGTTACTCTTGAAGCAGTACAATTGAAAACGAATATTTAAGTCTAACCTCCAAGAATATGCAAAGAGCCAAAACGTATGAATATAAAACGCATTTTTTCACTACCTCGATTAACCTGGAGCATGGTTAGTTGGGCGCATTACAGTTTTATATTGGGCGGCATATAAAACAATATTGACCTTTGCTGCTATCTATTCAATTCAATATTTAGTTCATGTCTATAAGGAAGAAACCAGTATTTTTCAATTTGAATGTACAAAGGTGTCTCACCTGGATGAATGACCTTCTCCACCATTGGATGAGATTGTAGGAACCTAGCAACAGCAAGACCATTCTTCATGTGCTGCTCCATCCTGACCTGTAAAGTTTTCACTCCTCTTGTGACCAGGTAGCAGTCAAAGGGTGAAGGAACAGCCCCAACACCTGTAAAATATTTTATTTCTTACTTCATAAAAGGTTTTTGAAGTGAAAACTCCTATAGCGATGCCTACAAAAACATATTTGATGGACATACAAATACAATTTCACGACACTATAATTTCCACGAGTTATGCTATAAGGCACGTAAAAGTGTATTAAATGATAACCTATGATTTCATGCAACAGCTGATTTTGTGTTGTAGGTTATGTTGTAGATCAGTTGTTTCATACCTAGGTTAGGTTACATTATTTATTGAACATTATAAGGAATAAGATTAATATTAAATAGTGTTATTATATATATTAATTAAGTTAAATTTTGATAAATCTCAATATAAATAATTCAATATAACGATAATAGTATCTTATTGTAGTATTTTAATTAAATTTGTTAAATAAAAACATTCTTAGGCGCATCTGATACTTTTTAAGAACCGATTTCAAATGATTTTATTAAAAAAATTTGTGTCCAGTGAACATCTAAAAATATAATTGTTACCTACATTATCTCATTATTAACTAAAATAAATATTAGTCTTTATTAAATACATTTCTCAAGTAAAGATATAAATATTGAATGAAAAATGTATAAATTCATATTTTTGGCTAATTTCATTGAGAATTTTGCAAAACTATTAGCTCTAATTTGTTATTTGTAGTTCAAATTTTGGTGTTAAATGTAAAAAATCTGTATTATTGTTTATTATAAAATTAATGTTTATAATCCTATATTTTAATTTCAATCGTTCAAAATTTTTTAAAACTATTAACTATGATTTGTTATTTGTAGTTAAAATTTTGATGTTAGATGTAAAAATTCTGTATTATTGTTGCTTATATTATAACGAATATTTAGGAAATTTCTCAATACACAAGATTAATGGTTTTCTGAAATCAAAAGACTATAAAAGGCTATAAAAGATTTCACTTTTGTCGGTACTCCCCCAAGTACCAGAACTAAATTTTTGTGTATAATTTTTTGTTTGTTTAAATCCTCTAACTCATTTATAATTAAGACTAAGAACAATTTTAATTATGTATGTGTGTCTTTATGGGTGTGTGTGTGTGTGTGCACGCATGCATGTGTGTATACATGTGTGTGTGTGCATACATAAATGTGTGTGGTGGCTTATGGTTGTCTGTGTGCGTGTGTGCATGCATGGGTGTGTGTGTGCTGTAAGTGTGTGTATGTGTTTGTGTGTGTGTATTTATGGGTCCCTCTCTCTCTGTCTCTCTGTGTATTTTGGGTCTATGTGTGTGTGTGTGTGTGTGTATGTGTGTGGATGCATGCATGTGTGTGTGTGTGTGTGTGTGCATGCATGCATGTGTGTGTATTTGTGTGTGTGTGTGTGTATATGTGTGTGTGTTTGTGTGAGTTGTGTGTGTGTATGTGTGTGTGTGTGTGTGTGTGTGTGTGTGTGTGTGTGTGTGTGTAAGTGTTGTTTTGGGTGTCTGCGTGTGAGAAAGAGAGAACATAATTTCTAACATTTTTGTAACTGTAACTACTGGAATACATTTTGTTTGAGGTAAACAGATTGTAACTAGATCTATTTCTATAGTTATTCTTTTATTTAATAATTCTTCTGACATGATAAAAGAAATAATTTGTTTGAGCTTTTTATAATGTTGCTCATCTTTAGATAGATAAACAAGATTATTGCGAAACAGGCAAAACTTCTCTACCTGTTCGAGTGGTTATCAAACTTCTTCTATGAAAGAAAGTACGCAATTACAAAGAAAGTATATAATTGCAACAA